>OY728160.1:1377850308-1379072016 GCA_963277665.1 Viscum album
CAAAAATTCAATCAATTTGGAGAAATATTTTGAACGACGTGGTGGACCCCCCCCCCTTCATTGTAGCATAACTAAAGATCCACATGTCCAATTAATAAAATTACAAATTACCTTTAATTATATTTCAATGGTTCATTATTCCAATAAATATCAAAGAGATATTTGATGATAAATAATCCCTTATATGCTTTAAATTGGGTATAACATTAGGAAACATTCATCAAGAATTAATTTTCGTTAGTAAATGAACCATATCTTTTTTACAAAAGGAGAATCAATTTGTAATTTTGGGTTCAAACAAAAAATATTATTTTCATAACATTTAAGAAGAAAATAATCTCAAACTATTCCATTTATGGGGTCAAAGACACATAATATTTTGCAGATGATATTTTAGATATTAGATTTTAATTTTTTTTGCCAATAAATATGTTCCCCCTCTCCTTCTCAAAACATTGGAACTTTTGGTGCATAAATTATGTAATTTTGTAGTTTATTTTATTATATATTTATATTATGAAATATTTGTATATGATAGTCTTCTTCTTCAACTAATTCCCTCATATTTGTATCTTTTATGATTTTACTCTGATCTTATCCATTGGGAACTCCTATACTCATGATCATGAGTAGCTAACCCGAGTGAGTTCCTAGGGGAGTAATAAAGTGATGAACCAAAGTCTTTGAGTTATAATTTTTAATTTTTCTTATTTAAACATTATTAGACCGAGGGGGATGTTAGTGGGATGGAGTCTTTGTGCCTCCATTGGTCACCCAAGGTTTAACTTTCACTTCCTCAACATTTTCCATGGATTGAGGATATCGATGTGCGGTCTCTCAATGATCATTGAGAGAACTGTATATTCAAAAGCATGTGAATAGGATGATGTTCACATATATTATGTATCTTCATCATTATTTAAATTGTAAACTAATTATGAGATGATGAATCTTCACTCGGTGTGATTATCTCAGGAATGTCTCCTTTATTTCCAATATCATTATATCTGCATTCATTCTATTTGCATTTCTTTTGCTTGTTTAATTTTAGTTTTTCACTTTATATTCTCAAATATCCTTTTTTGGTCATCATATTTCATATAAATGTATATAAGAAATTGAATTAGATGTAGTTATTTATTGACCACAACAGCTCCTCAAGAGATCAACCTAGGTCAGCCTATGTGTTGCACTTAGTTATAAATATTTTTGAGAGAACGTAAGAAAATTCTTCATCAAATTGGTTCCATTTCTGGGGAGCTAAGTTATATTAATTCACCCTTTTTATTCAAATTTTTTAAATAATTTTCCATTCATTAAAAAAAATAAAAATCCTAAATATCTAAAAAACAAAAAAAACTCTTTTTTCCATGATGTATTCAAATTGTGATTATTATGCATGGACTGACTAATCTCAAGTGCAACAAGAATACGAAATTAAAAATCTCATATGAAATAACTTAGAGAAAAGACAAAGGGGTTGGATATAAACTGGAATGGCTAATGGAATATGTACATTCAAGATACGAGAAACTCGGACTTGAGTAGAAACCTAATCCAGAACAAGTGGTGGAATAGATTTTACCAATCATATTTTATGTTAAATAACCAAAAGCTTGTGAGAAAAAGATTCTAATAGAATTAGTCATATCATCCTTCAATCAACCATTTCATAAGGAGGTCCCTAAATTACACATTCTTGTTAATTCACTTATGGGAGATCAACAGTTTCAGGAAGAATCCTGGAATTGGTTTGCTAAATATAACATGAAACACAATCTTCTCATTCCTGGTAACAAACATCAACACCTTTCTACCTCTCTCTTGATTTGGAATACAATGGTAAATATTCACTGGATAATAATGAGTTTTCAATATTTATGAATGAAGATATCAATTACCAAGATGACCTCCTTGAAAGGGAAGATTTACTTATTAATTATTCATATTGTAATATTATTCAAGATTAATTGTTTTCTGAATTCCCATTTTCTTAAATTTCTGACACATCACAAATGAAGAAGACTTTGGATGTTAAAGAAAATACTACCCTAGTGGTGTTGATTTATTAAGAAGATTTTCAAGAAAGTCGTGGTGTTATTGCCTCCTCCACAACCACATTCCTAACATATGAATGAGAAAACATGGAAAGAAATAGGCAGAACACCTATCATTTATTCCCTCCCACTCTTGAACTCAAATTCTATCTTTCTTATCAATTGGGTTCTGGGAAATTTCTTATCTTGTTTGGGCTATTATACTTATAATATTTACTTATGGACATTGTGAAAAGTCACAAGTGGTGGTTTATCTCAAAGAAACAATACCTATCTTCTGATTATGGATAATCCACTATAACTGCTTGACTAGGGTTAGTAAAAACGTAGCACCCTCTTGGAGGTCTAAACCAAGGATTATCCCTCTTCCATTCTAATCTCCTTTATTTTTTTTATTTTAATTATTTTATTTCATTTCTTTCATGTAGTTTTAATGTGGTAGAAGCTAAGAGATTAACTCAAGGCTTCCACTGAAAAAATAAATTATGTTGTATCTTTCCTTTTATATATTTTGTTCACTACCAAATTTAAATTCTGTATGAAAATTTCCTTTATCTGATTTGATATAAAAATTGTGTAGTAAATTGAATAATAATGCGGGATTAATTTCAATATATTATTTGTAATTATGAAGTTCTTTCATTTAATTTTGTGTGTATTTTTTTGAATTTGTCATGTTTACCTTCTTTTTGGTGTGTTTTATCAATATTGAGCAGAATTCAATAATTTGGAAAATTCAAACCATCTTGTTGTTTTTGGCACATTTATTTATTTGATTGTTTGATGATTAAAATGATTTCTAATTGGATTTTGATTCATAATTTCTGATCTTTTCATTTGATCAAGTTTGGTGGATTCATAAATTCATGTGCACTAGTACTACCCAAATTGATGATCATGCCCAACTTGTGAGGTTTCTAATCATTTTTGAAATTTTCTTTACATTTCTATTTTCTTTTATTCTTGAGACATGTTGTGTGATCCAACACATGTTGTTTTTCTTTGTTTCAAAGATTTTAGTTTTCATGGAATGTGTTACGAATAATTGAGGAACCACTTTGAAAGCCCCTTTTTCTATTCAAATCTTATCTTTGGCCTAACTTTTAATATAGAAATTATTACTCCTCTATAATCCATGAAATAACCTGTTGGATAGCCACGTTAAAACCCATTTATCCCTTTACAACCTTCTCTAGATGACACAAGCATGATTATTATTGAACTCATGTTTGGGGGAGGTAGAAGATGAGCTGTATTTTGCATTCTTGAAGAATTTGTCTGAGATAAAAAGAACTTTTTCCATATTTGTTTATGCTTTTGGGGGTAAAATTTAATTTTGATAAGATGGATGGGTGGCCCAAAATATCATTACAGTTATGGGTCTGGTTTTCACCAATTTATGAATATCCAAAGTTGCCTCTCTTTTCCTCAAAAATATGATGCTGTAGAGAAATATAGATATGAAATCAAGATGATAAAATGTTTCAATTGGGAAAATAGGGGAGAAATTAACTTATGGTGAAATAAAAAGTGTGACATCCCAAATAAGTAGGTGTTTTGATGTGATTCATTTTTGAGAGGATTTAGGAGCACACCATTCTTGAGAGAAAAAAATCTTACATTGACTTCACTTTAGAGCTTAACCATCCTCATTCTGTCTGAGATGTTTTCTAATTTAAAGCCTTCCAAACCATATCCTTAGAAAAACCCATAAAAATTAATTCATGATTGAAAAAAATTAGTACTCTTTCATGTCGATATACTTAGAGGATAAAAATCCTATAGAGATCACACATTTATTTTAGAATGATAAAAACTCCACAAAAAAATATCCTTGAGTGAAGAGAGAAATATTTTTCTGGGGAGGTAGGTAAAACATACATGTGAGTACTAACAAGAAATTGAATCTATTATTGTGATTTTTTATGACTTAAAATATTTTTATTGATTTAGGATTCATGATATTTTCCTTGATATGAAAATTTAGATGTGTTGTCATTTCTGATTTGAGATGTTTTTTTGACCTTGGTATAAGATGATTATCAGGGAGTGCAATGGTTAAGTGTGGCGGAGTGATGAAGATCATATTTTAAAACATTTTATTTTTTAATTAAATATTTATAATCCCACCATAGTGTTATTTTAGGTGTAATTATCACTGTTTTTGGTTTGAGTTTTATTTTGAGATTAACTACAAAAATGGTCAATTCTGTAATTTTAGCTGTTTTAATTAACTTTGGTATTTAGAGAATATATTTTTCAATACATATCCAAATAAAATGTTTTTTTTTCTTGATTTATATGATAATTTTTTTTCTACTGGATGTGGATCTAATTTGGCTATATAGGGTCTCGAAACATTCAATGAAGTTGGGTAAATATTTTGGATGACATGGTGGTCCCCACCCCATTCATTTAGCATAACCCAAGATACATATTTATAATTTAGGATATTTAAAATTTTTTGTAAATATATTTCAATGGTTAATTCTTCAAAAAAATATCATGGAGATATTTGATCATTAAGGAAACCATTATATGCTCTAAATTGGGGATAAAATTTGGAAACATTCATCCTAAATCAATCTTTCTTAGTAAATTCACCATATCACTTTCTAAATGAGGAGAATAAAGCTGAAATATTGGGTTAATAAGAAAATGATTATTTGTTAAATCTTTGAATATTACCACAATTTCTGATTCTATCATTAATGGGGTCAAAGATGCGTAATCTTTTGGGGAAGAGATTCTGGATCAAAGATTTCTCTTTTTTTCCTGTAAATATGTGCCCCCTCTCCATCTCAAAACATTGGCACTTAGGTTGGCCATATTCTATAGTTTTATAGTTTATTTAATGATATAATATTATTATGAAATTTTATTATATGATATTCTTCTTCTTCATCTCATTCTCTCATATTTTTATCTTCTGTGTTTTCACTCTGATCTTCTCCATTGTGAACTCTTATGCTCATGATCATGAGTAGCTAACCCGAGTGAGTTCCTAGGGGAGTAATATAGTGATGAACCAAAGTCTTTGAGATATAATTTTTAATGTTTCTTATTTACTTGTAGTTATACTGAGGTGTATATTAATGGGAAATGAGGATATGTGTCTCCACTTTCCACCTAAAGTTTAACTTTCACTTCTATAACATTTCCACTCGATCGAGAAGGTGGATGAGTGGTCTCTCGGTAATCATTGTGAGAACCATATTTTCAAAACCATATTCATTTGTGGATATTCACAAATAATATGGAGTGTGTTAATTATGTAAATTTGAAACTAATTTAGAGATGATGAAGGTTTACTCTGGGTGATTCTTTTGGGAATGTCTCTTTTTTGTCCAACATCATTGTATCTGCATTCATTCTATTTGAATTGAGTTTGGTTATTTAATTTTATTATTTCAATTTATATTATAAAATATCCATTCATGGTCATATTATTTCAAATATATATATATAATAAAGTTAGTAATATTTAGTTATTGATTGACCGCAACAGATTCTCAAGAGATCAACCCAGATCAGCACCTATAATGCACTTAGTTATAAATATTTTTGGGAGCGTGTATGACAACCCTTTATCAAATATATTTCATGAAAAACATTTACATAACTATATTTTGGTTTTATTCTCATCCATAATTATTAATGAATTTTTTTAAAAACTGTACACAAAAAAATAGGGTTTATAGTGTATAAATCTATACTTACATATTATGCCTAAATATTTTAGCAACCGAATACCCACCCAACATTGTCTGAGTAATTTTTGGAATGGTTGTATTCCATAATTAAACTAATTAATTATATTTAGGAGTTTAAGGTGTGTAAAAAAATGTGAGTTATGGATTTTACACTACAAAAAATTTCAAAACTATAATTTACAAACTCTCCACCTCTATCAATATGGACAGTGACTACAGGTAGGTTTTCATGATCTGGAAAAGTGATATAAAATTTTTGAAAATAGCAAGTGCTTTTGATTTAAGTTAAATAATATAATTCCACATATATCTAGTGTAATCACCAACTAAAACATGTATGAAGTTCCTTTCTAAAAATACTCACAAGTGTTTTATCACTAAAAAGACTCATGTGTACTAACTATAAATAAAATTATGTTGAGACGTCATCAATAGATTTACATCATGACCTGGGTTTCATACCATATTGGAAAGAATCGCATACATTAGGGGTATTAAATTTATGTTTTGGTAGATTACTGACCAATCCATACCCATATATCTTAGCTAAACTCCTAACATTACAGTGTCCTAGACTTCTATTCTAAAGACAAGAAGAATCTTATAATTCAATAAGGTAAGGAAAATTTTGATTTCTAAGTACTTATAAATTAATTTGGTATACATTATCAATACTTTTAGAATATGAAATTGATTATCATTCCCAAATATAACATATTACCCTTCAATTCATGGTTGACAATTGTTAATTAGGTTATTCATAAGACAAAGAACCAAAAAACCATTGAAATTAATGTCTTTACAAGAAAGATAACATTACCCCTAACAAAAAATAAACCTTGTGGATTGTCTCTAAAGGTTAATATTCTTCCCTTTTCATTTTATAAGTTTTATAAGTTATATTTATCAATAGTTTTATGTCATGGAAAACTAATTTCCATGAACTTAATGTTCTAGTTGTAGTCACTCTACAAATTTTCCTAATTAATTCACTACTGAGATTTCGGTAACCAAGATTTATTAGGTTTTTTAGTAATAGAAAATAAGAATTTATGAACCCATATCTATGTAAATTTCCTATATTTTAAAACTATAATCTCTTTAGTAAGATAATATTTTTGATATCTGATAGATTAAATTTTATTCAAAGAACATTTTTTCTATAAGTACCTCCCCTATTAAATTTAAAACAGAATATTAAAATCGTTAAAAAAATATTTGATAACATATTCCAGTTGATTTATAACCAAGGAAATATTCCCTTCTTCTTGGATTCAATTATTTGTAAAAATTAAAAATAATTTCTCCTAAAATTAATGTTGGTCAAAATTTTGTTCAAACATTCAATCTTCGATTTAAGCATAACATTTTTATTAATATATTCCAATGATATTATTCCAGTTAACATAGCTTTCAATTCAACATTTAACTCGGATATTTCTCTTTTAAACTCACCTAACTCATTAAAGAGTTTTTTGTTCTCTTTATTTATTTCAATTATTTTAAAATAATTATTATTAAACTCAAATAAGATAAAAAAACATTAGAAGAAAATTTATAATAACTATTTTCCACTTTAATAACATAATCCTTAGAAATCTTTAGGTATTTGGTTAATTTTTTATTATTATTTTCAATACATTCCATATACATTGTTATTTATTATATAGAACTAATATCATTTTCATCTTCTTATTAAGCTTAACTTTCAACATCTGATGAGTAATAAACATTTTTATTTAATGATAATTGATTTAAAGTATCAAGAGTTTCATAACCCATCAAGAATAGTTCATTCAAAGAAATATTAAAATAAAAACCAACTATATTCTTGCTGCCTTCCTCTAAAAACTATTTTTTATATGAAATATCACCATCAAAACTCCACGCATCATTTATAGCTCGGAAATAGTTTTTTATTTTCACTTTAAATATTTATAATCCTTATACCTTTTCCTTAACCAAAAAACATCTGGTCTAGTATGTCTAGTATTTCTTAACTCAAAATGAGTATTAAGACTCTTTATTATCATATTTACCTTATATTTTCATCAAATTATCATACCACAAGACCATATTTCTAATAATAATATTTGTTATCATCACAAGATTATTGAGTTCTCCTTTATCGTCTTCATAAATATTATCATCTGATTAATGTTTATATATATTCTTATGTTCATTATATATAGATTTATGGGTGCTGAAAGTTGTAACATCAAAGACAGAAGAAAAAGAAACACAATTATTATATTTCTCCTTCTCTATATCTCTTTTGAATTGATTATCATACTTGATTAAAGTGATGATGAGATTATCAAGACTTAACTTAGTTAGATGTTTTTTATCATTTAAAGATGTTCACCTAGATTGTCGTTCCTTGGGTAAAATACTGATAATCGTCTCAACATGTCGTTCTTTAGATTTCTCATTCTCTAGAAAATCTTGAAATATGTTTAGAATGGACCTTAAATATTTATGAATTTGTGATAATATTTCTCTAAGTAATAAATATTTCCATAATCAGTATGATGTGTATCCCTTAGTGTTTCAAGAACATTGGAGGTACTAAAATAATTTATCTCCAACTTCTTCTATATTCCATTAGAAGCCTCACAAGATATTATTTTAGTATATATGTTCTATGTCTCTAAAAAAACCCATGTATTAGAGACTCTATAATTCAAGTTATACTCAAAAAATTTATCATGATTAAAAATTTCTATATATATCTATAGAATATAAAAAATTTGATCATCATAATAAGTTAATCGACTATCATTTTTATAATGAAACTACTAATTCTATCCTTCCAATATTCATAGTATATAGTTTTAAATATTGGTGGTTAGTTATGATAAAAATTCTAAGGTCTCAACAATAAGTCCCGCCATATTAAAAAAATGATATTTTCCACTCCTACATGTCAGTGTAATGAAACTAGTTAATTTCCCAATAAGATCCAGATACAAGTAGGTTTATGCTCTAATACCAAGTGTTTTTTCAACAAAAGAAGATGTGGTACACTAAAACAGGGCTGGGTATGAATTGTAGTTAAAAAATAAAATAAACATTTTTTCCTACTCAAGTGTAATTTGATCCAAAGATAATATCATTTAACAAACTAAAATTATATGAGAGTAAACAATTTTTACATGAATTTTAATAAATATATTAATGTTTAAACTACTATTTTATGAATACTATTATTATAATGAAAATTTAAACATATAATGAAAATTTAAACAATTCCAACATAGAAACAAAATGTAGAGTATTGAGTAACAATGAAAATACCATTTAGATGATATCATTTACCAAATAAAATAGCATTAAAATAACCCCTTTATGTTTAAACCAAAATAGAAGGTGGGATGTAACCATAATCAAGGTATCCTACATACCCTCTGGAAAGTTACTCAACTAAAACTTGTTAGATGACATTAGGTTCTTATCCATAGACACTCTTTCTTTCTAAACATGAAATCCCTCAATAAGCATAATCGAACAAGATTTGTTACATGACCATTGAATCATATCGTTATAAATTATTGGAATAGCACTATATTCTAGAATAATAAATCCCATGATCATGAAGGATTTTATAAACCTTCAATCTTCTATACTTTGAATCCATTCACTATGAAAAATCATGAGACTAGCAGTGGTATTTTTTTATACGGTGGTGGTTTAAAGTAACACCAAAAAGTTTCATGATGGTTTTGATAAACAGAAAATAAATCTGGCATCAGGAATCATCTCTTTTTATTTTATTCCATATAGGGGTGGTTTTTGGGAACTATTATGAAATGTTTTTGGACAGATGTTATTTATATCTTCAACAGTGTTTCTAGAGTGTAATTTTTTTAAATAGAGAGATGATTTAAACCACCATGAAATATATTTTCCATATATAGTGGTGGCTTAAACCAGGACTATATATATATGTTCAAAAAATCAATAGAATCTAATGTCTCCAAAATTAATCCAAAGAGAGAGAGAAACATAAAGATATACAAAAGCATAAATATAAACATAAAGAGAAAAAATGTGCATATAGATACTAAAATAAAATAAATTTTTAAGTACTGAACACACACACACACATATATATATATATATATAATTAAATTAAATGAGTTATAAATATTTATTCTAGTTATACAACATCCTCACTGAATCCAAAGTCAATCCCCATAATTACCAAATAAACTAAGATCATATCTAACTCTATCTCTATATTTTCCTCTGTCTCGATCTCCACTCCCTTACCCTAGAACCTATATGGGAATTTGATTAAAAATTAAACAGTGATTTAGATTTAAATTAAAAATTAAAAATAATAAAATTTATGTAACTAAATATTCATGAAATTGTATGATTTACCTTCTAACTCAAATCATCCATTGACACAATGTCCCCGAGAACATATCCAGTCATCTTCTGATATAATTCAACCAATAATTTCTACAGAGAAAAAAAAAAGTATCTTGAATCTATATATGTGTCCCCTATTACTAGATAATTTTCCCCAAATATTGAATTATTTTTTTCATCATAACAAATAGTATATTAGCATCTAGAGGTTGGGAGTAACTATAACATTGAGTAGATGTTTTTTCAATCCCAAATGTCATACCAAAGACCTCATATGGTAATATTATAGAACCCATCCAATGCACGCAACCAGGATGATCCATCCAAATGATCTAACCAACCAGATCATCCTAGGATGTCAAGAAGTAATATATTAGATTTGCATCCATATTAATTTTAGTTTTACAAATAAATCATATATTTGTCAAATTTAATGTAATATGTGTTGAAAAAGAGAAAATTGACATTAAAGTATGACCTAATAAAGAAAGAATAAATTTCTAACAATGCTAGTTATCAAACTATGTTTATATTGAGCATTGATATCTAAATTTATAATAACTAGGATTTTTTATAAAATATAATACATATTTTTTATTTACTATATTTTGATGATCATAAATGAAAATTATCATTGATATCTTTGGTTTCATAAGTTATTACAATTTTGAAGATGTCAGTGTGAACCATTATAATGAAATAGTAATTTATACCACAATGTCTTTGGCATAATCATTCACAGAACACCCATCATATTTCAGAAGAACACCAAACCAAAGTCTCATTTAGGAGACATGGTGCCCTAAATTTTTTATATAAATTAAACAGTGATAAATCCACATTTTAATATATTAAATAGTTATATTATCTTTTAAATATTTCAATTGATGAAAATATTACCACATAGGATATGCTTATTGAAAAAATCTTTGAAACCACATTTTGGGAGATGATTTATTTTAATCAACTTGAAAATTTTTATCTTGTAGCTTCCTGAAAATTAATCAGGTAATTTAACCTATGTTTAATATGATGAATAAGATAACGAAAAAATAATCTTGTGTACACATATTATTATTTTATTAATGAGCTGGTGGGGGAATAAATCGATGCATGGATGGATGAACAAAATAAGATTACAATCCAGAAGTTCTGTGATGGTGATATTACTACTGAGAAATAATTTTAAATTAGAAAACATACATTCATTAGGATTTTGGAATAATATAGAAGAAATTATGATTTCAACTTTAAATAAATACCTTGGGAATGAGTTTTTACCTTCTCAAAATCATTTAAAGCTTTATATTTTATTAATTTTTTCCTTTTTATACTCAGAGGACCCTGATTTCTGTAATCTCCACCACTCCTTTTTAGTTTTCTTAGACTTATTGGCCCTTTATGGGTTCTTCTTCCATGTGTTGTATGGATTCTCTGTCTACTTTTCATATTTTGTTTCAAATTGTGAGCCTTCATGATGGTCTAGTTTTCATTTTCTTTTATTGATAAATAACACCTCATTTCATGGATTATAGCCTGTAATTCATCTTGGGATTTTGATATAGCTACTACCCACCTTTTTTGTGCATGGATCCCTTTCATAGAGTAGTTTCATAGGCTAAAACCCTTGATTTTAAGAGGTCAATGTCCACTTGTTGAAGCTTTCTATAATCTTTCGATGATATTATAGGCATTTGGAATGTTTCTTCGAACATTATTGTTCTTTATGTTGATCTATGAATTTTATACATATGAAATTATTTCATCATTATATATGACTAGAATTGTGTAATGTAGTAATCTATTCTCCTTCTATGAAGTTGACTTGGATAGATATGAATTTTGATTGCGATCTAAGATACCTTGAAGGATTATTTATTTATTCACTCTAAATAGTGTATTTTCTTATAGATTAATTGAATCTTGTTGAGAAAACTAGACAAAATGAAGATCAGGATCAAGATGTCGGTGGCACCTTGCATAACCTTTTTTTCAAGCTAGCATTAAAGAATATTTTTTTCATCAACACACTGTTGTTGTAAGCTCATTACACCTTATGTGCTAACTATAACTTTTTATTTCTTCAATAAATTTTTGGGTCATGGGATGGGAGGCCAACCATTATCTCACTATGTTTAAAAAAATGTCTACAAGGTGATTAATATAATAATATATTCTTAATACCATGTGTTTCTCATGGTGATGACTACCAAAAAAACATTCCATTACTCTGGATGTACTTCTCTAGGGACCTTATAATGCATATACTAAGTGTTCAATGTTGTATCCTTAAATATATTCCACAATATACATTTAAAATCATTCAATTTCTTACCCAAATTTTTTAACATCCACTTTCGTTGGAAAAGATCAATGATAATAAGCTGCAAGAACATTTCTATAAAGATATTTATTTTTAAAATATTAGAATTTAATTAAAAAATTATATTATATTGAGGAAAAATGTATTAAAATTACCTTATCTATGAAAAATATATAATTCTTCTATGGTTTAGGCATATGAATAACATCCCAAAACCCACACTCTAAGATCTAGAACTTACATTTCTAGATTTGATTCCAAAAATTGGGACCAAATCTCAACCATAAAAAACATACAACATCAAAATAAAATATTGGATCACTTAAATTCCTAAGAATCATTCAGGCATATAGTTTAAGAAAAATTGGAAAAACCATTTAAAATTGGGACTTCCACACAGAATTCATTTTTTCCAAAACATAAAACTTTTAAAATGAAACATTTTATCTTTTCATGGAAAATCTTCATGACATTAAACATGACTTATTATTTGTCCTTACACATCCTTAAATACTGTGGAAACCATTTTAAAACAATGGGTGAGGACAAAAAAACTCAGTAAGAGACATAAAATAAAGAATCTATAAGTCTAGTAAAAAAATTAAAACCCCAAAAATGTATAACATTATTAAAATATTCATCGATTAAATGAAGTAAATCATAACCGCATAAAAAACACTTTTTTCATATAACGACACTTTTAAAACCCAAAGAATTAAAATAGAAACCCATTAGGAAATGTATAGAATTTTATTCATAACCCTTTCTAGGAACATGTGACAAATAACTATATCCTAGTTAAATAAATAATAGAAACCTCCCTGGTTAACTCATGCATGCTTTCCTTTGAATACAAAAAATAATATCCAATATATTAGAGAGCTATAATGGGAAAACCTTTCATATAATCTATATAAGGATCACCCATCAAATAATTTATATCGATATCACCCATTTTCATATATAGTTTTCATGTATCATATCATGAATAAAACATTTGATTCTTTCTCCATTTCATTATAAAAACCTTAAAACTCTTTTGAACCAATACGAAAAACATTTTCAGATTTCAAAATATGCTTTTTTAGACCCCATTTTCAAAAATGAGAAACAAAAAAATGAATGAAGTTTTTTTATTTGAAGAAAACATGGAATATTATAAAAGAATTGAAACATCAGATGATGTTTTTAGCGGTGGGAAAACCCATTAACTTCACTTAATCTAAAAGATAACATTCCATTTTCCTTTGGTAAAGAAATTCAAAATGTTCCATAAAACATTCATTAAAAAAAACAATAAAAGAAATTCAAAAGATTCATAAAATTTTCTTTCAAATAATTTTTTTTCATATAAATATATCCATATAAAAATTTTAATAACATGTACATAGAATTAAAATATTTATAAAATAAATTTGTAAAACTTTTAAAATGACGTTTTTTATGTTAAAGTTCCCCTCACCTTGAGTCTGGATCATCACATGCTGCCTTATCTTCCTAAACAATAAAATTATGTTAATTATTTACATTTTTAAGAACCTTTTTAATTTTTTTATTTTTTTTCCTGTTATATATAATTAATTAATAAATTAATTTTACAACTGATGTTTTGACGATATTCGGCTCATATATACAAAATTAATTTGGTAAATTAACCATGGTAAAATAGGTTATTAATCTATAATATCTATAACAATAATAATGAAATAATTATAATTTAAATAAATCAATTATACTTAAAAACTAATAATTATGGCTCTGAAAAGTGAACTATGTTACAATCAGGGAGATGGTTGGTTATTCCTACACACGAACAGTGTTTCCATTTTTCAATAATCATAATGAAAATAAAGTATGATTTTATATTTCCATAATAATGATTATATCATAAATTTTATATTATATATTTAAATAAGATTATAAATATTCTCCATGGAATGTGGGGATGGAATATAAATCACATCGGTTCCTGGAGGTGGTATTCCACACATACGTACGAAAGAAATACTCATGTTGTAATGGACAGAAATCCAATAAAATAGATAAATTATTATCCTTCCATAATGATAATTATGTTATATAATATCATATATATATATATATATACTAAATCCAAAATTATGATCATCCATGAATGGGATTGATGTAAAATGAATTACATATGTTCGTGATGCAGTAGTTCACCACACACATGAATGACGATTTAATTTACTACTTGATGAAATAGGATATAGATATTGGTTATTACATTAAAAAAACATATTAGAATATTTATGACACTACTATTATTATTTAATAATTATTGAAGAATATTTTCATGAGGTAAATGAAGACAAAATACTGAAACATTTAGTTAAAAGTTATACCTCTTTCTTAGAAAACCACATTTATTTACACCTTAATCTCTCTATGGTTGGTATTATTTCCATAATAAGACCCTTAGAATTAATGAAGGGGTTGTGAGAAGGTATTTTGGAAGTTTATCATATCACTCAAATTCTAAAAAGTGGTGAGAAAAAAAGGAGAGGAGGTTACCTTTTATAAATAAGGGGAGGGGCACTTTTGCAATTACTTAAATTATTAAATTAATTAAAAATAATTCTCATGTCAAGGTGGCTCTAAATTTTTGTAATTTGAATATAGCATGATTATAATTCTGAAATATCTCTTAAAATAATTTTTTACATGTCTATATTATTTTTTACCATTATCTCATTATTTTAACCCTTTAGACAATTACCACGATATCAACATCTTTAACTCTTTATAGGTCAATAAAGTAAATATAAAAGGAAAAAAAGAACAATAAATAGACCATGTTTTATATTTTCAACTATATAAAATTCAATTGGTGGAGTATAGGTTTTTTATGAATGTTAAATTATTTAGTAAAATATTTTTTATTATAAAATGTCATTAACGTCATTTTTGGAACTACATGAAATATTATAATATAATATGAGTCTAAATCATGTCAAATGTTTCTAAAATGACAAATATTTTTAGATATGGAGAATATTGTATTAATTTAGACATAAAATAAATTTTATACAGTTTCAGATGTGATTTTAAACGTTGTATTTTAGTTTAACCCCCTCCTTAACCAATTTTAATCTTAACCATAATAATGAGTTTTTCAATATTAAAGTATTATAATTATACTTATAATTTGAAAAATGGATCATAAATTGTAAATTTATGATAATTTATAAACTTATATTCTTAATTATCCTATTATCAATATTTTTATGATTTTTGAATAATTTAATAAAATATTATTTAACAAATAATATCATTAATATCATTTTTGACACTACTAAAATAATATGACTTTGAAAAAAATCATGATAGAAAATAATTCAAAAATAAATGATTCAAAAACAAATAATATGTTATATTTGTCTCTAAAATTTATGGTATATTATAAATCTCCCAAAAAAATTACATATAGAGTTTTTACAATCATTTAATTGATATTTCTATAGCTTACACAAGAACTCATTCGGTGTTTTGTAAGCATTTAAGGTAATTATTTCATCACTAAAATTTCAAAATAAATTACCTTGATAAAAAATTAATTCATATTTCAAATAAAAATTTATAACTATGCACATGTTTTTTTATTCCATTCAAATAATATTATATACATTAAAATAAATAGAGCAACATTTTTTACTTTTTATTTACTTAAAATAATATAGAAGTCATTTTCAAAAGAAAAATGGCACAGAATTACCATAAATATGAATATTTTATGTGTATGGTTGAACCCCACTCATAAAATATATTTAGTAAAAGTTTTACGGTTATTTTTATCCCTTATCATATTATTTTTAACATTAATTACTTGATTTACCATTACAATTCTGACAAATATTTACTACTATTACAATTCATACTGAATAAAAATAAAAGGGAACTATTTAAAAAAAAATTACATCGTAATTAGAAATATGGAATCAATTTTTTTTATTCAACATCTACAAGTGGCATACAATATTTTAATATTAAAACACACAATGCAATGAAAAATAGCTTTTAAATAAATGTGTTTTTATGCCAAAAAAATGAACATTTATAAAATTCGTGTATAAGGATGGTAACCATGTAATTATTTATATTATATATAATTAAATGATACTTATGATACCTTAAAATCAAATGTTACTTTTAAATGACTTCATTTAATGAATATAAATGATAGTTTTTCAAAAATTAGTATTTTTTTTACTATTCACTGAAAAATTAGTCTTACTTGAAACATACCAAAATTATACCATAAGATAGTTTTCACATGATGAATTAAAAAAAATAATATAATTTTTATAAAAAAAATTCTAAAAATTATATAAATCAATTATAATACTCACTCACAAAAAAATATGCAAAATTATAAATTAAATATAATACTCACTCATAAAATGACTTCATTGAAAAATTGGGTGCTTATTTACTATAAATTAATAAATACATTCGTTTTTAGTAGGATAATTATATGTATTTCACAATACGGATAATCCTGTTCATTCCTAACAATTTAATGTCTTGATTATAACTATAACATTTAAATAATTATATTTCATGGTTCATTTAAACTCATTGTTGTGTGTTGTATGTGCTATTGAACACAGTAATATTTTATAATATTGGGATGTTATATTCCCCCAACTCCTTAAAAAATTACCTCCCAAAAATTTGAACTTGGTCAGGGTAATCAAGGGTTTTTCATTTTAAAATACCTTTTTTGAAATTCCACAACATAAAAAGGGTTAATAAAACAGCCTTTTAAAAATATGGAAAAGGAAAAATGAAGGTCATCTAGAATTACAATTTGAACATGTTCTTGGTAATCAGGGGTTTTAAATTTTAAAATACCATTGCTTAAATCTCACAACATAAAAAGGGAAAATATAACATCCTATTGAAAATTGGGAAAAGGAAATTCGAAGGTCAGTAAGAATAACACGTAACTTGGTTTATAAATTGGTGAAAAATAGTGGGAAGATAAAATAGGGACATGGAGGAAAAAATTATTGTTAAAATAATTATTAAGCATGAAAAATAACATTAATAACAAGAAATTTAATGATCATGGGAAAGGAAATGAACAAAAAACCATAAATCAATGAGGTGTGTAAATACTATTGATTCATTAGAAATTAAGGTAATAGGATAACATTTTTGTTTCAAGATCCATTTCCTAGAGTTGAGTAATTCCTTTAACATCTAGACAAAAAATATAAGGAAATATAATTACTTGAAAATTTTAATTTCACCCTATAATCAATTTCTACCTCAATATTATCTTTTTCTCCAAATAATTAGTACTAAAGATTTATTTTTTCATGACTAAAGCATTAGATTCAAATTCTAACAGATCACATAATCCTCACAAGGATAATCGGTTATTCCTCATAAATTTATATATTAACCAAAACAAAAATGGATAACATGGGATAAGATAATTCCCAAAAATGAATAAACGTTTAAATGAAGAAATAAAAAATTAATCTTAAAAGCCTAAATAATAACTTCGAAATTTCAACTTAGGTTATTTGATAAATAAATAACCTTAAAATTATTCAAAATATTCCCAACCAATTTTAAAATCCAAAAATAAGAATGATTTGATCAAATATTATTTTGAGATTAATTTAATATTTATCTCCAAACAAAATTAGTCATTCATAATTTCATATATCCATAAATGTAAATGCCTTGATCATATAATTTCTAAAATATGATAATCATTTCCATAAATTACCTGAATTTCCATAAATCCGCATTAAAATCATATATACTTTCAAAATATAATTTAACCTTTATTCCTCTAATTAAATCTCTTCTTATTCAAAAATAATAATTTTCTTTAATAATATCCAGTTTCCAAAAAAGTGAACTTATTTTAAAATAACATTAATTACTTTATAACTAAATCAATTTTAAATCTAATGGCTCTCTATATTATAAAACATATTTTCCCGAATTTTACTAACACATAATGACCTCAATATCAAAGATCGTATAAACTCTGAAGTTTATCAATTCCTTTAAAGTTGTGTGTGCAAAATTCAAATCCATTCTTCTTCAAATAATATTTAATGTTAAACCTAAGGGTTACATAAACCTAAACCCAATAAAATTTCTCCAAAATTTTCATTAATCAATTTAAAATCTCATCACTTATGATGTCTAAGACTTTGAAATTACGATAAAGATTAAACTTATAAACCCGTGATGGTATCCATAACTATTAAGATAACCTCTCATCAGAACACCCAAAAATAAAAAGATATCTAACCCATACTCTAATACTAACTACAAAATCCGCAAACCTTCACTCTCAAATATAAGGTTAAAAATATAATCATTACATTTGTAGCTTTGATATCGATAATTGTGACCCAATTTCATCCATCCAAATCGTAAAAAAATTGCTTCTGATACATACCCAAGGATATTTTAGGTCTAGATATTTAAATAATTAGGACCATCTCTTTCAAATTGTACACATCCACTCAGTATACAATTTTACCAAATATAAAACTTTTAAAATAAAACATGATTTCCTTTCATGAATAATCTTCATGATATTCAACATGAGTTCTTATTTTTTCTAACACATCCTTAAAACCGATTAAAAAAATTTAAAAATGAGATGATCACAAAAATATCAGTTAGGGACATAAAAGAAAAAATTTATTAGTCTAATGAAAAACATAAAACCCATAAAATGATTAACTTTATCACAATATTATTTAATTACATGAAATAAATCATAACTACAAGAAAAACCCACATTTTTCTCAAAAAAAATTTAGAACCCATTATAAGAAAATACTAGAAACAAAGAGAATTATATTTATAAAATAAATTAAAATCATGTTAGAAATATATTTATCCCAATTACACCCATATGATAAACTTACCTGATTAACTCCCACCATATTTCCTTTAATGAAAGAGAGAATTACCCAATGTAATTGAGTTCTATATTAGGCTCACCTATTTTATAAGCAGTATCAAGCTCACCCATAATATTTGATATTTCAGGCTCATATGTCATCATATATAATTATTTAGTACCATATCATGAATAAAACGTTTTAATCCTTAACCTTTTTATTGTAAAACCCATTAAAACTCTTTTGAACCCATATATAAATCATTTTTCGATATCGAAATACCCTTTCCTTTTAGAAATCCATTTTCAAAACTAAAATTACTAGAACAAAGAAAATTAGGGTTTTTATTTTAATAAAATAATGAATATCATAAAGTAATAATAAAATTAAATAATGGTTTTAGTGGTGATAAAAAATTTTGAATATATATATGTTAAAAATAGAACATTAATTTTTAATTTTTTAAATAATGTCAAAACATTCCATCAAAATATTCCTTTTGAAAACCTTTGAAAGAAAGAAATAAAAGAAATAAAATTTCTTTTTTAAATTATTTATTCAATATAAATATATCAATAAAATAATTTTATCAACAAGGAAATTGAAGAAAAATATTTATTGATTTAATCCTTAAAACATTTTAAAAGGGGTTTTTTAAGTTAACGTACCCATTACATCAAGTCATACTCATCACGTACATTTCTTATCCTTATAAATAATAAATATATGTTAATAATTTAAATTATTAATAACCTTTTAAAAGTATATTATTCCTTTTCTTTTATTTATTACCATGTTATGTACAATTACTTAATCAATTAAGTTCACATCACAAGTTTTGATGATTTTCGATACATATATCCAAAATGAATTTGGTAAGTTGAATTTGGTAAAAGAATTCATTATTCCCTCATATATAGAATGGTAATCATCAAATAATTACTATTTTTATATGTCATCTATACTCAAAAACAAACCATGAATGATGGTTATGAAAAATAAACTATGCTATAATCATTGAGATAGTAGGTCTTGCGTACACATGAGTAACGTTTCTATTATTAAATGGTCATGATAGAAAGAATGTAAGTATTATTTTATATTCATAGATTCATTATTATATAATAAATATTATATTTTCTATTTAAATAAATGTATTTATATCATCCATGTGATTTGGTTATGAAAAATATTCACATCACTTCATGGAATTGTTAGTCTACATGTATACTAGAATAACATTATCATTTTTTAATGGATGGGAAGGTAAGAAAATATGTGATATATTATCTCCCAAGAATGGTAATTATGTCATTAATATAATACATATATATATATATATTAAATCTATCATTATAGCCATCTGTGCGAGGTGGTGATGGAAAATAAATTATATCAGTTCGTCAAGTATTAGTCCTCTATAAACATGAATGATGGTTTTGTTTCCCATTTGATGGAATAGGAGATGGATATAGGTTATTAAATAAAAATAACTACATATTAGTATATTTATGATACTTTTGTTATTATTTTAGTATGTTTGAAGAATATTTTAAGGAGGTATATGAAAATATAAAACAAAAACATTAGGTTAAAAAGATATACCTATTCTTCGGAAAACATCTATAAGGACCCGGACTTAAAACATTACATAATATTGAATTAAATGAATAATTCACATTGAGGATCTTTTCAGGTTAATAGTTTTAGAGAATTAGGACATAACTATTACATCTCAAGAGATTAAATAGTAGAAACTTCTACATAGTTTCCATTTTTTGCATAAAATAAAAACTCAGGAAAAAAAACGAGTCATGTCTAGTTCCAGGTTTTAGATAGCATGACTTTTGCTTGATCCCATACTTGACCCTATTCATCTTTAAGTCCTGTGAAAACATTTCAAAACATGGGATGATAAAACAATCTCAGTAAGGGTTATAAAACAAATAAAGCAAAAAATTGTTAATAAATACATAAAAAACATGGACTCTTTTACTTACCTCAAGAAATGATAAGATTTTATCAATAACACATAGAATTAATAAATCATAAAAGTAACGTGTGGCATCCATATCATACTTACATTATAGCTATCACATCTATATAGGGAGTTACTTTGGAGTACCCATCATAGTATATTACCTAAATATTTTTGGAGAAACAGTCACGTTTACATCCATCATGTTACGCAATGAATTATAGAGCTATCTCAGGCTCACCCGCCCTAGGTTTTTCAAAGAACCACCTATATACGTAAATAATTCCCAAGAACAATAACATGATCATAACACAAAACATAAGCATAAAGGAAAGATAAAATGTCCACATTGCAATAAAAAAATATCATTTCAAGATATTTAAATAATAAATCCATTCTCAAAATCATTTTCAATACCAAAATATGTAAAAATAGTATATGGTATTTATTTTTCCTTTTAAAAACATTCCGGCTTGTTAAGGAATCCAAAGATCAAATAATACTCGCGGCGGTGGAATAGTCATTGTCACCGCTTACGTAAAAAACATTTCTTTATTTATTTTAATAGAACGCTTCGTATAAAAAGATTCCATTTGAATTAAATGAAAATTCAAAGCTGTTTATATAGTTTATAAAAGAAAATCATGTATTAAAACAAAATATGCCTCAATAAAAGGAGATTGAGACGAAGTCCCTTACCTTGTGTCCGACTTGACTCGATCATTCTTTAATCTCCTGAATAATAAACTAAATTTAATTTCTACTTTCTTAAGAACATTTTTCAAGTTTTTTATTCCTTTTATATCACTTATTACCATGTTATAAATATTATGTAATCATTTAAGTTAATAACGTACGTTTTGTCGATATTTGGTACTTTAGTCAAAAATGAACACCTTATATTTACAAGTTGTACATGTGGTAAATATTACATTATATCCAGAATGATATTCATGATTTAGATATCATATATATCATATATATCCATTATATACTTGTATATATAATAGTACATAACATTTGGAGGTAAGAAATGAAATGCACCGTTCAAGGAGACGGTAAGCCGTACGTACGCATGACCGCTACTTTCATTTCTATTTCTTATTTCAATGGAATTAAAACATAATTACACATTGGTATATTATAATTACAGTATAATATCATATGTAATATCATTAACTCCATACATTATATATCCCACATAAGGAATTAACGAGTCACATCACTTTGAGGGGGCAGTAGTCCGCACTTCCTCAAATGAGATTATCGTATTTACCCACTATGGAAACCATAAAGGCATCATATAAATGGGAAGTACATAAGAATAATGAAATAATAAACATAATATATATCATATATAACTACAGTTCCATCATAATGGCCATCATGGGAGGCGGTAAGAGGTAATTGAACAATCATCGTTTCGTGAGGCGTTAGTTTTCCATCCACATAAACATTTTTTTCTTCACCCATTAGATGGAGATGTGTGTAAGTGTAGTTTGGATAATTATTAAAACAAAATCCTAGTATAGTTAGGATACTGGTTTTGTTATAAAATAAAATAATAAAAAGATTTTAGGCATTGGAAAACTAAAATAAAATAAAAGATGTTAAGAGAAACCATTACTTTTAAATTGGGTAACTTCCTTTGGTTTGAGACAAAAGGACTTAATAAAGATCCTTCTCACTACGGTAAGGCTTCTAAGAGGAGGAGAGGGATGTAGGGAGCTTAGTTGGGCCGAGTTTGGATGAGTCAAATGGCTTGATAGGTGTGGGGAATTGATTATAAGTGGTCTCCTTTTATAAGGAAGAGGAGGGACTCTTTAGGAAAGTGTGAAAATATTATTTTATTATATAATGATATTCAGTTTATAATGGTCCAAAAATCATTAGAGTAAAATATAATATGACTCATGGTCAAAATAAAATAATTCAATAGAAATTGGTTAGGTTTTCAATAATATTGTAATCATTTTAATCTTATTTATTTAAATCATTTATTAATGAGGTAAACACTGCATCATTATTGTGTCATAAATAATTTAATTTATTCAATGTCTAAAAATTATTAAAAAAAATAACATGATGTGTTAAATATTTTCATCTTTACAATGAATATTTATAGCCAAAAATATTACTTATATAACACCATATAAAAATGAATTTACTAAAAGATTTTTGTTTATTTCATTTTTGCCTTTACTTTAAATTAATTAATCTAAAGTGTCATTATCACTCTTAAGTGGCTCCATGGAGTCCCAAAATTGACCCAAAGATGCCCATGGTCGGCCATGACTCATCCAATAAGGATTGAACAATTTTAAATGTAATTTGTAATTATTATAATATTCTTTTTACCTTGAATTACATTAATACCTTTAACCGCATTAAATAAAAGTCAAAAGTTACTATTCACCAAAAATTATTTTCATCTTATTGAACCAAATTTTACTAACTAATAATGACCATGTATGTCAGATTTTCAAAATTCAGTTCATAGAAGAGGTAAAATTTCATTTAAATGAAAAAGTTAGTTTTTTAACTACTACTAAGTGGATTCACTATTCATCAAAAATTGAAGCTTTTCAGAAAAATACCAAAAATTCATCCTAATCTATATTTGATATTCCAAATTAAAAACTTATGTTTATTTTACCAAATTATAAACATAAAAGTGGCATTTATTAATTTAAAATTTATTACCATTGTTAAAACAAATAGTGTGTTTTTAAGAAACAATAACTATCAAAAGATTGACACTTGTTTATATCCAATTTCAATGTGAAATTAATTCCAATGACCAACATTGGATTAAATGGTAAAAATATATGCTAATTTCACTTTAAAACCAATTAAAAATATAATCTAACCATATAAATAAATTAGATTAAAATGTAGTTTTGAATTAAAATACAATATTTTCATTATTCATTAAAAATGAACTTTATCGGAAAAATTCCAAAAATTTACACGAAGTAAATTTTGATGTCCCCATTCAAAAGAAAGATTTTATTTAATCAAATATATTGTATTAAAGTGACCAAAACTATATTTAATGTGGGTTCACCATTAAAAGGTGGTAAATCGACATTTTAATGTAAATTGTGCTTAAAATTAGATTCATTCACATTTTAAGCCTATAACTTTTATTAGATAAATGTAAATACATTTAACAAACATGTGTAATGATATTGTAATCAGTTTTGTTCATTCACACTAATATAATGGCTAGGATATAACTACCATTTAAAATGATAACATTATATTATTAGTGTGCAACGTAATATTTCAAACAAACTCGTTGTTGCGTATCGGGTATGCTATTGAACATAGAAACCATTTTAAAGTAAAATTAATTAATTCAAAAATATTAATAAGTATGAAAATCTCTTATTATTCATTTATTTGGGATGTTACATCCTTCCCCCCTTTTGGAAATTGAGTCCACACAATTTTTATTCACTTATCAAAATAAGTGGGGTTATTTATCCCTCATAGAATTTTCAGATTCCCACAATGCCTCTTCAACCATATGGTTTTTTCACAAAACCTTTACCTGGTGAATTATCTTATTCCTCAAAACTTTCACTCTACATTCAAAATTTTGGACCCGTTGTTCTTCATAAGAGAGATTCTCTTCCAACTGAACTACCTCTGGACTCAAAACAAGAGATGGATCTGGTATATACCTTCTCAACATCTAAACATTAAAAAAATTGTTTACTTGGGATAAACTTGGAGGTAAAGCCTTTCTGTACGCAACTGATCCAACTTTCTCTAGAATTTCATAAGGTCCAATGAACCTCAGACTCAACTTTCCCTTCTTACAAAAATGCATCACACTTTTCCATGGAGAAACTTTGAGAAATACATGATCAGCTATCTCAAATGAAAGATCCTTCCTCAGGTTATCTGCATAACTTTTCTATATTCTCTGAGCTGTTCGCATGTGCTTTTGAATCAACTAAACTTTCTCTTACATCTCTTCTACCAATTCTGGTCCAATCAGCTTCCTTTCACCTACTTCATTCCAAAAAGCTAGAGTTCGACAACGCATTCCATATAATGCCTCAAATGGAGTCATCTGTATACTGAAATGAAAGCTATTATTATATGAAAATTCAACCAAAGAAAGATGTTGGTTCCAACTTCCCTGATACTTTAATGATCATGCACGTAGCATATCCTCCAAGGTCTGAATTGTTCATTATGATTTCCTATCTGATTGAGGGTAAAAAGCTGTACTAAAATTTAATTCAGTACCCAATGACTTCTGAAGGCCTTTCCAAAAGTTAGATGTAAACCAGAGATCATGATCAGATACAATGTAAAGGGGAACTCCATGCAACCTGACTATCTCTTTAACATACAACCGAGCAAGTTGATCTAGAGCGAAAGTATCTTGAATAGGAAGGAAATGAGCATATTTAGTCAATCGATCAACTATAACCTAGATTGCATTATTACCTCGAGATGTATTTAGTAATCCCACAATGAAGTCCCGGGATATATTTTCCCATTTCCACTCTGGCACTGGTATAGGCTGAACGATCCCTTTCGGTAACTTCCACTCTGATTTAACATACTAACAAGTCAAACACTTCATAGTAAAATCAGCAATATCTCTTTTCAATCCATCCCACCAGTAATACTCCCTATGATCTCTTTAAATCTTAGTACTGCCAAGATGAATTGAAAATGGGGAACAATGAGCTTCACATAACAACCCATTCTTCAACAGTGAATCACAAGGCACACATAATCACTTACCAAACCTCAAAACATAATCATTATCAATGTTAAAATTAGGAAACATAAACTTCTGAACCAACACTACCTTTTTCTACAACACACTGTCTTCTTTCTATGCTTGCTTTATTTTGTCTAATAGAGATTATTTTACTGACAGCTGAAACAAAATAGAAGAATTTCCTACACAAAAGACTTTTATTCCAAATTTCATCAAATCAAAAACCAAAGGATCTCATTCCAAACGTAGCACGGTTAATGAGACATTACTTTTTTGACTCAAAGCATCAACCACTTTATTTGCTTTTCCCAGATGGTAATGGATCGTGCAATCATAATCCTTGATTAATTCCAGCCATCTCCTCTATCTCATGTTCAATTATTTCTGAGTTAATATATACACTAAACTTTTGTGGTCATTATATATTTCACATTTTACTCCATACAAATTATGCCTCCAAATTTGTAAAGAAAAAACAACAACAACTAATTCCAAATCATGTATAGGGTAATTTAACTCAAGATGTTTCAACTGATGTGAAGCATAAGCAATTACCTGATCATTCTGCATAAGGACACATCCAAGTCCTTTCAATGAAGCATCACTGTAAATAAAAAACTCACCATTTCTGGAAGGTAGTGCCAAAACTGGAGCATTCACCAATATTCTTTTCAATTCCTGAAAAAAATCGTCACATTCTTTTCTCTAGATGAACTTAACACCTTTTCGAGTTAACTTAGTCATCGGACTAGATAACAGTGAAAAATTCTCAAAAACCTCTGGTAATAATCTACCAAACCAAGAAAACTATGGATCTCAGTTATATTTGTGGGTCTTGTCCATTCTTCAACAACTTTTTTTAGCAGGACCAATAATTATGCCATTTTTTGAAATAATGTGACCAAGGGAAAACAATTGTAACCAAAACTCACACTTGATGAATTTACCAAATATTTTATTTTCTTTTATGGTTTGAAAGACAACCCTTAAATAAATTTCATGATATTCGTTACTTTAAGAATAAACCAAAATATCATCAATAAACACAACCACAAACTTATCCAAGAACTCACAGAAAATTCTATTCATAAGATCCATGAAGACAGCAGGTGCATTGGTTAACCCAAAAGGCATAACTACAAATTCATAATGGACATATCAAGTACAAAATGCAGTCTTTGGAATGTATACTTATTTTTACTTTCAACTGATGGTACACTAACCTCAAATCAATATTTGAAAAATACTGAGCCCCCTGGAGCTGATCAAACAAATCATCGATATAAGGTAAAGGATACTTGTTCTTAACAGTGATGTTATTCAATTCTCTATAATCAATGAAAAGTCTCATTGAACTATATTTCTTTTTAACAAAAAAAAATAGGAGCACTCCATGGTGATGTGCTTGGTCGAATGAAACCTTTATCTAATAACTCCTGCAATTTCTTCTTTAACTCTAAAAGTTCAATTTGAGCCATTCTATAATGCGGTTTTGAAATTGGATTAGATTTAGGAACTAACTCAACAGTAAATTCTACATCCTGATCTGGTATAATACCAGGAAACTCATCAGGAAAAACATCAAGGTATTCATTTACCACTGGAACATCATTAATCTAAACAGTTCCTTTGTTTTCAACTATATGTTCAAGGTAATATTCATTTACATCTTTTACTAGTTTCTCAGCTTCCTGATATGTTATCAAAATCAAGGGATCATTCTTGTACACAAACTGTAAATATTGCTTAAAAGAAACCTCTTTATCTCTGCAGTCAATATTAGCATGATAAACAGAAATCCAATCCATGCCCAAAATAACATCAAACTCTAATAGAGTCAAAAAAAATAAGGTTACAGGTAGATTCTTTTCACACACAAGGACTAGAATGTTCTTGTGTTTTCTTTTTGTCTCAACATTTCCTCCATGTGTTTTTACTGTAAGTTCTGTATTCATATCTTGAGATGGAATTCCCAATTTACTAGAAAACTTCTCAGAAATGAAAGAGTGTGTAAACCCTGAATCAAACAACACATTGGCATAATCTGAACAAACAAACAGTGTACCTAATACTACTTTATTTGATGGACCTACATTTGCTAAAATAGATGCAAAGGATTTCACCACCCCTTTCTACTTATAGTCTTGCTGCTTTCCTTTGGTTGAGTTCTTTGTTGGACAATCATTTGCATATTATATTTTTAGTTGGTTAATTTTATTTATTTATTTATAATTCTATTATAGTTAGTGCGTTCATTTTTTTAAAAAATTATTTTTTATTTTATTTTTTAATTTGATCATTTTCTATTATTTGTTTATATATGTTAATTAATTATGTTTTAATATTTTCAATATGTATTTATGTTTTGTTCTGTATATATATATATATATATATATATATATATCCATATTTTTTTAATAATTTATATTTAATTAATAAAACTTATCCATTTTGTCAATATTTTTAAAGTGCACACATTTTGAATTATTCAATTTCAATCATTTTTAAAATTCATGTATTTAAGATTATATATCCATTAAATTGTTAAAATTAGATTTTTAAATATAAAATTATACATAAATATATTTATAAAATTATATTTAATATATTAAAAAAATTATAAATTTATAATTATTAGAAATAAATTATTATTATTATTAAATTAGTATTTATATAATTATAAATAAATATTTATATTTATATTTAATAATTACAAAATTTTAGTAAATTTATTTTTTTAAAAAAATTATTTGAGCTAAAATTTTAGGGATGATAATGATCCATAATTATCTGCGCTAAAATATTAGAGTTGATAAAGATGTTTTTATCAGCACTTTCTGAGCACTGATAAATCTCAAGATTTATTAGCACTTTTTAGTGCTGATAAAGATCTATTTTATTAGATCTTATCAACATAATGTTGGTAAAGTAGATCTTAATAAGCAATTTTCCAAAAGTAGAGTTAAAAGTTTTCCCAGTCTATAAAAAAACCCTAACCAGTACTCATTCATCATGATTCTGAAGCTCTCGCGGAACTCCTCAACTATCGGTGTGAATCCACTATGATCCATTAGAAAAATAAAGGATAGAATCCAATATATGTTAGTTTCTAATTTTCCTATATCATTGTTTAATCTCTTGGGTTCCGCATTTTATATTTTTTGCACTATTCTTAACATTGACAAAACCTACATCTCATCTCCTCACCACTACCGGTGTAACTCATATATGAATTTTAATGGATTGTTGACAAGAATAATATATTTAGTTTAACTTCATGCAACCATGGTGACAGAAACTGTGAAATTTAACTTCCTAGTGATAGGATGAATTTCTGCAGTTTAATGTCATGCAACTAAGATGATAGACGTTGTGAAGTTTAACGTCTTTATTATAGAATGAATTTGTGTAGTTGAACATCCTATAACTAGGATTATATATAGTGAGGAGTTTAACACATTTCTTCCATGATTAATTTTTGCAGTTTAACATCATGAAAATAGGACAAGAGAAACTATGTAGTTTAACATCTTTCTTCTAGGATGAATTTGTGCATTTTAACATCATGGAAGCTTGGATAGAGATGATTTATGACCAATATGAAAAGTATTTAATCAGAAATATTATATTAGTGTGGGTTTTGACTCATTCCTCATTCATTATGGCCAATTTTAATGCTTTGTTTTGAGGATCATCTCATCTTGGTTTTTTGAAATGGTTTTTGGAAAGGGGAATGATTTCTGGAATAGGATTTTCATTAAAAATGAGGGTTGTTATATAATCAAAAGTGGCCTTATAAGAATTCTGTTTGAATTTAAAAATGAAATACTGGTTTTCAAAGAGAAAATTATTGTTTTGTTATGAAATTTGGCTTGTGATCCAGTCGTTTTGGCCTGAGATGTTCCTTTAAATTGTGTTTCAGATTGACTCTGAACCTGATTTTATGATTTTTTTGTTATTCAGAGTATACTACCCCAAAAGGTCCCTAAAGTTTCTAGTGGTTCTCACCCTTTTTTTGGTTCTCCTCAGTTGTTTCCCATATTCCATGAAAATTGAGGTTAGTTGTGGGCAATGATGGATTATTTTGAACCCTTCAAAGAGCTAGTTTCTTTTTTTCTGGAGGTGGTGTCGTGGGATCATTTGAAAGATACTATTTTCATTGGGGGTTATCATCCAAAGATCAAGGAGTGATTCATCTTCTCCAAGGATCCCCATTTTGAGATTTTAGTGCAGGAAGTGTTTTTTGCTGAGTTGTTGTGAAAGAAGCATAAACACATTGGCCTAATTGTTGTCTCTCGTGTAAGGGTGAAGATGCTAAGTGTTTTATCTTTTTGTTTTATAGATTTTGTAAGTTCATATTTCATTATAAAAGTTTGATTAAATTATCCTTTAGTAGTTCAAATAGTTTTTTTAATGTGAACCTTTAAATTTATAGCCTTTCATGAATTAGTTTCCCCCTTTCTATTGTTCTTGTTTGGAGATGTCTATTTTTCAGGAAATCACTATTTGTGACTTGTGTTTTGGTTCATTTATATTATGTATTTTGATCATTTTTTTTTCTACTAATGTATTGTGTTGGATTAATATTGATGTCTATTTGGCCCCATTTATCAACGAAACCTAAACATGGATTGGTTGTGCATCACTCAAAAATTTAATAACCAAACTTAGGATTATCTATACACTTAACTATTGTTGATTAACTAGTTCTAAGCATATAATCTGACCTGAACTTACTACCCAACATCCCCAGGATTCTCTCATCTAACACACGCTTTCTACCATCTCTATCAGATCACCATTCAACATTCACCTTTTCTTCTCTTCCTACACCCATTTACTATATGCATGCATCTGCATGCATCATGAATCTTTACTAGTAGTAAATGGGTTGAATAAGAAAATTAAAAGTGAATTCTAAATGGTGATATGATAGAGGTGGTGGAAAGCATGTGTGGGATGAGTGTATCATGGAGACGTCGGGCATAAATTTCATGTCAGATGCAATTTTAATATGTAGTTAACCAATAGTAGAGAAGTGCATAGAGAATCCTTAGGTTTGTTATTAGGTTATATCAGCACCAAAGAAACCATTTGGAAATATTTAAATGAAATTTTACTATATACTTTCTCTATTTTACTAAAAATTTATATAATAAAACATTGATTTAATTTTCATTATTCCTTGAAAAGTTAATTTATTTTAGATGATTTTGGTCCATGTGTCATGCCTTTGTAGGAAGACCAATGATGATGTCTCTTGTCAATTAAATAGGTAATCTTAATGTTTTCATAGTTAAATTATTTTACCTATAATTAATTCATTATTTCAAATTTATATTTGATTTATTTCTTTTTAGTATTACTCGCGTAATAATTGTTTTCTTATACAGGTGTATTTTTTTGTTCGAGTTGGTTTTATATGTATAACTTTCATTATTATTCTCCCTCGGAACCTTTAAACCCCTAGAGTGTTGCATTTAGCAGTTTCATGTTCTCTTCGTTGCCTATACAGGAAGAGGAACGCTAATACCTCTACTCAATTATAAAGGTAATATTGATATCCGAACATTAAAATCATTTTTCATAGAATTAATGTTTTATTTCATATTTATGTATAATTTATTTCTTTCCAGTATTACTCAAAATAATTGTTTCCTTAAACAGGTGGATTATTATTTTTTAGTTGATGTGTCTTGTTTGAAGCTGCTCATGTAGTGTTGGAAGTTCACGAAAGAAATTCAATGGAAATTGTGGTAACAATGACAATTGTTATTATTTTTTAATGTATGTAATAATTTTTATTTATCTAATTTTATAAACCAATGTTTTAACTATTTACAATATAGTGTTTTTTTATATGTTTTGTAAATTTAATTTCATTTAAATTCTATAATGGGACTTGTTTTTTTATATCTAGTGTGTTTCGGGTGTGTTTTTGTTGTGTTTCTGGTGCTGTAATGTGTTGTTACAGTGCACTAAAGTATGTCCCTTTATGAGTAATTTAAAAAGTGTTTATAAAGGACACATTTATCAGTTCTTCTAAAAGTGTTGATAAAGATATACTTTATTAGTGCTGATAAAAAGTCATTTAGCGGCACTAAATAAAAGCACTAATAAATTGAAACTTTATCACCAATTTTAAAAGCCTTGATAAAGGTCCTATTTATCATCACTTTTCTAGTGTGGATAAATTTCCCCTTCATCTGCACTTTTTTAGAACTGATAAAGTTAATGGGCTTTGAACGTCACTCACATTGTCAATTCTTTTCTAGAACTGTAAAAGGCCATTTTTTTGGTAGTGCGGGTTGTTATTATTCCCAAAAAAATAACTATAGAATGTGGTATGTTATTTTATAAAGTTATATATTAAATTATTTTTAGAAATAGATTTCTTATATGGGGTGAGGGATATAGGATAGAAGGTTTATTTTTATCAATGATGGGTGATGAACTTTTTGAATTACAAAAATTATTAAATTACAATAAATTAATTTTTATGTTCAAGTGGATCCAAAATAGATAAATTTGAATATAGGATGGGTATTATTCTAATTTATATCTCTAAATATTTTTTTTCAATTTTAGATTATGTTTTTACCCTTATCTCTTCGTTTTAACCCAAGTCAATTGTTTCCAAATTACCGTGATACTAATTGTTTTACTATTTTGGGGTAAAGAAAGATATTATAAAAGGAAAATTGACCCATAAATAGATCATGGTTGATATTTTCAACCATATACCATTAAATTTGATGAATATAATTTTTTTTACTAATTTTAAATAATATATAAATATATTGTTTATTATAAAATATCATTAATGACAATTTGGGAAATACATGAAATATTGCAATTTAATATGTGTCTAACTCATGTAAAATGGTTCCAAAATGACATTTGATAAAATATATATACAATAAGATCTTAATTTATACATATAATAAAATTTATATATGGCTATATATTATTTTATAACTTATATTTTGGTTTAACCCCTTGGTTAACCAATTTTAACCTTAACCCTGGTAATGACTTTTTCGATAATAAATGGTTAAACTTTTAATTATAAGTTGACTATTGGATCATAAATGGAAATGTTGTGATATTTTAAATAATTTAAAATATTAATTATCCTATTGAAATATTTTTTATGATTTTTAAATAATCTAGTAAAATTTTATTTAACAAAAAAATACCACTAATTACATTTTTGAAACTATTCATTAAATTTGAGTTTGAAAAAAAAACAAGAAAAAAATAATAATTTAAATACAAAGATTTAACAAAAACAAAATATGTTATGTTTACCTATAAAATACATGTATAATTATAAATATCCAAAAAAATTACTACTAATGTTTTTAAATTCATTTACATGCTTTTTCTACTGCTTGCATAAGCACTGAGTCAGTGTTGCATAAGAACTTGATGTAATTATTTAATCACTAAAATTTAAAATTAAACATCAATGTTAAAAAAATAATTTATATTTAGAATAAAAATTTATAACTTAAGGTAAGATATTTTATTACTATCACGAAATATTAAATATATTAAATGTAGGAGAATTATGTTTTTGACTTTACATTTTTTAAATAATATATAAATTATTTTCATAGAAAAATGGAAATATTTTTTCATAAATTATATTATTGGATGAAGATAGTAACAAAACTCATGAAATGGGTAAAATTAAAGTGTTGGGGTAATTTTTAGACCCTATTATACTATTTTTAACCTCAATTACCCAATTTACCCTTACTAAGGCAACAAATATTTACTTCGATTACTATTCGTAATGAAAAAAATATATAAGAGAACATATTTCAAAATTTGGACATCATAATTTAAAATTTGTACCATATTTTTCAACATTAAATTTATAGAAGTTCCATAAATTAATTTAAGATTACAATTCATAATGGAATGAAAACAATTTTTTAGAAAAATGATTTTTTAATCCCAAAAAATGAACTTATGCCAAAATCAAGGAAAATAGAAGATTCCAATGTAATAAATTAGATTGTATCTAATTAAAGGATGATTATTTAAATTTAATATCAAATTATAATTTTAAATTACTTTATTTACTAATAGTAAATGGTAGTTTTACAAAAACATTTATTTTTTACTACTCACTGAAAATTTTAACTTTCCAGAATAATACAAAAAATTTACCCCAATATAATTTTGATATGTAGAATTCAAAAAAAATCATTTTTATTGAATAAAATTTTTAAGAGTTATAGAAATTAATTATAATATTCTATTAAAAAATCAAAAAAAAATATTTTTTAAGATAACATAACTGGAAGCATGAATGAATTTATTGAAGAATTGAGTACTTATTTCCTAACAACCAATCAGTGTATCTTTATTGAGTAGTACCATTATATATATTTCATAATTTCGTTAATCATGTTCATTACCTCACACTTAATATATAGGTTGTAACTATAACATTTAAATAATTGTAATACATGGTTTATTTAAGCTCCGTGTTCCGTGTTATATATGCTATAAAATGTACTATTCTTTTAAAATCCTGGGATATTACAATAGTCATATAATAATAAATTTTAATCAAAAGGGACATTATATATACCACCAACTGGCCAAGAATTTATCCAAATATTCCCACAACACCATCATTAGGAACCATATAGAGGATAACTATCTCAAATCTATTTAGATTCCACATATCTGAATTGTCTATGTTTGTCTTAGTATTAACATTACTTCCAAATTTTATTTTACAAAAAATTAGTATAAAAAGGTGAAATAAATTTATTCATATTAAAATTTGTACCTAAAATCATGAAACTCCAATATCCTGATCAAGAAACTGTAGTGAGCACAAGTTCCCTCATTCCAGGTTCATCACATGCCAAACCTTTTGAATTAAGAGGTAGTGTTTCAGATCCTGATGAGAGGGAGATAGAGGTAATACAGGATGATAGTGGGAGGGAGACAAAGATTTCCCTAGAAACTATATTAAGGGATATTTATGGACCATCAAGTCACATTGATAACATTTTCATGGTTAGGGGAACGTCAATTAGTAGTCGACTATAATCAGTGGATCACTTCTTCCATAGAATTCCTATCATTTAATGAAATAAAAAATAACTCATTAACATATATTTATAAATATTCAAGAATGAAAAATAAATATACAAATTATAACATATTATCATCACAAAAAAACCCATATATACATAGGTATGTTAATGAATGACTACAAATACAAAAAATATAATATTTATTTTTTAAAAATTAAATAACTCAAGCATAAAAATAGACTCAAATATGATACCAAACCAAATGTACTATAAATGAATAACATATAACATAGTTAGTTTCAATGTTAATGGATTACTACATATACAATCATTTTTTCCATTAATCATCTCATTATCTTGGCCTATTATTACTTCTTCGACTTCATCCACCCTTGGAAGGATAATATTTTCAATATCATGATGGGAAAATAATTCAATTTGATGATGTTGATGAGATTCAATATTAGAGGTCAAATATTCCATTTTATCACCAATATCATACATGTATATTTAATTTATGTGAACAAATACACTCCACTCTTTATCCATGATATATTATGTATAATATAATATTTTCACTTGTGATGTGTAGATATAAAAATCATGTACTTTATAGTCACTAAAATTCATCAAGAAAGATAAGTTCAGAGAAGTAAATTTCATGGAACCTCTTTTAATACCCTTGATAATATTTATCCACTGAAATTTGAATAAAACAATTGAACATTTATTGTGGTGGTTCAATTCAATAATATCAATCAACTTTCCATAGTATCTCAATTCCGAAACAACAAATAATCCACTATTCTCGGTTTTTAAACCCTATTATCAATGGATAGTATGAAATTTGAATCCATTCACATTGTAAGAATCAAACATTCTAGTATATTTTAGAGGATCCCAATCCAGAAATATCAAATTGTCTAAAAACTCAGCAAGAGTAATGGTATTAATTTTTTAAAAATAGAAATTTACATTATTAGATTGAAAAAATATATATGTCAACCTAATGTCCATTTTGATTGCAATATTAATAAATATACACAACATGAAATTCATTCTACATTCTCTTTATTAACAAAATTTCTTATATATTTCTCATTTTATATTCAACTTATCTTACACCTCTTTCTATATATCATATTCTATTCAATACATGAATCTGCAATTTCACTATTTAGTAGAACATATATATTTGCTTGTAATAATTCCATTTCTATCAGAGTAATATTTTTGATCCACCCAATTAGTCAAAAAATATTATGAAATAATTTTTATTTACTATGTAGTTGAGATGGAGTTGATATGACATCAAATTGTCCAAATATATTGAATGTTTTCTCAATATCATCCAAGTATCAAGAATAAAATTTAAGACATTGTTTTTCTAATTAAACATAAGAAATAAAGACTTCAAATTGAGCTTTATTTTTCACTTATAATTTCAAATAGATAAGGTATCTGTTAAATTAGATTAATAAAAAAAGTTACATATTTAATAAAGTGTCAAGAATTGTTTACTTAAGCTAAATAACATATAAATAAAGTACCTCTCAATTAGATAAATCCATAAATAATGTAAGAGACCTCCTAATTTAATTCATTAACCAAATGAAGAGTTAAATGGATCATGACAGAAAAAAATTAAAAGATGAAAGATCATCTCTATTTAATAATGCATCCTTTCAAATATATATTTAAGCTTTTAAAGCTCATTTGTTTGTACATTTTTCTCACACAGTGGTATAAAGAATGTGCTGAATTAGATTAAAATACATTTACCTTTTCAAGTAACAATATATGAAATTCCAATGGTAGTAACTATTATAAAAGAAAATTTGAATAATGAATTTTCAATCCATGTAACCTACGATGCTTTAAGTTGACACTCCTTGATATTTTACTCAAATACCAATCATATACTTTTACATGTTTCAAAATTTTAAGGAATATATCTTTTTCCCCAATTTTAATTGAAAAGAAATTCTAGATAACACTTTTCATTCTCATCCGTCTATTGATCGTGCTTTAAATTAATTATTTATATTTCCTTTAGATTCTTGAGATGGTCCTTTTATTTTTCATTATATTTAATTAATGTGACAATTAAATTGGGACAAAAATTCTTCTCAATATTCATTAAATTAACATTATGGTGAAAAAAATAAAATTCCCAATAGCAAATTTTTAAGAATATAGTTTTTTCGGCAATTATTGTGCTCTAAGGTCAACTGATTATGCACTCCAAACTCGATTCTCACTACCATTCATATGATTCAACATCCCAAATTCTCCTTCAATATTTAACATTTGTGATAGTATTTTAAAACCATTTAATAACTTTAGATATGGTTTATGATCTATTGAACCACTAAAATTTGACTTGATAAACCAAAATATATACGATGCATTGAGAAATACATGATGACCCAAGAAGCACCATTTTTTTATTGTTTGGTAATCTTACCAACTCAAAATTAATGTTACAAAGAGGAAAAGATAAATCCATGTAAGTGTTTTGACCGAATATGTTCCTAAGTCCCTATATGATACTAAAAGTCTATATTAGAGTAGCAAGAATTTTAAACAATGTTCTTGAATCTACATCATAAGTATCAACAACATTGCTCTATAAATAATAGAATTAGTTATTTAGCGGATGAAAGTATACATAAATATCATTTCTAGGGATGTTTTTTCTAGGAATAATCATCAAAATAATAAAGGAAATTTCTTACATTCACATCCAAAGAGGTAGATTATAAGGGATCAAGACAATCATCCAAATTCTGTAAATTGTAATCAAATTCTTGAATGGGTTGAATCAATCAACATCTAATCCCTAACACACATTCCTAGGATTGTATGTGAAATTTTCAAATATATAATTAAATGTATTTCAGGATTTCTAATCTATTGGATTTCATATTAACCCATAATTATTATTATCTATAGCATGACACTTAAAGTGATCAATGATTTTCGATAACATGAGTAGTATTTTATTTTAGTTTTTAAAGGTAAATAATAAAAAACCATTGTAGGTGTATTATTTTTATGATTATTCAAAGTATTATTGTAACAAACTGACCTGGATACCCTCTTAATATTATCTCCTAACCCGATCCTCCACATACCTGAAGGGAATTCATGATCTCTATGTACCAGAAACTAGGACCCATACATCAATAACAAATAGAGGGAATCATTTCAACCAACCTCAAGAACACAACATGACATATATACACATATACAAAAAACAATAGAATAAAATCAAGCTATATATAATTCATAAGAGAAATAGAACAATGGAAGTGATAGAACTGAAAAGGTATCCAAACAATATCCAATAGAAAAATCCCAATAGTAAAGGACAATAAAACCAAATATACACTCCATTAGTCTCTATGTGATAGCATTGAAAAACCCACATTGTCTCACCATCCAGCTACCAAAACCCAGCTGTAAGAAAATATCTTCACCTCGTTGTGGGGTGTGACCTTTCCCTATTTCAAAAGAGATAACTAGGTCTATGAACCATTGAATGGGTATACAGAGTGTGAACTAACAAGCACAGTAGGTTCCCACCCAGGTGTTACATATTAATTATTTGAAAAAAAAACAATCATTCTCAACTTTAAAAAAACAAGGTATGATATACAGTTTAGAAGTTTCTATATCAAAAGCATGGAAATGTAGTTTCATTTCCCCTTTTTCCACATTTTTAAATAAATAAGGTAAAACAGTTCCAAGGAAGTTCATATCATTATATATCATAGCATATATATCATATCAAAACAACTCATTCACCACATAATATATCAAATACATGGCAGCATAATAAAAATTGTAAAAACCAAAAGTAAGCTAAATCATCCAATAAGCACAACTAACATCATGCCAATGATCACACTAGGTCAAGATATTTAGGACACCCATACCTGACACAGATAATTTTACTATGCATTAAGACTCTATACCGATGAATTGATCCTAGAGATAAGAGTAATTCATATGAAAGTGAACCCCTAACAAGTCTAATAAGTCCCTAGAAAAATGAGCCTAGGGAATAATAGAAATCCCCAAGAGAAAACCCTCGATTGTGGACAGGACCTATTAATATACCTTCCACATAAGTACCCAAGGCTTCCCTTTTACTCTATTTTCCAAAACATTTAATCAACTGATTTTATCATATCATGACTTCAAAACCATTTCAAAATCCTTTGAAAAATAATTTTCATTCACCAAAAATAGGGGAAAACATATTTTATAAAAACCTAGTTCCACAAAAAAATATTAGTCATTTCATGCCATTTAATTTGATAAACCAATTTATCAAAATAGATTAAATGTATGCCATAAATATAGGCTAGAGATGGAACCACTAACCTCAAAACCTAGGTCACACATGCTCACATATATTCTACCCCAATAAAGAAACCAAAAATGAAAATGGTGTCCCTTGAACCAATATACACATATAATAATTGACTTAATTTAACAAAAGGGTCAGTGGAGAAGAGTAAACAACACAATATACCTCAATAATGGACATCCTCCACATCACATCCAAAAAAGAACCAGTGCCCAGAATAAGATCAAATAATACTTCTAGAAATGGAACAATAAAGAACATCAACACGGTTCAACAGATCTGATAATGCAATGCAAAGATGCTACCATGATCGAATTTAATGAACAAATAGAAAGTATTACTCACCTGTAGAAATTCACTATAACCAAAATAATAATAAATTTCCCTATGAGACAATCTGGAGGGGTTGGAGATCTCCAAAATTGTCAATGAAGAGCTCTAGGTTGATAGGGAAGAAGGTTGTGGAAGAATGAATGAACCAATAGTCGTGATGCACCCTAAATCCCCAAATTGTGTCACTTACACTACATGTAATCCCTTTACAGTTCATGTAAACCATTGGAATCATATACCCTAAAAATCCTATCACAATTTTATTAAAAATCAATATTTTTACATTAAACATACACTGAATGTAATCATTCATGTTGTGTAATCAACTCAAAACATGATCTTGGGAACCATTGCACATTGTGTAATCCCACTACACGACATCTAAATTTCTTGAAAAAAGAAAAAACTATAGGTTCTTAAACAAAAACCCAAACCTCCTCAGGCATTCTCTTAACATGGGAATAACCCAACAAATCCATTAACCCATTTATACATAGACTCCATTGATTCAAACAAACATACATCCCAAACTTTAGTTCATTTTACTCAAAAAATGTTCTTCATACTTAGGAGTCCCAAGACACGCCCAATTCAAGAGGAAGAAAATAAGAATAAGAATAAGATACCTAAAATCGGGTAACAATATGTTACAATCTCCCATCCATAAGATTTATATCCCCAGGAAGTCAAGTAAAAGAATGAATTCGGGTATAGAGGTGAGGCCACTTCTACCTCATAAAAAATATTACTCCCAAGTTTAATGAGAATATAATTTCTCTTTCTATAACATGCTGATCAATAGAATTGAATTATCATGAAATAAAATCACTTGAGATTCAACAATCTCTACTGCCTGCTCCACAATAGAAACATCTTTCTCTAACTCAATCTCTTCCCATCTCAAAATATGAGAGGGGTTAGGATGGAATTTCATAAGTTTTGATAGGATTAAAACATCATGGATTCATGTCAACTAAATCGGTAATAATAAATTATAAGTAACCTATCTAATCTAAATAGTGACCTCAAATGGTCCTAAAAATATTGAAGCCAACTTTCCCTGTTTCCCAAGAGAAATGTGACCAAACTAAGCGGAGAATATCTTTAAAACCTATTCAACTATGGAAAAATCCATAGGATTATGTTTCTGATCTACATAATATTTATATCAACTTGTATATGTAACCATCCTCCTCCGTATATCTTAAATCCTTGCAGATGTCACCTAAACTAAACACAGTCCCACCAAAGAAGTTTCTCCCACCTCTTCCTGAAAAATAGGAGACCAGAACGGGAGGCCATAAAAATCCTCTAAATGAGTCATTATAATTAAAAACTAATAATTTTTTTTATAAGAAAACTCAACATGTTTCAGATGGATATCTCAATATCTAACCAAATCAAAGACACTGTCATTGATCATATCCTCCAAAATTTGAATAAGAGGTTCTATCTGATATTATGTATTTAGATGATATGTTGTGCTCAACCAAATCTGAACCCCCACCACATCTTAGAGTCTCCTTCTTGACCTCTATGTAAACCTAGGGTCCATTTCTAAAATAAAGGCAGAAATAACCTTGTATAACCTCTTAATTTCATGATCATATAGCTTCCCAAATCTTCAACATTACTGGTGTCCCTGATTAGAATTAAATGAACTAGATTTTTCAACCAATCAATCACAACCAAGATATAATTCCTACGTCGGGTATTTCAGTGTATTCCAAAAATATTTTCATTAATACCTCATCCCATTTCCAAACCATCTTCAAAGGTGGTTGGAGTAAACTATAAGGTTTTAAATGCTCTTCCTTTATCTGTTTCCATGCGTAGCAGCGAGACGCATAATCAGAAATGTAAAACTTCATACCTAGCATCCAGAATCATTTTTTCATGCCACAATATACTTTTTTTAGTTCCCAAATGAAGTGACATGAAGAACTATGATAGTCAAATAAAACCTAGCTCCTCACTAAAGCTCTGATGATAAATCAATCTCTAAAACTGATAATACAATCTAAAGAGAGTGATCAACCCAAAAAGTTCTCTCCACCATATAGGTTTTATTGAATTCACATGAACACATCATCTTATTGCTAACTCTTGAGAATAGACTCAATGAGAGATGATGATAACTGAAAATTGGTTAGAACCATTCATGAAACATCCTATTAAGAATCCATTTTCAACTGAGAAAAAATACCCATTAGGTTCCCCTCATTATTAAATTATTTAATATATTAAGGTGTAAATTTTATGCTTAGAGAATATACAATGACATTCCACTTCCATGAGGTGTAAGAAATATTGATGTTAATATTATGAATGTATTAAACCCACCACCTCTGTATAAGATTTAATTATTTTTAAGAAAAGATAACGCTCCAAATCATATGGTCACAAATTATTTTGAACATTTCCCCAAAAATATAGTCTTTAAAACATTTATGTGCATGCATGACTATGGAAAGCTTTAAATCTTGAGTGTGGTAATTCTTATCATGTGGTTAAAGATAAAGAGACCCACAAGCTACCACATGATCAACTTTTATAAGCACATAACCCAAACTAGCACCATAAGTATCATAGAAAAATTCAAACCCCTTACCAGGCTAAGGTAAGATCAAAATAAGATCCAATGATAGAAGTCATTTCATCTCATTAAAAGAAGACTGACACTTTTAATCCCATTTTAATTTCATCCTATTTCTAGAAATAGTAGTTAAAGGTGATACCAACATTGATAAATCCTTTATTAACCATTGATAATATCTAGAAAGACCAAAAAATCTATGAATCTCAAAGAAATTATATGGATCTTCTGATGAAAAAATCCTTTAAATCCTTAGGATCAATTGATATTCCCTGATCATAAATCACATTCCCTAATAACTTCACTTCTTTGATCCAAAAATTTCATTTCAAAAGATTTCTATACAAATGGTAACTCCTCCTGATTTTCAAAACCAAACTCAAATAGTTTTCTTGCTCATTCTTGGATCTCAAGTAAACCAAAATAACATCGATGAACACTAAAAAAAGTCTGATGATACATATGGAATATATTATTCATAAAATATATAAGAAACTGTATAAGAATTATACAAACCAAACAGTATCACTAGATATTTATAATGGCCATACCTTCTCCTGAAAACCGTATTCGGTATGTCAAAATCTCAAACCCTGAGCTAATGATAACACAAGAAAATAATAATCTTTGAAAATTACTTTTCCTCCTTTATCTGGACAAATAAATCATTCACATGAGTAAAAGTATATTTTTTCTTAACCACCACTTGGTTCAATATCTGAAAATACACAAATAATTGGATTGAAATATCTTAATTTTTTTAAAAGAGTGATAGAAATTCCCAAGGAGAAACACTAGGGTGAACAAAACCCTTTTCTATAAGGTTTTCCAACTTAATCTTGAGCTCTTTCATCTCTACTAGTGTCACAAAATAGAAATTTATCAAAACCAGTATTGTACATAAGACTCGTCCAATCGTAAACTATACCTCACTCTTTGGAGGAATACCATATAAAAGTTGGGGGAAAATCAAGATAAACCTAAAAATATAAATAAGATCAACAACTAAAGAAAATTCATAGATCTCAACTAAAACAGTCGGAAAGAAACTCTTGAGCTTTGGGCGGGAAGGTCCTGTACAACCAGACTTTAGGTCCCACTCCCCTTAAAACACATGTGATATCCAATCAGAATTAAAAACTGAGACACACCAATTATAACAAACAACCTCATCCTAGTGACAAAAATATCAATACATCCTGATAATGACATCAAAAATATTCAAATCAAGAATAGGAAAATTCCAGACTAACATTGCATTAGTTATCGATAGTGCACAAGAAGGAAACTGAAACCCCTATTCTTTCCTCTTCCCAAGAGTTGTCTCTAACTACATAATAAAGTATGTGATCTCAATTTTCAGGTTAATCATGCCAAAAAATATCCAAATTAAAAAAGTGGGAGTAACCAATATCATATAAATCAATTACTATGAAAGATGAAATAAAGATGGTACCTCAAAATGTTGATGGACATGTCTCTACCTCTACCAAAAACTCATCTACTGCACAAAGGGATTCACTCCTAACACATGTGGATGGAGACATGTACTTTTAAAAGCATCATAATTCCCTATAGTAGCCTTTAGAGCTGACAATACTTGATCATATAAAGGTGTATACATAGCCTGAGAGAAATGTTATAGATTTCAGTAACGTGCACAACTATTACACATATTTGTAGGTGAAGGACAATAATGTCATGTGAGTGTGTGTGTCCGACCTTTCCATATTGATATAAAGTTATAGGCATACCACTATCAATAACCAGAGGTTTTTAAGAGGTATGCTTTTGAGAACCATCTCCACCAATCCAGTGATGATCCTATCACTTCCTCCTTTTCCCGAGCACATCACTGAAGTTGTCACTAGGTGGAAGCGAAGGGGTGGAATATACAACCTTACCTTCTATAATCATTACTTACATTGTATCCATGTTCACTATCTCTCCATATTTTTAAAGATTTATCACAAATACATGCAATCTGATATCAAGTCCTAAACCTTACTGGTACTTCTGAACCTGCAGCTGGTCATTATTTGAAACCTATGGTGAAAAACAAACCAACTTTGTAAACCAATTGGTGTATGATGAAATTGAACTATCTGTATAAATCAAAGAGAGGAAATTTATATACTTCCCATCATTTGAGACTCTGGACAAAAATCTTAGAATAAGAGAGTCTTGAAACCCTTCTAGTCCAATCCCATGTTCTTATCCACATGTACCATAGAATACCACCATCTCTTGGAAAGACCCTCAAGTATTAACACTGCACAATTCCCCTTGATACTATTAGCTATATCCAGGAAGTCATATAACTCATCAATCTTTCCAAGGAAGTCATATACCACTTGATATTTATTCTCTTTTAAATTACAGTGGATTCTCATAAAAAAATCTCATGTGATTGATCTATGTATCTTATAAATACCAACTATACCTCGATAACTGTGTTTTAATATTATAGAAAATTTTGGTAAAAAACAATAATTTTCCCCATGATAGCCTCAATAATGTTTTGATCCATAGGAGGATTCCCTGGAGGATCATCAACTGAATCCTCCTAAGGAACTCATGGAACACATCTCGGAGGCATACCAATGTACAATGAAATAGAAGAAATGATCAAGAAAAAGAATAATCTCAGTTATAAATATAAAATACATAATAAAAAATGTGATTATGATCTATAACTAAAAACATGAGACACACATCCCAACATCTCATGGTAACATGGGTTTTTTCATGGAAAGAGCTGGCCATGCACTGACCATGACCTACCTCTTATGTTCTGAAAATCTTATATCTGGACAACCAAATGTCCAAATATGAGAAATTTTGAGGATATACCTCCCCTAATACCAAATTGTATCAAACCAACCCCAATACCATATCAATACTGGCACCCAACCAAATCCTCCACATACCTTAAGTCCACTCCTGATCCCCATGTGCTAGTGTCTAGCACCCAGGCATCAGCAACAAACCGAGGGAATGATTTTTCCCTACCTGAAGTAGACAACATGACATATATACACATGTAAACAAAAAAACAACTAAAAAATCATGAATATATATATATATCAAAACATAAATAGAAAAAAAAGAGATCTAATTAAAAAGGTTTCCGAATAATCTCTAACAGAAAAGTACAACAGAAAAGAATAACAAAACCAAAAAACTACTCCAAAAATATATATGTGTTAGTGTGGGAAAACACACACCGTCTCACCATCCATTGACTAGGCCCAACTGATATAAAACTTCTCCACCTAATTGTGATGCATTGCCTTTACCTAATTTGAAATACACAACAAATTCCACACATCATGGAAGGCGTATATAGGGTGTGAGCTAATAGTCTTAGTATGGTCCCACCCATGTGTTCCATATTAAGACTCGGAAGAATAATCCAAGAATTTTTGACATTAAGAGAGTAAGGGATGATATAGAATTTTGTAGTTTTTATATCAAAAGCATGAGGAAATAGTTTAATTTCCCCTTTTTTGACATTTTCAAATAAAAAAGGTAAACCAGTATCAAAGCATTTCATATCCAAAAATATAACAATAGATATATCATGTCAAAAAATTCATTCACCACATATCATATCATATCCATGGTAGTAAAATCAAAATAATAATAACCAAAATATCCCAAATCAACCAATAAGTATAGGTCACATCATGCCAATGATCACACTAGTTCAATATATCTAGGACACCCAAAACTAACATATATAATCACATATGCATCAAACCACTAGATATATTCATTGATCCTAGAGAGTAGGGAAATACGCTAAAAAGTGAACCCCTTAACAGGTCTAACAAGTGCCTAGAACAATGGGCCTAGGGGAAGAGAAAGCCCCATGGGAAAACCACCAAAAAGTGGATAAGACCTGTTACTATACCTTTAACCTAAGTACCCAATGATTCCTATGTTATCAATATTCTAATCCATTTCATCAAACCATTTCATCATATCATGCTTTGAAAACCACTTCACAAAACTGTTTCACAATTCTTTGAAAAAAAACCTTTTCATTTACCAAAACTAGGGGAAAAGACCATTTTATTAAAATCCAAATCCACACAAAAAAAAATAGTAATATCATGAAATTTCAATTAATAATAAAATTTATCAAAATATGAGAAATTCATTCCACAAACACATGCTAGAGACAGAACCACTTACTCAAAACATAGTTCCCACATTCCCATAACGGAATCCTCCCCAAGGAATAAATCAACCAAAAAAATTATGGAGGCCATGGAACCAATGTAAAAATCTCATAATTTATTCAATTTAACAAAAGGATGAATATATAATAGTAAAGAAAAAAATACCTCTATAACACATGACTTTCTCACCGAAACGAATAATAAATCTGCTATTAGAACAATATAACATAGAGGATATCGAAAATAAGAGAGAAAGAAAATCACCACGGGTCAATGAATCTGATAACGCAATGAAACGGTGATACCGTGATCAAAGGAATAAAAGAAACCAAAATTATTACTCTCCCAAAGATACGCACTGCAACTGAAACAATGATCAATCGCCGAATGAAACGATCCTGAAGGGTTGTAGGTCTATAAAATCACAAAATAATAGATCTAGGTTGAGAGGGAAGAGGTATATGGAATAATGAATTAATCATTGGTTATTAATCACCCTAAATACTCATCCTTTAACACTTATATAGTATGTAAACCCTTTACACATCATTTAATCCACAAAAATCATATGTGCCTAAAAACCCATCGTCTTTTTTATTAAAAACAAATATTTTAACATTACATGGGGCGTAACTTCTAAATGGAATTAAATCATTCCTGATGTGTGATAAAGTCATAAAATAATCCTAGAAACCATTACATATTGTGTACTCCCATTACATGGTGCGTAAATTTCCTACAGATAGCATAAATTGTAGGTTCTTACACAAAAACACAAACCACCACCAGCATTCTCCAAACTCGGGAAAAAACCCACAAATACATTAATAAATTTATACTTGGGCTCCATTAGTTCAAAAAAATCATACATACCTAAAAATTAGGTCATTTTACTAAGAAAATGTTATCCATCCTTGGGAGTCAAAATATGCCCCCAATTCAAGTGGAAAAAAGAAAATAGTAGGAAAGTACCTGAATGAAGTTAACAGGATGTTACAAGTATGTTTATTTAGACTCTCAAAATGACCCATTGACTACCATAAATAGTAAAAACATTTTTTACTTCTTTATCTTTCAATTATCTCTCTAATAAAACATAAAATCATTGGGATAAAAAATTATTTTTTTATAATTCTGAAAAAAAATATTTTTATCAACTTTTTTCATATTAGAAAAATACTTGGGTGTCTTATATTCAGTAAATGAATCACACAATAATTATAATATCATATACATCACCATATTTTTAATTACATATAAGCATTTTATATAGTAAAACTTTAGTATAAAATAAAATTTCGAATATTTCCATCATACGTCATACAGTTCTTGATTTCCATCCTCAACTAAATAATTAAATGCATTTGTGTTATCTCTATTTTTATTGCTTGAATTATTATCAACAGCATCAGTAGAAGTGTCCATTAATATATTACAATCTTAATCTGGTTGTATTGTGGTCCCAAAAAACATTATTTTTCAAGTTAATATTCATAGAAAACTTAACTGGTTGAACTGATATGTTTTGATTCTAAGGATGTTTCCATGAAATTTCAAAAGAATAATTCATAATGTTTTTAATAATATTTTATATTTTTTATAAACTTTGGAGCTCATTTTGTTGACTGAAATCAGTGAAGAAACTTATTATAACCTTCAATTATCCATTCCAAATCCAACAAAAATATTGATATGGTAATTCCTTCAATATCAAGTGTTCATAAACTTCATTTCTTTCTAACTATATTCTGAATTTACATTTAGGGCATGGGCATATAATTTCCCAAACAATGGATTGATTAAAAATTGAAAAATATAACAACTCCTCCAATCCTTTATCATGTAGAGGTGTGTTCCTCAATAATTTTATCCACATTTTTTTCATATATCACAAAATGCCTAATTTTATTATAGAAAATTACAACACATAATAAATATTATTTCATTTATAAAAATATCACAAAATTATTGAAAATAAAAATATAAAAAACTCTTGTTAATTTAGGGTTGAAGATGAAAATAAATTATAACGCATATGATTTAGCCATGTTATTCAAAGACATAAATATGACAATAACATTAAAATTTATTAGATAAATTCATAAACCCGTGATAAGAAAATAAATAATTATAGAATTATATGGTGGCCTCATCAAGATAACTTCATTAATAACTCCTTTTTCACAACCCAAATTTATATAGAACTCTATTAATTAGGAAATATATTTTTATATTACCTTTATCATCAGACATAATTTCATCATAATTAGTATTTTTATTAAATATGGTGAGTTTTTAATACATTTTTGTATATACATAAGGAGTATATACATTTATAAAACTCTGGAATAATGAAAAAATTATTTTTAAATATTTATTAATATAAATATATGGGAGTTTTCCAATTTTAAGGAAGTTACAATTTGTTTCGTGACATTTTCATATGAGTTTCATCAATAGTATGTGTTAATAGATATTCTATTATAAATTTCTATCAATGTTGTAGACCCTAACCGAGCATTATATGTTCATACCATGTGAGACTCACCTTTATGTTTGTCCTCCAAGGAATCAATTGTCATGAATCCTACGAGTCTCCTTTAACCACTTAAAAATGGAAATAATTATAATTTTGATGAAACTCTTACTCCTACATGACTCTATAGGAAAAAAAGTATTGTGAAATGAATCATTATTGACTTATCTTCCCTATCTTATGATTCTATAATAATGAAAATTTTATTTTAAGTTTCATCAAGAATGCTCTCTAAACTATAATTTTATAAAACATAAATTATCTTTATTTATAATTTGAAATCATTCGATTACATCGAATTTACATAATTATCATTCCATATCATCTTATGAAAACTTATAAAAAATAATCAAGATTTCTATGGTGAAAAATGTTCTAAATATAATCCAAAAATTTCTCTATAAAAACATTATAAAATAAAATTCATTCAAAATCATTATATTTTTATATTAAAATATAACACAAGAATAAATTTTTAACTGAGTTAATAAGTCTATCTTTGTGTAAACCTAATAGTAAAACACTAATTGAAATCTGGTTATATCACATACCACATATTATTATTTAATTCTCTGTTTTCTCACAATCACCTCAAGCTAAAAAAACAAATTACTCGAGTTTCTTTAGGAAAAAATAATACTCAGAATATTAATTGAGTTAATAATTAATTATTATCATAAAAATATCAATCACACTAATTATAACACTTTTCATATATTAGGAATTAATTAAGCATAGTTTCCAAAAACATCTCATAATACCAAAACAAATTATTCAGGATGCTTTGTTTATAAAATAATTAAACGAATTTTAATTCTCAGGCGATTTAGGATTGGAGAGAGAAGTACCTCATAACCTTGATGGTGTGGGATTATCAGAGATGGTAGGGGAGAGGAGGGAAAAGTATTGGTGAGATGACATGGTGTAGGGGATCCATATGAATAAATGGGATAAGAGGTACAGTGGTAGGGGGAAGAGGGATGAACAGCTTGACAATAAGGGGAATGGGGGTCGTTGGAGTATAAAGATGATAATGGATGGGAAATGTGGACGGGGAAAGGTGATGTAGGGTGAACATAAGGTCGAGGGGGAGGGAAATAGAGATGATAGTGAGGGATTTATGGTGAGACCTTAGGGGTGAAAATCTTGAGAGATGGATCAAGAATCATAGAAATGGGATAGAGGGCTCAGATCATGGGAAAGGAATTCAAGGGAGGGGAGAAATAGTGGTTTTTTAATATCATTAAATATTTAGCGGTAGTTTTTAAAAAACCACAACTAAAATATTTAATTTTTATTTAGGTATGGTTTGAAACCCCACCATTAATTTACCATCATAAAACCCCTAATTTTTTTTGTAGCGATCAATATTGAAGGATCATAAAAATAATAATTACAAAAATAGATACTTAGATAATTTATAATTAAACCTCACATATGAGCACTCTAATTAAAATATATCTATTTAAAAACACAACTATAAGATATATAAGTAACATGGTATTTCATATTTCAAAATGAATGAAAATTATTCATCTTTATTGTGTAATATTTTTTGATCTATGAAGCCTTGGATTTTATTTATAGGCATCCACTATAATAAACTCCAATGATCTGATTTTAAGATCATTGGGGGTCAGTTTTAAAATAATCATATGCATTATTCTATTAGTTTATAAAAGTGACTTTAAACTATATTATCTAATGTGTTCAACACAACACGCCATCATAATGAACCATTGTCTATAGAATTTAGTTTGGTGAACTAATTATCAAGAGATAATATATTAACCATACATTAAAGGTTTGGAAGATAAATGTATAGTAAAAAAAACTAAAATAATAAATATGAAGTAATATTAAAAAATTATGTTATGGTATTGTGAATTTTCAAAACAAGTTATAGTGAGAGTTGTTAACTCATCATCATCCTTCAAAGGATCATTTAAAATTGACCTAGTTTCAAGATATTTTAACCCCCAAAACTTCATTATTTTCTTTAGCTAAATGTTTTTCAATTTTATTGAATTTCATTAAATATATTTCATTAGGTATTCATCTGAGTTGATTTAACAACATTTGATAGAGAAAATTTCTAGGAATTGAGAACTTATGTTTTTTCTATCATATTGAAATATTATATTTTTTTATTTTTTATTTTGAATGAAAATTTGGGACTTCATCTCTATTAAATATCAACATGAAAATCTAGTTAAAGTCAATATTGGTTTGAGATGTTCAAAATATATAGGTCAGTGTCTTAGGATCATGTGATATATTTTTCAAAATTTTCTTCACTACTAATGCTTTTTGGTTTATTATATGATGTTTATTGAGCAAGGAAGTTGAAGGGAAGATCGATCTTGTCGATTCCACTATTTACATGAGATAGTTTAGAGGAAATAAAGTAGATGTATATATGGAGGTTCATTGGTTCACTAAATACATGGAATATTTTTTTTGACAATGTTTATATATATCTGATGGATAGAGATCTATAGAATGAGACTATTGTTTTCTACCTAAAACTTTTTCAAATTATAGACGGTTTAAAATATTAGGGATGTTTGAGTTACTTGTATAAGTTTTAAGATGATAAAATCTTGTTCAATTTGAGTTATTCAAGTGGTGTCGAGTATATTGGGTTCCATGGAGGCTATTCAAACAATTTTTACAAATTGAAGTGCGTTGAGTAATTTCTATTAATCAAATATAAACCAATTAATATAAATATAAAAAATACTAGATTATATGTAGACGAAATTGATGTGAAATCACATGAATAGTAATATTTGATCAAAGATTATATGATCAAGTTAATATAGTTTTACCAAAAGTATAACTCAACAATAATACACACCAAGTAATTCCTTATGAAGTGAATACAAGTTGATAAATAACTAAGATATATCTCTAGCTGTAATTTAAAAATAAATTTCCATTCACTTCAATTTAGAATTTTTTATTTTTTATACTTATATATATATTTTTGAGATAGTTTATGAGTTTGATGATTGGAAGATGGAAATTTTTATTTGTTAAAACAATTCAAGATAAATTGTTAATGGATGGATCTAGAAATAAAATTTAATGATATAACAACTCAGTATTTTCATGCATCGATAATAAATCTTTTGAAATGAATATTCATTTCATTACATAAACTCATTCCCAAGGATCATGATAGTATAGTTTATTTGTAAACCTGGAACACATTCTTCTAATTTGGTGAAAGATCTTCAACATCTCCCATAAATATATTCTCTTTTAGTACTCCTACTTTAATCCTTTTTTTATAACCTAGGGAAAGAAATAATTAGAATGGGTGAGCTCAGATGCTCTGTAAGGGTAAGTAAGGGACATACGTATGTATAATCATGAATATAATGTTATGAGATCATGATATTAACAATAGAAAATCATACCATGTATATAAAAGATCATATATATGATTTGTGGCATAAATAATGGAAGTTCATAATACATGAATCATGTGGAAATCCAGATCATAATATATGAAAGAATAACATAAGAATAGGAAATGTAATTTGTGTCATACAATGCTAGAAAATTTTATTCCAAAGCCACCAAACAATACATTCACAACAGGTTTGGTTTGGGCTATTCACCCACATACCTGTTTTGGGATTAGAACGACCTCTTGTGTACTCTATTATTATGGGCTTAGGATGACCTCTTTTTTATGCTCTTATTTCATACATAAGACGAACTACTGTGTACCCTCTTTCTATGGTCTTAGGATTACCTCACATGTACCCTCTTGTTGAGGGCTTAGGATTATCTGTTGTGTTCCCTCTTGTTATGGGCTTAGGATGACCAACCATGTACCCTTTGATATCATAAAAAATTTACAATTACCTAATGAATTGGAGGGAGATATAGGTCTCACCCATCACATAATTAAAACCATATATATGTGTTCCATAAAAACATAAATCATATCATAACATTGAAATATATGTTTTATAAACATTTCATCATAACATAACTCATGGAAAAGAAACATAATTCATAAATATAATTCCCACATAAACATAAACTATTTAGATAAAAAATAATAATATAATCCTTGACTCATAACCTCAATAAAGCATAAGTAACATAAAATAATGTTCCCATATATGGAAAATGGTTTTGAATAATCATTTGAAATAATTCGTAATGAAAATATCATTTCCACTATACAAAATTCTTTTAAAATTATAAAAAATTTATCAAATATTTTTGATAGAAAATAACCTTGAAAACTTTTAAAAAATATTTATAAACCATTTTAAATATCTTTGAAATCATTTTTCCATGAGAAATCGTAAAACATTATTTAAAACAAATTTAAAAAAAATTTATAAAACATTATTTTAAAGGACCGTATATTTTCGACCGAGGAGAGAATACCATTACATGAAGATTACAATATCATAAAAAGAAATATATTCATGATACAAGATGACAAATATAATTATATACACTTAGTAAAATAATATAGTATCATAACATAACATGTGTCTCAAAGAAGGAAAATTGATGCAAAATTACCTTATTGATTCAGTAACCTTTGAATTGTAAATCCCATGAAAGAGATATCATCAAATAGATGAGTAAATATCCATAAATTTAAGGATAAGGATCACAAAATACATTAATGGGTAGTATATATATCACAAAAAACAAGTTCTGAATATATAATATGTCTCATAGAAATATAAGTGAGACTAGAAATCCCCTTACCTTATATCTTGGCTCTTCGTACTTGTGAAAACCTCCTCTTTTTTGGGTACCACCTTTTTATTTTCATAAACAAATTCATGGGTTGGATTTCTCACCAAAGTAATGCTTAAAGGGTGAAGGGAGGGAATTTTGGATGATATTTGGATATATTTTCACCAAAATAAATATGTTATGAAGTGTAAAGAAAAAATAAGAAGAGGTGTCCTCTTATAAGAGAGGGAAAGGGAACTTTTTGAATTTCTCGAAATATTAATTTACAATAGATTCAATCTCTATCCAATTGTAACACCACAATAATATAAAATATTTTTCTTTTTAAATAAATTTAATACATTTTATATCTTTAAATTCTTGAAAAACTGAGTTAGGTTTTATTACAAGAAAGTGCAACTTCCTCGATAGCTCTCATTGCATGTCAGGCCAAGTTTTACTACACAATAGTATGTTATTAAAATATTATTATTTAATATAATAAGTTATAAACCTGCCATAAAATTAGAGGTTATGAATAGTATTAAAAAAATTATTAAAATATATAAATTTAATATTAATTCATTTATCACCAATTAATTAGAAAAGAAAATATAAACCAACTAAATACAAAAGAAATATTTTTATTTTTATGCTCCCAAAGGCATTTTTGTCTTAATAAATTAAATTAATTAAAATTATTAAATAATATTTATGGAATATATATCTTATAGATTCCATAATTTTTCTTAATTCATCCAATATATTTTATAATCATAATATAAAAACAAAACCAGTTTTATGTATAGAAACCTATATTATTCTAAAGGTAGTTTTTTTGTCTTTTAATAGAGAACCTATTTTAAATCCAATTTTTGAGACCATTATATATTATATTTGTAAAAATAAACTTTTTATTTTAAATTTGAATATAAAAAAATAATTTGTTCAAATTTTTGGAATTTTTCTAATAAGTTTCATGTTTTGATGAATAGTGAAAAATACTCATTTTTAATTGAAAACAACACATTTCATTGAAATAATTTATAGTTTTAATTTATATTTTTTAATATTTTTAAAATATAAACAGATTATTTTTTTCATTTAATCCAATTTAATTAATTACCATCAATTTTACAATGAAATTAGATATAAAAATGTTTCAATCTTTTTCATTTTCAAAGTTTAATAACCTGTTTTCTCAACTCGTCAATGGGAATAATTTTAAATTAATTATTGAAAACTATGTGATTTTAAATTTTAAAAATGGATTCCATAATTTTAATTATTGGATCCAAATTATGTAAATATGGTTTTTTTATTTTTGGGAATATGAGTAATGACTTTTGTAATATATTTTATTAACACGGTTAAGGGTAAATCAGGTATTTAAAGGTAAAACCTATATTTTAAATATTATAAAACTACCCTAAAACTTGTCCTAATTTCATTATATGGGTGTTTTTAGACCAAAATAATCCTTTTTATTAAATTATAACCTTTTTTAAGCCACTTTGGGGTGATTATGACATTTTTTATATTTTATTTAAAGAAGTGTTAGTGATGTAATATTCATATTTTAATAACTATAAATTTTTTAATATATGGTTATATAGTAGATAAATTAGACAATAATATTAATTTGAAATATAAATTTTTTTCATTATCATGGTAGTTTATTTTTAATTTTTTTGAAATAAGTAATTACCTTAAAGGCTTGTACATTGATGATTTAGTAATTGTTTAATTAATATAAATATCAAATAAATGATATTAAAAATATTAAAATAAATATAATTTGAGATAATTAATTTCATTTAAGAATTTTATAAATTTTCTTGAAATATTAGGGTTGTAATGATTGATTTTTTTTGAAGTTATATTGTGTATTGATATTTTTTAAAAAGTCATGAAATGAATAGTATCAAAATTGACATTAATGATACTTTATAAGAAATAATATTTTATTAAGTGATATAAAATTCATCAAAATATAAAATTAGGAAAAATTATTGGTATAAGGTTTCATTTTTTATTAATGATCCATTTAGGGTTTTTTTCATTTTATAGTAAATATATTAACCCTTAAAGAGTAAAAGGCCAAATTGTTAGAGTAAGAGTTAAAGGGCTTAACTAGGTATTAAAGCCAAAAGATAAGAGTACGAGATTGAACTAAACATGTATAAATATTATTGGTTTAGATTATTTATTCCCATAATCATCTTATATTCTAAATAACTCACTTTTTAACCACTTGAAATGAAAATTTATTTTATATTAATTTAATATTTTGAGAGTTCCCAAAAGTGCTCATCACATCAATTATAAAAGGGTACCTCCTCCCTCACATCCTTAAAACCCTTTCAAACTTCTAGAACAACCAAACCATGATCATTTATCCTAAAAAATCATTATATATGTTATAGAGTTTATGGTCTTCCAAAAATACCAAACCTAGATCCCTTAAGAAGAGATTTAAAGGATGTCTGTCGAAGAAGAGGTAATCATTTTTAGAAAATCTTACAAGTTCATTTCTTAATATACTTCCTATGTATGTGTTGTTTCATTTATAAATTAATAAATACATTATCATATATATTCTTATATTTTATTATTAATATGTTACATCCATATTCAACCATTTATCCAATTTATGAAAAATAAAATCATCGTGTGTGTGTGTGTACGGCTAACCATTTCCACACCATAGTGTAATCTATTTTTCATCACTATTATATTTGGATGGGTCTAATTATGGATATAATGGATATAAAAAATAAATATTACATAATCTTAATTTTATATAATTAATATATAATCCAATTACTCACGCTTTCACTATTAATGGAATGATATTGTTACATGTGCGTTCGTACGTCCTACTATCTCCACGATGCGATGTGATTCATTTTCCAAGTAAACCATTCATGAATGATTATATATATATAATTAGTTAATATAATATCTATAAACTTAATATCATTATATATATGAAATAATTATATCCTATTCAAAATAAACAGGACATACATGACAAAACATGCATAGGAAAATAAAGAAGTTTACACTAGAAAAAAAGGGTAATAATAAAATATTGTTAACAAAATGATATAAGAAGATAATATTTGATATAATAAATATAGATATAGTTATGGTATAAATTAATAACATGATTTAAACCATTATACATGATTTTAAATCACTTTTAACTAAAGGAAAGTGTAATTTAAGGGTAAATTTCATAATCTCATTATTATTCGGGATTGTATATATGTAAGTATCTGTTGGATAATATTTATCATCCATGTACATGTTTTAAATAAATATTTTCAAAAAGTTTTTTACTACTATATTATGAATTTTTAAAGTATTTTTACATTTTTTTGAATTTTTAAGGATTCTTTTTTTGTCATTTTCCAAATGAGGTACTTTCTGACATTTTTGATAGAAGGAATGTTTTTTATCTTATGCAGCGTTAGAAAATTTTTTCGTCATCATGATTCCCTAACATTTTGAATCATACTTTACATGATTAAAAGTTTATTTTCAAATAAATTTTTTTCATTTATAATTGTGTGGATTTCTAAATAAATGGTTTCAAAATAAAAAAGGGGCATTTCTCTCAAGAAATTTTTAATTAATTTATTAAATTATTTTCATCTATATAAACATCCTTTATTGAATAATATTATTAATTGATTTTGACCTCTTATGATATCATTTTCTATATTTCCTTGAATGGTTTGTTATTTAGTATGTCCGTGGATGTGTTATTTTGATACCATTCATAGTTTATGGTTTAAGTATTCACATTTCGTATACTAGTTTTAATACAAATTTTTATGTTGGTTATGTTTTAACTCTTTCATAAGAGTAATGCATTGGACTTTGTAAGTATTGGGAGTGGCCCACTATATCCCCTTGATGCATCGGTAGGTCTCATGAGATAAATTAGTTTGGTTTTTGGAAAATGTATTACCTGATTATGTATGGTGTCTTGTCTGATTCCTTGATGGTATGTTTATGATGTCTCACATTATAAATTCTATCTTATTGAGATTAGTTATTGATATTCCATGTTATTATTAAACTAATAGAATATCCATGGTTACTTCTCATGTCATTATTTATATTGAGTTATTTGATCAGCTTATATGCATTCCAGATTTTGCTCAAGATTATGTTTTAATGGAATTTGTATTTCGTTATTCACCTTTCCTTATTGTTTATTTTTTTATGATAGATTCAACTGTATTGTTTAACCTTACTAAGAACCTGATATCAAACCTTTTTTATTTTTCATTTTCCCTCTGGATGAGAAGATGTATATTATGACTGAATGGTGTAGATAATCTAGAATAATAATGGAATTCTCAAATGATTTTCTATTTTGTATTTTATGTCTTCGTCTCCTCTTTGATTCTGCTCGACATGGCTACTTTTGACCCCACTTGGGAGATCCCCATGGTTTTATAGAGTTACCATGAGAAGGATATTTTAAATCTGGGAGTACATGATCTGGAGAAAGCTCATGAAGCTTCTTTTCTTTCTCATGCTTCGAACGTGGCCCCACTAGGTATTTAATTTCTGGAAGCCCTTAAAGGTTCACATTCTGCCTCTTCTACAGGTGTTAAAACTCACTCGACGGTGAAATGTATGGAAGATGGAGGTTTTGTCGTCGAATCTGACCCAGAGGCGATTGCACAATGACAAATCCTTTGTAAGTTCTCTGGGATGGGTCGTGTCACTTATGTTAAAGGGGAAAAACCGTGGTCTTACATTGAATTGAAGTAAAGAATTTCAATTTTCTGGGGTATAACATACTGGAAGTCGATCCCTCTAGGAAGAGGGTTTTTTCATTTCCTCCTCAATTCGTAGGAGGATCTTGATAGAGTGTGGAGAATAGGAAATATTTACCTAAAGCCAGGGTTCCTAAGACTATCTGAATGGGACATATACATTAACCCAAATACACATAGAGGAAAAACTGCCCAGGTTTGGGTCATATTATATAACCTTAATTGGTTCTTTTGGCACCCTAGGATCCTTAATTATCTTTCTTCCAGTATTGGAACTCCTTTAAAAATTGATCAAAGGACCACAAATGCTAATCTTGGGATGTTTTCTAGGGTCTTAATTGAAGTAAACCTTGATAACAAACCACCTAAAACCATTTCATTCAATGGTAGGGATTATAATACTGTTATCAATCTTTAATATGAAAACCTACCTCCCTTATGTGATTTTTGTAAGATTGTTGTACACTCCATTATTAATTGTAGAATGGTTCATAGAGTCTCCAAACATCATAATCCCTCTACCTCGGCTGAAGTTAGGAAAAATAGAAAAGAGAAGGCCATGTTTGCAGATAAAACAGAACCTCACAATCCTACTAAAAAATGGATTGCTAAAACTAAGGATAATCCTATGGTATCTTGGGCTAACTTAGTGGAAGAGTGGGAAAACGGGAGGAACAATCCATTAAACAAAATCTGGAAAATGACGCAGTTCCTCTTCTTCAGAATCCTCTTTCTATAATAGAGTCTCCTTTAAAAACTGATCTTGAGTCTTCCCTATATTTGGGTCATGGTAATATACCTGAATCTACACCTCTACCTTCATCACAACCAAACATGATCAAGGGAGGGACGCCTATGAAAAAGGTGAGGCTAGGTCTTTTTCTATGTCTCAGCCCCCCTCCTCACCACCTATTTCTGTTCCAACCTGCCCCCCAGTCTGGGTTCAAGAGGTTCCCATTCCTGATATTGTGGATGTGAATTGAGATGTTGTTGATGTTATTCACAATGTTGTCCACACTATACCGGTGGTCACTGAAAAATTATCTTATTCTCTAATCTATCCTCCCTCATCTAAAGAGCAGAGTGGTGTGGTTTTTTCAGCTAGTCTGGACACTGAAAATCTGCAGGTTCTCACTCCGTCTCGTGATGGAGGTATCTCCCATTATGTTTCAGCCTCGGGTCCCTCTGCAACTGAATTATTCATAGAGGTGCCTTCCAGCTTGGATCAGTATGATGCCTACCCTCAGGAAGCTCTTGTCTCAGGTCCCTCTGAAACTGTTTTAGTTTCAGAGGCACTTCTTGGACCTGACCAGATCACTTTTGGCATCCATACTATTTGTAACAAGGTAGGAGGTATTACTCAAAAATCTTCTTCTCCTTCAGGCAATATTTAGATATCTTGCACTCCAAGTAAGGATTTATACCCTAGGAAAACCAGAGGACAAAACGCTTGAAATAAAAAAGAAAGGGGGGGAATACCCCAAGCAAAATCATTAGTGCATATACTCTATTGGAACTGTCAGGGTATTGCTAATCCTGACACCCTTAATGTGTTAAAAAGACTTATTAATATTCATCGCCCTATGATTCTTTCTATTTCTGAACCTAAGGTGAATTTTTCCCCCAAATTCATGCATCTTTTCAATTTTGGATTTTCTTTCTTAGGTGCTTGTAATAATGGCAATGTTGCGGACTCTCTCTGGATCTTTTATCACTCATCTCTCCAGAATGACAATATTTTCAGTCTCTCTAAGCAATCCTTGACTTCTGATTACTACCTAGATAACACCCATCTTTTCAATACTTTTTTTTATGCCAAAAATAATTACCATGATAGAAGACCTCTTTGGGATGAACTATCCACTATCAATGCCAAAATTCAGGACCCCTAGGTCTTAGTTGGTGAATTCAATGCTATTCTTTCTCCCTTCGAAAAACTTGGACAATCTTTCTCATCTATTTATTCTATAGAATTCAAAGCCTCTCTAGAGGCCAATAATATTATTGAGATTAACCAATAGGATCCCAATTTACTTGGTATAGACATCATTATAATCGAGTTGTGGCGAGTAATCTCGATAGATCATTCACTAGAGACTTAGCTATTAATAAATGGAACCTTATCATCAGTGTTAATCTAACCAAACGTGCCTCAGATCATCACCCGATTTTAGTCAGTCTCCCTCAAAATTTTCAGAAACCCTCTTTTCCTTTCAGATTTAATTTGTCCTAGTCCTTGGACCCTGAGTGTGTCACCTTAATCAATTCTTCCTGGGATAACATGGGTAACTCCATTGAATCCTTTGCTTTCACCACTAAGTTGAATAATCTCAAACTTATTCCTAAAAAGTGGTGAAAACTCAAATCTGACTTAATAGATAAAGACATTCAGAATTTGGAGAATGACTTGTCTATTATTCAAAATAAGAACAACATAGCCAGATTTAATACTGACCCCCAAAATGAATTCTGTAACGACCCAAAGTTTCATTAATGGAAATCCCACTTGATCTAATTAAATGTCTCTTTATGTAAAATGTTTATATAAAATATCAACTTCTTTGGTTTTATGTTAAGAATTTTGATCGTTGCTAATATAGTCGTTGAACAGTGATCACAAGATTAATATAAATATAGGGCTTTAACAAATCCAATTTACTCAGACAAAAGAAGTGATGGCCTCGTCCAGTAGAATTGCTCCACACAAAGCCCATTTGTCGGAGCTCAGAAAATAAGTGGCATCCTTGGGTTTCGCGCTTGACCAAGCCCAAGCTGAGTTTCATCATGTTATGCTCGAACGAGACTGTCTACGGGAAAAGTGGAAGTTGATAGATATTACCACTCGAGCGATGTTATCTGAGCCACCCCAAGAGTTTGTCAGAAATCATAAACCATACCCTTAGGTCTTATGCGGCTGTTTTAAGGGGTTATGTAACAAATCGCTAGTACTATGTTCATGTACATTACTTTTTTGTATAATAACTGATATACTTTCTTGTCATTATTGATACATTGTAAATCGTTTTTAAAGTACAAATTGTTTTTTTAGTTATTATTTAATTAAGAATTCTATTTCATTAAATTAAGGTATTTTTGAATTAAATAATATTTTAATAAAATATTGTTATTATTATTAAATTAAATTTTATTAAATATAAATGATCTTATAATTTTATGAATGCAATTGTAATTTTTATTAATGTTTGAAAGCCATTTTTGGTCAAAAGCTCGTGAATTTTCGATAAATGCCGGGTTTTATTTTAAAGGTAAAAATTAACATATTTATAAAATTATTTAGATAAAATAAATGTTATTTCTGGAATCAGGACATCGAAATTTTCCAATAGTGAATTTTTCATAATTTTCTGAGACAGTCAAATTTTTGGGTAAAAATTAAATACCGTTTAAATATATAATGTGTTTTATGACATCATAATGACCCAATAGTAATGTAATAAAATACTATAAGCTTCATGTTAGGCCAATATATGTTTTAACATTAAAATAATGTGATTTTGGGTTTGTTTGACTTATTTTAAAAAGCATTAATGGACCCCTCAAGACTTATTAAACATCTTTTCTTTTTAAATTATTTTCCATGGGAGTGTGACTCACCTCCACATAAGCAACACCATTATTTTAAGAAGTTCAGACTTTTGACTTATAAAATATTTTTTTCCTCTCCCCTTTTACAAAAACCATGGGAAAAACCATGAGCTTATTTGTGTTTTGGATTAGTTTAAGGTAAGGGGTCCCAAACCTAAATAATAAATAATTCACTCACCTTTCCTATATAAACCCACCCAAGATCCCACTTCCTCCTTAATAAAAGCTTTTGGAGTTTTCCCAACCTCTTCCCTACTCTCTCTAGAATCCTCCCAAGGTGCCCCAAGCTCCCAAGAAGCCTCTCTCAAGCCTTTGGAAGCACACATCCAAGTAATGGTTTTTTCTTCCTTTCACTTTTTTTTCCCAATTTTCTTAATATTTTTATGCCCTCTTAATTTCAATTATAAATTCTAGGAAATGGTTTCAAACCTCCCCCATACTTCCCTATTATTGTTTGAATGATGGGAGACCCTTTCTCTCTCATTAAATTCCTCCCATGTACACCCGTTACTATGCTGAAATTCTAAGAGGAACTTCTCTCTCTTCATTTATATTCAAGCAATACTTTTGTATCATGAATCTAAATTCCATTACAATTGTTTGGAAATGTATCTATATGACCCCCTTACTTTCCATTTCATATAAATATAATGAGACACCCATTTTTCCCTCATCAACCATTTTTATGTATTCTTATGTCATGTCGTTATGCCGCTGAAATTGCACCGATTTTCTAAGCCAATGCCTTTGTGTAGTGAATACCATGCACATTTATCCATAAAGGGTATTCACCTTTATGCACATTTACTTATTGATAATAAAGTTTCATGTATGAATTCCACATTCCTTTATCGTGTAATAAATGATTATGTTTAATGAATCCATGTTTTTTGATCCATGTGGCACACTTATGCATGAAATGAAATGTTTAAGAAGGGTGCGCCCTTATAGCGCTCCAATGCATTGGGTAAAGTATAGTATCATGATACTTCATGTGAAATAAGTTTTGACTCATTCTAATTCAAGTGCAATGAGGGTTTACTCATTATTCATGTGCAATGAGAATTTACTCACGCTCCAGGTGCAATGAGCCTTGGCTCATGCTAATTCCATGTTAAGTGTTATTGCCACATTTCCATGTTATGATTATCATGATTTATCCTGACTTTATGTCCATGTTTCCCTTGTTCTCTATTGATATTCCTCTTTTCTAACATGTATTTTACTCCACAGGTATTCCATTTTTATTCCCATACTGTGCTTTATAGCTCACCCTTTTCTTATGCATGTCCTCAGGTTATCCCATGCAATGCTAAGTACGAGGGAATGTAGTGGTCATGTAAAGAAAGATTTCAATAAAGATGTTGTATTTCATGTTTTAAGTTGTTATGTAATGATCCTAATCTCCAAAGACACTAGAACTCTCGATCTTCCATGTTGTATCAATGGAATAGTTTATTTTATTAATCATCTTTAAGTTTTTAATAAAAGAAGGTTTGTCATAGTTGGTATCAAAGGATAGGTTTAGTTATTTTTGGGATTAGTATTAGAAAACCCTTGTAAAACCTTAGAGACAAGACTAATTATAATAAAAACAAACCTAACTTTCGGTAAGTACTGATTAAGTGGTTTATCAAACAAATACATCCCTATCTGGATACGAGTAGAGAGAGGCGGCTCTGGAATAGATGTATCGTAGGGGTAAAACCCGAAAACACCACTTTGAGCTAGACTCGAATGGGAACTGGTGCACAACAACGGGCCTTGCTGCACTCTTGGTTATGAAACTCCCGGGGGATATGTTTTGATAAATTCAAAATCTTAGTATGAACCCTTACTAAGGGAAATAGAAAAATTCCCCTAAGAATATATATTAGAGAGTAGATCATGAAAAGTTTATATTGAAGCCTATAGACTCATGAGTTAAGGAAATAAAAGTTTGTTTATAAGTCATCAACTTTTGTCTTTGGATTACCCTTTATGTGTTACCCCCTAAATTTCCTTTTATTCTAGCCAATGGCTGGTAATAGGTGGACTCGGGCTAACATCCGATGTGAAGATCAGTGTGATGACTGTACTAATGAGATGTCCAATCCAATAGGAGTGGGAATCGTGAACTTTGTCACGCCTGTCTGTCAGCTAAATCAAACTTTTAATAGAAACACGGGTCAAGAAGAACGTCCAAACCCCCCTAATAAGGAACAAGTCGCTATCGAGAGCTTCATGAGAGAAATTCCTCCTACTTTTAGTGGATCATTCGATCCCACGATTGCTAAACAATGGATCAACTCCATTGAAAAGATCTTATCCATCCTTCAATGTTCTGAACAAGAGAAGGTTCTCCTGGCGGCTTATCGTATGGAGGGTGAAGCTGATCAATAGTGGATGTTGATCAAAAATATGAAGCCTGAGGAGGAGATCAAGGTGTTGGAATGGAAGGATTTCCGGAAGATGTTTTTCGATAAATATTTTCCGCACACCCTCCAGCTTAAGATGGAAAGGGACTTCCTTTCCCTCAAGAAAAAAGATGAAGAATCTATTTGAGCGTATGAGGCAAACTTCACAAGGCTTCCATGATACGCTTCTGTCTTTGTCGTTACCCCCGAATGCAAATTTGACCGCTTCTTTGGTGGGATGAAGCCTAGCCTACGGAAATAATTAGCGATCCGTGACTTTGACAGCTATGAGGAAATTGTTTGATGTGCCCTCAAGGTCGAAATGGAGATCGGGGAATCACAGGGTTATCATGGGGATAAGAAGCGTAAGGTGGACTTCAATACTGGAGGTCCGATGGATAAATACAACGGTGCTAAGATGATCCAGCACCCCACTTGCCAAAAGTTCGGAAAGAATCATCCTAGAAATTGCCTCAAGGGGATGAGGAAATGCTTTATGTGTGGAAGAGAAGGGTAACTAACTGTTAACTTTCTCTAAGAAAGACCCGTGGCTGTGACAAAAGAGAGGAACGCTCCATTTGAACCTCAACGTATTGTTCATTGATACAACTGCAAAGAACTCGGGAATTTTGATCATCAGTGCCCTAATCCAAGGGTTATCAGAGGCAAACAACAACCTCCAAGGCAGCAAGGAAGAGATTTGGCCATCACTTCTACCAAAGTGAACCCCGAAAATGAAGTGGTGACAGGTATGCTAGTTATTTATTCAAGAATAGAAAATGTACTTTTGGATTCAGGTTCTACGCATTCTTTTATATCTCAAAAGTTTAGTAGAACAATCTCAGCACCACCACAAATCTTGGAAGTGAAGATGTCGGTGAGTACGTAAAATAGGGAAATAATTTTATCCCATGAATATAAGTCCTCCCCTATTATAATCTGTGGATTTAATTTCTCAGAGAACCTCGTCATATTCCCTCTGGTGGAATTTGATACAATTCCTGACATGGATTGGCTTTCCTTATATAGAGCCAACATAAATTTTCGGGAAAGGGAAATCACACTCCATATGGAGAATCGACCCCCAATTCTTTACAAGAGTAAGGATGAAGATGAATCTCCTTTAGCTCCATCATCTCAACCATGGATATTACTGCCCTATGAGTATGAGTATCTGGCTCAGATGATTGAGTCCAAGGAAGAAACCATCCTTGAAGAAATGCCTATTGTGAGGGAATTCGATGAAGTGTTTCTTGAGGAACTGCATGGTCTTCCTCCTAGAATAGATGTTGAATTCTCAATTGAACTTATACCAGGGGCTCTACCAATATACAAGACTCTATATAGAATGGATTTCGTAGATCTTGAAGAGCTGAAAAAACAACTACAGGAGAATCTAGATAAAGGGTTTATATGCCCAAGTGCTTCACCATGGGGTGCACCAGTCCTCTTCATCAAGAAAAGGATTGGTCAATGAAGATTTGCATCAATTATCATGAACTTAACAAAATCATGATAAAGAACAAGTATCATCTTCCACGGATCGATGACTTGTTCGATTAGCTCCATGGAGCACAATACTTCTCCAAGGTAGAGTTGCGGTCCGGATATTATCAAGTAAGGGTGAAGAAGGAAGATGTCCCCAAGACTGATTTTTGTAAAAGATACGGGCACTATGAATTCATAGTAATTCCTTTCAGACTCACTAATTCTCCATCAATATTCATGTACATGATGAATAGAGTCTTTAGATATTACCTCTACAAATTTGTGGTAGTCATTATATATGATATTCTAATATTCTCCAAAACCAAGGAGGATCATCAGGAACATTTAAGAACTATAATAGAGACTTTGTGCAAGGAGAAGATCTATAAAAAGTATAACAAGTGTGAGTTCTAGTTGAAGGAGTTCTCATTCTTGGGTTATATCGTCACAAGCAATGGGATATTTGTGGATCCCTCCAAAGCAGATGCAATTGAGGGATGGATGAGGCCAACAATGATAACGGATATCCGTAGCTTCTTGGGGTTAGCTGGATATTATCGATGATTTGTGAGAAATTTCTCACGATTGTCCAACCCTCTTACCAAGCTAACTCGAAAGCGAGAAAAGTTTTCTTGGAGTTATGAATGTGAATAAAGCTTCAAGGAGTTGAAAAGGAGGCTTATCACTACGCTCGTGCTCACTTTACCCACAAGTGGGGAAACGTTTGTGGTATTTAGTGATGCTTCGAAGAAGGTCTTAGGCTGTGTGATGATGCAGAAAAAAGAAGTGATATCCTATGCCTCAACACAGTTGAAAATCCATGAGCGAAACTATCCAACACAAGATCTGGAGTTGGAGGTGGTGATCTTTGCCTTGAAAATCTGGCGGCATTATCTCTATGGGGAGAAATATGAGATATATACTAACCATAAGAGTCTTAAATATATATTCACACAGAAAAAGCTTAATATGAGCCAGAGAAGATGGATAGAGCTCATTAAGGATTATGACTGTTCAATACATTACCACCCTGGGAAAGCGAACAAGGTGGCAGACGCCCTAAGTTCAAAGGACCCAGCGATTCTATCAATGATGAGAATTGGGAAGGATCCAATCTTCTTAGACTTTATGAATATGGACATGGGAATCATAAATAATGTAACATCATCAATCCTTTCACAAATTATTTCTCAACCATCTCTTTTGGAAAGGTTAAAGGATTCTCAAAAGGATGATGTGGAAATTCAAGAAAAAGTGGAAGCTATCGAGAAAGGGAAATTCTCGGAGTTTAATATTAATGAAGAAGGAATTGTGCAATTTGGGAAAAGAGTATGTGTTCCATCAAGTCCAGATATGAATAAGGAACTTTTGGATGATGCGCACAGTTCAAATTTCTCTATTCACCCAAGGAACACAAAGATGTATCGAGATCTCCGAGAAAACTTTTGGTGGGATAATATGAAGAAGGAGATTTCTAAATATACATCAAAGTTCCTGGTGTGATAGAAAGTGATGGAAGAGAGGAATAAGTCTAAGGGGATGATGCAACCATTGCCCATACCAGAATATAAATGGAAGAACATCACCATGGACTTTGTCACCGGAATTTCAAGGACATCCAAAAGCAACAATGAAATTTGGGTTGTTGTGGATTGTCTTACAATGACTGCACACTTCATTGCTATTCGGGAGTATTTCTCATTGGATCAACTGGAAAAGATATATATCAGGGATGTGGTAAGGCTGCATGGAGTACCACTATCTATTATGTCTGACCGAGATCCAAGATTCACCTCTAAGTTTTGGAAGAGTCTTCAACATGCTCTGAATACTGAACTGAACTTCAGTACAGCCTATCATCCTCAAACTGATGGCCAATCCGAGTGGAGTATCCAAATACTTGAGGACATGTTGATAGCATGCTCAATGGACTTTAAAAAAGGATGGGATCAAAATCTTCCTCTGGTTGAGTTCTCTTATAATAATAGTTTCCACTCGAGCATCCAAATGGCACCATATAAATCCCTGTATGGGAAAAGGTAACGAACACCGGCATGTTGGGATGAGGTTGGTGAACGTAAGCTTCTTGGACCATAAATGGTCGAAGAAATGGTAGAGAAGTTGAAAACCATTCAATAGCATATCAAGGCTGCCCAGAGTCAACAGAAGAGTTATGCAGATAACAATCGACGAGAACATGAGTTTATAGTTGGAGACATGGTTTTTCTACGCATATCTCTATGGAAGAAGGACATGAGGTTTGGAAATAAAGGGAAGTTAATTCCAAGGTACATCGGCCCCTTCGAGATTCTTGATCGTGTCGGGGTTGTGGCCTATTGACTAGAACTTCCACCTACCATGGACAAAGTGCATGATGTCTTTCATGTATCCCTCCTAAAAAAATACATACATGACCCTTCACATGTACTCTCTTCTGATGTGTTACAGTTGGAGGATGATCTTTCATATGAGGAGCAACCAGTGAAGATCTTAGATCGTAGAGAAAAAGTTCTACGAAATAAGACAATTCCCCTCGTCAAGGGGTCGTGGCGAAACCACATGTTTGAAGAAGCGACTTGGGAATCATAGGAAATGATGAAGTTGAGTTACCCAAATTTGTTTTAGTGTGGGAAAAAGAAATTTCTAGGGCGAAATTTCTTAAGGGGGGAATATTGTAACAACTCAAAGTTTCATTAATGTAAATCCCACTTGATCTAATTAAATGTCTCTTTATATAAAATGTTTATATAAAATGTCAACTTCTTTGATTTTATGTTAAGAATTTTGACCGTTGCTAATATAGTCGTTGAACAGTGATCACATGATTAGTATAAATATAGGGATTTAACAAATCCAATTTACTCATACAAAAGAAGCGATGGCCTCATCCAGTAGAGTTGCTCCATGCGAAGCCCTTTTTTTGGAGCTCAGAAAAGAAGTGGCATCCTTGGGTTTGGCCCTTGACCATGCCCAAGCTGATCTTCATCATGTCAAGCTCGAACGGGACCGTCTACGGGAAAAGTGGAAGTTGATAGAGATTAGCACTCGAGCGATGTTATCTGAGCCACCCCAAGAGTCTGCCATCATCGCACACCTTACCCTTAGGTCTTATTCGTCTGTTTTAAGGGGTTATGTAACAAATCGCAATTACTATGTTCATGTACATTATTTTTGTATATAATAATGAATATACTTTCTTGTCATTATTGATACATTGTAAATAGTTTTTAATGTACAAATAGTGTTTTTAGTTATTATTTAATTAAGAATTTTATTTTATTAAATTAATAGATTTTTTAGTTAAATAATATTTTACTAAATTATTATTATTATTAATTTAATTTTTATTTAATATAAATGATCTTATAATTTTATGAATGCAATTGTAATTTTTATTAAGGTTTGAAAGCCATTTTTGTCAAAAACCCATGAATTTTCGATAAATGTCAGTTTTTATTTTAAAAGTGAAAATTAAAATATTTAGATAATTATTTAGATAAAATAAATGATATTCGTAGAATCAGGACAACGAAATTATCCATCATTGAATTTTTCATAATTTTCTGAGATAGTCAAATTTTTGGGTAAAAATTAAATACCATTATAATATATAATGTGTTTTATGACATCATAATGACCTAATAGTGATGTAATAAAATACTATAAGATTTATGTTCGGACAATATATTTTTTACCATTAAAATAATGTGACTTTGGGTTTGTTTGACTTATTTTACAAAGCATTAATGGACCCCTCAAGACTTATTAAACAACTTGTCTTTTTAAATAATTTTCCATGGGAGTGTGACTCACCTCCACATAAGCAACCCCATTATTTTAAGAAGTTCGGACTTTGGACTTATAAAATATTTTTTTCCTCTCCCATTTTCCAAAAACCATGGGCAAAAACCATGAGCTGATTTGTGCTTTGTATTAGTTTAAGGTAAGGCGTCCCAAACCTAAATAATAAAGAATTAACTCAGCTTTACTATATAAACCCACCCAAGATCCCACTTTATCCTCACTCAAAGCCTTTGGAGTTCTTCAAACAACTTCCCTAATATCTCTATAATCCTCCCAAGGTTCCCCAAGCTCCCAAGAAGTCTCTGTCAAGCTTCTCTCAAGCCTTTGGAAGCACACTTCCAAGTAAGGGTTTTTACTTCCTTTCACTTTTTTTGTCGAATTTTCCTAATATTGTTATGCACTTTTAATTTCAATTATAAATGTTGGGGTATGGTTTCACACCTCCCTCATACTGCCCTATTATTTTTTGAATTATGGGAGACCCCTTTCTCTCTCATTAAATTCCTCCCATGTACACCCGTTACTATGACGAAATTCCGAAAGGAACTTCTCTCTCTTCATTTACATTCAAGAAATACTTTTGTATCATGAATCTAAATTCCATTAAAATTGTTTGGAAATGTATCTATATGACCCATTACTCTCCATTTCATCTAAATATGATGAGACACCCATTTATCTCTCATCAACCATTTTTATGAATTCTTATGTCACGCTATTACACTGCCGAAATTGCACCAATTTTCTAAGCCAATGCCTTTGTGTAGTGAATACCATGCCCATTTATCCATCAAGGGTATTCACCATTATGCACATTTACTTATTGATTATAAAGTTTCATGTATGAATTCCACATTCCTTTATCGTGGAATAAATGATTATGTTTAATGAATCCATGTTTTATGATCCATGTGGCACACTTATATATGAAATGAAATGTTTAAGAAGGTGCACACTTATAGTGCTCCAATGCATTGGGTAAAGTATAGTATCATGATACGTCATGTGAAATGAGTGTTGACTCATGCTAATTCAAGTGCAACAAGGTTTTACTCGTGCTTCATGTGCAATGAGAATTTACTCATGCTCCATGTGCAATGAGCCTTGGCTCATGCTAATTCCATGTTAAGTGTTGTTGCCACATTTCCATGTTATGATTATCATGATTTATCATGCCTTTATGTCCATGTTTCTCTTGTGCTCTATTGATATGCCTATTGTCTAACATGTATTGTCCTCCTCATGTATTCCATGTTTATTCCCTTACTGGGCTTTATAGCTCACCCTTTTCTTATGCATGTCCTCAGGTTATCCCATTCAATTCTAAGTAGGAGGGAATGTAGTGGTCATGTAAAGAAAGTTTTTAATAAAGATGTTTTATTTCATGTTTTAAGTTGTTATGTAATGATCATAATCCCCAAAGAAACTAGACCTCTCGATCTTCCATGTTATATCAAGTGAAGAGTTTATGTAATAAATCATGTTTAAGTTTATAATAAATGTAAGGACCCAGTTGGAAAAATGAACCACTGAGAGGGGGGTGAATCAGTCGTACCCCTTTCTTCCTTTTTAAGTTCATTTAAAATTGAGAACAAACTTTGTCTCCTATTAAAGATATAATTCCCTGCTGAGAAAAAAAACAAGCACACATCCAAAGGAACACAGCAATTTACAAGGTTCCCTATTCAATAAGAATAGCTACGTCCTTGGTATGGTTGGAAACCATCCAGCACCATACAATCCACTAAGAAAACAATCCTTGGATTACAACGAGTAGGATACACACTTACACTCATGAAACACTGTGAAACAATCACTCTAGTGTGTGTGCACCCTCTTAGCACAATAGGGTAAATTCTCTGTTCTTGTAACAACTTATGTTACCTGCACTTCCTTTCAAATACACAAGTGTAAGCAAGTTCAGAAAAAATCTTTACTTCCTTACCCAGAAGAAAGGCAGGGACTCCTTGGACTTAAGATAGATCAATTACAGTTCGAACTTCCCATTCTGAATCTCCATTCCGAATTCTTCACTCTGAATTTTCTTCTCCACACCGAATCTTCAATCCGAGTCTTCCTCAGTCTGAGAAACTCAATATGGTGATAGCCAGTACAGATTACCCATTCTAAATCTCCACTCCGAATTCTTCTCCACTTCAAATCTTCACTCTGAACTTCCCATTCCAAATATCCACTCTGATTTTTCTTCAATCTGAGAAACTCAATACAGTGTCAACCAGTATCAAATTCTCATTTCGATTGAAACCACAATGAAACTCAGTCAGCCAAGCTCTTCTTCCTCTCTCTATATTATCATATCTTCTCTATCTACTTTATCATACAACATTTACTTCGTACTCTGATCTCCTTTTATAGGTGCTCCAAAGTGTGCTTAGGCAGGAAACCAAAATATTTTCCCGCTCACTTAAATTCACCCAAATCTTAATTTCTCCTGAAATCTTTGAGTAATTAAGACATCGTCAACGATTCTAGAATCTTCTTGAATCTTCTTCCACTTATCTTGATTTAGAACTTTGGCCTTTTCCGAATCCGACCTTGGTACACAAGTTTCTCAATATCACATTCTCAAATCCATCCTTCTTGAGTCTTCGGCATCACTTTCTCAGATTCACTCTTCTTGAATCTTCGGTATGAATTTCTCAGATCCATCCTTCTTGAGACTTCGGCATCACTCCAATTCTCGGATCCATCCTTCTTGAGTCTTCGGCATGACACCATTTCAATTCTCGGTATGACTCTCCATCACTTCTCAGTATGGATTCTCATTGCTTCTTCGGTATGACGAATTCTTTATTCTCCGTATGACTTCGTTTTATTCAACGATACTGAAGATTATGAATTCTCGGTATGGCTCCTCTAGATCTCGGTATGGCTTCACCAGTTCTCGGTACGATATCCAGGTTCTCGGTATGACTTCTGGTTCTCAGAACGGTTCTTCCTGATTCTCAGAACAGCTTTTGGTTCTCGATACGACTTCTTCGATTCTCAGTAGGACTTTAGGTTCTCAGAACGGCTCACCAGATTCTCGGTATGACTTCTCGATCCAACTTTTTCTTTCATCGTGATTACTTGCATATACTCACAAGTTAGAGTTACAAAACAGCAAAGCATCCTCAAAATTATTGCCTTCACATCTCCTACCAGCCAGCTTTCGAGAATTTGCAATTTCCCAGTTCCGAACTTCTCAATTTCCAGACTCTGAATTCTAGACTCCGAATTCTTCGAACACCCGGTTCCAAATGTTCAATATACTTGGTTCCGAATCTTCAAACTTCCAACTTCCAAATTCTTAGAAATTCAAGGTGTCTTTCCTTTATGAAAACATCCTCAAGATCCACAAAATACAATCCATGCAAACCATCTCCTCCTTCAGCTCGGTCCTAACAATCTCCCCCTTTGGATTTTGTTGTCAACCAAGTTTTCATAAATCACCAAACTTTGTAACCTCAAGCATTGTATTACTTATAAATAATTCTAAGCCTACATGAGCTAACTCATTGTAGGAAACAAGAATCATTGACAGAAAAACCATGTTGTCCATAGGTAGTGAAAATGACATCTTAAACATCATACATCTTTAGCTTCATACATCCTATAAACAACTTCATGTTCTTTTTTAAAACCACTCCAAAAAATAGTTCGAATAGTTCACATACACAAACAATGCTGAGTTCACAGCTTACCCACAGCTCTCTCTTTGAAAAATAGATTTATGATAAAAAAAACTTCTCCCCCTTGACAAAATATTCCAAAGGTAAGAAGAGATAGGGGACGCAACAACATACCTTATCCTTGAATAGAAAGAGGTTGGACACCCATGTTCAAACTCAATTTTGAGAATTATTCCTTTGTTAAAGGTTTTGTGAAAATATCAGCAAATTGTTCAGTAGATGAAACATATTAAATTTTAAGTTCATTCATTTCCACATGAACTTTGATGAAATGATATTTGATATCAATATGCTTTGAACAAGAATGTTGGACTGGATTCTTGGTAAGATTAATTGTGCTTTGATTATCACAGCCCAAGAGCAAGGGCAACTTCACTTCAAGTAACAAATCTTCCAACTGTGTCTTCATCCAGATAAGTTCAGTAACAGCCTGAGTAGTGGCAACATATTTAGCTTCAGCTGTACTAAGTGTCACAGAATTTTTCTTCTTAGAGTGCCAACCAACACAAATTTTTCCCATAAAGAACACTCCACCAAATGTGGATCTTCGATCATCAACATTTCCCACCCAATATGCATCTAAATATCCAAACAAATCAATGTTATTTGAGCCACTATACTTGATTCCTAATTCTATTGTGCCTTTTATGTATCTAAGAATTCTTTTTCCAGAAACAAGATGTGATTATTTAGGAGCACTCTGGAATCTTGGACATAAGGTAACAGCAAAAACAATATCTGGTCTTGATGCAGTAAGGTATAATAAACTTCCAATCAGCTTTCGATATTCTTTATGATCAACTTCTTTTCCTTCATCATTTTTTCTTAGCTTTGTTCCCACTGAAATAGGAGTTGATACAGGTTTTGAGTTTTCCATCCCAAACTTCTTACGAAGTTCCTTAGCATACTTTTCTTGCGAGAGAAAAATGAATTCTTTCTGTTGAAAAATTTGTAACCCAAGAAAGTAGCTCATTTCACCCAACATGGACATCTCAAAGACATTCCTTCCATCTTCAGCAAACCTCTCATAGTTTCTTTAAGAATTCACAGAAAAAATAATGTTTTCAACATAGAAAATCACAATAAGAGAAAGATCTTTGATTTCCTTGATGTACAGATTGTTGTCAACTCTTCCTTTCTTGAAGTTCATCTCCTTTAAGTAAGTGTCCAGTTTGGAATACCATGCTCTTGGAGCTTTCTTTAGCCCATACAAGGCTTTCTTCAACAAGTACGCATAACTTTAAATCTTCCCAACAACAAAGACACATGGTTTCTCAATATAAACTTCTTCCTTGTGATCACCATTAAGAAATGCGGATTTAACATCCATTTGAAAGATTTTGTAACCTCGTTGTGCAGAAATAGAAAGAAAGATTCGGATAGTTTCTAATCTGGATACCGGAGAAAAAGTTTATTCTAAGTCAGTTCCTTCAATCTGAGAGTAGCCTTTTCAAACCAATCTTGCTTTATTTCTAATAACTTACCCTTATTTATTCAACTTGTTCCGGAAGACCCATTCGGTGCTGATAATGTTCTTATTTTCAGGCTTGGGTACGAGTTCCCATGTCTCATTCTTTTCAATCTGATCCAATTCTTCATTCATGGATTGAACCCATTCTGGATGCTCAAAGGCTTCTTTAACATCATTTGGTTCCAATTTGGAATACAAGGGAGTATGTGATATAGAATTACTTGTTCTTCTTATATGAACCATGTGACGTTGATCGCCAATTATGTTCTAAGCTTGCACTTGTTTCATCAGCCCTGGATAAGTTTTTCGTGTGCCTTCCTCATCACTTGATATGGCTGAATCCAATTCTTTATCTTGATTAGGATTACAATTCATTGCATCCTTATCAGAATCGTTAGCTTCATCTTCCTCATCTTCCTTGTCTGTCTGGACATGCTTATCTTTCCCCGGATTTTCAATGACATTTACATCAAATGTATCCACCATTCTTCATGTTTCTTTGTTAAAGCATCTATAACCTCTTCCTTCTGGAGCATAACCAAGTAAAATTTCATCTTCTCCTTTCTTCTTGAATTTTCCACTACTTACACCTTTCTTCTTTATGATGCATGGGATACCAAAAACTTTAGAATTCTTCATACTTGGAGTAATGCCATAGATAAGTTCATATGGAGTATTATTTGATTGGGTCATGTAGAAACATTGATTTTGAATATAAACAGTTGTACTTGTAGCTTGCCTCCAAAAGTAATGAGTAAGGCCATGTTCAAGTTACATGGTTCTTCCCATTTCCACCAAGCTTCTGTTCTTTCTTTCAGCAACCCCGTTTTGCTAAGGTGTATATGGAGCACTGTATTTGTGTTGAATCCCATGCTTCTCAAGATCTTCTTCAAATTCTTCACTTCTATACTCATCACCATTATCTGTTCTCAACTTCTTTATAGAGTACTCACATTCTTTCTCAGCTTTTCTTCTGAAGATTTTAAACATTTTTAGGGTGTCTGACTTGTACTTCATAAACATAACACATGTAATGCGACTAAAATCATCAATGAAGGTGATGAAGTACTTGTCTCCGTTTCTTGATTGTTTTCTCATCATCCCACACATATCAGAATGTATTAGTTCAAGGGGTTGTTTTGAACAAATGTCAACCTTCTTATGCACAACACTTACAATATTCCCTTTCTGAAAGGTAGTGCAACACCAATCTCTTCTTCTTCGAAAATCTAGAATATCTCAAACACTTTCCCTTTGAGATAACATTCTCATATTTCTCTGACACATGTGTCCAAGTCTTCTGTGCCACAACTGATTTTCTTCAACTGTGCTCGTGTAATAAAAGTTTTGTGAATTTCTAACCTAAAACAGATTTCCTTTGGTTCGTTGGCCTCTTGAATCAATTTGCCCATCTTTTTCACTTTTCGCAATAAATACATCTTTCTTGAAGATAACTTTGTTACCCTCATCAAACAATTCTGATACACTCAGCAAGTTGTTCTTCAGCCCATCAACATACAGAGTTTTCTTGGACTTCAATTTTTCTCTCCCAATGATGGTTGATCCAAAACCTTTGATTTTTAAAGATTCATCACTACCAAATGTCACTATGCCTTCTTTAAACTTCTTAATATTCTTTAGCAACTTCAAGTCTCCTGTCATATGTGAAGAACACCCATTATCAAGTATCCAAGGTCGTTCTTCCTTTGTAACCTTTAGAGAAGTTTCAACAACAAGAGATTTTTCTTCTTTCACTTATTTATTCACCTTCGGCTTCTGAGAATTAAGAATTTTTTGTTGAGTCGGTAACAACACAAGACGTCCTTTTGCAAGGTGTTCGGGTTGTTTACACCCTTTGCAAATGGTCTCTAGAGGCTGGAACCTATTTCATGTCTTGACTTCATTCTTCTCAACTTTCTTCAAGAAAACCTTCTCACTCTTCTTCCTTCTAGAAGATTGACTCCCCCTCAATATCTGTCTTTCATAACTTGTGGGGTGGTGGTAATAATGTTCATTGAACCAACACATATTCGTTGTATTCCCGAATCCACCACAATACCAACAGTACCCATAGAAGGAGTATCTTCCTCTGAAGCTTTTGTTCTGATACTTCTTTGTTGCTCTTTCTTCAACCCCACAAACCATTATTTTGTTAGCAATATTTCTATGCTAGAGTTCTGTCTTCACTGATTTTTCTTTCTTTTCACCAGTGTTAAAATTTGGTTTCCTTGAAACTTCAGAGTTCCCAGTAACGCTGGTCTTGGCCACATAAGTGACTTTCTTATCTTTCTTCTTCACAGAAACCACTTTATTCTTCTGTTAAATTTTCTCAGAATGTGCTTGTTGAGATCCTTCACCAACATCAGTAGTTAAGTTTTGAAAAGAAATGTTTTTTGATTCAGCTTTTGGGAGCTTCTTTTGAATGAGTTCTAATTCTTCCTCTTTTTCCTTCATCTTAACTATCATGTGCTCATTCTGGTTTTTCTCATCTTCAAGAGACTTCTTCAAATATTTAATTTCTTTCTCAAGTTCTTATATAACATTATCTTGATTGCATGCTAAGGAACATTCATCTTCCAACTTTTTGTTAAGTTTCTTTGGCCTTCTGATATTCCTTAAACATTCCTTCAATTATTCTTTCAGATGAATTTCAAGCTGAGTTTCATCTTCTTCCGAGATGCTACTTCCGAAATCTTCATCATTCAATGTTGCAATGAAATTATTCTCAACACCATGCTCAACTGATTTTTTGGATTCAGCATCACTTTCTCATCTTCTTCATTTATGGATAGAAGGACTTTTCTCTTGGATTTGAAGAAATTATTTTCTTTCCCTACTTTTCCTTTACCACCATGCTTCTTCCATAACTTTCTTGGCTTTATTTCTTCTTCATCGCTGTCTTCTTCATTCTCCCTTCGAGGATAGTTAGTCGCAAAGTGGCTAATACCTCCACATTCAAAACACTTCAAGGGAAGTTTTCCCTTATATTTACATGTGCCTCTTTTCACATTTTTTGAAAACAAGGATAAAATATCGTTAATATTTTTACATACCTCGCTTTCAGAGTCAGAGTCACCACCATCTTCTTTAATCAAGATCTTCTTAGAATTCTCCTTCTTCATGGACTTGAAAGATAATTCTCTATTAATCTTTGTCTTGGTCTTCATAGCATTTTCCCTTCTCATCTCATAAGTAATGAGTGTGTTATGAAAATCATCAAGATATAAGGTTTCTGAGTCTCTGTCATCTAATGAAGATACCTTCGCATCAAATTTATCAGGAAGAATCCTCAAAAAAATTTCCACCACAGTAGAGTCTTTCAGCTCTTCACCAAGACATATGATAGTACAAATAATATCATTTACCCTGGTGAAGAAATCCCCAACAGATTCATGTTCTCCCATCTTCAAGTCTTCATACTTCAATATCAAGATTTGAAGTTTTTCCTTCTTGACTTTTGTATTTCCTTCGTATATTTTTTTCAGTTTTTCCCATATACCTTCAATTGTGGCCACTCCTTTTACTCTTAAGAACTCAATTTTAGACAGTGAAGACAATATAGCATTCTTGGCTCTTCTATCATTATCAAGAAACTTTTTTTCAATAGGTGTAAGTGGAACATTGTCTTCAATGGGGGGAAACCGAATTGTTGCAGCTTCAAGAACTTCATAACTAATAGACCTGAGATACGGTAGCATTCTATCATTCCAGATGTGATTGTTCTTCCCATAAAATATCAGAATTCCTTTATTGTTCACACAATTCAGATTGTCTATCAGCAAGGAAAACAAAAGAACCTCGCTCTGAAACCACTTGTAAGGACCCAGTTGGAACAATGAACCACTGAGAGGGGGGGTTAATCAGTGGTACCCCTTTCTTCCATTTTAAGTTCCCTTAAAATTGAGAACAACCTTTTTCTCCTATTAAAGATATAATTCCCTACTGAGAAAAAAAACAAGAACACATCCAAAGGAACACTGCAATTTACAAGGTTCTCTATTCAATAAGAATAACTACATCCTTTTTATGGTTGTAAACAATCCAGCACCATACAATCCACTAAGAAAACAATCCTTGGATTACAACGAGAAGGATATACCCTTACACTCGTTAAACACTGTGAAAAAATCACTCCAGTGCAAGTGCACCCTCTTAGCAGAGTAGGAAAAATTCTCTTTTCTTGTAACAACTTATGTTACCTACACTTCCTTTCAAATACACAAGTGTAAGAAAGTTTAGAACAAATCTTCACTTCCTTACCCAGAAGAAATGCAAGGACTCCTTGGACTTAAGATAGATCAATTACAGTCCGAACTTCCCATTTTGAATCTCCATTCTGAATTCTTCACTCTGAATTTTCTTCTCCACTCCGAATCATCAATCGGAGTCTTCCTCAGTCTGAGAAACTCAATACGGTGACAGCCAGTACTGATTCCCCATTCTGAATCTCCACTCCGAATTCTCCACTCCGAATTCTTCTCCACTTAGAATATTCATTCTGAACTTCCCATTCCAAATATCCACTCCAAATTTTCTTCAATCCGAGAAACTAAATACGATGTCAACCAGTATCAAATTCTCGTTTCGATTGAAACCACAATGAAACTCAGTCGGCCAAGCTTCTCTTCCTCTCTCTAGATTATCAGAGCTTCGCTCTCTACTTCTTCATACAACATTTACTTTGTACTCTGATCTCCTTTTATAGATGCTCCAAAGTGTGCCTAGGCGGGAAACCAAAATATTTTCCCGCTCACTTAAATTCACCCAAATCTTAATTTCTCCTGAAATCTCAGAGTAATTAAGACTTTTTCAACTCTTCTAGAATCTTCTCGAATCTTCTTCCACTTCTCTTGATATAGAACTTTGGCCTTTTCCGGATCCTACCTCGTTACACAAGTTTCTCGGTATCACATTCTTAGATCCACCCTTCTTGAGTCTTCGATATCACTTTCTCGGATTCACTCTTCTTGAATCTTCAGTATCACTTTCTCGGATCCATCCTTCTTGAGTCTTCGGCATCACTTCAATTCTTGGATCCATCCTTCTTGAGTCTTCAGTATGACACCATTTCAATTCTCGGTATGACTCTTCATCCCTTCTCGATATGGAATTTCATTTCTTCCTCGGTATGACAAATTCTTCATTCTCGGAATGACTCTGCTTTATTCAATGATACAAAAGATTTTTAATTCTCAGTATGACTCCTCTGGATCTCGGTATGGCTTCACCAGTTCTCGGTATGATATCCAGGTTCTTGGTACGACTTCTGGTTCTCGGAATGGTTCTTCTTGATTCTCGGAACGGCTTTTGGTTCTCGATACGACTTCTTCGATTCTCGGTACGACTTCAGGTTCTCGGAATAGCTCACCGGATTATCGGTATGACTTCTCGATACAACTTTTTCTTACATCGTGAGTAATTGAATATACTCACAAATTAGAGTTACAAAACATCATAGCATCGTCAAAATTAGTGCCTTCACATCTCCTACTAGCCAGCTTTCAGGAATTTTCAATTTCCTGGTTCCAAAAATCTCAATTTCTAGACTCTGAATTCTTCGAACACTAGGTTTTGAATGTTCAATATACTCGGCTCTGAATCTTCAAACTTCCAGATTCCGAATTCTTAGAAATTCAAGGTGTCTTTCCTTTATGAAAACTTTCTCAAGATCAACAAAACACAATCCATGCAAACCATATCATCCTTCATCTTGGTCCTAACAATAAAAGTAGGGTTGTCATAAATTCAATATTTCTGCTAAATTAATCTCCTTGATCAACTTTAATTACAACTTAAAGAATCAAATTTTCAAAGATAAATGGATCAAAGATGGTGACAGGAAGACCAAATTTTACAACTCCCTTAAAAGATCTAGGAAATCTAGTAGGCCTCTCTCCTGCTTAAGGGTTGAGGGTAACTTTATCAACACGGATGAAGGGATTGAAAACCATGTTGTCTCCTATTTCACTGACATTTTCAATGGCCCCAATAAAAACAAAGAAATTTTTCCCAATATAATTCTGAACATAGTTACTTTGAAGGATAACTGCTTACTTAATGGAATCCCTCTTGATTATGAAATTAAAGAAACTGTTTTTCTCCTTAATCCAAATAGTGCCCCTGGTCCTGATGGATTTAATAACAGTTTTTACCAAAAACACTGGGATGTTTTTGAAAATGATGTTTTTAATTTATCCAAACCTTCTTTGAAAAAGGGGTTCCCAATTTCTCACTGTTATTCCCAAAATTGAGAATGCCGATGAAATTCACCTTTTCCAACCCATCGCCCTCTTAAAATCTATTTTTAAAATTATTACTAAGATCATTGCCAATATACTCTCTACAATTAGAAATAGAATTGTTTCTTGGAACTAGTTTGGCTTCATTAAAGGGAGATCTATACAAGATTTCATTTTTCATTCCTATGAATCCACTAATTTATTGAATAGAAAAACTAGAGGTGGAAATGTTTCTCTTAAACTCGATATTACTAAAGCCTTTGACACGATTAACTGGGACATTATTTTTAAAGTGCTATCTAGTTTCGGTTTCATTTACACTTTTTTCAATAGAATTAAAACCATTTTCAATTCAGACCATTTTTTTATTCTGATCAATGGCTCTCCTAGAGGTTACTTTAAGTTCTCTAAAGGCATTAGACAAGGAGACCCTCTCTCTGATATCATTTTTTCTCTTTTGGAAGACTATATTAGCATATTTCTTACCCTAAAAGTTGATCAAGGACAAATCAAACTGATTCTTGCCTCTAATAATTTACATACCCCTTCCCATATTCTTTATGCTGATGATATCATTTTATTCCTCCATGGGGACAAAAGAAATATCAATAACCTTAAATCCATCATCGCTCACTATGAAGAGGTGTTTGGTCAGCGTGTCAACTGGCATAAATATTCTATTTATTTTGGTAAAAATTTCCCCTGCAATAGTAAAACTCATTTTACCGATGTTTTAGGGGTTAAGGAAGGTTCCCTTACCTTCACTTACCTTGGTGTACCCATCTTCTGGGTATGACCCAAATCCTCTTATTTCCAGTACATAGTGGATCAAATTAATAAAGAACTTTCATTCTGGAGAGGAAAATCCCTTTCAATGGTAGGAAGGATTTTCCTTGTGAAATATACAATTGTTTCTAAGTTGGTTTACTCCATTATGGTCTACAAGTGTCCTACTGGTCTTATTAAATGCTTAAATTCTAGTATAAGTAACCTCATCTGGAGTGGTAGCACATTGGAGAGAAAATTGGTCACGGTTTCTTGGACCACTTGTTGTAAACCTATTAAAGAAGGTGGTATCGGAATTAAAAATATTAAAGCCTTTAATGAGGCTCTTCAAGCTAAATTTACATAGTCCCTCATTAATAATAACTCTCATCCATAAAATTCCTCAGAACTCATTTTCATGATAAACTTAAATCTGGTACTTTTCACTACATGTATTCCTTTATCTGGCCCTCGATTAAATCTTCTTATCTTTCTATCTTGGAAAATTATAGATGGATTATTAGTAAAGTATCAAATTTCAATTTTTGGTTTGATAACTGTACTAGTTCCCCTCTTGTCTCAGAAATGCCTAATTCTTTTACTGCTGATCCCACTAACTGCTCCATCAGAGATGTGATCAACTCCTCTGGCCCACATCTTTCGGATCCTATCAAAGAGATTGTTTAAAATTATTACTTCACTTTCAATGATGACTTTATGGTTTGGGAACCCGCTAATAATGGTTTGTTAGACTCAAAAAAATATTATAATCACCATCTCTCTAAATTTGATGATAATCTTAGTTGGATCACCAATTGCAATAAGGCTTGGATAAAACCTTCACGTCTTACCCTCATTTGGAGAATTTCCCACCAAAAAATTCATATCGACGGTTGTCTTTAGCCTTATGGTTTTAATCTTTGCTCTAAATGTTGTTTGTGAAACCAACATCAGGAGGACATAAACCACCTATTTTTATCTTGTGGGATGATACTTCTCTTTGGCACTACACTTTTGATCTTTTTGGGTGCATATGGATTTTGGATAACTTTATTTTCACGCAGTTGAAAGGTACGATTAAGATTCTGAGGTCACCTCAGATTAGAAACCTTTTCCTCACTTTCGTTGCAGAGCTTCTACATATACTCTGGTATGGTAGAAATGATTTCATTTTCAATAATATCTCATTTAAACTAAATGTAGGAAAAATGAGGATTCATCTTGTTATCAAAGAGGCTACTATGATCCAAAAAGATCAGTATGACAGTTCTATCATTGATCATGAAACCCTCCGACGGATTGGAGTGAGTGGAATATTTCCAAAACCGAAATACACTATTTAAGTCTTCTAGCAGGCTTCTCCTCCCAACTGGATTAAATTCAAAGTTGATGGATCCTCGAAAGGAAACCCGGGAGCTTCGGGATGTGGAGATGTTTTCAGAGACCGTCTTGATCAGATTATCGGATGTTTATATGGAAGCGGCGACATTTCTTCTGCTCTGGAGGCAGAAATGTTGGGTATCATCCATGCCATCTCTTTTTCAAAACTTTTCAACTGGAACAACATCTGTATTGAGAGATACTCTTTTACCATTGTGCATTCCATATAGAAGGTTGAGACTCACCTAGCATGGTGTCTCAACCCCCGATGGATTAACTGCCTCAACTCGCTCAACAGTCTCAACTTCATTGCTACACACAGCTTCTGTGAAGCAAACAAGATCACTGACGGTCTCGCCAACATGGGAGTTTCCCATGAGATCACTTGGAGGAATGATCTCCCTCATGATATGATTCCCTTTTTTGTTAGAGAATCTATAAAATTTCCCTCATTTCATCTCTTGTAATTTGTTTTCTACTTTTGTTTTGAATAAATTGCAGGGTTCTGGTCTTTTGACCAGAACTCATCTTTTTTTAAAACAAAATCAATGTAATAAAGTAAGGCATATACTCTTAGATACTGGGGTCTGGGTTGTTATAGTTGGTATTAGATAAATTTAATCAGAAACCTTGAAAATAGATTTAGAAAATGTATATTAGTGAACATAACCCTAAGATTGAAATTGAGGATAAGCATAGAAACACATACTAGAAATTTTGTATGTTATAGATTATGTAGGTTTTCATATAAATACATCCATGTCTAGATAGAAAAAGTGGATGAAGTTCTAACATAGATGTACCTATGAGTAAAACTACGATAAGTTGTGTTGGTCCTCACTCGTTGTAACCTAGTACATGAATACATTCCTTAATATGCACCTAGTTTGGCACTCTTAGGGGATATGCTTAGGATAATTAATGTTTTTATTTATAAATAATTGTGAAGGATTTAAATGTAAATATGTCCTCAAAGAAACCATGTTTATGATTACGAAATTAGCTATGCCTAAATTTTTAATTTATGTTAAGTGTTTTGTTTTCTAATTTATACATTATGATTCGTAACCTAATTTATTGTATGACATTGTTTAAAAATGGAACCTTGTGGAAGGAATGGAAATTGTGTCAATGCATGTAATACATGTAGAGATTTCTCTCCAATAAAAGAAAATGATGTAGGAGTTGGAGCTGCAACTGGTGCCGAGAGACTTTCAACTATACTGGGATAGCTGACTTGGGTTATGAATAATAACCCTACCCTTATGGAGCATCCAAATCCACAATGTGGAGGAGCAATTTTATACCACTTCATTAGAAAAAAACCTCCAACATTAAATGGGACTAAAAATATATTTGTAGTTGAAAAATGGATAAGTTCCTTAGAAAATATATTCCTTGATTTTGTAAGCAATAAAATATAGAATAATTTAATGGTATTTTATCTTCATTCTGGAGATTTCGATTAATGGTGTTCGTTGATTCAAAACAGTAAGGAGGATTAGGAAAGAGAAAACGTGGAATGGATGTATTTTAAGGAACTTTTATTGGAAAAATATTTCCCTCATGGATAGCGAGTGGATAAGGAAAGACAAATATTGAATATGATTTAAAAGGAAGATGAGAATGTTTATAAATATGAATACAAATTTACAACGTTTACAATGAATGTTATAGACAACATATATAACCCAAGGAGTAATATTGATCATTTTTTATGGGTTAAATTCATTCCCCTGAATGGAATTTGTCTCCCAAATGTTCTCATCATATGAATATATAGTCTCATTCACTATAAAGATAGAGAAATAATTCTATAAGTCTTATAACATTAAAGGAAACCAAGAGAGGAAGATAATAATGGACCAAGAGATAGATAATGTGGAAAGTGGAAAGAAGGACTTTCCCTAATTTGATAATTGTGGGATGAAACACCCTGGTACATTCCTGAAGGGAACGGGAGTTTGAAACAAGTGTAGAGAGAAAGGTCACCAGGATCATGATTGAATGGGAAATAAAGAATCTAGTAATGTTAAGTGTTATAGTTGTATGGAGTTGGGACACTATGCACACAAATTTCCAAATAAACAAGGAAATTTTCTCATAAAAATCAAAGGGGTCGAAGTTAATCATATGTAGTTACTATAGTAGAAGATGAAAAATTAATGAATTTGTGTTTTTTGATTCAAGAATTATGTTATGATATCATGTTTATAAGAATCATGAGATATATAAGTATTGTACTACAGTACTTGTTCTTTAATAATTTGGAAGAATGCATGTTATCATTAAGGTTTTAAATGTGATAATTTTATTTGTATATTTGAATTGTGACAAAAATAATTTTGTTATGTAATTTGGTTAAATCTGGTGTCACGTTGATTTTGGAAATTTAGTGACCTTCCTTATAATTTTGGATAGTGAATTAGGAAAGATGTATTTTGGATGAGTCTTAAGGTTATAATGGATTAAGTTGAACATTTAATATTGTTTTTTAAGGTAAAATTATGATATAATGGATACTTTGGGCTAACAGTTTTGGTTTCAGTAAATATTTTGAGGATGAAGGAAATAATTTTGAGCCTTAAGATTCATCAAAAGTGCATCAGACATAAAAATTCATCCTGAATATCTATATTTAGGTGTACGAAATGAATTTAAAATATATCCAGCCATAACCAAAGGATAATATTGTGTTTATCTAAACATATAAAGTAATTACATTTCCTTACATGCTTATAAATTGAAATAAATCCTATAATCAAGTAAAATAATCTAAAAAAATGTTACTTTTTTTGACCAATGGTATTTTAAATCATTGTAGATTTATGTATTTGAGGACTTTAATTTTTCATTAATCATTAACTTGTTTTTGATTGATGACATCAATAACTCCCAAGATATATTTACACTTTTCATCCATGTATGTATCTCTACTTTCCAATAATGTTATCCTATTCAAAAGCTTATTCTTTTGGTAACCTACACATTTCCTTTTCATACTTATTAATAAAATGTGTTATTAACCCTATTTATGATGTGGGTTCTTCAGTAATAATATTTTCAAATATCAAATGCTTGATTTCTGAGATTAAGTTTAAATTATAAGGATACAATTTAAATATGGTGGGGATAATGTAACACTCTAATAATATAAAATATATTTCTATTTCAATAAATTTACTATATTCTATAGTTTTTAATTCATTCAATGCTAAGTTAGGTTGTGTTATACACAAGACCAACTTTCCTAGATAGCATGTGTTAAACACAATATCGACTTTTACCAAACGATAATATATTATTAAAATATTATTATCTAATATAATGATTTATAACCTAGCCATAAAATTAGTTATTATGAATATTATTAACTAACTTATAAAAATATTTAAATATAATATTAATTATTTGTTTACTAATTAATTCTAAATGACAATATAAACTAACTGAATATAAGGAAGTATTTTCATTTTTATGCTCCCAAATGTGTTTTTTCTTAATAAATAAAATTAATTACAATTAGTAAATGATATTAATGAAATATATATGTTATATATTAAATAAAATATTTTTAATATTCATCCAATATATTTAATAGGAATAATATAAGAACAACCCCAATTTTATGCAAAAAAACCTATATTTTTTTAAAAGAGGTTTTACCGCCTTTTAAGGGATAACCTATTTTAAATCATATTTTTGACACTTTTATATCTTATATTAGAAAAAATAAACTTCCTATTTAAAATTGGATTATGAAAATTTATTTTTTTTAATTTTGGGTATTTTTCCACTATGTTTCATGTTTTGATGAATAGTGAAAAATACTAATTTTTAATTAAAAAGAACTTTTTCATCGAAATAAATTATAGTATTAAATTAAATTTTTGATTAGTTTTAAAGAATAAATAGATTATTATTTTTATCATTTTATCCAAGTTAGGTCATTGAAATCAATTTTATATTGAAATTAGATATAAAAACTATTCAATCTTTTGCAGTTTAGACTTTAATAACCTTTTTCTCACCACGTCAACTAGATTAATTTTAAATTAATTACTAAAACTTTTATTTTTTTATGTTGAAAAATGGATTCAATATTTTGAATCAGTGGTTACATATTATGAAAATTGTTTTGTCTTATTTTTGGTCATATAAATTGTAACTTTAGTAATATGTAGTATTACCACGGTTAAGGGTAAGTCGCATAATAAAAGGTAAAAATTATATTATAATTATTGTAAAATTACCCTAAAACTTGTCCTAATTTAATTTTGTGGGTGTATTAAGACCAAAATCATCATTTTTCAAAAATTATAACCTTTTTAAGCCACTTGGATGAGAGTATGACATTTATTATATTTTATTTAAAGAATAGTTAAACATGTTAGAATCATATTTTAATAACTATAGGATTTTTAATATAGGGTTATACAGAAGATAAATTTGACTATAAATACTAATTTGAAATATAAAATGTTTTTATTTATTAAGGTAATTTATATTTAATTTTTAGGAAATAAATAATTACTTTAATGGATTATACAGTGATGATTCGGTAATTGTTTAATTAATAGAAATATAAAATAAATGATATTAAAAATGTTAAAATAAATATAATTGGATATAATTAATTTCATCCAAGAATTTTATATATTATTGAGACATATTATGGTTTCAATAATAGTTTTTTTTGTAGTTATATTAGGTATTGATATTTTTTAAAAATTCAAGCAATAAAAAATATCAAAATTGGCATTAATGATACTTTAAAATAAATAATATTTTATTAAATGATATAAAAAATAATAAAAAAATAAAATTCTTCCAACTGATTGGGATAAGGATAAATTTTACATCAATGATCCATTTAGGGTTCGTTTGGCATTTTATAGTAACTATATTAACCCCTAAAGAATAAAAATCCAAATTTACACTCTAAGAGTAAAACGGTTTAACAAAGGGTTAAATCCAAAGATAAGGGTGAGAGTGTGACATAAACTTGTCTGCAAATTGTCAGTTCTAAGTATTTATAACCATAAAAATATTATATTTTAATTAAATTAATTTTTATATTTATAAATTGAAAATTAATTTATATTAATTTAATATTTTGACAGTTCCAAAAAGTGCCCCTCACCTCAGTTATAAAAGGGTACCTCCTCCTTCACTTCCACACACCACTTTGAGACTTATAGATCGACAAAAACTTGTCCATTTATCTTCCAAATATTATTATCTAAGTTATATAGGTTCTTTTCTTCTAAAAATTCCAACCCCATATCCCTTAAGAAGATATCTAAAGGAAGTCCGTCGAAGAAGAGGTATTCATTTTTACTAACTCATCCCAGTTCATTTCCTCTTAAAATTACTATTTATATGTTTATTCCATTATAAAGTAATAAATATAGTATAATATATTTTTTATATGTTATTATAATTATGGTACAACCATATTCCATCACTTATCCAACCTATAAAAAACTAAATCATTACGCCTGCATACGTACCGCTTACCGTCTCCACATCATGGTGTGATCTGTTTTTCATCACTACTTTATTTGTATATGTATAATGATGAATATAATGGATTAAAATAATAAATACTACATTATATTAATTTTTTTAATATATATACCATTCATTTCTTTACCATTTCACAATTAAGGAAATGATATTGTCGCTCATGCGTACGAATGGCCTATCATCTCCAAGACGCGATGTGATATTTTTTCTTTGTTAACCATTAAATAATGATTATAAATATGTATATAATAAATAAATATAAAATCTATTAAATTAATATCATTATTGATATAAAATAAATATATCACATTCATAAGAAATATGACTTATGAGACAAAACTTGTATAGGAAAATAAAGCAGTTTACACCCGAAACATGGGTAATAACGAAATATTGTTTACAAAACGATATAAGATGATCATATATGATATAATAAATATAGATATGGTTCTAGTATAAATTAATATCATAAATTAAACAATTATAAAAGGATGTTAAATTGTGTTCAATAAAAGGAAAGTGCAAGGTAAGGGTGAATTTTACAATCTCATTATTATTCGAGATTGTTTATAGATAAGTATATGCTGAGGACTATTTATCTTCCTTGTCCATGTATTATAAAAAAAATTTAAAAAGGTTTTTAATATTACCTTATTAAATATTAAATTCTTTTTACCCATGTTTGAGTTTTTATAAAATGGATTAAAAGGAACCTTTTTCTTAATTTTCCAAATGAGGTACTTTGTTACTTTTTGGGTGGAACAAATGTTTTTTAACATAGGTGGCATGAGGTGATTTTTCCTCTGTCCTGAAAACTTAATGTTTTGAATATTAATTTACAATCTTATGAGGTTCTTTTATAATAAATTGTTTTCATTTATAATTGTGTGTCTTTTTAAATAAATTATTTCAAAATAAAAATGGGTAATTCTCTAAAAAAATAAATGATTTTATTAGATTATATTCATATATGTCCACATACTTTGTTGAATAATATGTTTAATTTATGTTGATTTATTATTATATAATTTACCATAATTATTTTAACGATTTATGATTCAGTTTGGCTGTGGACATGCTATTTTGATACCATTCATAGTTTTTGTTTTAAGTATTCATATTTTGTATGCTAGATTTAATATAAATTTTTATGTTGGTTATGTTTTATCCCATTCATAATAGGAATGAATTAGACTTTGAAAGTATCAAGTGGGGTCTAATATATCCCCTCAATGCATTGGTAGGTCTCATGAGACAAATTAGTTTGTGTTTTGGAAAAATTCTTACCTGATAATGTATGGTGTCTTGGCCAAATCCATGATGCTATGTTTATGATGTCCCTCATTACAAATTACCTTCTCATGAGATTATTTTTTTATGTTCCATGTAACTATTTGAAAATTATAATATCCATGGTTACTTGTCATGTGATTATTTATATGGCATTATTTGATCAGCTTATATTCCTGCTATATTATGCACAAGATTATGCTTTACTGTAATGCGTTTTTAATTATTCACATTTCCTTATTTTTTATGTTTATTTATGATAAATTATACTTTATTTTTTTCCCTTACTAGTAATTTGATATCACCCCTTACTTATATTTCATTTTTTCCTAGGAGGTGAAGTTGTATATTATGACTAACTTATAGGGATAATGTAGGAGAATAATGGAATTCTTAAAGTATTTTCTATGTTTTATTTTATTTTTTAAATTATAATGTAATGTTAATGTATTTAATATGGCATAAAATAATACTAAACAAATTGGTCCTTTTGGATTTTGGTGTTGTATTTATGCATGTGTAATAAAGTAGGCCACAAACTCCAGGTTGCTGGGGTTGCGGTCGTCACCCCAAATACCTCCAAAAGTCCATTGATTCAAACATAAGATATGATAAGGTTATAATATGAAAAACTAATATTTTATAGAAATGATTTGGTATTATTTTAAACCTAATCATTTTTGTTAACCCTTAGTTAAGCTATTTTAATTTTAACTATGGTAATAAATTTTTCAGTATTAAGAGGGTGTAATTTTTTACACATAAAGTGTCAATTAGACATTAAATGGCCAATTTATGATATTTTAGACAATATCTCCTTCCCTTGTACTTATTTAATCTTTGTATTAATTTAAAATAATTTATTAAATTGTTGTTTTCATGAAATATCATAAGTGTCAATTTTGACACTATTCATAAAATTGACTTTAAAAAATCATTCATAAAAATAACTTCAAAACAATTCATTTAATAAACCCATAATATTTCATATTAATCTATAATATTCATGGATAACATTAATTAAGTAAAATTATATTTATTTTAATATTTTAAATATCATTTAATTGATTATTTCATTAATGGAATAATTATGGCATCAAAAATTTGTAATTATTAATGATAATTGTTTCCTCAAAAAAATTAAAAATAACTTTTTATGATATAGATAAAAAAATTATATTTCATAATAATATATATAGTCAATCATATCTTCAATTTAACCCTATATTAAAAATATTATACTTATTAAAGTAAGAGTGTGATATTTTTTCACTCTCTTTGATATTAATAATATCCAAGTCATTTTCACGGATAAGTATCAATTAAATTATAAAATTTTGATCCTAATGTGTTGAGAGTAAAAATAACTTCATAAAATAAATTTTGGGATAGTGTTAGGGTCATTATATAGTCCTTATCACTTTTTTTATCTTAAATTACCCTATTTCCCCTTTACCATGGTAATTAAATTTACCAAAGTTATTATCCATATTGACCAAAACTAAAAGGGACATATTTAATAAATTTATAACCTCTGATTAGAAATATGGAATACATTTTTAATAATTCAAAATACATGATTTTCTAAAATTAATTTAAAATTAATCTCATTGATGGAATGAGAAAATGGGTTTTTTAAATGAAAACATCCAAGATTGAAAAGTTTTTATATCTAAATTCAATGTGAAATTGATTCCAATGACCAAAATTGGATTAAAGTATAATAATTTGATCTATTTATATTTTAAAATAAATAAAAAATATAATTTAATAGTAAAAAGTTTTTCTATAAAAAAGTTTTTTTCAATTAAAATGAAATATTTTTCATTATTTAACAAAACATGAAAATTCTCAGAAAAATACCCAAAAATCAACCAATGTAAATTTTTATTTCCCTCTTTAAAATAATAAGTTTATTTAGTTAAAAATAATTTTTAAAATTTTCAAAAATTAGATTTAAAATGGGTTCTCCAATGAAAGGCGAAAAAATTACTCTTTTGAAAAATATATCATTCTAATTCATATAATTTGATATATTCATATATTTTTCCTATCAAATATATTGGATGAGCGTCCAAAAAAAATTATTGAATATTTCATATATAAATTTTGTTAAAAAAATTCATTAATAGTGTTTTGTTTAATTTATTGAGATAAAATGATGTTTGTACTTGGAAAAATATTTTTCTTAGAAAATTAATTTCTTTATTTCCAAGTAGTTCTTACTTTCATTTTTAGCTAATTGAAAACCAAAGGATTAATTTTATATACATGTTTAAATAATATTTTCATAATTTATTTAACCTTTTTTGTAATTTCCATTCCAATGGAAGGGGTAACTATAATAAAATTTTAATTACAATATTAATACTATATTGTGGTTCGTCAAAACTCGGTCTTGCGTGCAACTCAAACCATCGAAATAAATTGACATTGTGTGTAAAAAAAGTAAAACACAATGTGATTTGTACCTCAATATAATCTAAATTTTTCATATAGTTCAACCTCTACTTGGTTTTGTGTAAAAATAAAAAAAATAACTTGGTGATATCATATAACACAATCTATATTCAGTGTTGCATGAAATGAAAAATATCAAAAATATTAAATTGAATCAAAAACAATTATTTCACAAAATATAATGTTGTTAAAAATGATATATTATGAGCCAAATTATTTTTTATTGTTATTATTATATTTTCTTTCTATTTATTTATTTTCTTCTAATTAAATAATGTTTTATATTTTGTTTGAGGTAAATGATTCTCTTTTTCATTGTTATTAAATTTTTTTATCTATTAACTATTTAAATTTTTTATAATGTATTGATTTAAATTATTAAGTGTGTGGTGTGAGATTGCTTGCTATGATGAGATTGTAATCAAATTATATTCTTTGTTTAGATTCTTTATCCTGAATATGATTGATGATTATGGATAGAATTACTTTAATCATTATGTTAATTGATTTCAAAACACGTTACCAACTATCATATGTGAAGATATCAATTAACTATGATTTTAGTGTGTGGCTTTCATAATTATACAATTTATGGTTTGAGGAATATAGATTTAAGATACACATTGAGTAAAATATAATGATAAAGATCCATTTTTACAACAGTGAAGATAATTACCTGATAATTGAACTAGTTCTAGCCATTGTTTCATCATCATGTCACATACCTTTAGTTAAATTCTCATTGTTCTTGATTATATCATAGTTGTCATATAAAAATAACTATTTAATAATTCAAAATTAATAAAGATAAAATAATAATTATAATTGAACTAATAGAGAAACATCCATGAGAGAAAAAACCTTAGGGATTATTTATTACACCCTTAGAGGATAAAACACTTTAATTGATCCTCATTAAAATCCTTTATATCAAATAACATAATTAATAATTATGATTATAATTATATACTGAAGTAAATATTGATTTCACTAAATCATCATATCTTATAATTCTATTCTAATAAATTTCACATTGCTTGAATATATTATAATAATAAATATCAGAACCATAACTATTTTCAAAATGAAATTTAATGATCCTTTATCTTTTTAACACATAATGTATTGTTTAGTATAAATGAATGTCATGTCACCCTAACCTAATTTTATGTGAAAAGATTTTCTCAAACTCAACACTAATGATTCATGTCATGAATTAACATTGTTTTTCATTTCCACATAACAACCAAAATGTTATATAATATATTAATATACACATATTTCTCAATGTAAATGGAATCCATATTGTGTTATAAAATGTTATATTTCTAACAGGAATAATTGATTGAAATATAATATTTATAATTATAATTGTATTATATATTTTCAATGGGAATATAAGACAATGAAGAAACCAAAATTCAAAAAAATCATACATCATGTGAATGTTTTATATCTTTATTTATGTTAAAATTGAAAAAAAAATATCATTTTGTTTGTACTAGGTTGTACTATCTAGAACCAAAAAAATGATTCTTTATAACCCTTGAAAATTTTTTATGCAGTTTTAAAGTAACTGTGATCGATATATTCTTACATTTAGTATTCTTAATTAAAATTGTGTTTTTTAATTTTTTTCAATAAGGAAAAAACATTCCCTTGTCACACTATAACCTAATAAATTCACATCTATGTGTAAATCATTAGTTAACCATAATAAATCATCCACTATTATAAATATAAAAGTATCTATAAAAAAGTCATGCCTTTATTCCAAGATTCATTCATCTCATCATTTATTTATTATATATAACAGCCAATTTTATCCCTAAGTCAATTGTTTACATCAATAAAAATAAAAATAAAAACTATTTTTATATATATAGATATTCTAAAAAAATCCCTCATTATGTTGGTTTAGAGTTTTTAAGGTTGTGTTTTTTTGAAAAAGTGGGTTTTTTTAAAAAAAATCATGTTGAATATGCTATAGAGTAGAGTATATCATGGGGAATTCATAAAGTGAAGGCACTAAATAAGGTTAGAGGTTATCCAAGAATTTTAATGTTTAAAGTGCTGATGGTTCCCAGTGTTTACTAGATTTTTGGGTGGAAATTTTATAGGATTGTCAATGTTGATTTCAGAGAAAAATAAGGTCTTTCACGCAAGTGAAACCTTTCTTAACCAGAGGAAATGTTTTTAAAACATAGTGATTTTAAGAAACCCCATTAATACTATGAAAAAAATTATATTTTCTCAAAAGTTTGAAAAATTCACAGAACATGGATGTTTGAATGAGGTTCATAAATAAGGGAGTTTGTATGAAGGTGGTGAGTAATGTAGGAAAGTGTATATGGAGGAGTCAAGTTTTCTGATTATGAAAAGTTTCATGAATGACATGGAGTTTTTTTAGGGTTCAAAAAGTATATAAATAGGCCTCTACTATAATGACCCAATGATTTATCAATTAAATTCCCTTTTTATAATTATTTATTATTATATAATCACATAATTTTACTTATATAACACAATTATAACATTAAAAATAATGAGTTAGTGAAATAAAAGGTATCTCTTGAAGTTAAGAAACATATACCAATGAAATAGTTACTTGAAGTTCGGAATAGTAATGTGACCCTTATGAATAGTAAACCACTACTATAAATAAGCCCATTTGCGGTGGGTCAGCTGCGACGGGATCCCATCACAAAAGCCTATTCGCGACAGGGGTCCGTTGCAAATGACTCGTTGCGGTAAATGGCGTCGCAACTAACACTATTTGCGACGGGTCCGTCACTAAAAATATTATTTGCCACAGTAATATGTCCCTTCGCAAATACTAATCGATATATATATTAAAAACTTTAAATAACACTTTTGCGACGGGCCCGTCGCAAATGGTATTTGCGACGGGCCACAAATATCGTCGCGAAAGAGTTCATTTTTTTTCAAAAAAAAAACCGAAATAAGTAATTACGACGGGCCCGTCGCAATTTCCTATTACGACGGGAATATTTTCCCGTCGCAATAGGAAATTTAAAAAAAATTAAAAAAATTTAATTGCGACGGGATACCCTCACGTCGCAAATATGTATAAAAAAATAAAAAACAATTATATTATTAATAAATAAATTTTAATTAATATTATAATAGTAATAATACAATTATAATTCATTCAAATATTACAACAAAAAATCATTCAAATATTTAAAAAATTATAATTAAATTAAAAATTTAAAAAAATTAAATATATATAAAAAATTAATATTATAAAATATGAATAATATTATTAATCATATTAATATTTTAATATAAATAATATAATATTATATAAAAATAATAATATACTAAATTCATATTATTATAAATAATTAAAAAATTATAATTTTAATTAAAATTTTTTGAAACTTTTTATGTATTAAAAATACTGAATATAATATTATTAAAATAATTAGAAAATAAAAATATGAAAATTATCAACATTTGCAAAAAGAAATATAAACAAATAATAAAATACTAAGAGTAATATTATTATTAATAAAATAAACAAACATTAAAATAAATACCATTAATATATAATAAAGTATTAAAAATAAATAGAAATTAAATAATACAATATTGACACCAGTATAAGAGAGACAGAAACTCTGAATAGAAAAAATGTCATATTTTAAATTTACAAACTTTATAACTTCTAAACAATAACTAATTTGAAAGAGGAGGGGGAGGGGGGATCTGCTGGTGGCGGAAATATCATCCCTAAGGCATGAGTGAGTCGGCGCATGTACTCTATATGCTCCTGCTGCTGCTACTGCCACTGACTCATCTGCTCCTCGTACACCTGCTGGTGTCGTCGGCGCTCCTCCTCATGTTTCTGCTACTGCCGATGCATCTCCTCCTACTCTTTTTGGAGACTCTCTATCAACTCTGTCTGAGATCGAAACCGATCCTCATACTCTGTAGCGGAAGAAGATGCACGAGCTCCTCTCGAGATGGACATCGACATCGCAGCACTTCCATAATAATATTCGAGAGTCAGTCGAGAGCCGATACCAACTACCCGGTCCTTCTTGAAGGCATATTGGATCGCCTGCATCCATGTCGCCTCATCAAACTGATGGCCACTGGTCTGATCTGATGCCTCGGCCTGACCCTCAGGCCGGGACTGTGATGTTGTGGTCTCATATGACTCCTGTAGTTGAAATTTAAAATTAAAATTGTGAATATATTATACGCTGTTAATTTTTAAACTTGAAAACAAATAATACTAACCAAGATGTGACGCAGGCGATCACCTCTGAGCTCCCTAGTAGCTGGATCATTGTACATCCTCCGATATATGTCATACTTCGTAATATCGGGGTGGTCGACAGCCTATAAGAATATAAAATAAATTTATAATATTTAAAGTTATATAAAATATTTATAAAAACTGTACGTACCAAATGTTGTCTATGAGTACTGAAAGTACGACTCCCAGCTCGATGAGTTACCTCCTGTCTCCCCCGATTCTACCTCCCCACTGATGATCTCCTCTGAAAGCCACCACTCAACCAGTGTGTACATAATCCATCCCATACGTGGGATGAAATGTACTCTGGTCGGTGTCCTCTACATGACTCATCAAAATCTGACACTCCTGCTTTCTTCATGGCAGCTCTTCTTAAATTGTGCAAAAACTGACGAAAGCGATCACGCATGGCCACCTCTCATGCCCCATGGATGGCGTCACGCATGGTATCCTCGATCGGATACCATAAACCATACAAATAATTCAAAATATCAAGTTATAAATGAAATAAATTTCAAAATAAAAATTATTTATTTACGTACGTACCAACCAATGACCGAACATATCCTGCTTCACATCAACAGGAATATGCTCCCATGTCGTCCATGGCTGAGAAAAATAGTTGCGCAAAATAGAGCTGCCCTATCCGATTGCTATATGCGGAAAACTGTAAAAACAATAATCAAACATTTATTATGTAAACTGATTAATGAAATCTTAGTAAAATTCACATGTTATCACACCTCCGGGTGAGTGGATCGAACCCAAGACGTGGATGTCGCTCGGGGATGGGGTCAGGAATCATCATTCGTGCAAGATCGCACCCCCTCCACGTACTCCCTGAAGTGCCTTCAGGCTGAGGGTCAGGTGCCAGCAACTCGTCCGCATCGAAAGATAGGTCAGCATCCGCCAACTCACGAAATGTGTCCTCGTCCATCTGAAACACAAAACGAATGTTGTTAGAAAATAATTGATAATTATTATTATATATACATATATATTAGTTATGATTATATATAACTACCATTGAATTGTATCAATGTTCACCTTCATCATCATCTTCACATCTATCAATGTCATCTTCATATTCCTCCTCAATATCATCAATATCCATTTGAGTTCCAGTTGCTTCATCTCTTACCATTTCAAATTCGTTTGTGACGTCATTACCATCATCATCATTATCATTGAATCTTAATTGAGGGGTTTCATCATCGATACTCATGTCTCTTTGTAACAATGATTGATTTTGAGTACTCTCTTGAAAAAAATTCAATTCCTTTCACTTCAGTGAAAGCACATTCACTTTGACTAAACTGATTGTCTCAAATTTTCATTTTTATTATGCTCCACCAATCAGTCAAGTCTCTTGACGTAGCACAGTACTATGCATAATAAACATGATGTGCATGTTGATCCAGTAAGAATGGTTCATTTACTATAAGAACACTTTTACATTTAATATCGACGATTCTATGAGTCGGATGAACACGCACACCTCTCTCAGTATCCAACCACTGACATTTGAACATCACTATGTAATGGTGTCCTAGATAACAGAGTTCAATGATTTCATCAAGTATTCCATAAAAGTCAACTTCATTTTCTCTATGATGAGATCCTCTCAAGAAAACTCCACTGTTCATTGTTTTTTTTAATTCCCCATATGCATGTGTATGAAATCGAAAACCATTCACCACATATGCATTATAAGATTTCCCCATTTTGGATGGGGGTTACTCAATATACAAAGTCGTTTGTCAATTTTATTAGCATGTCGAGACACCTGAAATTTTTTGAAAAAATTATCAATATAGTAAACTATAAGTTGAAGGAGATGTTAAAGTATGAAAAATTTATGTTACCGGTATTTGAAACCGCTGAGAAAAAAAATTATGTGTTCTTCGAGACCAGCTACTGTAATTTGTGGGAGTTGTTTCTTGATATGATTATCATACAATCTATAAAAAAAGTTATTTATTGTAACATAAATATTAGAATAAGTAATAGAAGCACTTACAGTACAAATGATGTCATCTCTTCACAATTGAACAGAACATACATATGAGCTCTGTGATGTTCATCATCTGAAAGCCATCATTCATGAACTCCACCAAAACCAATCTCTGACTGGTTAAAAACAGATAATTTATTGTCGATTTCATCAATATTCCCCTCGTTTCGTCTCATGTGGTTGTGTTTTGAAGGATACTCGGATTCAAAATAGTGGGAGCAGAAAAAAGATATATCCTCATGCAAATAATCTTCAGCAATAGATCCTTCAACAGATGCTTTGTTACGTACTTTGTTTTCAATTTCTGCATGCATCTTTCGAATGGGTACATCCATCGAAACTATATCGGACCTCCACATTTTCCTTCATATGGAAAATGTAATATCAAATGTTGCATTAAGTCGAAGAAAGATTGCGGGAATATTTTTTCTAGTTTACATATAATTACAACAACATTTTCTTCAAGTTTTCATAGAGCATCGTAATCTGTTGTCGCCGCACAAATGTCCTGAAAAAAAAATGATACGACTGTTATGGAATCCCATATCACAGAATTCAACAGACCTCTTAATCCAATGGGTAGAAGTCTTTCCATTATAACATGACAATCATGAATTTTTAATCCGTTAATATGACCAGTATTTACACATCTACCCAAATTGGAAGCACATCCATCTGGAAGTCTCAAATCTACAATACATTGACAAAATAATAAGCATCTTTCTTTGGAAAATGTATAAGCTGATTTTGGTTTCATTAACCTTTCTGTTATGACATTCTCAAACAGTTCGAGTTCTGGACGCCTGCAAATTTGAGCAAGATCTAATCGTGCATTTACATTATCTTTTCTCTTTCCTGGTGTATCCAAAACTGTATGAAACAAATTATCAAAACAGTTCTTCTCAATATGCATGACATCCAACATGTGGGGGGCCAGTAAGTCAGACCAATATGGAAAATCCCAAAATATGAAACGTTTTAGCCAATTGTGTTCTTTCCCAAAGCCAGAAATTTTCTGTTGGTTTATTGTGGATCCAAATTTGATGGGAGGTAATGAATATACAACTGATTTTAACTCCGTACCTGATAGCATTTTTGGAGGTCCATCCCTTTCAACGGTTCCTTTTCTAAAATGAGATCTGTTTCTGCGAAAAGGATGATCAGCTCGAAGAAATCTACGATGACAGTCAAAATAGAAAGGTTTTTTTCCATGGATGAGCATAAATGCCTTGTTCTCTCCCATACGTTAAGGACATGATTTCGGGCCATGTGTACTCCATCCAGATAACATTCCATAAGCCGGGAAGTCACTGATTGTCCACATCAATGCTGCTCTTAGTATGAAATTCTGTTTCGTAGCAACATCATAAGTACTAACACCAGTACTCCACAGTATATTTAATTCATCAATCAATGGTTTCAAATAAACATCAATATTATTCTTCTGATGTCTAGGGATTAGTAAGGTCAAAAATAAATAGGGTTCCTTCATCAACATCCATGGAGGTAAATTGTACGGAGTTAAAAAGACAGGCCAACATGAATACTGACTACCATAAGATTCGAATGGACAAAAACCATAAGTGGAAAGACCCAGTCACACATTTCGGGCTTCTAAAGAAAATGATGGATGCAGTCTATCAAAATGTTTCCATGAATCACCATCGGTCGGATGATTCTAGCTTTTACCGGTTGAAATATTCGTTTTGTTACATGGTATCATTGTCGCTGTATTCTAAGACATGAATAAACGCTGAAGTCTGGATATAAGAGGAAAATATCTCAACTGTTTTACAGGAATCAAGCCAGACTTCCCATGTTGAGCTTCTTTATACCTCGATTTCCCACAAGTGGGACAACTATCCAACGACTCATTTTCCCCAAAATATAAAATGAAATCATTTGAACATGCATGAATCTTCTGACAACTAAGTCCTAAATTCCGAACCAGCCTCTTACTCTCATAGTAATTTTCAGGAAAAACATTTCCTTCGGGTAACGATGTTTTAACCAAAGAAAATATTTGATCAAAACACGCGTTTGACATTCCATTATCTGATTTGATAGACATAAATTTTGCAACTGCTTCTAATTTGCTTATCTTGCAACCAGGATATAACGCATCCTCAGCAGACCTCAACAACTCCTAAAATCCAGAGTGTTCAAACTCAGGAGTTGAATCAATATCATCTTGAGTTTATGTATGTTGAATAGATGTACCTGCAACATCATGTACTAAATTTTGAAACCGGAATGGATCCAGAATCAAGTTAGTATTACCTTCTGTAGAACTGTGTTCACCATGTTGATACCAAAAAACATAATCCGGTTGAAAACCAAAACGCAAGAGATGTCCCCCAACTTTGTCATAAGTGTCAAATGTTCTCAGTGCACATTTTTTACAAGGACATTTAGTTGTGCCTTCTGAAACAAATTCTAGATTTGATGTCGCAAATGCTAAAAAGTCTCCACACCCTCTATATGTACTGGATTTAAACCAGAACCATTTGGATTTCTACGTTGATTTATCCATATGCGGTCATCTAATAATGACTGTTGATGACCTCGTTGTTCCATATTTTTCTATAAAATATAAAAGCATTACTGGTTTTGAATAATTTGTTAGAAAAAACACTCAAGCAAGGATAATTATAGAGTTTACATCAGACACGACTGACACAAACTTTTTATTGGGATAGACCTAAAAATTGACCCTTTAAGAATCGAACATGTTAAGAATAAAGAAAAACCTGTTACAAATATTGATAATTTTAATATTTTATAAATGTTTTATTATTTTAATAATACTAATATTATTTTTTCATAAATATTAATTATATAATAATAACATTATTACATTATTAATATTTTTATTATTAATATTAAAATAATGTAATTTTCTATATTATGGTACAATTATCCTTTAATCAGTGTGTTTAACATTCTATCTCCATATGTAATATTTGCATTCACTTTCACCTCTCTATTGGTGAGTAGGTTGATGATGTTGAAAAAGAATGCAAATATTACATATGGAGACAGAAGTTTTATTAAAACCAATACAGAGATGAAAAGATAATTGAGAAAGATAATGGTCACGCTAGATTTTTCCAATTAGCTAATTATTACTAATTATTCCTAATTATTGGTAATTATTCTTAATTATTACTAATTATTACTAATTACTGGTAATTATTACTAATTATTGGTAATTATTCCTAATTATTGGTAATTATTCCTAATTATTGGTAATTATTCCTAATTATTGGTAATTATTCCTAATTATTGGTAATTATTTCTAATTATTGGTAATTATTCCTAATTATTGGTAATTATTCCTAATTATTGATAAATATTGACAATTATTGGCAATTATTGGTAAATATTGGCAACTATTGGCAATTATTGGTAAATATTGGTAAATGTTGGTAATTATTACTAATTATTACTAATTATTATTAATTATTACTAATTATTGTTAATTATTACTAATTATTGGTAATTATTGTTAATTATTACTAATTATTGGTAATTATTGGTAATTATTGTAATTATTACTAATTATTGGTAATTATTACTAATTATTGGTAATTATTCCTAATTATTGGTAATTATTCCTAATTATTGGTAATTATTCATAATTATTTGTAATTATTCCTAATTATTGATAATTATTCCTAATTATTGGTAATTATTCCTAATTATTGGTAATTATTCCTAATTATTACTAATTATTCCTAATTATTAGTAATTATTCCTAATTATTGGTAAATATTGACAATTATTGGTAATTATTGGTAAATATTGGTAAATATTTGTAATTATTGGAAATTATTACTAATTATTGGTAATTATTGTTAATTATTACTAATTATTGGTAATTATTGTTAATTATTACTAATTATTGGTAATTATTGGTAATTATTTCTAATTATTGGTAATTATTGGTAATTATTCCTAATTATTGTTAATTATTCCTAATTATTGGTAATTATTGGTAATTATTACTAATTATTGGTAATTATTACTAATTATTCCTAATTATTGGTAATTATTCCTAATTATTGGTAATTATTGGTAATTATTTTTAATTATTCCTAATTATTCCTAATTATTGGTATTTATTCCTAATTATTGGTAATTATTCCTAATTATTGGTAATTATTCATAATTATTGGTAATTATTCATAATTATTGGTAATTATTCCTAATTATTGGTAATTATTTCTAATTATTGGTAATTATTACGAATTATTAATAATTATTCCTAATTATTGGTAATTATTCCTAATTATTGGTAAATATTGAAAATTATTGGTAAATATTGGTAAATATTGGTAAATATAGGTAATTATTGGTAATTATTACTAATTATTGGTAATTATTGTTAATTATTACTAATTATTGGTAATTATTGGTAATTATTACTAATTATTGGTAATTTTTCCTAATTATTCCTAATTATTGATAATTATTCCTAATTATTGGTAATTATTGGTAATTATTACTAATTATTGGTAATTATTGGTAATTATTGGTAATTATTACTAATTATTCCTAATTATTTGTAATTATTTCTAATTATTGGTAATTATTTCTAATTATTGGTAATAATTCCTAATTATTGGTAATTATTGGTAATTATTGGTAATTATTGGTAATTATTGGTAATTATTCCTAATTATTGGTAATTATTGGTAATTATTATTAATTATTGATAATTATTCCTAATTATTGGTAATTATTCCTAATTATTGGTAATTATTCCTAATTATTGGTAATTATTCCTAATTATTGGTAATTATTCCTAATTATTGGTGATTATTCCTAATTATTGGTAGTTATTCCTAATTATGGGTAATTATTCCTAATTATTGGAAAAGATTTACAATTATTGGCAATTATTGGTAATTATTGGAAAATATTGACAATTATTGGCAATTATAGGCAATTAATGGTAAATATTGGTAATTATTGATAATTATTACTAATTATTACTAATTATTACGAATTATTGGTAATTATTGTTAATTATTATTAATTATTACTAATTATTACTAATTAATGTTACTTATTACTAATTATTGTTAATTTTTTCTAATTATTACTATTTTTTTGAATTATTCCGATTATTACAAATTATATTCATTAACTACAAATTACATTCATTAACTACAAGTTACATTCATTAACTACTAATTACATTCATTAACTACTAATAACATTCATTAACTACTAATTACATTCATTAACTACTAATTACATTCATTAAGTACTAATTATTATCTTTAATTAAAATTAAAGTTATTAATTACTAATTACAGTCACTTAATTTTTAAATATTGTTAATTACTTATAATTAAATCTAACAAATCAAATTTAATACCTTAATACAACATAATTATATCTAATAAGAAATAATAAAAACTAATGTAAAAATATAAAACAAAAACATTAAATAAATATTAAATTAAAATTCAGAAAAAAACCTTAAACTGGTTTTCGAGCTTTCGATTTTTTGTACTTGTACGATGATCCTCGCAACCTCCTTGAAATCGACTTGCAAAAAAAAATTCACTCAACACATATAAACTAGTAAAAAAGTAGTTCAGATTCAGAAAACTTGTGAAGGCTGGTTGTATTTATAGGTTAGATTATTTGCGACGGGGTTAATTGCGACGTAATTCCCGTCGCAATTGGTATTATTTGTGACGGTCTCGTCGTAAATAACCCCAACTACATTTATTATGGGCGGCAATAAAAGGGGTTATTTGTGACGGGCCCCGTCACAAATAACCCCTGCCGCCAGGTTATTAGCGACGGGAAGGGGATCCCGTCGCAAATATCTTTCGCGCGATTTGGCGCGCATTCGCGCCAAACCATTTGCGACGAGTGAGAATATCCCGTCGCAAATAACTCTTTATTTGCGACGGGGATTATGCCTCGTCGCAAATACCCTGATTGCGGGGGTTCTTTGCGATGTGACATATTCCCGTCGCAAATAACCCATCCCTAATACCATTTTTTCCTGTAGTGAACCATACAATTGAATATTAACCACACTAATTAAAGTATAAATTAAATTTATCCACATTATGAGTGATAATACGATATAATTATATCATAGTATAAGTAAGTAAATATTTTAAAAATTATTAATTAAGTGTTGGTGTTTTTGTAACACATAAATACTTAATTACAACTTTATGATTAATTTAATAATTAAAAGAAAATTCATTTTCATATAATGTATTCATAAATTAATATTTTTATGTCTTATTATTATAAAATAATTTTAATATACATTAATTAATTTTCAAACTATTAGAAAAGCAGTTATAATTTTAATATTTGTATTTTTCAAATAAATTATGATTTTAATTAAATATTAAATTTATCATATTTATAAACATATTTTCATAAAATTGAGTTCATTATTTAATTATACATGTTTAAAAATGGTTGGGGTGAATTTTTGGGATTTTTCTAAAATACATGAATTTTTATGAATTGTAAAATACGATAATTTAAGATAAATGTCAAAACCTGAATTTTTGCATCATGCTTGAGCCGTGGATGATGTAAATGGCCATTGGATAGAAATCACATGCACTTATTACTCTTTTTTGTCACAAGAATCGTCACTATTTCTTATCTTGATAAAAATAATAAACTAATGAATTAAATATTGAGAAAACTCCACTCTCTTCCACTATAAAAACCACCAATCACCACCTCTTCTCCTCACACCTCTCAAGACTTATACTTAGTCAATATTCTGCTCAAATATCTACCTAATAACCTCCTCCATGTACATGAGCTCCTTTTCTTATCAAAATACATAAACATATTCCCTAAATAGGATCTCAAGGAACATATATTCAAGAGGTAAATTCATATTTTCTTTTCTTTTAATTCTTTTCAACTTTTTTTTGTCTTCATTTCTACCCCAAACTCTCCTAATCCAAATGGTATGATAACTATAGTAACTTACATGTATTTAAATTTTGTTATTATATTGTAATAATTCATCATAATCTCTCATTTATCATCCTTTTATACTAGAAATTAAAACACCATCCAAGATGTGTTAATTCATCACATTCAAGGACGACGGGTTTCCAATTTCTTTTACCATCTTTGATTCTGGTCATGAAACAATTTTTATGGCTGAACCAGACTGTAATATATGTATTATTTATTATTTAAGGTTCTTGAAGATTTTTTACACATGATATTAATTTATAAATCAAAATGTGTCAGTTGTGATCAAAAATTTCCAATTAACCAAAACGGTTATCATTAAAGTTTTATATAATGATTCATCTTCACACCAAATAAAAAAATGAATTTTATAACCATTTAATATTATATATGTTCACCAATAACATATAACACCAATTCTGGACAACCATTCTCATCTTAAATTATCATCCTTACATGTATTCAAGTAAACCAATCGTGAAAACCAAGGAAACAAATGCTCCCAAAACAATGAAATTGAACCTCGTAACCCATAAAAAAGGTCATGAATAACTTAATAAGGTTATAAAAAATAAATTAAATGTATAATAGGTTATTTAAATATTAATTAATTAATTATATTTAGTTATCCAAGACATTAAGATCAAGTGATGTACATCATCGTACTGAAGAAAAGAGATTTTACTCAAACAATCATTATTCCATCAGGTTGCACTATATCATTTTTACCCAAATGAAGTTATCTATTATTTTTTATGTACATATTAAAAATAATGTTTATATGATCCAAAATCATGTATCAAAATCCATTGATCATTATATTTTGGGGATATACATGTTTTTAAATGGTTCCCTCCTCAATTATTCCCGATAAACAAGCTTGTTTTAAGAAAACTTCCCAAATTCTTACCCATTTTATGTACACTATATAATCTATTTTTAAGACACCATTATTTTTATAAAATAATAATTTTTATTATTAAAACCTCTTGGGTTCACTTATGGTCTTACATAAAATATTATACCCTTTTATGTTTTAAATGACCATTGATATTTTCCTTTCACCGCACTAAAATGTTTTAATTCTAAAGTTTCTTAAGAACACTTTTTACATGATATTACTTCATGTTAACATTAGTTTTCTTGATATATGCCTATTCTACCCTATTATTGTCCATGCATTATCTAATTTATTTCCTTTATGTACATTTTTATGAAACTCCCATTTTTTATGCTTTATGAAATGACTATGATACCCAATTCTAACTATAGGTAACCCTTATGTGTATGTGTGATTGATTATGTATGATTCTATATGTGGAAAGAATATTCATGAACATGTTATGATGGGTGTTCCTAAATAGTGCTCTAATTAATTGGGTAAATTTGAGTCTCATGAGATGTTATATGCAATGGTCTTGGCGGTTAGCCTTGACTTGTGATACCATATGCAACTGTCTTGGTGGTTAACCTTGAATTGTGCTCTCCTATGATAAATGAGTCTTTAATCATGCTAAATTCATGTTTTATGTTTCTGCCACATTACTATGGCTTTATTTTTATATGATACCAAGTTTATATTTTATGATTCCACATGTTCCATGTATTTTTATTGTTGGATCCAATGTGTAGATGTATATGTATATTAGATGGAACAATACAAAAGGGGTGAATTATAGGTTTAAAAACTTTTTGTTTAAACACTTATGAAATTAGTTTAAATGATCTTAAACTAATAAAATTCACAACAAAAACAAACAAATACAATTGTATTGTATATAAAGGTATGATATAATGTAATACTATAAGAAATGTAAAGAAATTATATTAAAGATGAATACAATAATTAGAGTATTACAATAGTGAATGATTCTACCATAAAGCGTATAGAATTAATAAATACAATATGTAACAGTCTGAATGTAATTGAAACAATAAAAAATGAATATTGAATGAAGAAAGTAAAACAATACAATTCCCTTTCATAAAACAAACAGCAGTGGAAATGTAAAAGAATTGCAATTCTTTTGACCCAAAGAGAAGGGTTATCCTTTCACCTAGGATAACAGGTCTGTCTTACCACCACCTTGGTAAGCCCTCGATACGATGATCGGTACGTCTATCTTGTTATCCCTGCAAGCTCTCGATTTTGTAGGTAATCTGTTAAGACCCAAAGTTTCTTTAATGGAAAATCCCTCTTGATCCAGTTAAATGTCTCTTTATGAAAAATGTTTTTATAAGTTGTCAACTTCTTTGGTTTTATGTTAAGAATTTTTGACCATTGTTAATATAGCCGTTGAACAGTGATCACATTATTAGTATAAATATATGACCTTAACAAATCCAATTTACTCAAACAAAAGAAGTGATGGCCTCATCCAGTAGAATTTCCCCATATGAAGCCCATTTGTCGAAGCTCGGAAAAGAGCCGGCATCCTTGGGCTTCTCCCTTGACCAAGTCCAAGCTGAGCTTCACCATGTCAGGCTCGAACGGGACCATCTACGGGAAAAGTGGAAGTTGATAGAGATTACCACTCGAGTGATGTTATCTGAGCCACCCCAAGAGTCTATCACCATCTCACACATTACCCTTAGGTCTTATGCGGCTGTTTTAAGGGGTTATGTAACAAATAAGTAGTACTATGTTCATGTACATTATTTTTGTATATAATAATAGATATAATTTCTAGTCATTTTTGATACATTGTAAATAGTTTTTAAATTACAAATGGTGTTTTTAGTTATTATTTAATTATGAAATCTATTTTATTAAATTAAGGGATTTTTGAATTAAATAATATTTTAATAAAATACTATTATTATTATAAAATTAATTTTTTATTAAATATAAATGATCTTATAATTTTATGAATGCAATTAAAAATTTATATTAAGGTTTGAAATCCATTTCTGTCAAAACCCGTGAATTTTCGATAAACGTTGGTTTTTATTTTAAAAGTGAAAATTAACATATTTAGAAAAATTTTCAGATAAAATAAATGTCATTTCTAGAATTAGGACGTCGAAATTATCCAACAGTGAATTTTTCATAATTTTCTGAGACAGTAAAATTTTTGGGTAAAAACTAAATACCGTTTAAATATATAATGTGTTTTATGACATCATAATGATCCAATGGTGATGTAATAAAAAACCATAATCCTTATGTCCGTCCAATATATGTTTTATCATCAAAATAATGTGATTTTGGGTTTGTTTGACTTACTTTTCAAAGTATTAATGGACCCCTCAAGACATATTCAACACTTTGCCTTTTTAAATTAATTTCCATGGGAGTGTGACTCACCTCAACATAAGCAACCTTATTATTTTAAGAAGTTCGGACTTGGGACTTATAAAATATTTTTTTCCCCTTCCCTTTTCCAAAAACCATGGGCAAAAACCATGGGATGGTTTGTGGTTTGGATTAATTTAATGTAAGGGGACCCAAACCTAAATAATAAAGAATTCCCTCACCTTTCATATATAAACTCACCCAAGCTCCCACTTCCTCCTCACTCAAAGCCCTTTTAGTTCGTCCAACCTATGCCCAAATCTCTCTAGAATACTCCCAAGGTTCCCCAATCTCCCAAGAAGCCTCTCACAAGCCTCTCTCTAGCCTTTGGAAGCACACTTCCAAGTAAGGGTTTTTTCTTCCTTTCTCATTTTTGTCCAATTTTCTTTCAGTTGTTTTTCCTTTTAATTCCAATTATGAATGTTAGGGTATGGTTTTTCACCACCCTCATACCTCCCTCTTTATGTTTGAATGATGTTAGACCCCTTTCTCTCTCATTAAATGCCTCTCATGTACACCCGTTACTATGCCAAAATTCCGAAAGGAACTTCTCTCTCCTCTTTTACATTCAAGCAATATTTTTGTATCATGAATCTAAATTCCATTAAAATTGTTGGTACATGTAACTATATGACCTCCTTACTATCCATTACATGTAAATATGATGAGGACCCCATTTCTCTCTCATCAACCATTTTTATGAATTCTTATGTCGTGTTGTTACGCTGCCGAAATCGCACCGATTTTTAAAGCCAATGCCATTGTGTAGTGAATACCATGCCCATTTCTCCATCAAGGGTATTCACCATTATTCACATTTACTTATTGATTATAAAGTTTCATGTATAAATTCCACATTACTTTATCGTGGAACAAATTATTATGTTTTATGAATCCATGTTTTATGATCCATGTGGCACACTTATGCATGAAATGAAATGTTTAAGAAGGGTGCGCCCTTATAGCGCTCCAATGCATTGTGTAAAGTATATTATCATGATACGTCATGTGAAATGAGTGTTGACTCATGATACTTCAAGTACAATGAGGGTTTACTCGTGCTTCATGTGCAATGAGGGTTTACTCATGCTTTATGTGCAATTATCCTTGGCTCATGCTAATTCCATGTTAAGTGTTGGTGCCACATTTCCATGTTATGATTATCATGCTTTATCATTCCTTTATGTTCATGTTTCTTTTATTCTCTATTGATATTCCTATTGTCTAACATGTATTGTACTTCTCATGTTATTCCATGTGTACTCCCTTACTGGGCTTTATAGCTCACCCTTTTCTTATGCATGTCCTCAGGTTATCACATGCAATGCTAAGTACGAGGGAATATAGTGGTCATGTAAAGGAAGTTTTTAATAAAGATGTTGAATTTCATGTTTTATGTTTTTATTTAATGATCCTAATCCCCAAAGACACTAAACCTCTTGATCTTCTTTGTTTTATCAAGTGAAGTTTTTTGTAATAAATCATGTTTAAGTTCTAATAAAACAAATACATCCCTGTCTGGATACGAGCATGTAGAGGCGGCTCTGGCACAGATGTATCCTAGGGGTAAAACCCGAAAACACTGCTTTGAGCTAGACTCGAACAGGAACTGGTGCACGACAATGGGCCTTGCTGCACCCATGGTTACAACACTCCCGGTGGATATGTTTTGATAAATTCACAATCTTAGTATGAATCCTTATTAAGGGAAAAATTCCCCTAAGAATATATGTTAGAATTTAGATCATGAAAAGCCTAGATTGAAGCCTATAGACTCATGAGTTAAGGAAATAAAAGTTTATTTTTGAGTCATCAACTTTTGTCTTTGGATTACCCTTTATGTTTTACCCCTAACTTTCCTTTTATTCCAGAAAATGGATGGTAATAGGAGGACTTGAGCTAAAAACCATTGTGAAGATCAGTGTGATTACTGTACTAATGAGATGCCAAATCCAATGGGAGCAGGAATCACGAACTTTGTCACGCTTCTCTCTCAGCGAACTCAAGTTTTGAATAGAAACACGGGTCAAGAGGAACGTTCAACCCCCCCCCCCCCTAAGAAATAACAAGTTGCTATCGAGAGCTTCATGAGACAAAGGCCTCCTACTTTTAGTGGATCATCTGATCCCACGATCACTGAACAATGGATCAACTCCATTGAAAAGATATTCTCCATCCTCCAATGTTCTGAACAAGAGAAGGTTCTCCTGGAAGCTTATCGAATGGAGGGTGAATCTGATCAATGGTGGACATTGATAAAAAAATACTAAGCCTAAGGAGGAGATCGAAGCGTTGGAATGGAAGGATTTCCGGAAGATGTTTTTCGATAAATATTTTCTGCGCACCCTCCGGATTAAGATGGAAGGGACTTCCTTTCCCTCAAGCAAAAATATGAAGAATCTGTTGGAGCATACGAGGAAAACTTCACAAGGCTTCCACGATACACTTCTGGCTTTGTCGTTACCCCCGAGAGCAAGGTTGACCGCTTCTTTGGTGGGCTGAAGCCTAGCTTGCGGAAAGCATTAGTGATCCATGACTTCGATAGCTATGAGGAAATTTTCCGATGTGCCATCAAGGTTGAAATGGAGATCGGGGAATCACAGGGGTATCATGGGGACAAGAAGCGTAAGGTGGTCTTAAATGCTTGGGGTCCGATGGATAAATCCAACGGTGCTAAGAAGATCCAGCACCCCACTTTCCAAAAGTGTGGAAAGAAGCACCCTGGAAATTGCCTTAAGGGGACGAGAAAATGCTTCAGGTGTGGAAGAGAAGGGCACCTAGCTGTTAAATATCGTCAAGAAGGACCTGCAACTGCGAAAGAGGATAGGAATGCTCCGTTCGAACCTCAACGCTTTGTTCAATGCTACAAATTCAAAGAACTGGGTCATTTTTCAAATCAGTGCCCTAATCCAAGGGTTATCGGAGGCAACCAACAACCTTCAAGACAGCAAGGAAGAGCTTTTGCCATCCCTTCTGCCGAAGTGACCCTTGAAAACAAAGTGGTGACAGGTACGCTAGTTATTCATTCAAGAATAGCGAACATACATTTTGATTCAGGTTCTATGCATTCTTTTATATCTCGAAAGTTTAGTAGAACAATCTCAGCACCATAACAAATCTTGGAAGTAAAGATTTCGGTGAGTATGGAAAATGGGGAAATCGTTGCATCCCATGAGTATAAGTCCACCCCTGTTATAATCTGTGGATTGAATTTCCCAGAGAACCTTGTCATACTCCCTCTGGTGGAATTTTATGCAATTCTTGGCATGGATTGGCTTTTCTTATATAGAGCCAACATAAATTGTTGGGAGAGGGAAATCACACTCAATATGGAGAATCGACTCCCGATTCTTTACAAGTGTCAGGAGGAAGATGAATCTCCATTAGCTCTATCATCTCAAGCATTGATATTACTACCTTACGAACATGCATATCTGGCTCTGATGATTGAGTCCAAGGAAGAAACCATCCTTGAAGAAATTCCTATTGTGAGGGAATTCGCTGATGTGTTTCCCAAGGAACTGCCTAGTCTTCCTCCAAGAAGAGATGTTGAGTTCTCAATTGAACTTATAACTGGGGTGCTACCAATATACAAGACTCCATATAGAATGGTTGTTTTTGAGCTTGAAGAGCTGAAGAAACAACTACAAGAGAATCTGGATAAAGGGTTTATACGCCCAAGTGTTTCACCATGGGGTGCACCAGTCCTCTTCGTCAAGAAGAAGGATGGGTCAATGCGGCTTTGCATCGATTATCGTGAACTTAAAAAAAATCATGATAAAGAACATGTATCCTCTCCCAATAATCGATGAATTTTTTTTTCAGCTACGTGGAGCACAATACTTCTCCAAGGTGGACTTGCGGTTGGGATATTATCAAGTAAGGGTGAAGAAGGAAGATGTCCCCAAGACTGCTTTTCGTACAAGATACAGGAACTATGAATTCATAGTAATGCCTTTTAGAATCACCAATGATCCAGAAATATTCATTGACTTAATGAATAGAGTCTTTATAGATTACCTTGACAAATTTGAGGTAGTCTTTATAGATGATATTCTAATATGCTCCAAAACCAAGGAGGATCAGGAGGAACATTTAAAAACTGTACTAGAGACTTTGCGCAAGGATAAGATCTATGAAAAGTACAGCAAGTGTGAGTTCTGGTTGAAAGAGGTCTCATTCTTAGGCCATATCATCACAAGCAATGGAATATCTGTGGACCCCTCCAAAACAGATGCAATTGAGGGATGGCCGAGGCCAACATCGGTAAAGGATATCCATAGCTTCTTGGGGTTAGCTGGATATTATCGACGATTTGTGAGAAATTTCTCATGATTGTCCAACCCTCTTACCAGGATAACTTGAAAGGGAGTAAAGTTTTCTTGGAGTGATGAATGCGAAGAAATCTTCAAGGAGTTAGAAAAGAGGCTTATCACAGCACCCGTGCTCACTTTACCCACATGTGGGGAACTTTTTTTGGTATTTAGTGATGATTCAAAGAAGGTCCTAGGTTGTGTGCTGATGCAGAATGATAAAGTGATATCCGATGCCTCAAGGCAGTTGAAAATCCATGAGCAAAACTATCCAACGCATGATCTGGAGTTGGCGGCTGTGATCTTTGCCTTGAAAATCTGGTGGCATTATCTCTATGGAGAAAAATGTGAGATATATACTGACCACAAGAGTGTTAAATATATATTAACACAGAAAGATCTTAATATGCGCCAGAGAAGACAGATATATCTCATCAAGGATTATTACTGTTCAATACATTACCACCCAGGGAAAGCGAACAAGGTGGCAGATGCCCTAAGTAGAAAGGACCCAGCAATTCTATCAATGATGAGAATTGAGAAGGATCCAATCTTCTTAGACTTGATGAAGATGGACGTGGGAATCATAAAGAAGGGAACATCATCAATCCTTTCACAAATGATTTCTCAACCATATCTTTTGGAAAGGTTAAAGGATTCTCAAAAGGATGATGTGGGAATTCAGGAAAAAGTGGGAGTTATCGAAAAAGGTAAATCCTCGGAGTTTAATGTTAATGAAGAATTAATTGTGCAGTTTGAGAAAATACTATGTGTTCCATCAAGTCCGGAGCTGAAGAAGGAACTTTTGGATGATGCACATAGTTCAAATTTCTCTATTCACCCAGGGATCACAAAGATGTATCGAGATCTCCGAGAAAACTTTTGGTGGGATAATATGAAGAAGGAGATCACCAAATATACATCAAAGTGCCTGGTGTGTCAGCAAGTGAAGGCAGAGAGGCAGAAGTCTAAGGGGATGATGCAACCATTGCCCATACCAGAACGGAAATGGGAAAACATCACCATGGACTTTTTCACCGGACTTCTGAGGACATCCAAAGGAAACAATGCAATATGGGTTGTTGTGGATCGTCTTACAAAGACTGCACACTTCATTTATATTCGAGAGGATTTCTATTTGGATCAACTGGCACGGATATATATCAGGGAAGTGGTAAGGTTACATGGTGTACCACTATCTATTGTGTCTGACTGAGATCCAAGATTCACCTCTAAGTTTTGGAAGAGTCTTCAACATGCTCTGAATACTGAACTGAACTTCAGTACGGACTATCATCCTCAAACTGATGGCCAATATGAGCGGACTATCCAAACACTTGAGGATATGTTGAGAGCATGCTCAATGGACTTTAAAGGAGGATGGGATCAATATCTTCATGTGGTTGAGTTCTCTTGTAATAATAGTTTCCACTCAAGCATCCAAATGGCACCATATTAAACCCTATATGGGAAAAGGTGCAGAACACCATCATGTTGGGATGAGGTCGGTGAACGTAGGTAGCTCAGACAAGAAATGGTCAATGAAATGGTGGAGAAGGTGAAAACCATTCAGCGGCATATCAAGGCAGCCCAGATTCGACAGAAGAGTTATTCAGATAATCATCTACGAGACCTTGAATTTAAAATTGGAGACATGGTGTTTCTACGCATATCTCCATGGAAAAACGTCATGAGGTTTGGAAAGAAAGGGAAGTTAAGTCCAAGGTACATCGGCCCCTTCGAGGTTCTTGATCATGTTGGGGCTGTGGCCTATCGACTAGCACTTCCACCTACTATGGCCAAAGTATATGATGTCTTTCATGTATCCCTCTTAATGAAGTACATACCAGATGTAACGACCCAAAATTTCATTAATGGAAAATCCCTCTTGATCCAGTTAAATGTTTCTTTAGGGAAAAAAATGTTTTTATAAGATGTCAACTTCTTTAGTTTAACGTTAAGATTTGTGACCGTTACTTTTATAGTCGTTGAACAGTGATCATCTGGGTAGTTTAAATATAAGGCTTTAACGAACCAATTTTCTACTCAGACAAAGGAAGCGATGGCCTCATCCAGTAGAATTTCCCCTTACGAAGCCCATTTGTCGGAGCTCGGAAAGGAGGTGGCGTCTTTGGGCTTTGCCCTTGACCAAGCCCAAGCTGAGCTTCATCAAGTCAAGCTCGAACGTGATCGTCTACGGGAAAAATGGAATTTGATAGAGATTACCACTCGAGCGATGTTATCCGAGCAACCCCAAGAGTCTGTCACCATCGCACACCTTACCCTTAGGTCTTATGCGGCTATTTTAAGGGGTTATGTAACAAATAAGTAGCACCATTTTCATGTACATTATCTTTTTATATAATAATGAATATAATTTCTAGTTATTTTTGATACATTGTAATTAGTTTTTAAAGTACAAACGGTGTTTTTAGTTATTATTTAATTAAGAATTATATTTTATTAAATTAAAGAATTTTTGAATTAAATAATATTTTAATAAAATATTATTATTAATATTAAATTAATTTTTATTAAATATAAATGATCTTATAATTTTATGAATGCAATTAAAATTTTTATTAAGGTTTGAAAGCCATTTCTGTCAAAACCCGTGAATTTTTTTATAAATGTCGGTTTTTATTTTAAAAGTAAAAATTCACATATTTAGAAAATTATTTAGATAAAATAAATATTATTTTTGGAATCTGCACGTCGAAATTATCCAACGGTGAATTTTTCATAATTTTCTGAGACAGTCAAATTTTTGGGTAAAAATTAAATACCATTTAAATATATAATGTGTTTTATGACATCATAATGACCCAATGGTGATGTAATAAAATACCATAATCCTTATGTTCGGCCAATATGTGTTTTATCATTAAAATAATGAGGTTTTGGGTTTGTTTGACTCGCTTTTCAAAGCATTAATGGAGCCCTCAAGACTTATTCAACACTTTGCCTTTTTAAATTAATTTCCATGGGAGTGTGACTCACCTCCACATAAGCAACCCTAATTTTTTAATAAGTTCGGACCTTGGCCTTGTAAAATATTTTTTTCCTCTTTCCTTTTCCAGAAACCATGGGCAAATACCATGGGATGGTTTGTGGTTTGGATTATTTTAATATAAGGGGTCTGAAACCTAAATAACAAAGAATTCTCTCACCTTTCCTATATAAACCCACCCAAGCTCCCACTTCCTCCTCACCCAAAGCCATTGAAGTTCGTCCAACCTCTTACCTACTCTCTCTAGAATCCTCTCAAGGTGCCCCAAGCTCCCAATAAGCCTCTCACAAGCCTCTCTCTAGCCTTTGGAAGCACACTTCCAAGTAAGGGTTTTTCTTCCTTTCTCATTTTTGTCAATTTTTCTTTAAGTTGTATTGCCCTTTTAATTTCATTTATGAATGTTGGGGTATGGTTTCGCACCTCTCCCATACTTCCCTCTTATTGTTTGAATGATGGGAGACCCCTTTCTCTCTCATTAAATGCCTCCCATGTACACCCGTTACTATGCCGAAATTCCGAAAGGAACCTTTTTCTCCTCTTTTATATTCAAGCAATACTTTTGTATCATGAATCTAAATTCCTTTTCAATTGTTGGGACATGTATCTATATGACCTTCTTACTGTCCATTACATGTAAATATGATGAAGAACCCCTTTCTCTCTCATCATACTTTTTTATGAATTCTTATGTCACGCCGTTACGCTGCCGAAATCACACCGATTTTCTAAGCCAATATCATTGTGTAGTGAATACCATGCCCATTTCTCCATCAAGGGTATTCACCTTTATGCACATTTACTTATTGATTTTAAAGTTTCATGTATGAATTCCACATTCCTTTATCTTGGAATAAATGATTATGTTTTATGAATCCATGTTTTATGATCCATGTGGCACACTTATGCATGAAATGAAATGTTTAAGAAGGGTGCGCCCTGATAGCGCTCCAATGCATTGGGAAAAGTATAGTATGATGATACTTCATGTGCAATGAGTGTTGACTCATGCTAATTCAACTGCAACGAAGGTTTACTCGTGCTTCAAGTGCAATGAGGGTTTACTCATGCTCCATGTGCAATGAGCCTTGGCTCATGCTAATTCAATGTTAAGTGTTGTTGCCACATTTCCATGTTATGATTATCATGCTTTATCATGCCTTTATGTTCATGTATCTCTTATGCTCTATTGATATGCCTATTGCCTAACATGTATTATACTCCTCATGTTATTCATTGTGTACTCCCTTACTGGGCTTTATAGCTCACCCTTTTCTTATGCATGTCCTCAGGTTATCCCATGAAATGCTAAGTACGAAGGAATGTAGTGGTCATGTAAAGGAAGTTTTCAATAAGGATGTTGTATTTCAAGTTTAAAGGATTTATGTAATGATCCTAAGCCCCAAATACACTAAACCTCTCGATCTTCTTTGTTGTATCAAGTGAAGTTTTATGTAATAAAGCATTTTTAAGTTGTAATAAAAAGCAGGGTTGTCATAGTTAGTATCAGAGGATAGGTTTAGTTATTTTTGGGATTAGGAAACCCTAGTAAAGCCTTAGATACAAGACTAATCATAATAAAAACATCCCTAAGTTTTGGTAAATACTAAGTAAGTGGTTTATCAAACAAATACATCCCTGTCTGGATACGAGCAGGTAGAGGCGGCTCTGGCACAGATGTATCCTAGGGGTAAAACCCGAAAACACCGCTTTGAGCTAGACTCGAACGGGAACTGGTGCACGACAACGGGCCTTGCTGCACTCTTGGTTACGACACTCCCGGGGGATATGTTTTGATAAATTCAAAATCTTAGTATGAACCCTTATTAAGGGAAAAATGCCCCTAAGGATATATGTTAGAAGGAAGATCATGAAAATCCTGGATTGAATCCTATAGACTCATGAGTTAAAGAGATTAAAGTTTATTTATAAGTCATCAACTTTTGTCTTTGGATTAACCTTTATGTGTTACCCCTAACTTTCCTTTTATTCCAGCCAATGGCCGGTAATAGGAGAACTCGGGCTAACAACCGTTGTGAAGATCAGTGTGATGATTGTACTTATGAGATGCCCAATCCAATGGGAGTGGGAATCGCGAACTTTGTCACGCTTCTCTCTCAGCTAACTCAAGTTTTGAATAGAAACACTGGTCAAGAGGAACGTTCAACCCCCCCTAAGAAAGAACAAGTCGCTATTGAAAGCTTCATGAGACAAAGACCTCCTACTTTTAGTGGATCATCCGATCCCACGATTGCTGAACAATGGATCAACTCCATTGAAAATATATTCTCCATCCTCCAATGCTCTGAAAAAGAGAAGGTTCTCCTGGCGGCTTATCATATGGAGGGTGAAGCTGATCAATGGTGGACGTTGATCAAAAATACGAAGCCTAAGGAGGAGATCGAGGCTTTGGAATGGAAGGTATTCCGGAAGATGTTTTTCGATAAATATTTTCCACACACCCTCCGTCTTAAGATGGAAAGGTACTTCCTTTCCATCAAGCAGAAAGATGATTAATATGTGGGAGCGTACGAGGAAAACTTCACAAGACTTGCACGATACGCTTCCGGCTTTGTCGTTACCCCCAAATGCAAGGTTGACCGCTTCTTTGGTGGGCTGAAGCCTAGCTTGTGGAAAGCATTAGCGATCCGTGACTTCGACAGCTATGAGGAAATTGTCCGATGTGCCCTCAAGGTTGAAATGGAGATCGGAGAATCACATGGGTATCATGGGGACAAGAAGCGGAAGGTGGACTTCAATGCTGGTGGTCCGATGGATAAATCCAACGGCGCTAAGAAATTCCAGCACCCCACTTGCCAAAAGTGTGGAAAAAAGCACCCTGGAAATTGCCTTAGGGGGACAAGAAAATGCTTTAAGTGTGGAAGAGAAGGGCACCTAGCTGTTAACTGTCAGCAAGAAGGACCCGCGGCTGCGACGGAGGGGAGGAACGCTCTGTTCGAACCTCAACGCGTTGTTCAATGCTTCAAATTCAAAGAACCGGGTCATTTTGCGAATCAGTGCCCTAATCCAAGGGTTATCGGAGGCAATCAACAACCTCCAAGACAGCAAGGAAGAGCTTTTGCCATCACTTCTGCTGAAGTGAACCCCGAAAACGAAGTGGTGACAGGTACGCTAGTTATTCATTCAAGAATAGCGAACGTACTTTTTGATTCAGGTTCTACGCATTCTTTTATATCTCAAAAGTTTAGTAGAACAATCCCTGCACCACCACAAATCATGGAAGTAAAGATGTCGGTGAGTACGGCAAATGGGGAAATCATTGCATCCCATGAGTATAAGTCCTCCCCTGTTATAATTTGTGGATTGAATTTCCCGGCGAACCTCGTCATACTCCCTTTGGTGGAATTTGATGCAATTCTTGGCATGGATTGGCTTTCCTTATATAGAGCCAACATAAATTGTCGGGAGAGGGAAATCACACTCCATATGGAGAATCGACCCCCGATTCTTTACAAGTGTCAGGAGGAAGATGAATCTCCTTTAGCTCCATCATCTCAAGCATGGATATTACTGCCTTATGAGCATGCATATCTAGCTCAGATGATTGAGTCCAAGGAAGAAACCACCCTTGAAGAAATGCCTATTGTGAGGGAATTCGCTGAAGTTTTTCCCGAGGAACTTCCTGGTCTTCCTCCAAGAAGAGATGTTGAGTTCTCAATTGAACTTATACCTGGGGCACTACCAATATCCAAGACTCCATATAGAATGGTTGTGGTTGAGCTTGAAGAACTGAAGAAACAACTACAGGAGAATCTGGATAAAGGGTTTATACGCCCAAGTGCATCACCATGGGGTGCACCAGTCCTCTTCGTCAAGAAGAAGGATGGGTCAATGCGGCTTTGCATCGATTATCATGAACTTAACAAAATCACGATAAAGAACAAGTATCCTCTCCCAAGAATCGATGACTTGTTTGATCAGCTGCGTGGAGCACAATACTTCTCCAAGGTCGACTTGCGGTCGGGATATTATCAAGTAAGGGTGAAGAAGGAAGATATCCCCAAGATTGCTTTTCGTACAAGGTACGTGCACTATGAATTCATAGTAATGCCTTTTGGACTCACCAATGCTCCAGCAATATTCATGGACTTTATGAATAGAGTCTTTAGAGATTACCTAGATAAATTTGTGGTAGTCTTTATAGATGATATTCTAATATACTCCAAAACCAAGGAGGACCATGAGGAGCATTTAAGAACTGTACTGGAGACTTTGCGCAAGGAGAAGCTCTATGCCAAGTACAGCAAGTGTGAGTTCTGGTTGAAGGAGGTCTCATTCTTGGTCCATATCATCACAAGCAATGGGATATCTGTGGACCCCTCCAAAACAGATGCAATTGAGGGATGGCCGAGGCCAACATCGGTAACTGATATCCGTAGCTTCTTGGGGTTAGCTGGATATTATCGACGATTTGTGAGAAACTTCTCACGATTGTCCAACCCTCTTACCAAGCTAACTTGAAAGGGAGTAAAGTTTGCTTGGAGTGATGAATGCGAAGAAATCTTCAAGGAGTTGAAAAGGAGGCTTATCACTGCACCTGTGCTCACTTTACCCACAAGTGGCGAGCTTTTTGTGGTATTCAGTGATGCTTCGAAGAAGGGCTTAGGATGTGTGCTGATGCAGAATGATAAAGTGATATCCTATGCCTCAAGACAGTTGAAAATCCATGAGCGAAACTATCCAACGCATGATCTGGAGTTGGCGGTGGTGATCTTTGCCTTGAAAATCTGGCGGCATTATCTCTATGGAGAGAAATGTGAGATATATACTGACCACAAGAGTCTTAAATATATATTCACACAGAAAGAGCTTAATATGCGCCAGAGAATATGGATAGAGCTCATAAAAGATTATGACTGTTCAATACATTACCACCCTGGGAAGGCGAACAAGGTGGCGGATGCCCTAAGTAGAAAGGATCCAGCAATTCTATCAATGATGAGAATTGAGAAGGATCCAATCTTCTTAGACTTGATGAAGATGGACGTGGGAATCATAAAGAAGGGAACATCATCAATCCTTTCACAAATGATTGCTCAACCATCTCTTTTGGAAAGGTTAAAGGATGCTCAAAAGGATGATGCGAGAATCCAAGAAAAAGTGGAAGCTATCAAAAAGGGAAAATCCTCAGAGTTTAATGTTAATGAAGAAGGAATTGTGCGGTTTGGGAAAAGACTATGTGTCCCATCAAGTTCGGAGCTGAAGAAGGAACTTTTGGATGATGCACATAGTTCAAATTTCTCTATTCACCCAGAGAGCACAAAGATGTATCGAGATCTCCGAGAAAACTTTTGGTGGGATCATATGAAGAAGGAGATCGCCGAATATACATCAAAGTGCCTGGTGTGTCAGCAAGTGAAGGCAGAGAGGCAGAAGTTGTAGAGACCCGTATCTTGACGTACATGGACATTACATTACATTTGCGGAATACTTAGTACATAACAAAAAACACACACACAAGGATCGTAATAGTTTAGTGTCTTTGGAAACTCGGAACGTAATCTTATAGTCGTGGTGAATGATCTTCAATATCTACCATAAAGATCTTCCCTTTTTTTTACCTAAAACCTTTCTTTATATCCTGGGGAAAAGAAAACATAAAAGGGTGAGCTCAAATGCTCAGCAAGGGCAAATAAAGGAAATAAAAATCATATCATATCTTTATGAAAATCAAAACCTGCAAAAGAGATCATAATATCTTAACATGGAATAAATCATAGAAGTGAAAATGAGATCCCCATAATCATAACATAAAACTTGAAACTTTGTGGCATGCACACATAATCATGGAAAATCATTTCTTGTTAGTCATGACTCATTGCCAAGACTATCTTAGTGGACAAAGTCCCTCTCTGAACCGAGTTCACTCCTCGTTTCTGTCCTGTATCACTGAACCGAAATAACCTTCCGTTCCAGCCATGTCTATCTCATGAGATATAAAATCTTTACCCAATGCATTGGAGGGAGATATAGGTCCCACCCATCTTATAATGAATCCTTTCTTATGTGTGCCACATAATCATAAAACATACATCATCGCATAACACATGTAACAAAAATGGGATTCTTGAAACATCATGACATCATAAATCAATTCATATAAGATAAAGGAATTCATAAAAATAATTCCATCACAACATGATCAAATCAATGTAATAATAGGGATAAAAACAGAACCCTTTATTATCTTAGATGGAAAATAATTTTGATAAAACACTTGAACTCCATTCTTGAGGAAAATATCCTTTCTTCTTCAAAAACATTTTTCCTTTCATAACATGTCATACCAATTTAAAATAAAAGAAGTTGATTAAAAATAAACTTGAAAACTTGTAAAGGAAGCTTCTTGGAAATAATTTTTTAAAAATCCATTCATTCCGTATAAGTTAAAAAAACATTCTTCGTACTTTTGTCGGAAAAGTCAAAAAGTACCTCGTACGAAAAACGACAAAAGATTCCTTTCATACATATTACTAAAAACTCACCGAAGGGTAAAAATGGATTTAAACAATTGTAGGTGGATGGAAATAATATTACATATTGATGAAACATGGATGTGGATGATAAAATACACCCCAGTAATTACCAAAGTAAAAACAATCTCGGATAAAAGTGAGATTGTGATATTTCCCTTACCTTAGGTCCGATTTGCTTTGTTCGTGTCCGAAGCTCCTGTATAATGGTTTAAATAATGTTATTGACTTATTCCAGAATCATACATATTGATATGATATCATATATGGTCATATTATTAGCTTCTTGTTAGTAATATTTCATTGTTACTTGTTACTCGGGTCTTTATAACTTTTTGTTCTTATGCGTGTTTCGTCGAATAAATTCTTATTCTTATCTTTAGGTTATAGATAATTCATTTACAGAATGGTATTAGTGTAGTATATACCATATTCATTCATTCAATTCATTTATATAATCATTATGAAATGAAGATCATGTAGAACGAGTCGCATCACATCGTGGAGACGGTATTCCGTACGTACGCACGAGTGATGATATCGTTCCTATGATCGTGGAATTGTATTGGAGTATATATATATATTATTTCAGTATCAATATTACTTCATAATAATCATATATAGTTACTCATTACACCATTATACCCATCCTTGTAAAGTGATGGTGGAAAAATAGATTACACCACGGCGTGCAGACGGTATTCCGTACGTACGCACGCGCGGTGATTTCTTTTTCCGTAGGATGGATAGATTGTGAAATAGGTGTGTTTCATACTTATAATAACATATCAGTATATGAGTAATACTGATGTTATTACTTCATAATGAAACAACCTAAGAAGAAGAAGTGGAAGAAGAAATAAAGATGAAAGAATTGGTAACGGTAATTACCTCTTCTTTGAAGCGCCTCTTTGAGACCTCCTCTTAGGGCACTAAAATTGGTCTTTGAGGAAGACCAGAACCTCTATGATGTTTCTAGGGAAGTGGAGAAGGGAAAATGGCAGGGGTTGTCCGAGCTTGAGTGCTCAATTTTGTGTGAGGAGGAGGGGGAGGAGGTGCCCTTTTATAAGGGAGGAGAGGGGCACCTTAGGAATATCTCAAAATATTATTTTATATTAAAGTCAAAATCGGTTTATAATGGATCCAAAGGGTCTTATTTCGAAGATAAGGTGGGGATGGGTCGAAATCCTATCAAACAATAATATTTAGACAAGTTTAGGGTATTATTTTAACCTTATCAATTAGATTTAACTCTAAGTTAGATAATTTAACTTTTACCATGTCTTTTTGTTTTCTTTCACTATATGGTTAATAAACTTACTATAACATGCCAAACGAACCCCAAATTGTTTATTATTAATATATGTATCCTTATATAAGTCATTTGGACGAACCTTAGATTTTTAGGAATAAAATAACAATTAATAATATAATATTTGATTTAAAAACTATTTTGTGTCAATTTTGACACTATTTGATATATGATTTTTGTGAAAGTCATAACAGAATTATATGTTCGAACCACGTTGATTAAATCAACATTAATATATCATATTAACCTAGAAAATTATTGGAATTCATAAAAAGTCTTAAATTACATTTATTTGGGTATTTATATTATCAATTATGTCAATATTTCATTAATAAGATAATTACTGCATCATCTTTGTGTCATAAATAAATTAAATTATTTGATGTCTAAAAATTACAAACAAAATACCATCATATAGGAAATCTTTTTATCTTTCTAATGAATATTTACAATCGAATTTATCTTATGTATAACCCCATATTATAAATGATTTACTTATTAAACTTTGATTTTAACTATTTTAACCCTTCTTTAAATAAATTAATAATAAATGTCCTAATCTAATCCAAGTGGACCTAAATGGTCATATTTTATTCCTAAGTTTGTTTTTTGTCGAATTACACTTGTCCAATAGAATTAGGACATGTGTTAGGGTAATATTAATATCATATTTACCCTTAGTTACCCAATTTACTATTAACCGCGGTAAAAAAAGTAAAAAGTTACTATTCACCAAAAAATTATTTTCATCTCATTGAACCACATTTTAGTCCTTGATATTAACCGTGTCTCTCGGATTTTCGAAATTCCATTCACAGAAGCGGTAAAATTAAGTTTTATGCAAAATTCAGTTTTTAACCTACCACTTAGTGGTTTCACTATTCATCAAAAATTGAAAGTTTTCAGAAAAATACCAAAATTTCACCCTAGGCTAATTTCGATATTCTGAGTCCAAAAATGAAGTCCATTTTGAAAAATAAAATTTATAAAATTTCAAAAAGTGATTATTACTATTCATAACGGCTAGTTTTAATAGCATATCATTGTTTAGTGAAACTCGGTATTGCGTATTACACACGCTATCGAGGAAGGTCGTGATTGCGTGTAATGCAAGGCAAGTCAAGGATGCGTGTTGTGCAAGCTCCTTTTGGTGTAGCGTACAACACAAGACTTTAATAAAATTAAAAAGAATATTTTTTTATAAAATCTTGGGCTGTTACATTCTACCCCCCTTAAAATGAATTTCGCCCTCGAAATTCGTCGGGGTTATAAATGGTTTACTATTCGAAAGTTTCTTTCATAGAAACCCACATCGTAAAAAGGAATATCAAAACCAATCTTTAAAAACAAAAGTATGAAACGTAACGGTTACCCAAATAAACTAATCATTGGGTTTCCACATAGGTGAAAATATAGATATGGAAGAGAAATCTAACCATCATGTTCTGATGGAGAGTGGTAGAGAACATGGCTATGGAAAATCCAGTAATCACAAAGCCATAAATTTGTGACGATCTAGGGTACCATCTGATTCATCAGATATAAGGGCACTAGGACAACATTTTTTGTTTTCAAGATCATTTCCCTAAGGTTGAAGAATTTGAATTAGAATAAATACTTACTTTATTTTGGTACAATCTCACTGTTGTTCGTGCCTTGAACAATTGCCACTTCATCTCTTAAATAAATGAAGTTGAATTTGTGAAGTGTTAGCAGATCATGTGATAGAACGACGGGTCATTCCATCCGTCTCAAACAAAAGGTTAGCAAAAATTATATACATAAGTCGATCTATAGTGAGATTAATCATATATGGTTTCTAAAATGGACTTATACTGCATATATCATACTGCTTAATATAATAAAACTAGTTTCTACTAAACAGGGACTTCCTGTAGGCCAGTGGTAGGCGATAAAGGCCAGTCGCACTTCGGTTGTGGATTCGATTCCCACAGCCTTGTCCGAAGCGATGGGTTGTCGCCCGTCCTGCAGGTTGTCCTTTTTCTAAAACTATAATACTATAACATCCCATCAATAATATCGAAAAAAACTTCTATCCTTAAACAATACTAACTTATGTCCAACATAATCCATTCCAATCTTTAGGCTTATCCATAATACTGCAATCCACTCTCATAACATAGTGAAAACGATTACCAGAGATTTAACACCATCGCCGATCCCCATATATCATAAGATATGTTTTGTTGGTCACATTCCAAACATTCAAAGTCCTTAATAATGTATTCTCTTGAATACCCATTGAACCATAGTGAAAACTTGAATGCAGTTAAAAGTTAACACTTTTCACATACCAAAATCCTCAAAATTATATATACTCAAACCATGATATCACTTAGTCCTTATATCAATCATGAGATCATGAATACTATCAAACATCCCATTATCTTATTATTCCTTCATTGTGTGCATATCATCTAAATTCTAAAAATATCTGAATAACCTTTCATGGATAGTGGTACCATTAATCATACACTTTCATAACTCAAGGAAAGACAATAGTGTAACAATCCTTAGACGTCTCTTTATTCCATAGTACCATGAGATTTATTATACAACATTACACATGATAAACATGTAATCATTCCACTACATTCTTAAACCATTGACCGAGCTTCAAAAATTCTTTCATCTCACATATCATTTGTAGTCTCTACATCATCATCCACATAAATACTACCCATATGACCATACTGATTCTCTTCATGAGTCTTTCCCTTAGGGCATTTGTTTGCATAATGGCCATACATTCCACATTTAAAACACTTAACCATTTTTGATGTCGTAGCAATACCATTATCCTCATCCATGGTGTTAACCGACCCTTTTCCTTTGCACTTACTTGCTTTGTGTCCTTCTTTTCCACACCCAAAGCATCTTCCAGTTCCCTTGAAACATTCTCCTTGATGCCTCTTCCCACATGATTTACATAGGGGAAATTGAACTTTCTTTCCTCTATGATCATCATGAAACTCCATCTTTCTCTTATTAGTCGAGTCAGGAAACTTACCAAATTTTACTTTATTGATCATATTATGAGATTGCTGATTCAGCATAATAATGATATTTGGACTTCCAAATCCCATTTCATTTGGTTTCTCATGAAGAATATCATTCCATTGTCCATCATATCCTCCATTATCGTGAATCATCTTGTTTCCAGCCATTTTCTAAAACCCAAAAAAAAGAATAGTGTGAGAGGCAAAAATCATGCTAGGGAAAACAACATAATAAAGGGGGAGTACCTTCAATATCTAACATCTTAGGTTTAATTCTATGATTGTTAGAGTAATTCTAGTACTATAACCTATACGTATACTTAACCTTAGGGACATCCCTAGACATACCTTAGAAATATCTCTAGGGATCTCACTAAAGTTCTCGCATCCTAGTTTCCAAAGGTTGACTAAACCTTTCCTCTGATACCAACTGTAGAGACCCGTATCTTGACGTACATGGACATTACATTACATTTGCGGAATACTTAGTACATAACAAAAAACACACACACAAGGATCGTAATAGTTTAGTGTCTTTGGAAACTCGGAACGTAATCTTCTAGTCGTGGTGAATGATCTTCAATATCTACCATAAAGATCTTCCCTTTTTTTTTACCTAAAACCTTTCTTTATATCCTGGGGAAAAGAAAACATAAATTTGTGATGATCTAGGGTACCATCTGATTCATCAGATATAAGGGCACTAGGACAACATTTTTGGTTTTCAAGATCATTTCCCTAAGGTTGAAGAATTTGAATTAGAATAAATACTTACTTTATTTTGGTACAATCTCACTGTTGTTCGTGCCTTGAACAATTGCCACTTCATCTCTTAAATAAATGAAGTTGAATTTGTGAAGTGTTAGCAGATCATGTGATAGAACGACGGGTCATTCCATCTGTCTCAAACAAAAGGTTAGCAAAAATTATATACATAAGTTGATCTATAGTGAGATTAATCATATATGGTTTCTAAAATGGACTTATACTTCATATATCATACTGCTTAATATAATAAAACTAGTTTCTACTAAACAGGGACTTCCTGTAGGCCAGTGGTATGCGATAAAGGCCAGTCGCACTTCGGTTGTGGATTCGATTCCCACAGCCTTGTCCGAAGCGATGGGCTCTCGCCCGTCCTGCAGGTTGTCCTTTTTCTAAAACTATAATACTATAACATCCCATCAATAATATCGAAAAAAAAACTTCTATCCTTAAACAATACTAACTTATGTCCAACATAATCCATTCCAATCTTTAGGCTTATCCATAATACTGCAGTCCACTCTCATAACATAGTGAAAACGATTACCAGAGATTTAACACCATCATCGATCCCCATATATCATAAGATATGTTTTGTTGGTCACATTCCAAACATTCAAAGTCCTTAATAATGTATTCTCTTGAATACCCATTGAACCATAGTGAAAACTTGAATGCAGTTAAAAGTTAACACTTTTCACATACCAAAATCCTCAAAATTATATATACTCAAACCATGATATCACTTAGTCCTTATATCAATCATGAGCTCATGAATACTATCAAACATCCCATTATCTTATTATTCCTTCATTGTGCGCATATCATCTAAATTCTAAAAATATCTGAATAACCTTTCATGGATAGTGGTACCATTAATCATACACTTTCATAACTCAAGGAAAGACAACAGTGTAACAATCCTTAGACGTCTCTTTATTCCATAGTACCATGAGATTTATTATACAAAATTACACATGATAAACATGTAATCATTCCACTACATTCTTAAACCATTGACCGAGCTTCAAAAATTCTTTCATCTCACATATCATTTGTAGTCTCTACATCATCATCCACATAAATACTACCCATATGACCATACTGATTCTCTTCATGAGTCTTTCCCTTAGGGCATTTGTTTGCATAATGGCCATACATTCCACATTTAAAACACTTAACCATTTTTGATGTCGTAGCAATATCATTATCCTCATCCATGGTGTTAACCGACCCTTTTCCTTTGCACTTACTTGCTTTGTGTCCTTCTTTTCCACACCCAAAGCATCTTCCAGTTCCCTTGAAACATTCTCCTTGATGCCTCTTCCCACATGATTTACATAGGGGAAATTGAACTTTCTTTCCTCTATGATCATCATGAAACTCCATCTTTCTCTTATTAGTCGAGTCAGGAAACTTACCAAATTTTACTTTATTGATCATATTATGAGATTTCTGATTCGGCATAATAATGATCTTTGGACTTCCAAATCCCATTTCATTTGGTTTCTCATGAAGAATATCATTCCATTGTCCATCATATCCTCCATTATCGTGAATCATCTTGTTTCCAGCCATTTTCTAAAACCCAAAAAAAAAGAATAGTGTGAGAGGCAAAAATCATGCTAGGGAAAACAACATAATAAAGCGGGAGTACCTTCAATATCTAACATCTTAGGTTTAATTCTATGATTGTTAGAGTAATTCTAGTACTATAACCTATACGTATACTTAACCTTAGGGACATCCCTAGACATACCTTAGAAATATCTCTAGGGATCTCACTAAAGTTCTCGCATCCTAGTTTCCAAAGGTTGACTAAACCTTTCCTCTGATACCAACTGTAGAGACCCGTATCTTGACGTACATGGACATTACATTACATTTTCGGAATACTTAGTACATAACAAAAAACACACACACAAGGATCGTAATAGTTTAGTGTCTTTGGAAACTCGGAACGTAATCTTCTAGTCGTGGTGAATGATCTTCAATATCTACCATAAAGATCTACCCTTTTTTTTACCTAAAACCTTTCTTTATATCCTGCGGAAAAGAAAACATAAAAGGGTGAGCTCAAATGCTCAGCAAGGGCAAATAAAGGAAATAAAAATCATATCATATCTTTATGAAAATCAAAACCTGCAAAAGAGATCATAATATCTTAACATGGAATAAATCATAGAAGTGAAAATGAGATCCCCATAATCATAACATAAAACTTGAAACTTTGTGGCATGCACACATAATCATGGAAAATCATTTCTTGTTAGTCATGACTCATTGCCAAGACTATCTTAGTGGACAAAGTCCCTCTCTGAACCGAGTTCACTCCTCGTTTCAGTCCTGTATCACTGAACCGAAATAACCTTCCGTTCCAGCCATGTCTATCTCATGAGATATAAAATCTTTACCCAATGCATTGGAGGGAGATATAGGTCCCACCCATATTATAATGAATCCTTTCTTATGTGTGCCACATAATCATAAAACATACATCATCGCATAACACATGTAACAAAAATGGGATTCTTGAAACATCATGACATCATAAATCAATTCATATAAGATAAAGGAATTCATAAAAATAATTCCATCACAACATGATCAAATCAATGTAATAATAGGGATAAAAACAGAACCCTTTATTATCTTAGATGGAAAATAATTTTGATAAAACACTTGAACTCCATTCTTGAGGAAAATATCCTTTCTTCTTCAAAAACATTTTTCCTTTCATAACATGTCATACCAATTTAAAATAAAAGAAGTTGATTAAAAATAAACTTGAAAACTTGTAAAGGAAGCTTATTGGAAATAATGTTTTAAAAATCCATTCATTCCGTATAAGTTAAAAAAAACATTCTTCGTACTTTTGTCGGAAAAGTCAAAAAGTACCTCGTACGAAAAACGACAAAAGATTCCTTTCATACATATTACTAAAAACTCACCGAAGGGTAAAAATGGATTTAAACAATTGTAGGTGGATGGAAATAATATTACATATTGATGAAACATGGATGTGGATGATAAAATACACCCCAGTAATTACCAAAGTAAAAACAATCTTGGATAAAAGTGAGATTGTGATATTTCCCTTACCTTAGGTCCGATTTGCTTTGTTCGTGTCCGAAGCTCCTGTATAATGGTTTAAATAATGTTATTGACTTATTCCAGAATCATACATATTGATATGATATCATATATGGTCATATTATTAGCTTCTTGTTAGTAATATTTCATTGTTACTTGTTACTCGGGTCTTTATAACTTTTTGTTCTTATGCGTGTTTTGTCGAATAAATTCTTATTCTTATCTTTAGGTTATAGATAATTCATTTATAGAATGGTATTAGTGTAGTATATACCATATTCATTCATTAAATTCATTTATATAATCATTATGAAATGAAGATCATGTAGAACGAGTCGCATCACATCGTGGAGACGGTATTCCGTACGTACGCACGAGTGATGATATCGTTCCTATGATCGTGGAATTGTATTGGAGTATATATATATATTATTTCAGTATCAATATTACTTCATAATAATCATATATAGTTACTCATTACACCATTATACCCATCCTTGTAAAGTGATGGTGGAAAAATAGATTACACCACGGCGTGGAGACGGTATTTCGTACGTACGCACGCGCGGTGATTTCTTTTTCCGTAGGATGGATAGATTGTGAAATAGGGGTGTTTCATACTTATAATAACATATCAGTATATTAGTAATACTGATGTTATTACTTCATAATGAAACAACATAAGAAGAAGAAGTGGAAGAAGAAATAAAGATGAAAGAATTGGTAACGGTAATTACCTCTTCTTTGAAGCGCCTCTTTGAGACCTCCTCTTAGGGCACTAAAATTGGTCTTTGAGGAAGACCAGAACCTCTATGATGTTTCTGGGGAAGTGGAGAAGGTAAAATGGCAGGGGTTGGCCGAGCTTGAGTGCTCAATTTGGTGTGAGGAGGAGGGGGAGGAGGTGCCCTTTTATAAGGGAGGAGAGGGGCACCTTAGGAATATCTCAAAATATTATTTTATATTAAAGTCAAAATCGGTTTATAATGGCTCCAAAGGGTCTTATTTCGAAGATAAGGTGGGGATGGGTCTAAATCCTATCAACCAATAAGATTTAGACAAGTTTAGGGTATTATTTTAACCTTATCAATTAGATTTAACTCTAAGTTAGATAATTTAACTTTTACCATGTCTTTTTGTTTTCTTTCACTATATGGTTAATAAACTTACTATAACATGCCAAACGAACCCCAAATTGTTTATTATTAATATATATATCCTTATCTAAGTCATTTGGCCGAACCTTAAATTTTTAGGAATAAAATAACAATTAATAATATAATATTTGATTTAAAAACTATTTTGTGTCAATTTTGACACTATTTGATATATGATTTTTGTGAAAGTCATAACAGAATTATATGTTCGAACCAAGTTGATTAAATCAACATTAATATATCATAGTAACCTAGAAAATTAGTGGAATTCATAAAAAGTCTTAAATTACATTTATTTTGGTATTTATATTATCAATTATGTCAATATTTCATTAATAAGATAATTACTGCATCATCTTTGTGTCATAAATAAATTAAATTATTTGATGTATAAAAATTACAAATAAAATACCATCATGTAGGAAATCCTTTTATCTTTCTAATGAATATTTACAATCGAATTTATCTTATGTATAACCCCATATTATAAATGATTTACTTATTAAACTTTGATTTTAACTATTTTAACCATTCTTTAAATAAATTAATAATAAATTTCCTAATCTAATCCAAGTGGACCTAAATGGTCATATTTTATTCCTAAGTTTGTTTTTTGTCGAATTACACTTGTCCAATAGAATTAGGACATGTGTTAGGGTAATATTAATATCATATTTACCCTTAGTTACCCAATTTACTATTAACTGCGGTAAAAAAAGTAAAAAGTTACTATTCACCAAAAAATTATTTTCATCTCATTGAACCACATTTTAGTCCTTGATATTAACCGTGTCTCTCGGATTTTCGAAATTCCATTCACAGAAGCGGTAAAATTAAGTTTTATGCAAAATTCAGTTTTTAACCTACCACTTAGTGGTTTCACTATTCATCAAAAATTGAAAGTTTTCAGAAAAATACCAAAATTTCACCCTAGGCTAATTTCGATATTCTGAGTCCAAAAATGAAGTCCATTTTGAAAAATAAAATTTATAAAATTTCAAAAAGTGATTATTACTATTCATAACGACTAGTTTTAATAGCATATCATTGTTTAGTGAAACTCGGTATTGCGTATTACACACGCTATCGAGGAAGGTCGTGATTGCGTGTAATGCAAGGCAAGTCAAGGATGCGTGTTGTGCAAGCTCCTTTTGGTGTAGCGTACAACACAAGACTTTAATAAAATTAAAAAGAATATTTTTTTATAAAATCTTGGGCTGTTACAGAAGTCTAAGGGGATGATGCAACCATTGCCCATACCAGAATGGAAATGGGAGAACATCACCATGGACTTTGTCACTGGACTTCCAAGGACATCCAAAAGCAACAATGCAATCTGGGTTATTGTGGATCGTCTTACAAAGACTGCACACTTCATTGCTATTCGAGAGGATTTCTCTTTGGATCAACTGGCACAGATATATATCAGGGAAGTGGTACGGTTGCATGGAGTACCACTATCTATTGTGTCTGACCGAGATCCAAGATTTACCTCTAAGTTTTGGAAGAGTCTTCAACATGCTTTGAATACTGAACTGAACTTCAGTACGGCCTATCATCCTCAAACTGATGGCCAATCCAAGTGGACTGTCCAAACACTTGAGGATATGTTGAGAGCGTTCTCAATGGACTTTAAAGGAGGATGGGATCAACATCTTCCTCTAGTTGAGTTCTATTATAATAATAGTTTCCACTCGAGCATCCAAATGGCACCATATGAAGCCCTGTATGGGAAAAGGTGTAGAACACCGGCATGTTGGGATGAGGTCGGTGAACGTAAGCTGCTTGGACCAGAAATGGTCGAAGAAATGGTGGAGAAGTTGAAAACCATTCAGCAGCATATCAAGGCAGCCCAAAGTCGACAGAAGAGTTATGCAGATAATCGTCGACGAGACCTTGAGTTTAAAGTCGGAGACATGGTGTTTTTACGCATATCTCCGTGGAAGAAGGTCATGAGGTTTGGAAAGAAAGGGAAGTTAAGTCCAAGGTACATCGGCCCCTTCGAGATTCTTGATCGTGTTGGGGCTGTGGCCTATCGACTAGCACTTCCACATACTATGGCCAAGGTGCATGATGTTTTCCATGTATCCCTCTTAAGGAAGTACATATCAGACCCTTCACATGTACTCTCTTCTGAGGTGGCACAATTAGAAGACGATCTTTCTTATGAGGAGCAACCAGTGAAGATCTTGGATCGTAGAGAAAAAGTTCTACGAAATAAGACAATGCCCCTCATCAAGGTGTTGTGGAGAAACCACAAGTTTGAAGAAGCAACTTGGGAGTCGGAGGATATGATGAAGCTAAGTTACCCACATTTGTTTTAGTGTGGGAAGAGGAAAATTTTGAGGGCGAAATTTCTTAAGGGGGGAATGTTGTAACGACCCAAAATTTCATTAATGGAAAATCCCTCTTGATCCAGTTAAATGTTTCTTTAGGAAAAAAAATGTTTTTATAAGATGTCAACTTCTTTAGTTTAACGTTAAGATTTGTGACCGTTACTTTTATAGCCGTTGAACAGTGATCATCTGGGTAGTTTAAATATAAGGCTTTAACGAACCAATTTTCTACTCAGACAAAGGAAGCGATGGCCTCATCCAGTAGAATTGCCCCTTACGAAGCCCATTTGTCGGAGCTCGGAAAGGAGGTGGCGTCTTTGGGCTTTGCCCTTGACCAAGCCCAGGCTGAGCTTCATCAAGTCAAGCTCGAACGTGATCGTCTACGGGAAAAATGGAAGTTGATAGAGATTACCACTCAAGCGATGTTATCCGAGGAACCCCAAGAGTCTGTCACCATCGCACACCTTACCCTTAGGTCTTATGCAGCTATTTTAAGGGGTTATGTAACAAATAAGTAGCACCATGTTCATGTACATTATCTTTGTATATAATAATGAATATAATTTCTAGTCATTTTTGATACATTGTAATTAGTTTTTAAAGTACAAACGGTGTTTTTAGTTATTATTTAATTAAGAATTATATTTTATTAAATTAAAGGATTTTTGAATTAAATAATATTTTAATAAAATATTATTATTAATATTAAATTAATTTTTATTAAATATAAATTATCTTATAATTTTATGAATGCAATTAAAATTTTTATTAAGGTTTGAAAGCCATTTCTGTCAAAACCCGTGAATTTTTTTATAAATGTCGGTTTTTATTTTAAAAGTAAAAATTCACATATTTGGAAAATTATTTAGATAAAATAAATATTATTTTTGGAATCAGGACATCAAAATTATCCAACGGTGAATTTTTCATAATTTTCTGAGACAGTCAAATTTTTGGGTAAAAATTAAATACCATTTAAATATATAATGTATTTTATGACATCATAATGACCCAATGGTGATGTAATAAAATACCATAATCCTTATGTTCGGCCAATATGTGTTTTATCATTAAAATAATGAGGTTTTGGGTTTGTTTGACTCACTTTTCAAAGCATTAATGGAGCCCTCAAGACTTATTCAACACTTTGCCTTTTTAAATTAATTTCTATGGGAGTGTGACTCACCTCCATATAAGCAACCCTAATTTTTTAATAAGTTCGGACCTTGGCCTTGTAAAATATTTTTTCCTCTTTCCTTTTCCAGAAACCATGGGCAAATACCATGGGATGGTTTGTGGTTTGGATTATTTTAATATAAGGGGTCCCAAACCTAAATAATAAAGAATTCTCTCACCTTTCCTATATAAACCCACCCAAGCTCCCACTTCCTCCTCACCCAAAGCCCTTTAAGTTCGTCCAACCTCTTCCCTACTCTCTATAGAATCCTCTCAAGGTGCCCCAAGCTCCCAAGAAGCCTCTCACAAGCCTCTCTCTAGCCTTTGGAAGCACACTTCCAAGTAAGGGTTTTTCTTCCTTTCTCATTTTTGTCAATTTTTCTTTAAGTTGTATTTCCCTTTTAATTTCATTTATGAATGTTGGGGTATGGTTTCGCACCTCTCCCATACTGCCCTCTTATTGTTTTAATGATTGGAGACCCCTTTCTCTCTCATTAAATGCCTCCCATGTACACCCGTTACTATGCCGAAATTCTGAAAGGAACCTTTTTCTCCTCTTTTATATTCAAGCAATACTTTTGTATCATGAATCTAAATTCCTTTTCAATTGTTGGGACATGTATCTATATGACCTTCTTACTGTCCATTACATGTAAATATGATGAGGAACCCCTTTCTCTCTCATCATACTTTTTTATGAATTCTTATGTCACGCCGTTACGCTGCCGAAATCACACCGATTTTCTAAGCCAATATCATTGTGTAGTGAATACCATGCCCATTTCTCCATCAAGGGTATTCACCTTTATGCACATTTACTTATTGATTGTAAAGTTTCATGTATGAATTCCACATTCCTTTATCGTGGAATAAATTATTATGGTTTATGAATCCATGTTTTATGATCCATGTGGCACACTTATGCATGAAATGAAATGTTTAAGAAGGGTGTGCCCTGATAGCGCTCCAATGCATTGGGTAAAGTATAGTATCATGATACGTCATGTGCAATGAGTGTTGACTCATGCTAATTCAAGTGAAACGAGGGTTTACTCGTGCTTCAAGTGCAATGAGGGTTTACTCATGCTCCATGTGCAATGAGCCTTGGCTCATGCTAATTCAATGTTAAGTGTTGTTGCCACATTTCCATGTTATGATTAACATGCTTTATCATGCCTTTATGTTCATGTCTCTCTTATGCTCTATTGATATGCCTATTGCCTAACATGTATTGTACTCCTCATGTTATTCATTGTGTACTCCCTTATTGGGCTTTATAGCTCACCCTTTTCTTATGCATGTCCTCAGGTTATCCCATGCAATGCTAAGTACGAAGGAATGTAGTGGTCATGTAAAGGAAGTTTTCAATAAGGATGTTGTATTTCAAGTTTAAAGGATTTATGTAATGATCCTAAGCCTCAAAGACACTAAACCTCTCGATCTTATTTGTTGTATCAAGTGAAGTTTTATGTAATAAAGCATTTTTAAGTTGTCATAAAAAGCAGGGTTGTCATACCAGACCCTTCACATGTACTCTCTTCTGAGGTGGTACAATTGGAAGACGATATTTCTTATGAGGAGCAACTAGTGAAGATCTTAGATCATAGATAAAAAGTTATAAAGAATAAGACAATGCCCCTCGTCAAGGTGTTGTGGAGAAACCACAAGTTTGAAGAAACGACTTGGGAATCAGAGGATATGATGAAGCTGAGTTACCCACATTTGTTTTATTGTGGGAAAAGGAAAATTTCTAGGGTGAAATTTCTTAAGGGGGGAATATTGTAACGACCCAAAGTTTAATTAATGGAAAATCCCTCTTGATCCAGTTAAATGTATCTTTATAAAAAATGTTTTTGTAATTTGTCAACTTCTTTGGTTTTATGTTAAGAATTTTTTACCATTGTTAATATAGCCGTTGAACAGTGATCACGTGATTAGTATAAATATAGGACCTTAACAAATCCAATTTACTCAGACAAAATAAGTGATGGCCTCATCCGGTAGAATTGACCCATACGAAGCCCATTTGTCGGAGCTCGGAAAAGAGGTGGCATCCTTGGGCTTTGCCCTTGACCAAGCCCAAGCTGAGCTTCACCATGTCAAGCTCGAACGGGACCGTCTACGGGAAAAGTGGAAGTTGATAGAGATTACCACTCGAGCGATGTTATCCGAGCCACCCCAAGAGTCTGTCATCATCGCACACCTTACCCTTAGGTCTTATGTGGCTGTTTTAAGGGTTTATGTAACAAATAAGTAGTACTTTGTTCATGTACATTATTTTTTTATATAATAATTAATATAATTTCTAGTCATTTTTGATACATTGTAAATAGTTTTTAAAGTACAAATGGTGTTTTTAGTTGTTATTTAATTTAGAAATCTTTTTTATTAAATTAAGTGATTTTTGAATTAAATAATATTTTAATAAAATAATATTATTATTATTAAATTAATTTTTTATTAAATATAAATGATCTTATAATTTTATGAATGCAATTAAAATTTTATATTAAGGTTTGAAAGCTATTTCGGTCAAAACCCGTGAATTTCCGATAAATGTTGGTTTTTATTTTAAAAGTGAAAATTAACATATTTAGAAATTTTTTTAGATAAAATAAATGTCATTTATGGAATCAGGACATCAAAATTATCCAACAGTGAATTTTTCATAATTTTCTGAGACAGTCAAATTTTTGGGTAAAAATTAAATACCGTTTAAATATATAATGTGTTTTATGACATCATAATGACCCAATTGTGATGTAATAAAATACCATAATCCTTATGTTTGGCCAATATATGTTTTATTATTAAAATAATTTGATTTTGGGTTTTTTTGACTTACTTCTCAAAGCATTAATGGACCCCTCAAGACATATTCAACACTTTGCCTTTTTAAATTAATTTCCATGGGAGTGTGACTCACCTCCACATAAGCAACCTTATTATTTTAAGAATTTCGGACTTGGCCCTTCTAAAATATTTTTTTCCTCTTCCCTTTTCCAAAAACCATGGGCAAAAACCATGGGATGGTTTGTGGTTTGGATTAATTTAATGTTAGGGGACCCAAACCTAAATAATAAAGAATTCCCTCACCTTTCCTATATAAACCCACCCAAGCTCCCACTTCCTCGTTACTCAAAGCCCTTGGAGTTCGTCCAACCTCTTCCCAACTCTCTCTAGAATCCTCCCAAGGTTCCCCAAGCTCCCAATAAACCTCTCACTAGCCTCTCTCTATCCCTTGGAAGCACACTTCCAAGTAAGGGTTTTTTCTTCCTTTCTCATTTTTGGCCAATTTTCTTTAAGTTGTTTTTCCTTTTAATTTCAATTATAAATGTTGGGGTATGGTTTCTCACCTCCCTCATACTGGCCTCTTTATGTTTTAATGATGGGATAACCCTTTCTCTCTCATTAAATTCCTCCCATGTACACCCGTTATTATGCCGAAATTTCGAAAGGAACTTCTCTCTCCTCTTTTACATTCAAGAAATATTTTTGTATCATGAATCTAAATTCCATTAAAATTGTTGGGACATGTAACTATATGAACTCCTTACTATCCATTACATGTAAATATGATAAGGAACCCATTTATCTCTCATCAAACATTTTTATGAATTCTTATGTCGCGTCGTTACGCTGCCGAAATCGCACAGATTTTTAAAGCCAATGCCATTATGTAGTGAATACCATGTCCATTTCTCCATCAAGGGTATTCACCTTTATTCACATTTACTAATTGATTATAAAGTTTCATGTATTAATTACACATTCCTTTATCGTGGAACAAATGATTATGTTTTATGAATCTATGTTTTATGATCCATGTGGCACACTTATGCATGAAATGAAATGTTTAAGAAGGGTGCGCCCTTATAGCGCTCCAATGCATTGGGTAAAGTATATTATCATGATACTTCATGTGCAATGAGTGTTGAATCATGATAATTCAAGCGCAATGATGGTTTACTCATGATTCATGTGCAATGAGGGTTTACTCATGCTTTATGTGCAATGATCCTTAGATCATGCTAATTCCGTATTAAGTGTTGTTGCCACATTTCCATGTTATGATTATCATGCTTTATCATGAATTTATGTTCATGTTTCTTTTATGCTATATTGATATGCCTATTGTCTAACATGTATTTTACTCCTCATGTTATTCCATGTGTACTCTCTTACTGGGCTTTATAGCTCACCCTTTTCTTATGCATGTTCTCAGATTATCCCATGAAATGCTAAGTAAGAGGGAATGTAGTGGTCATGTAAAGGAAGTTTTCAATAAAGATGTTGTATTTCATGTTTTAAGTTTTTATGTAATGATCCTAATCCCCAAAGACACTAAACCTCTCGATCTTATTTGTTGTATCAAGTGAATTTTTATGTAATAAATCATGTTTAAGTTGTAATAAAAAGCAGGGTTGCCATATAATTGGCACCTCTGCCTTTCAAACACTTGAATGCCCTCGATTCGATGATCAGTAGCACTGTCTGCCTATCCCCGGTAGCCCTCGATCGTTATCACCTGATCGGTCGCACGAGGAAAAACAAAGAACTTATTGAACTACAAAAACTAAGAACGATTCATTCACATTTTGTAGTTTCAAGGATTTTGCACGAAGCAGCAGATAAGTCACATCGTCTCTCTCTAGAACTTGATAGCATATAATGATTAGTCTCTCAGTTTTTGTCAACTTTCAAATGACCTCCTATTTATGGTCCTCAGGTCCCAACGGTCATATTTCCTCGAACGTTCATATTTCTCCGGAAAACTAAGAGGGACTTGGGCACCTAGCATTATAACAGTCATATTGAAACAGAGAACAGGACATCGTTTTGATTAGTTTATAAATAATTCCATGACATCATTTTGGTTAAAATAAAAGATATATGAAGATGATAAACATGAGTACGATTAATATAAAGCATGTGTTTTTGATAAATGACCAAAACAAGCATGTAATGAAAGTGAAATATGATAACTATAAGTATTACTTAGTGTAAAGTATTGATATGATACAAAGCGAGTATGATGCACAAAATGCAGTACGATTAACATAGTCAGTACAATTGACCGAGTTAATATGATTGAAAGAGTCAGTACAATTGACAGAGTCAGTACGATTGACAGAGTCAATACGATTGACAGAGTCAGTACGATTGACAGAGTCACTATGATTGACAGAGTCAGTACGATTGACATAGTCAATATGATTGACAGAGTTAGTACGATAAGCATTGTTAGTATGATCATCATAGTCAAATACATTTGTGATTAACAAAACTAGACATAAGATTCAAATTAAATCTTTTGACTCAACAATATCCCCATTTTTTGAAAGAACAAAACATAAATTAAAAAAAATAAATACTTATCTCCCCCTGAGTTATTGGAAAATATTATGAATATGAAATTTAATACAACTAACTTTCCCTTAGGTATGTAATTTCCTAAAGATTGTATTAATAGATTTTCTTTGATTTATAAGTATTTGATTAAAACATTCTCCCCTTATAAAACATTCTCCCCCTTTGTGATTTACAAAAAGAATGGGGTAACTTGAGTTTCCTGAAAGAGTTAGAGAAAAGAAATGCATGGCAAAGGGAAAGGTAACACAAATCTCGTTGAGATACAAAAGTTTATAGAAGTCTGGAAATGAGTAAAGAAAGATACAACAACACTCATTTGTTTTCTCTTTACTTTTCTTTCTTGATCATCTCATGGAGAACAGATTTCATATTTTTGATTTCTTTCTTGACTTCTGAGATAGAATCCCTCTGAGATCTGAGAAGCTCTTGTTGATCGAAAAAGTGATGATCTTGATTCTTGATGGTCACTTCTTGGACTCTGATTACTTCTTCAAGAGTATCAATTCTATCTTGAAAATTATTGTTTTCTTTAGATAACACGGAATTTTTCTTTTTCAACAAAATTATTTCTTCTTTGAAAGATGAAACCTTAAAAAACTCAGACTGAAAAGCATTCATTCTCTCTTGAAGCTGTTTTATTGAAGGAATATCGGCTCCATGAATATTTTACAAAAGATTCATCCTTTCAAAAGTTTCTTGGTCAAGCTTGTTGAAAGAAATTGCAAGATCATTTGAAATTATTCTCAAGTATTCAATTGATATTTCATGATCATTCACTGAGCTCTCTGTTTTCTATGACCACTTAGTCATTCTATTGTAAGCCTTCTTATGAGAATATGAACTTTATGACAGAACTTTCACATCGACTTCAATTGACAAAACTCTCTTCCTTAGTTCTCTTACATAACCAAACTTTTTCCTCTGATTTTCAGTGATGAAATCAATTTTCCCTTTGAGTCTATGGAAATAATGGATTTTTTTCTCAATCCTTCTCAAAACATGAACAATGTAGTCACTCCTCTTGAGAGATATTGTTTGTTCTGAATCAGTATCTTTGTCGTATGAATCCAGTTCATTTGATCGGCTTGAGTCTTCAACTGGCTGTTTTCCTTTTGCTTTTTCTTTCTACCTTATTTATTCTTCTACTTTTTCACTAATGAAAATTACTTTTTCATTCTAATAGGATTTAGCACCTTGCTTTTCTTGAGAAAAAATTTTATTCGGAGTTTCAAAAGATTGAGCTTTAGCTTGATCTTTATGAGGAGTTTGTTGAATACCTTCACTTTTCTTTTGAAAAGATTCCTCTTTACTTTTCTTTGAACTTTGAAGGAATTCTGAAAGAAAATCTCCTTCCTCTTCTTCAACTTCCTGTATTTCTTCCAACATTTGTTTCCTTTTCTATTTCTATGGGAGACTATGTACGAAAGGCTCTTGATATACTTCTTCTACTTTTTAAGCACTATCATACTCAACCAGTTTCATGGCTTTATAAACATCAAAGTCTGGAGCTTTATTTTTCAAAAGAGTCTTCTTTTTCTTTTTAGCCTGAAAGGTATCCTCAACCATTATCCTCTCAGAAAAAGCTTCAGTTGGGTCAAGACCAAACTTCGGATCACCTACCTTTCTATGTCCTCTTTCTTTCCTCCACCTGGCCACAACCTCTTTATTGTACTTAGGTTTCTTCTTTGGCTTTGAACTGGTTTGTGGATCTGACTTTTGAGGAGCAAGATCAGTTGGATTTTCTTTTGCTGGTATAGGTGTCAATTGATTTTGTGCCGATTCAGCTTCTATATCTTTGATGAAAATCTTTTAATTCTGATCAAAACAAACATTCAACTTCTTCAATGTACCCTTACATATGCATGAATGTTTCAGCTCTATCAATTGTCCTTTAAAAGGAATATTACAAAACTTCATGCTCTCGAGAATGAACTTTGTAAGAATAGTGGGATACATAATCAAATGAGATTTGATCACCCCGGACTTCACATTCTTTACTTTTTCAAAGATATATCCCATGAGATTTAACTTTCTCATATTGAGAAGATAGTCTAGCATGAAGATATCAGAGACTTTAAGAGTTTCTCTATCCCCTTTCCTTGGGATAAGAAAACCTTGCATCCAAAGTGTCACGAATCTGTTATCTGGAGAAATATGAGCCACTTTCCTCTTCTCTTCATTTATCAAAAACAACAAATTTTTAGCACTTTCTTTATTAAACGTACCAACCTCCTCTGGTAGTTTACGAGATGGACAGAAAGAATCACCTTCTGTTGGAACATTTAGAAAGTGGGCTGCTTGTTTTACAGACATTGATATCTTTCTATCGTACACAATAAAGTTGATAGTAATATTCTTTTAAAAATAAATAGTTTTGTATAATTTGATAACCTCTTCAATAAGAAACAGATCTTGAGACACAGGTTTTTGAACACACAGATGCTCCCATCCTTGAAACAAAATAATTCTTCTAATTGTAGAATCATATGAATCAAAGAAGTCCTAAGAAACTAACCTTTCTCTAAAAAAGTCTTTCTCTGAAAACATCTTCGAAGACATTTAGGCAGGAGTGTTGGTTGAATACTGAGACATTAAGGTGAAGCCAAAGGAATATCATACAGAGTTTAAAAAACAAAGGGGTAGGGTTTCGCCACAAAAATATGAAAAACCAGTGTGGGTTTAGGAAGGGGGGTCTATTTATATGCGACAAAAAGGATGACCGTTGATCTTCTAAAGTTTAGATTTGAAGGGAAAAAAATCAACGGATAAGATTAAAATGGTTTTTTTAATGAGAAACAATGAAAAGTAAAATCAATACAAAGTAAGGAAAGAATGTACCTACCGGAGATTTTAAGGAAACTATTGGTTTAATAATATTAACATAGTGAAATAAAATACAAGCGTATGAGGAGAAAGAATACGATCGGTTTCCATGCCTATGGAATACAAATTCATTACCATAGGTTTTCAAGCCAATGGAAAACAAATTCATTACCATAGGTTGTCAAGCTGATTGAAAAACAAAGTCATTACCGTAGGTTTTCAAGCTGATGGAAAAAAAAGTCATTACCATAGGTTGTCAAGATAATAGAAAAACAAATTCATTACCATAGGTTGTCAAGTCGATGGAAAAACAAAGTCATTACCATAGGTTTTCAATCTGATGGGAAACAATTTCATTACCATAGTTTGTCAAGACGATGGAAAACAAAGTCATTACCATTGGGTGACATGCCGATAGAAAACAAACTTGTTACCATTGGGTGACGTGCTTATGGAAAACAAACTTGTTACCATTGGGTGACGTGCCGATGGAAAAAAACATCAATATGGTAATCAGGTAAACAAGATGACAAACAAAGGATAAAAACTATAACTAAACTTTCAATACGATAGACAGAATAACAAATAAAGAGAATAAACAAATAAAGATCATAAGAAAATAAGAAACACATTAAGTAAAATGTTCTCCCCCTTTCTAAGAGGAGTTTATTTAATGTAAGGAGAAGTGTAAAACATGAAGTAGATATGAATGATTACTTTAATGTAATCATTCCTAGCTTCTATTTTATAAACTCAAATCTATCATAAGGTAATGGTTTTGTAAAAAAGTCATCAAGTTGATCTTGTGTTCCGACGAATTGTAAAATAATATCTCCTTTTTGTGTGTGATCCCTAAGAAAGTGATGCCTAATATATATGTGTTTTTCACTAGAGTGATGTGATGAGTTCTTACTAAGAGATATGGAACTAGTATTATCACAAAGAAGTTGAGTTTTGGAAAAACTCAATCCATAGTTAGTGAGTGTGTGTTGCATCCACAACACTTGATCACAACAACTTCTAGCTGCTACATATTCAGCTTCAGTAGTGGAAAGTGCTACTGAGTGTTGTTTCTTGTAGGACCAAGAAACCAGGGAATCTCCTAAGAAATGACATGTTCCAGATGTACTCTTTTTATCCATTATACAACCACCAAAGTCCACATCTGAAAAACTTTTTAAAACAAAATCATTTCCAAAAGATTAAAAAAGACCTAGATCCATGGTGCCTTTTAAATACCGAAATATTCTATTCACGGATTTTAAAAGAGACTCTTTTGTATTAGATTGGTATATTGCACATAAGCATACAGAAAACATTAAATCTGGTCGACTAGCTGTCAAGTATAACAAATTTCCTATCATACCGCTAAAAGTTGTTTGATCTACTGGTTTCCCAGTTTCATCAAGATCAAGTGTATTTGAGGAACTAATTGGAGTGATAATACTTTTAGTTTTGTCTTATCCATACTCTTTGAGTAAATTTTTAATATACTTATGTTGAGATATATATGTTCCTACTGGTTTTTGAGAAATTTGAAAACCTAAAAAGAATGTTAACTCACCCATCGTACTCATTTCAATCTCAGAATTCATTAATTTCGCAAAAGAATCAGTTAAAGACTGCTGAGTTGATCCAAATATGATGTCATCAACATAAATTTGAAAAATCAAAACATTTTTATTTGCCTTTTTTATAAAAAGGGTTTGATCTGCTATTCCTTTTGCATAATTGTTTTGTAAAACAAATCTTGTAAGTCTATCATACCATGCTCTAGGAGCTTGTTTAAGGCCAATAGAGCTTTGGTAAGTTTAAAAACATGATTAGGATGTTTTGAGACAAGAAAACAAGGTGGTTGTTCAACAAACACTTCTTTTTGAACAAAACCATTTTGAAAAGCACATTTAACATCCATTTGAAATAGTTTGAAATTAAAGTATGTTGTAAAGGCTAATAGAATACGAATAGATTCAAGTCTAGCTGCAGGAGCATATGTTTCTTCCTAGTCTATTCCATCTTGTTGATTATATCCCTTAGCAACAAGTCTTGGTTTATTTCTTACAATGATTCCATTTTCATCACATTTGTTTCTGAAAACCCACATTACACCAATTACAGTCGTTTCTTTAGGTCTTTCAACTAAAGTCCAGACTTGATTCCTTTAAAATTCATTTAGTACATCTTGCATTACTTTAATCCAATCTTCATCACCTAAGACCTCACTTGGACTTTTAGGTTCGAATTGTGAAAGAAAGGAAAGATGTTCTATTTCATTTCTCAAGGAATAATGGGTCCTTATAGGTTGATTTACATCTCCAATTATTTTATCACTGGGATGATTCCTAAGAAAAAATTGATTTGGGTTTTGTAAAACCTGTTCATCAACATATGGTAGAAAATATTCTGGGGTAAAAGTTTCAGGTACACTTTCTTGAACATTTTCCTCATCAGAAGAATCTTTTAATATAGGTTGATAAACATTTTTAGAAAACACATCTGAGGATGTTGGTTGGGGTTGGTTGAAAAAAAATGATTGGTTTCATTAAATTTAACATGCATTGTTTCTTCAATAGTACAAGTTTTTTTATTGAAAACTCTATATGCCTTAGAAATTGTAGAATAGACTAGAAATATTCCTTCATCAAATTTTACTGTGAATTTGTGTAGATTATCTTTAGAATTCAAAATGAATACTTTGCACCCAAAAACATTTAAGTATGAGACTTTATGTTTTCATCCAGTCCACAATTCATAAGGTGTTTTATTAAGAAAAGGTCTGGTTAAAACAAAATTTATAGTATAACAAGCAGTACTTACAACTCGGCCCAAAAGTGCTTAGCAATTGAGTATTCACTCAACATGGTTCTTGTCATTTCTTGAAGAATACGATTTCTTCTCTCAACAACAACATTTTTCTGAGCAGTTCTTGGATATGAGAAATTGTGAGTAATACCTTTCTTACTACAAAAAGTTTCAAAATCAAAATTTTGAAATTCACCACCATGATCACTATGAATGGTTATCAGTGGTAGGTTTTTCTCATTTTTAACTTGGGCTCTAAATGTTTTGAAATAGAAAAAGACTTCAGATTTCTTTGTTAGAAAATATACCCATGTAAATCTAGTAAAGTCATCCACTAAAACAAATACATTGTATTTTCCTCCAATGCTTCTATTTAATGAAGGACCGAAAAGATACATATGAACTAACTGTAATGAATTAGAAGTTGAAAATTCATTAATTTATTTAAAGCTAGTTTTATGTTTCTTTCCAAATTGACAAGGATCACAGACTTTTGAAGAATCATATCTAAGATCTGGTAGTCCCTTTACAAGTATTTTCTTTGAAAGTTTACAAAGGTTTATTAGGTTGTAGTATCCTAGTATTCTATATCATAGCCATTATTGGTCTTCTATTGCGCTTAAGTAAGGTAAATTTTGGCGCCTAAGGTTTTCTATGTTAATAGTGTATACATTCACTTGCCTATGGGAAGAAATAATGAATTCATCCTTGGAATTGTGAATAAAGCATTTATCATTTCTAAAATTCACAAGGTATCCTTCATCACATAATTAGATTATACTGATGAGACTGTGCTTAAGGAATTTAACAAACAAAAGATTTGAAATAAGAACTTTACCAAGAAAGACAATATTATATATTCTAACAATTTTTCCTTGAGAATTATCTCTGAAGGTAACATTTCCACCTTTTGTTTCTATGATCTTTTCAAAGAAATCTTTGTTTCCGGTCATGTGTCGAGAACAACCACTATCCATGTACCAAATATTCTTATGGGTACACTTCTTATTTTCCTGAAAAAGAAACAATTAGTTTTTCATAATCCAAACTTGTTTGGATCCAGAAGGGTTAGATAAAAGAATTTTAGGAATCCACATTTTTTTTGAAAAATGAGCTTTTTGAAATCCTAAAGACTGAGTCCTGTTAAAAGAACAATCTCTTTTCTAGTGTCCTCCACATTGACACTTAGAGAAAAAAGGGTCATTTTGAGGAACAAAATAGTTATTACTAAAATTTGGTTTAGAATGATTATAACCAATTTCAGAATGATTCCTCAAAGGTCTAATTTGAGAATAAATTTTATCAAAGTTTTCATTGCCATAAGTAAAGTTTGACAAACATTTTTTCAAGGAAAAAATTTCAGACTTTAGTTTTAAAAAAAGGTTCTTATCCTCAAAAACATTTTATTTTGAACTAGAGTTAGGCTCAAAAACATTATTCTTAGAAATTACATTTTCTAGATCCTTAGAAATTTTATCCTTATCAGATTTGACTTTCTCAAAGGTTTTTAAAATACTTTCAAAATCATAATTTTTCATATCAAGATCATTAGAAAGATCTGAAACTTCTTTGGTTAAAATTTAAATTCTAGAATTTTCCTTATCAAGTTTCTTTTTGAGTTTAGAATTTTCATTCTCAAGTAATTTAGAAAACCTGGATACTTCTTCAAAAGAAGGTAAAGTATTATCTTCTGATGACGAAGACTCATCATTTGAAGATTCATAATATTTATTTTCAGTATAATTTTCATTTAGGGAAACATTTGTAATAGATTCAGCATTGTGTACCTTAGCCATGAGACAATGATCTTCAATGGGTAATGGGGCCATAAGTCCAATATTCCTTTGTCCTTAGGATTCGTATTCTGAAGAATTATCTGATGAATCACTACCACTTGCACTCCAAGTATCATTTTCCTTCAAGACATTATTTTTCTTTTTCTTGTAATACTTTTTCTTATTTTTTTAGAATCTTTCTCCTTTCTATCTTTTCTCTTCATTAATGGACAATCAGGCCATATATGACCTACTTTCTTACATTCATAACAAGTTACTTATGAATCTTTCTTATCCTTCCTATCTTTCTTTTTGAATCTGTATTGGAAGTCTTTCTTTACCACAATCTTGTTCATCCTTCAAGCACGATTGGATAACTCATTATCTGAATGGTAAAAATCACGAGAATCATACATAAAAACTTTATTGGCTTTGGATCTTGTTATCCTTTCAGGTGTTTTAGCTTTAGATGTAGTAGTAAAATCTACACTTACATTTCCATTTTTCTTCTTTTTGAAATTATCATCTCTCTTCATTATTCTCTTATGTTGTAGAAGAGTTCCAAAGAGTTCATCAAGAGTAATCTGAGAAAATTTTATATTTTCATCAATAGTTGTCCTTTTTGACTCCCATTAGTTTGGAATTATATCAATAATTTTTTCAATAAGAGCTTCATCAGCAAGACCTTTTTCTCCCATTGATTGTAAACTATTGACAATTGTCATAAATCTCTGTTGTACTTTGCATACCATCTCTCCAAAAGAAAAAAAGAAATCCATGATACTCTGCTCGAAGCATTGCTCTTCTTGTTTCTATAACCTTGGATGTACCAAAATGTGTGACTTCCTATTTCTTCCAAATACAGTTGTCTGCTTCACAAGATGATATCTGGCTGTATATATTCCTGGTCATAGAACATAGTAAAGTATTGCGTACCTTGTAATTCCGTTGATATTCTTGGTTTTCTTGGTTGGTGAAAGTACTAACTTCTTTGTTAGGAATTTTGTAACCTCCATTAAGTATAATAAAATTGTCTACACCAGTATTGATAATGAATGTCTTCATTCAATGTCTCCAATACTCATAGTTGTTCCCATCAAAGATAGGTAGTCTAGTTGGATTTAGATTTTCAATTGACCCAATATTTATTCCTGCCATCTAATAAAAAAAATCTTTTCCACCTCACACGTTAGTGCAGTAAATAGTTGAAATAGAAATTTGGAAGAAATAGAGGTAGTAATACAGATCAGTGGAAACCTCCTTTGATACCAATTGTTGGATCAAATATGTAGATGTATATGTATATTAGATGGAAAAATACAAGAGGGGGTGAATTGTAGGTTTAAAAACTTTCTGTTTAAACACTTAAGAAATTAGTTTAAATGATCTTAAACTAATACAATTCACAACAAAAACTGACAACCACAATTGTATTGTATATAATTGTATGATATAATGTAATACTATAAGAAATGTAAAGAAAATGTATTCAAGATGAATACAATAATCAGAGTAGTACAATAGTGAAGGATTCTACCACAAATCATATAGAATCAATCAATACAATATGTAACAGTATGAATGTAATTGAAAAAATTACAAATGACTATGGAATGAAGAAAGGAAAACAATAAAATTCCATTTATTAAAACAAACAGCAACGAAAATGTAAAAGAATTACAATTCTTTTGACCCAGAGAGAAGGGTTATCCTTTCACCTAGGATAACAGGTCTCTCTTACCACCACCTTGATAAGCCCTTGATACAATGATCGGTACGTCTGTCTTGCTATCCCCGCAAGCCCTCAATTTTGCAGGTAATCATCACCTCTATCTTTCAAACACTTGAAAGCCCTCGATACGATGATTGGTAGCACCATCTACCTATCCCGGGTTGCCCTCGATTGTTATCACTTGATCAGTCACATAAAGCAAAACAAAGCACTTATTGAAATAAAAAAACTAAGAATGATTTGTTCACGTTATGTAGTTTCAAGGCTTTTGCACAAAGCAGGAGACAAGTCACGGTGTCTCTCTCTAGAACTTGATAGCACAGAATGATCAGTCTCTTAGTTGTTGTCGACTTTCAAATGACCTCCTATTTATAGGCATCAGGTTCCAATGGCCATATTTCCTCCAACAGTCATATTTCTCTGGAAAACTCGGTGGGACTTGGACACCTGGCATTATAATAGTCATATTGAAACAGAAAACAGTACATTGTTTTGATTAGTTTATAACTAATTCCACAACATCGTTTTGGTTAAAAAAAGATATATGAAGATGATAAACATGATTATGATTAATTTAAAGCATGTGATTTTGATAAAGGACCAAAAAAAGAATGAAATGAAAGTGAAATACGAGAACTATAAGTATGACATAGTGTAAAGTATTGATATGATACAAAGCGAGTGTGATGCACAAAAGGCAGTACGATTGACAGAGTCAGTACGATTGACAAAGTGAATACGATTGACAGAGTCAGTACGATTGACAGAGTCAATACGATTGACAGAGTCAGTACGATTGATAGAGTCAATACGATTGACAGAGTCAGTACGATTAACAGAGTCATTGTGATTGACAGAGTTAGTACGATTGACAGAGTCAATATGATAAGCATTGTTAGTATGATCATCATAGTCAAATACATTTGTTATTTCCAAAACAAGACATAAGAGTCAAAATAAAACTTTTGACTCAACATTTATATCATTTTTTATGCCTTCTTACCCATGTTCTAAAGATTTATTCATATGTATATTCCTTTATGGGGAAATTTAGCTCATATCGTTGTTCATGTTATCCCCTTGTTATCCTGTGAATATGTGAGAGATCAAAGGAATTTAGGAGATCTATATTAATATTAAATAAATAATTATTTTAATTAGTCTCATGTTTTTAGTTTTATGTATCTTGTCTTCCAAGACACAAGACTTTTTTATCCTTTGCTCGTAATTTAAAGTTTAATTATGATTAAAATAATGTAATGATATGTGTAAAAGGATAAGGTCTCTATATTTGGTATCAGAGGATGGTCAAGTTATTTTTTGAGATTAGGAATAGATGAGGTTAGTAAGAGCCTTAGGTATAAGTCTAAGTATAAGAAAGCATCCCAAAATTTTGGTATGTATAGAGTAAGTGGTTAATCAAGAAAATACATCCCTATCTGAATACAAACAAGTGGATGGGATTTGGAATAGATGAATCTTGGGGTAAAATCCAAAAACACCACTTTCAGCTAGATTTGAACGAGAACTGGTGCATGACAATAGGCATTGATGCACTTGTGGTTTGACACTCTCGAGGGATATATTGTGGTTAATTCATAATATTAGTACAAACCATTATTAAGGGAATAAAAAAACAATGCCCATAAGAATAAATGGGAGGAAATAAGTCATCGGTAACCTAAATTGAAACCTATAGAATCACGTGTTAGGATATACTTTTCCTTTAATAGTTGAGATTTATATGTTTAATGTTTCCTTTTTTATTCTTATTAGCTAAGTATTAAAGCCCTCTAATTGTACGTTCTTTTTCTTAGTTAATGGAGGGAAATAGAAGAACATGTGCCAATAATCAATGAGATAGGAAATGTGATGTTTTCCATAATGATATTCCAAATATGATGAGAATGGGTTCTCAAAACAATATCAAAGTACTTTCTCTGTTGGCTCAAGTTATGAATAATAAATTTAATCATGTAGAACTCCCTCATCCTCGAAGTAAAGAGCAAGTTGTCATCAAATCCTTTATGTAGAAAAGGCCTCCCATGTTTAGTGGATCTTCTGATCTCCTCATCACATGATAGTGGATTAACTCCACTGAAAAGATATTATATATCCTCCAGTGCATAGAAGAGGATAAAGGTGTACAACCAGTATCATTTTGATGGAGAAGCTGGTCAGTGGTGGACACTGATCCAGAATACAAAGTCCCAAGAGGAAATTGATTCCATGGATTGGGAGGAATTTAAGAAAAAAATTCAATAAATATTTTACTCAAACTCTCCATATCAAGATGGAAATAGAGTTATTTAGACTCAAGTAGAAGGAAGATGAGTCAATTGGTGGGTATAAAGAAAAATTTACAAGGCTTGCGAGATACGCTTCTAGATTTTTCATGAACATAGAAAGAAAGGTGGATTCCTTCTTTAGAAGAATAAATCCATGTCTACAAAAATATTTTCTGATTTGAGACATCAAAAATTATGAGTAGATTGTCCATTTTTTCCTCAATGTTGAAATAGAGATTAGATAATCTTAATAGTTTTGTGGGCCTAGAGATAAAAACTGAAAAATAGTGTTCAGTATGGTTGGATTATCAAATAAATCCCTTGGTGGAAAGAATTCCAAACATCCCATGTGTGAAAATTGTGGGAATAAGAATCTTGGGAACTATCTAAAGGAAACCCAGAATTGCTTCAAATATGGAAGAATGGGACATATTTCTAAGAACTACAGAAGGGATATGAGGAATTGAACTAATTTGGATGAATAATGGAATGTTAGGATCAACACTCAACTTGTGGTGTATTGTTACAACTACAAGAAACATGGGAATATGTGAAACATTTCCCTAATCCAATGGTTTTTGGTGGAAATCAACAACAACCTCCAAGGAAACAAGTAAATTCATATGATATAACTAATGTTGAGGTGGATTCGGACTATGATGTGTTGATAGGTATGCAAGTTATTCATTCAAGAATAGAGAACATACAATTTGACTCTGGTTTTACACATTTATTCATATCATGTAATTTTAGTAGAACTATTCAAACACCACCTAAAAATTTAGAGGTAGAGCTATCTGTGAGAACATTGAATGGGGAAATTATTGCATCCATGGTTTAAAACTCCTCCCCATTAAATGTTTTTGGATTGAACCTCCCATAAAATCTTTTAATACATTTTATGGTTCATTTCGATTCTATTTTGGGCATGAATTGGATATCTTTATATAAATCCAACATAAAATATCGGGAAAGGGATGTTACTCTTCACATCCCATAGTATCCTCAAATCTTGTACAAGTGCAAGGAGGAAGATGAATCTCCTTTATAATCCTTATCTCAAGTGTGGATATTATTTCCTTTTGAGAAATCATATCTTGGTCAAATGAATGAGACAAAGGAGAGAATCATGCTTAAAGACATTCCCATCCTAAGGGATTACACTGATGTATTCCCTGAAGAGTTGTTTGGTCTTTTTCCTGACTGATAGGTTGAGTTATTAATTGAAAATATTAATGGATCTCTTCCAATATCAAATACGCCTTCTAAAATGGCCACCGTTGAGCTGGAAGAGCAGAAAAAGCAGTTATAGGAGAATCTAGACAAAGGTTGTATATGCCTGAGTGCTTAACCTTTGGGAGAACCAGTCCTACTTGTCAAGAATAGGGATAGTTCAATGCACCTTTGCATTGATTCCCATGAGCTCAATAAAATCACGATAAAGAATAAGTATCCCCTACCTCAGATAGATGACTTATACAATCAACTTTGTGGGGGTTTTTATTTCACAAAGGTGGACCTTTGGTCGATATATCACCAATTAAAGCTGAGGAAGGAAGATATTCCCAATAAATCTTTTAAAATGAGAAATGGACATTATGATCTCATTGCAATTCCCTTAAGACTCACTAATTCCCAAGAAATATTCATGGATTTAATGAATAGATTCTTTAGACACTACCTTGAGAAAAAAATTGTAGTCTTTATCAATGATATTCTGATATAGTCTAAGAGCAAGGAGGAACATGAAGATCATTTGAATACCTGGATGGATACTTTTTGAAGGGAGAAATGTTACGAAAAGTGAATTATATGTGAGTTTTGGGTGGAGGAAGTATCATTCTTGGGGAATGTTATCGTTATAAAAGGAATATATATGAAACCTTCCAAGACAAAGGAAATTGAAGAGTGGCCTAGGCTAACATCAGTAACGGAGATCCACATCTTTCTAGGTCTAGCCAGGTATTATCGACGATTTGTGAAGAACGTATCAATAATGTAAAACCCAATGACCAAGATGACACTGAAGGGAGTGAAGTTTTTTTCGACCCAAGAATGTGATAAAAGCATTAAGGAGCTCAAAAAATACTTATTACTACATCGGTAATCACACTCCCAACAAGTGGAGAACTCTTTATGGTGTATAGTGATACTTAAAAAAGTTATTTGGTTGTGTTCTAAAAAAATGATAATTTGATAGCCTATGCCTCAAGATAGTTGGAAATCCATGAGAAAAACTCTCTCATGCATGATCTAGAGTTAGCAGTTGTGATCTCTACATTTAAAATTTGGAGGTAATATCTCTATTGGGTGAAGTGTGAGATATGTAATGATCACAAGAGTCTAAAATATATATTCACATAGAAAGTGATTAATATGCACCACCAAATAGGGTTAGATATCATCAAGGATTATGACTGCTCAATCCACTACCATATCGGTAAGGCAAATAAGGTAGCAGATTCCCTAAATAGAAAGTATTTTTCATCTTTATCAATGATGAGAATATAAAAGGATCTGATATTCATATATTTATAGAGGATGGACATGGGAATCATTGAGGGAGGAGAATCATCAATCATTTCTCAAATTATTTCTCAACCATCCCTCTTGGAGAAAATAATGGATGCTCAAAGAAATGATATGAAAATTCTGAAAAAGTTGGAAGCTATTAGAAATGGTAAATACTCTGAGTTCAAGATTGAAAATGAATGAGTTTTAATATTTGGGTCAGGATTATGTGTATCGTCTGATCCAGAGATAGAGAAGGATCTTTAGAATGATGTGCATAGCTCAACCTTCTGTAATCACCCAGGGAGCACAAAGACGTATCAAGATCTCTGAGAGAACTATTGGTGGGACAATTTTATGAAGGAGACTATTGAGTATACATCAAAGTTATAGGTATGTCAGTATGTTAAGGCTGAAAGGAAAAATTAAAAGGGGATGATGTGATCACTACCCTTACCAACATGGAAGTGGAAAAACATCATCATGGACATTGTCAGTAGACTTCTAAGGAAATATGGGAAAAATGCTATATGGGTCATTGTGGATCATCTTATAAAGACATATCACTTTATCATAGTTCTAGACTACTTCTCATTGGATTAACTTGAATGGATATATATCAAAGAGGTGGTAAGGATGCATGGAGTACTAATAACAATTTTATCTGATCGACATCTGAGGTTCACCTCAAAGTTCTTGAAAAGTCTCCAACATGATCTAATCACTGAGATGAACTTTAGAACCACCTATCATCCTCAAAATGATGTCCAATGTGATCAAACTATTAAAACATTGTAATACATGTTGAGAGAATGCTCCATGTATATCAAATTAGGTTGGGATCAACATCTTCCCCTGGTAAAATTCTCCTACAACAACAGTATTCACTCTAACATCCAAATGGCTCCATATGAAGCACATTATGGGAAAAGGTGAAAAAAACTAGAAAGATGGGATGAAGTCAGTGAGCGTAAGCTGTTAGGACCTGAAATGGTATAAGAAATGGTGGATAAGGTGAAAACCATTCAACAGCACATCAAGGTAGCCCAATATTGACAAATGATTTTTGTAGAAAATCATTGATGAGACCATGAGTTAAAAGTTGGAGACATGGTATTCCTCTACATATCTCCATAGAATAAGGTCATGAGATTTTGGAAGAAAAGAAAGCTAGGTCCTGGGTACATTGTCAAATTAGAGATTCTTGATCATGTTGGAAATATAGCCGATCAACTAGAACTTCCACCGACCATATCTAAAGTGGATGATGTATTCCACGTATCCCTCTTAAGGAGGTACATACCAGATGCTTCACATGTACTCTCTTCAGAGGTGGTATAGTTGGAAAATGATATTTCTTATGAGGAGCATCCAGTGAAGATATTAGATCATAGAGATAATGTTCTATACGACAAGACTACTCACTTATTCAAAGTAATACAGCGTAACCATAAGTACAAAGAGGCAACATGGGAACTGGAGGAAGCAATGAAGGAAAAGTACCATGCCTGTTTATAGCTTAGAATGAAAAATGAAATTTTGAGGGTGAAATTTCATAAGTGGTGAAGAATGTAACGACCCAATGTTTATTAATGGAACTCCCTTATTATAATTATTCCTTATAGTATAATCACATAGTATTACTTATATAACATAATGAAAACTTTATAAATAAATTGTGAGTCAAATAAAAGGTATCTCTAGAAGTTAAAGAACATATACTGATGAAATAGTATCTTGACCTTTAGTACAATTTTTGTTACCCTTATGAATAGTAAATTTTCCAATTGATTAGTAACCACACAAATGAAATTATAAATAAAATTTATCCATATTATGAGTGAAAATATTATTTAATTATATAACAGTATAAGTAAGTAAATAATTTAAAAATTATTAAATAAGTTTGTGTATTTTTCTAAATAAAAAATATCTATTTACCATTTTATTATTAATTTAATAATTAAAAGAAATTTTATATTCATAGAATGTATTTATAAATTATTATTTATATGTCTTATGATTATAAGATAATTTTAAGAGTCCTCAATTAATTTTTCAAATTGTTAGAAAAGCAGTTTTAATTTTAAAATTTCAGTTTTCTCAAGTAAATTTTGATTTTTATTAAATATTCAGTTTCTTGTGTTTAAAAATTTATTTTCATAAAAAAATTTCATTTTTGAATTCTTCATGTCGAAAAATGGTTGGGCTGAATTTTTGGGATTTTTTCAAAATACTTGAATTTTTTATGAATAATAAAATAAGATAATTTATGATAATTTCTAAAACATGAATTTCAACATCATTCTTGAGTGATGGATGATGTAAATGGAAATTAGTTAAAACTAACATGCACTTAATACTATTTTGGTAAAAATAAACATTATTTTTTCTTGTATTGTGAAAAATAATAGACTAATAAATTAAATATTGAGAAAACTTCCCTCTCCCCCACTATAAAAACCAACCCTCACCACATCTTCTCCTCACACCTATCTAGCCTTATTAATAGTAAAAATTATTCTAAAACATCTCTTTAAGACCCTCCTCCAAGTCTAGGAGCTCTTTTTCTTATCAAAATGCCAAAACCTCTTCCCTAAAAATTTTCTCAAGGAAGATATATTCAAAAGGTAAATTCCTCTTTTATTTTCTTTTATTTCTTTTCAAGTTCCTTGTATTAATCTCTATCCTCACCTCTCTTAATACAAATGGTTTTATAACTCTAGTACTGTAAATGTACTGGAATTTTTTTATGTCGGTATAATAATTCATCACCATCTCTTCTTTCCCCTCCTATTATACTAGAAATTAAAACCCCATCTGAGATGTGTTAATTCATCACATTCAAGGACAACGTGTTTTTAATTTATTTTACTATCTTCAATTATAGTCATGAAACCATTTTTATGGTTAAATCAGACTATAATATATGTATTATTTCTTATTTAAGGTTCTTGAATCTTTTGTACACATGATATTAATTTATAAATAGAAATGTGTTTGTTGTGATAAAAAACTGCCAATTTACCAAAATGGTTGTCATTAAAGATTTACATAATAATTCATCTTCACTCCAAATAACCAAGTGAATTTTATAACAATGTAATATTTTTTATGTTCGCTAATAAAATATAACACCAATACTAGACAACTATTCTCATCTTACATGATTTTCCTTACAAGTATATAAGTAAAAAAATCATGAAAACTAAGGAAACAAACACTCCCAAAATAACGAAATTCAACCTCTTAACCCATAAAAAATATCATTAATGAACTTAATAAAGTTATACTAAATAAATTACATATATAATAGGTTCAATACATATAAATAAATTAATGTGATTTGGTTATCCTGAAAATTAAGATCAAGTGAAGGACACCATCATACTTAAGGTATGGGAATCTACCCTGACCTTCATCATTCCTTCAGGTTGCTCTATATTTATTTTTACCCAAATGAAGTTATTTATTCATTTTTATATACATATTATAAAAGTTTTGTATATTCTCTAAACACATGTATCAATATCGATTCATCATTCACTTTTGGGGATATACATGTTTTTAAATGATTCCCTCCTCAATTCTTCTTGATAAGAAAGACAGATTTTAAGGGAACTTCCCAAAGTCTTACCCATTTTCAAGTAAAAATATAATTATTTTTAAGACCTAGTTATTTTTATAAAACCAATATTTTTGTTATGAAAACCTTATATATTCACTTATAGTTTTATAAAAATGATTATTCTCTTTTACGTTTTGAATGGCCTTTGATATTTTCCTTTAACCGCACTAAAATGTTTTAATTCTAAATTTTCTTAAGTACACTTTTTACATTTTATTACCTAAAGTTTACATCACATTTTATGATATATGCCTATTCAAACACATTATTTTCAATTCATGATCTAATTCCTTTCCTTTATGGATATTTTTATGATACTCCCATTTGTTATGATTTATGACATAACTATGATACCCACATCTTACCATGGGTAACCCTTATTTTTATTTTTGATTGATTATGTTTGATTATATATTGGAAAGAATATTCATGAAAATGTTAGGAAGGGTGTTCCCAGATAGAGATCCAATGCATTGGGTAAATTTGAGTCTCATGAGACATTATGTGCAACGGTCTTAGCAGTTATCCTTGACTCGTGATACTATGTGCAACGATCATGGTGGTTAACCTTGACTTGTGATCCTCTATGTGAAACGAGCGTTGAATCCTGCTAAAGTAAGGTTTTATGTTGTTTCTACACTACTGTGACTATATTTTTATATGATCCCGTGTTTATATGTTATTATTCCATATGTTTCATTCCTTTTTATATCATTATGACATGCCTTCTAACCCATGTGCCAAATATTTATTCTTATGTTTATTCTCTTACTTAGAATTTTAGATCATCCATTTATTGATGTTATCCTTATGTTATCCTATGAAAAGTTAAGGGCTGAAAGAAAGTTATGATCTATTTATGAAGATTAAATAAATAAATTTTTTATTTAGTCCAATGTTTTCAATTTTATGTATCTATTCTTCCAAGACACTAGACTTTACAATTCTTGTCTTGTAATTTAAAGTTTAATTATACTTAAAATCATGCAATTATATGTGTAAAATTATAGGATCTCTATATCTACCCTATAAATTTTTAGAGAGAGAATGTCTTGTAGAATTTCATAGCTTTATTTTCATGTAATAGTTATGTGGACATACTTCTTTTGTGAAATAATTTATGTGAAAATTAGTTTCGTTGAGAAAGGTGATTATTTTTTCATAAATATGTGAATTTTGTGATTGTTTGGGGAATTTCATGAAATATAATAGTTTTCCAAATGTTTGGTCTTTCTTGAAAGTTTGGAGGTTGTGAAAATGTTTCTCAAAGGTTTCATGAAAGTGTTATTTTCAGGAAAATCAAGGTAATTTCATAGAGTTTATATGGTGAATTGGTATTCATCATTTGGATGAAAGAAGATATTAACAACACACCAATTGTTGGGTAATAAAAAATATTCAACTTATCTGAAGTTTATATTGAAGTAACATTCAATAGACTTTAAAAAATATAGAAATTATATTTCAATAAGTGAGTGTTTATAAATGAAGAGGGACAATGATTCTGATCTAAAAATTGTAAGGGAAGTGTGCTTTAGTGATTATAGTACATTGTTGAATAGAATTTGTATACTCCTTGTATTAGCCCTATTATTCTGAACCATGTAAAATTACTTTGTCAATTTCATTATTTCATTTATGTTGATATATTTTTGTGAGAATAAGAGATAAGAGTGTTTTGTTTAATTAAAAAAAAAGTTCAAAAGGAGTAGTAGTTTTAATCTTCCATACCTTGATTCCCCACCCCCTTAGGGTATTTAACCTATTTGGGATAAAATATCCATTGGGTAAGGTTATATGAAACCACCACATTATAATATGTATTATGTGATAAATATACTATAAAATTTAATTGGTTAAAATAATCTAATTCCAACCCTTATCACAAATTACGACTATCTTAAAATAATTATTAGTGTCTCTGATGAAACTCTTTACTTGTCAAAATGTATTCCAAGGGGGTAAAATTATAATTTTAGTTGATTTATTTTGATTATTTTTTATTAATTTAAATAATTTAAATGACATAAATAATATATTCAACCTTAATTTTGGTAAAATTTAATGAATTTATTTCACGGTGATATAGCACCCATACTCCAAAACCCTAGAAAATGAATTTTTTTACTCTAACTTAATTATTCATCCTTAAACTAAAAGAGTTACATGTAATAGAATAATAAAGGTAGATATTCTCTTTTTCTAAATAGTATAAATTATTGGGATATTTATCCTTGGTTTCTTATGCTAAACCATAAATCTCAATCAAATTATAGGAATGGTAACACAATTAAATAATCTTTACATCATTGGGGGGTACCTTCTCCTACAATAGAAAAATATATTAAATAACATTTTTATCCACCAATTCAAAACCTTTAAGTTAAAAAAACTTCATGATAAATGATACTTTATTAAAAATTATACTACCATTATATAATTTAGTTTATACTTCATCATGGATTTAAAAGGGCTTTGACGCTTCTCCAAATGAACCCAAGTGGGGATTACTCTCTTCAACATCATTAGTTTGAACATTAATTCCTTTATAGAACAACTCATGTATGATGTGCTTGAAAATTTTATCCATATAATAGAATTATGTGACATTAATTCCCAAATTAATAAATTGTATTTGATGTTAATAAATATTTACTTTCATAGGATGATTTCAATTCCTATAATTCATCAAAAAATCATTTAGAAACATAAATTAACACATGTTATCTCATATGAAGTTATATCTTATTAAACATTTTCTATATAAATAACTAACATGACCACTTTGAAATCTACTATTAAAGTGATAAATAGAATATTCCACATAATATTTTCTTTTTTATAATAAATTTCCTTGGGGAATAATTTTGATTGTCAACTCAATCTCTAAACCATTTGAAATTATTATTTTCGTAGTTATTGGTCAATTGGTCTTGATGTTTCCTGACATGTGTGAGGTCTTATATGAAATCATCACTATGTATCTATGTGCATGCATAAACATTAATATATTCTTATATAAATTTTATTTTTACAATTCATGGTTATTCAACACAACTTTATATATATCATTTTTAATTTCAATACACACACACACATATTGAACTTGAACAATATAATAATATAAAATTCACGTTAATAAGATTTATTATAACTTTAATAATATATTGGATTGTAAATAGCATATAATAACATTTATTTAAAATAATTTAATCAAAAATAATACAAATTGAAATATTTAGAAAATTATACTATAATAATCTTTATTAAAAATGATATTTTAATATAAAAAATCATTATAGAAGAATTTTCATAAAAAATAGATGAAAATATTTATCAAGAACCCTATATTTAAGTAAATATGTTAAACCGATAAACTAATGATTAATAAAATTTGAATAACTAGATAATGAGAAATAATGAATTCTTGCCATCACCTTATGTTGATTTATAAAAACATATAGGAAGTGACAAAAAATCGGTTATAATTGCTGCCCAAATAACTTGAATGTAAAAAATCATGATTCATTTTTAATTAAACATGGTGATCGCCATCCACTGTTTCATAAATTGAACCAAGTCACCCATTAATTGAGTACTCAATTCAGGTTGTTGCAAGGCTCGAATGGAATTCCTGATTTCCATGGGCTGGAAAAAAGTGTATGGGAATGAATATGATTTCATTATGAAAAACATTTCCCAAAAAAATAATAAATAATATGTAGAATTATAAAACAACAAGGAAGAAACAAAAAACTCAAATATAATAAATGAATCAGTAGAAGATCATAGAATACAAGTATAATGATCGATACAATATACAACAGAGGGAAATAAATAGAACAAGACTAGCACTCAATCTCCATTTGCAGATAAATAACCACACTTGCACCTCTAGTAGCCAAAACTGAGAGGTCCATGAATGTCCACTATATCCAAGTAACTAGATAAACTTTATTATATAGATGTGAGCTAAATATCCCAGTTTTTCTCCATTCACAAACCCAAATCACATCACTTTAAAATAAAATATATTTCATGCTTATTTAAAAATAAGTATATAAAAATAGGTTTTCTAGATTTCATTCTTTATAAAAATACCAAAAAACATTCCTTGAAAACACCAAATTTTAAAAAAATAATGTTTTTTTCAAAATAAAACCACAAATTATATTATTTCAACAAAAAATAATAATAAATTATAGTAAAATCAGTATTAGGGAGAATATTGAAAGAAATAAGAACACATCCCTACAAATTTTCAAGTAACCATACTTTGTAAAAATACATATATAAATATATATCATCTTAATGGAATCATAGGTTCTCAAGGGGAAACATTTAGTACATAAATAACATTTTCATCTATAAAGTAAATATTGTGCACCGGAAAACAACTACAATTCAATCAACCCCACCCCAACACTCAGTCTTACCCTTCCTTGACTAACCTAGTGGAAACATCACATGGGTTGGCATAAGTCCCACTTAGTGCCACTATCCAGAGCATAAATATAAACTAGTCCATATATTTACCGAGACATCCCACCAAGAAAACCTATTATTCCAATGGCATATCAAGAGGAGGTGAGGATTTTAAATTAATAAACATACCATATAATCATATCAAAAAAAAATTTATTTGTTTATCTCCCACACACCTCTAAACAAACACATAGGCACATAAACTTTATTCAAGTATATTAATAAAATTTAAATACCATAATAGGGGTACTTATCCTATAGAATCCAAAACAAATATGAGTTTTCATACAATAAAATATAACCACCACTATAGGGGTAGTTACCCCATGGAATCAAAAAAACCATGAGTTTTCATTTAATACAATATAACTACCACTATGGGGTATTAATCCTTGTGATCCCAATACAACCATGAGTATCCATTACATACTAACGGCCTTTTCCAATGGGTTTTCATTTTACAATTAAACCATTCAATGTTCCAATATAGCTTTGGGATCATTCTTTAAAAACAAAGGCCTTGAAAATAAATTTAGTAAAAAAATTGAATATTTTTTATTTAATCACTTAAAACAATAAAAAATTTCCAATCATTTCATAAAATATCTCACCCACCAAATCATTATAAAACAATTCAATCCCATAATCTTGAAAATACACATTGTAAATAATTTCAAGAATAATTATCAAGATAAAACTAGAAATTAGAATTTCTAAAATAAAGCCTTATTCATTTAAAACAAATTCAAAGATAAATTATTGTTCCAAATTTTATAAAAATCTCATGAAAATTTCACACTTTGATATAGATACTAATTATAATAGAAAATAATAAAATAAAATCCATGTACCATGATGAAATCACAAGAAATCATATAATCAATTATAAAGATAGATGAATGCGACACCAACCTAAAACACTTGGTGTTTCCAAAAACTGTATGTGATCTATAATCCAAAGAGAAATAGGGATCCTAGGAAGTTGTAAACATTCCTAATCCATTAAACCCAAATCAATAAACATTAATTAAAAAATTACAAGACAAACAGAGCCAAGAGAACCACGTACCTTAGAAAAACTCAAGGTTTCACACGACAACCAAGATATACTTAGCCTCTAACTTTTAACCATATGATGGATCTAGAAGAAATAAATTTAGATAAAACAAAAACATATAGATATATCTATAATAATCTCAATCTTGGGTTCCTTACAAAAAGTAAATGGAGATCCAAGAGAATGATGAGGAAAATATCACGAGATGTTGAATGGAATCACATACTGTGTAAACCCAAGATGATATAGTATGAAACTCCACAAAAATATTCAAGGATGGAGAAAAAGGGCATGTCACACAAGGGAGATTCTCTAGGAATCAAGACTTTCCAAAACAAGGGAAATCCAAGGGCTAAATTGAGTCATAGATAAATTAAATACCTTCAAAATAAGATCACATGTACCCTCATCAATGGGGGTAACTCCCCTAAAAGGATAATTGGTCGATTCAACCATTTCAAGAATCTTAATCTTCCAACACCATGGTGTGGAGGTTTCCACTAGGGTTAAGGTTTCTTTGATCACAGTATGCATTGGAGACTGACCATGATGACACTACATGGAATAGAGGAAAAACCTTTCCTATTTTATGCTCACCACACCTTCTACCATGACATGGTGAGCCCATATTTGTTGTGGTACATAGGGAGACACCTTGTGCTTCACGCGCATGGCCACAACTAGACTAGGTGTTTCGATATACCTTTTTTACATTGCATATATTCAAGAAAAACATGTCTCAGACCATGATGTGGTCCATCTCGTGTTTCACTGTAAAAAGATAAAATCACCATTTAACATCACCAGGAGCCATCTAACACATCACCAACCCTAATAAAACAATAATAAGGCTAAAAAACACACACCCTAAACTAGGGATTTGAAAATATCCCTACCATAGTGCTTTATGTCCACAAAATTTTTCAAGGACAATGCATAATCAATTAGAAGAAGAAACTTATAGATCAAGGGAGAAAGGAAACTGAGACCAAACACGATAAACCTTTGATACCACACAGGATAAAGTGGCTAGAAAATACTACCACCTCAAGAAAAAATAATTAAAAAGATCATGTAGGAATAAAAATATGAGTAATTTGAAATTCCTAAGAAAAATATGGAATCATGACTCAACAAGAACCACATAGTCTAGACTTAGAAAAATTGAGGGTAACATGGGATAGTGATTCTAGAACAATGTATCTCGATGAATCCAAAAAAGAAAGAGAGAACAACTATCAATAGATCTTGGTTTCATAACACATACCCCAAAAATACTATGTAAAAATAATTAAATGAAATTACCCCCACAAACCCACAAAAATTCAAAAGATAAACACAACAATCATTGAATCATGTGAATTTAAAAATTAATGAACATCCCATATTAGATTGTTAGGAGAAAAAATCAAACATGGATCACCTCAAGGTTTTATCATCCTGAAAACACTATCTATTACTTATTGCCAAAATTAATAACAAAATCACAACCATTAAAGTAGATACATCATTTCAATACGAAAAAAATCGATGGTGGTTCACCCTACCAAATTATGGTTTCCATTAGATTCAAAATATTCTAACTCAACCCATCAAAATCTGGAAATTCATGATGATGGAAATATCACCAAAAAATACATATCACCGAGATATAATTCAATAAAAACTCCAAAAATATCAAAAACATCACCACATAGACATTAAAATTGTAATGTCCCTAACCTGGGAGCCACTAGCTGGTGCCCTGAGTTGGGTGGTTACATGACCTCAAGTGCACCTCCCCGTATTCCAGATGTTGCTGACTAGTAGTGAGGGTCTAAGTAGTCACATGGAGAGACTATACCACATTTTTCCAGATTAACCCATAGCAGTAAAAATATAAATTGCAGAACCAATATAAAAAAACCAAAATAATTCATAAATAAACCATTCCCAAACAGGTTACAACACAACCATCAATAAGTATGTCAGGCCATGCTACAGTTCAAATTGAACAAAAACCGAAATTAAGAAAAATATTAGAATCCCAAAAATGGTCCTGGAAATTAGTCATGAACCTCAACTAAGCTCATCTTGAATCCTGGCTCAATTCCAAAGCACTGGGACCCTTCCCTTCTCTTGACCTGCAACCATGAAATCTGCTCGGGTACCCAACGGCGGCCCAACCAGGGTGTGAGTACAACTCAGTAGGTGACCACCAAAGGTGTCTACAAAATATACAGCCCTTAGATAGTGCATGCAGTGGTAAAAAAATCATGTGAAGGAAAAATATTATAATTCCAAGCTTAATTATGTTCTTTTCAGTTAACCTATCAAATAACCCATACTCATTCCAAGATACTTTATTTATCAATTCACCCTTTATATGTGTTCGATGGATTATACAAGATATACATTCACAACAATATGGAACTAAACAAGTCTCATATCACTAGGTATTATAACAAAACAATTTTCATTATCCTCACCTCGAAGCCTCAGTCCAGGTGGATGCAACCACTAAGGGAATGGAACTCTCTCCCCTTCCCTAACCTGAGAATTTAGTGGGTGGATTTTGGAACCTCAGTAAAAACTAGACCCGTTGGCATAGAACCTCAAGTTTATATCCCACACTACCATGCCATGTGCACATGATTTATTTGATATTAATCACATTAAACCACAATTTAAAACCAGGAATCACTAATGTCATTAGCAACATCACAACAATATCAATAAATGAGAATTTAACAATATGCCAGAATCCATTAACACATTCTTCATTTCCAACCCACAACATTCATTCCCATTTCCCATTTATCATGCCTATCTCACTAAGAATAATCATATATAAAGATAATCCCTTATCATTTCCCCTTATCTCACATAACCCCTTTTTGAGCCACCCAAACACCCACATAGGTCACCTCCAAACCAAGATGTGTTACTAGAACTCCCATTCACATCCTTTAAGCTTAATATCATATTCACCCTGGTCTCTATGTTCTTTCACAATTACCCTACATTTACATTACTAAACTCTAAGTTCAAGAACATGGGAACACTCCATGGGTGTCTCTAACATAGGTCACATCATCCTCCATGCATCACGTGGGGATCATGAGGGTTCCATTAGGTTTTTTAGACAACCTAAACATCACATCACAATAATGGCACAAAGAACCCATCACAAGAGGGTAAGAATCAAAACCCTACATGGGCAAATCTCCATAAAACTCAAGGGATATAACTTTTAGACCACCTACCTCGAATCCATTGATGAACTACCTCTCAACCATGCCCTCAGATCCTAATATAACACCCCTTTGAATCCTAAACCAAGCTCTCACCGAAAAAGATAGGTTTAAGAGCTTCAGATGGAAATCGCACAAAATACAAGACCTAACCCTGAAATGAGAGTGGAGGAGAAGATTAGACTCTCCTGGATCCTTGATTCACATCCAACGACACTCCAAATGGGCAAGAATCGAAGTGGATTCATCCTTGGAAGATCTTGGTCCCTTTGGTTCGTTCCTAGGTTTGTAAGGGAGGAGGAGGAGGAAAACCCTAAGCTAACATAAAAACACTAAAGTGGAAATTTTGTAAGTTTTAAATGTTTTTAGGCCTCACGGTTTACCCACACAATTTTCCAAACCATGTGAAAACCGTGCGGATTCCACTATCCAAAATTCCACCTCCTACATGGTTTCCCTTGGTTGTACCCAATGTTAGCACTAACTATGAGCAGACCGTGTAGCCTACCTAGAAATCCCATTTTTCTCCTTTTTCATGTCCTGAACCCTCGGAAAACCCCTGAGCCTCCTTAAGGAATTGTGTGAGAGATAAATTAACCAAAATAATAGGTCTTAAACTAAAAAATAATTAGAACATGCCTTATGAATAAATATGGGATCTTACAACCTCCCCGCCTTATAACGGCTTGTCCTCAAGCGGCTCTTCTGAGCATCACCAAGTTGTTAAGAAAAGAGTTTGGGACATTGGACTCATATGTCTGATTCTCGCTACCATGTTTCCTAAAAAACTTTTCTATGATTCCACAACACACAGACCAAAGGCACAACCTTGCCTCACAACACTTTCTCATTGTGGTCCACGACATGAACTGAATGCTCCTCGAAGGACGCATCAACATCAATCTCAACATCACCAACATCTAGAACATGAGATGGGTCAGGGTGATATTGTTGAATCTTTAAAACATAAAACACATCATGAATCCCACTATACTGCTGTGAAATATCCAATTAGTAATCTACCAGCCAGATCTTCTTCATAATCTCAAATGGCCCCACATAGCTAGGTTCCAACTTTACCAGCTTCTGAATTCGAAGGTGACCCCACCTTGGTGACACCCGAAGATGCAGGTACTAGGACGGCGCAGTGGAAGCTGGTGCGCCTGGAATTTAAAATTTTCTGTATTACTGGAGTGACATAACCCTATCAACTCCGGTGATCTTTTCCCGGTTTGGTCTGAGGATCTCGCAAGATTTAAACAGAGCACAAAAATTAAACTAAACATGTACCTAGTTCGGAATTGACATGTGCAAGTCTACCTTAGGACACCAGAAATCGTTGCTTGAAGACCTTGATGTTGAATCCCTCTAGATCTTCCACACATGCCTCTTGAATCTGCTTGCACGCCTTTCGTCGAGATCTGGGTGCTAGCACGGATCTTCGATGCTCACTTCAGCGCAGCGACGATTACCACAAAGGAAGAAGCTTCAATCTGATATGGACGAACTTAAATATCTTCCTTCACTTTAGAGACTCTCTCTAAAGATTCCAGGAGGAGAGAGAATCTCTCAATCTTAACACATTAATAGTTAACATGGGAGAGCCTCTCTCTCACTTATATAGGGAGTGTTTAAAACACGTTGTATGGATTCCTGGACCCCATGTAATAGACGTCTGCTATATAAGTGTTATAAATAATTATTTATGAAAAATAAAATTATTCTATAAATAATATTTATAATTAATCACTTACTTCTAATATATAAATATATTACATGATAAATTTGAGTCTTTAACCCGACTCACACCTCCTGCTAATATTAAACAAACCTAGGATGTTAAAATCCATTCGAATAATATTAATACTTGTATTTACTATACAACTTGTAAATACATGTTATAAATAAATTCAACGAATTATTATAAACTTGAATAATTAATGAATTTATTTATTCATTGGTGATCGATAGAACGTGGATAGTGCTCGGACCATTTGGTGGGGCCCACCAAGTTCTAAATTCCTATTCCCGGAATATAGAAGATTCTCAAGGTGCTATTGTGTGTGACCCTCTAGGCCCTTACCTCAATAGCAGTGAATAATATCCACTGACCTAGAGCAGGGTCTGGGAACCTATCGAGGCCCCTATAGAGAAAAGGAAAAGTCAATGAAACGACTGTCTTCCTACGAACACGGTCAGTGTAACATAATCTCTTCGTCATCGATATCTCAATAAAGTAAAATGCATACTAGTGTCATCGTTATTTATTTTGCTTTATTTTATTTGTTGATTTGTTCAGACAGTCTTACCTTCCACTACCATGGCCATGGATTTAATGAAGGTGAAACCATTCTAATCAACCAGGCCCGATATATCTCTTCCTGAACTCAGAAGCGACAAATCCTTTCTCGATCATTCAATCAATGTCATGAAATTATTGACATACCTGATACAAACTACCTCACCACGAATTTGTCGCCATGGTTTTCTCCTAGCATCAAATGTACGTAATTAAATGACATCCATTGACAATGATATCTAGTCTAAAGACCATTACACATGTTCATATATAGGAATGACCAATGACACCTAAAACATGTGGTGTTCCTATTACACGGGTCTATCCTCATGATCTCAACTACTAGAGATCATCAAGTGCGAACTTCATGAGAAGAAGTCTCAATGCTTATGAGCCCCCAACACCTGATGGTCACACATCATCTATGTCCTTTCAGAATGATGTAAGTGGACTATAGGACATTAATTTAAGATTACTGTCATGGAATCTTATGGTTCTCATTATATCCTGGGATCTACTATAACCTTTTGATGTGTAAGGAAATCTAAGGACATTTCCATAAACAAAGTGGATGCAGAAGTATCTACACTATTATGGAAAGATAAGCACATGTATTATAACAAACTGAATACATGTAGTGGTAATCAAAGTACAAAACAAGTTGGGTATAGGGAACCCACTTTCAATAGTAGAAATATACTATCACCCACCTTGAACTCCAGAGGTCTATGACATCAATATCCATAAGACGTTATCCTAATCTGGGTCATTGCCATATGTTTCTGAATTGAACTGACCTTCATGAGACTCAATCCCAATAACCCAGACTCTCTTTCCTAAAACCAACATAGTAAAGATCTAAATGGTCTCCCATAGAGTTCCTCAAAAGGATTCATCTGAATTGTAGCCTGAAAACTATTATTGTAGTAAAATCAATAAGAGGCAAGTGTTTCTCCCACGATCCACCAAAATCCAAAACACAGTCTCTCAACATGTCCTCTAAAAACTAAATCTTTCATTCTGATTGTTTGTCCATCTTCAGATGATTAGATGTACTCAATAACACCTAGGTTCCAAGCGCCTTCTGTAACCCCTACCAGAAGTGTGAAGTGAAATGTGGATCACAATTTGAAATTATGGTTCTTAACACACCATGAAACCACACTAACTCTCGAATATATAACTCACCCAGTTGATCAAATATAAATGTCTCATGGATTGGAAAGAAATGATCCAATTTCATCAACCATTCCATGACCACCCAAATTGCATCACTGTTCCGAGGAGTCCTCGAAAGACCAACCACAAATACCATTGTCACGTTATTCCATTTCCACTCTAAAATTGGCAATGACTACAACAATCCACTAGGATGCTGGTGCTCAACCTTCACCTGTTGATAGGTAAGGCACCTTACCACAAAGTTCACAACTTCATTACTCATTCCAGGAAACCAAAACTACCTTCATAGTTCATTGTACATCTTAGTCAAACCTAGATGTATTGCCCACTTCAATGTGAGGAACTCTCTCATCAACTATTCTCATACTCTGACTAGTATCACAACATGGTCATGAACACGAGCAACACTATCAGTTCCAAAAACCAAATTAGAATGTGACTCCCCACCTTTATGACTTTCCTTCATAGATAAGCACTTTGGATCTTCCAACTAAATGTCTTTAATTCGTCTCAAAATCATATATTCAACTCCTATGGATGCAAGATTGGTCTACCCCAGCTCATCCTGTACCTTCAGGTGCATCTCAACAAACAAGGTCATCAATATCCATTCTTATGATGATACTTGGACCACTTGATTCTTAGTCGTATGGCTTAGAGCATCAGCAACACTATTCACTTTTCTTGGTGTGTAAACCAACTAAAAATCAATGGATTTCAGGTATTCAACCCACCTTCGCTGTCAAAGATTTAGATCCCATTGAGAAAATATGTACTTAAAACTTTGATAGTCAGTAAACACCGTAAAATGTTCTCCCAACAAGTAATGCCTCCAACACTTTAGGGCCTGACCCACTACCGCAAGTTCAAGGTCATGAGTTGGGTAATTTATCTTAGGTGGTCTCAACTGTCTCGACCCATAAGCAACAACCCGGTCATCCTGCATCATCAATGCACCAAGTCCAACACCTGAAACAACAAAAAACAAGGTATACTTGTTTCCCAGTTAAGGTAAAAATAGAATTGGTGTGGCAGTAAACTTCTTCTCCAGCTCTTTAAAAGCACCTTCACATGCTCCTAACCACACAAACTTCACTACCTTCTTGGTAATATTGGAGAGTGGGGCTACCAAACTGCAGGAATCGGGCATGCAATAGAATACCCAAACAGGTGGGATTTTAAACAATTTCCATCCACGATTGAAATATAATTTTCGACGTCGTTGAAGAGAATCCTAGTTAAAGACGAGGACAACGCGTGAAGGGTTTTAAACACAAAAATAAACTGTAAAAATGCCTAGTTTAATCTAAATATACACACAAATTCTACTCATCTTTGGAAGTCTCTACTCAAAAATCTTAAGTTGAATTCATCTAGTTCCTCCATGAATGCTTCTAGGAATCTCCATGAGTGTCATTTTTCATAATCAGGGTGCTAGCATGGAATTCTGACGATGCCTTCAATGCTCCAATTATCACCGCATCGCTTCACTTTCAATGCCAAAGAGAGTGCTTGATCCAAACTCCTTGGATCTAGATTATATCTCTCTGGATCATGGGACAAAGGAGAGGATATAGAAGCACCATGAATAGTAATTGGCAAAAACCCCTCCTCTTTTATTTATAGTGTTTAATTAAATTACACAGAAATGTCGGACCGGCCCCTGAATAATTTATCACACTATAAATAATATTTTGACTATTATAGTGAGTCAGAAATATTATTCAACATTATTATCACTTTATTTTAATATATTAAATATATTACGTGATAATAATTAATCCATTAACTCGGCTCTTACTCCCACAAATATTAATTTAACCTTGAATATATTAATATTGGTTTAAATAATATTTTTCAGGTATTTAATTAAAACTTGTAAATATAAATAATAAATAAATTCAATTCTCATTATTCTAAACTTGAATAATATGAATTTATTTATTACATTGGTGATCGTTTTACCTTGGACAAATCCCGATCCCCAAAGATAGGGCCCACCATGTCCAAAACTCCTATTCAACTAAATAGGGCAGCTTCCCAAATAAGCTATTATGTGTGACCCTCTAGGCCCTTATCTCGATAGTAGTGAATATTATTCACAGACCGAGATCGTGATCTAGAAATCCATCAATACTACAAATACAGCTTTTATCAGCGCTAAAAACGGCATTTAACATCGCTAGAAAAGCGCTATTAATGTCGGCGAAGATAAAGGGGGGTCCCCTTTATCAGTGCTCCAAAAAATGCTGATAAAGACCCCTTTTTTCAGCGCTGATAAAAGGGATCTTTTATCAGCGCTCAAACAAAGCGCTGATAAAAGGGTCCTTTATTAGCACTTTGTTTTAGCACTGATAAAAGACCCCTATATTAGTGTTTGGTTTATCAGTGCTTTCATTTTAGCGCTGATAAAGGAAGCACTAATATAGGTGCTTTTTTAAAAGCACTGATAAAAGGTAAAAAAATTAAAAAAATTAAAAAAAATTAAAAAAAATACAGCCAATCGAGTGGGGCTTTTATAGCGCTTGAACCCCCCCCCCCCCCTTTACAGTGCTTTTCCGCCCCACTACAGCGCCCCACGCACCCCCTCCACCCTTTAATAGTGTTTGCTCCCATATTCCCTCATACGCGCGCACCCCTTCCTCCACCAGGATTTGAACTCGAGACCTCCCCCCTGCGCGCCTAAGCCCTTACCACTCCTCTATTTTGATTTGCTTTCCAATTCATGATATCTATATATATATATATATATTTATATATTTAGTTATATATATTCGTATAGTAATATATATATATATATTAATATATATAGTTATATTATAATATATATATATATAGTTATATTAATATATATATAGTTATATTAATATATATCTCTATTTATATATATATATATTTAGTTATATTTATTCGTATAATAATATATATATATAGTTATATTAATATATATAGTAATATTAATATATATATATAGTAATATTAATATATATATATAGTAATATTAATATATATCACTATTTATATATATATATATTTAGTAATATTTATACAGATAATAATATATATATATATATAGTTATATGAATATATATATATATATAGCTATATTACTATATATATTTATAGTGATATTAATATATATCTTTATAGTGATATTAATATATATATGTATAGTAATGTTAATATATATATGTAGTTATATTAATATATATATATAGTTAGATTAATATATATATATATATATAGTTAGATTAATATATATATATATATATAGTTAGATTAATATATAGGTATATAAATATTCATATATTTTTATTTTAAATAAAATGGATATTTGTTATTATTTAGATAAAGCTAACATATTTTATATGTAAATATATTTTATTATTTATATTTATAATTAAATTTTTATGTGTGAATATATAAAAAATATGTATATACTGTTGTATATTGGATTAAAAATAGAAGTGAATTATAAAAAACAATGAAATTTTAAAGACATAATATCAATATGAATGTAATACCTTGGAATAAATTCAGTCCCCATAAAAAAAGACAATAATACCCCCTTAAACAAGGCTAAAAATCCACAAAATGTTAAAAAATCGGGGTATCCCGACTAAAAACTCAGTTTTGGAGGCCTTCTTGGCCTTTTTGGCCTCGAAAAAACCTTGAACGATGTACCCCCCCCCCCCACCCCACCCAACCATCATAGCGACATAGAGCATGTCAGAGGCTTTGATTTGATATGTGGTAGAGCTTAAAAGGATACCCGGATCAAAAGTTATGGCCGTTTGAAGTTCGAGTTGCGTTTTCAACATATTTTGGATCTTTTTTAAAAAAAATTAATTTTTTAATCTTCAAATTGTTATTAAATGGATATTACTCCATAATAATTAGAAAATTATTAATTAAAAATATTTTTTTAATTTTTTAATAAGCCATTTTCACTAAATATCTTATATATTAAGTATATTATGTGTAAATGTATATTTATACTTATCTAAAATATATTTAAAAAATATATATTATATTTATATCAATATAACTATATTTATATATTTATATATTAATATATTATTTTTAATTGATTGTTTTTTGAAGTCAACCCTTTATCAACGCTAACAAAAAACGCTGATAAAAGGGGTCCCTTTATCAGCGCTAAAAAAAGCACTAATAAAGGGGGTCCCTTTATCAGCGCTAAAAAAAGCGCTGATAAAGGGGTGATTTTATCAGCTCTTTTTTTAGCGCTTATAAAGTCACCCCCCTTTATCAGTGCTTTTTCATTAGGGCTGATAAAGGTTGGCGCTGGGAAAAACAGTTTTTGTGGTAGTACATCATGGCCCCTAAAGAGATAACGATTGTCATAGCAGTGATAACCAACCTTCGAAAACGCACTGTGTAATATAATCTCTTTGTTAGTAATACCTCATAAAGAAGGACACACCCATGTGTCATCAACATTTTTTTCTTTATTGTTTGTTGATTTAACTGGATGGATTTAGCTTTGACTACCATGGACATGGTCTTATAAAGGTACTACCATCCTTATCAACATGTCCTGAGATATATTACTTCCATAACCCAGAAGCGGAAAATAATTTCTTGACCATTCAACCTATGTCATTCCACCTATGACACACCCAACACAAAATACCTCACCATGAATTCATTTCCATGGTTTTCATCTAGAATCAAAGTTTTCAATCAAATGAAATACATTGGTAATTATCTCAAATCAGGAGACCATTACACATGATCATAGATAAGAACATCCAATGCCACCCGAAACTTGTGGTGTTCCTATTGGAGGGTTTGTTCTCATGATCTCACTACTAGAGATCACCAAGTGCGGACTTCATGGAAAGAAGCCTCAATGCTTATGATCCCCCATCACCTGATAGTCAAACATCTATTGTTTCCAATCAGTAAGATGTATCTTGACCATAGAACATATATTTATGATTAATGTCATTGTATCTCAAGGTTCTCATTATAGCATGGGATCTTCTATAACCTCTTGATATGGAGATTAATCTTTGGATATTACCATTACAATAGTGGATGCAAAAAATTCTACACTATAATGGTAATATGACATCATATATATCTAACTTTATACACGATATGGTAATCAAAAGCACTAAATACTTGGGTCTAGGGAACCCACTATTTCAACACAAACGAGAGACGCCCTTAATTAACCTCTGATAATTACCTTCCAAACCAAAAAAACTCCATGCATCGGAAACACTCTTGGGATATTCCCAAGACACCATAGCCTGATCTTTCTCTGGATCTACCGACATTGTAACGGCCCAAACTTTTATTAATGAAAATTACTCTTGATCTAATTAAAAGTCATATTATGTAAAATTGTTATATAACATATACACATCTTTGTTTTTATGTTTTTTGATTTTAAAATACTATTATGAATTTTGATCGTTGCCAATATATCCATTGAACAGTGATCACATGATTAGTATAAATATAGGGCTTTAACAAATCAAATTTACTCAGACAAAGGAATTGATGTCCTCATCAATTACAATTGGTCCATATGAAGCCCATTTTTCAGAGATCAGAAAGGAGGTGGAATCACTAGGCTTATCTCCTGACCAAGACCAATTCAAGCTTCAACACATTAATCTTGAATGGAACCGCCTACGGGATAAGTGGAAGTTGATAAAGATTACCACCCAAACGATGTTATCTGAGTCACCCCAAGAGTTGGGCACCATCGCACACCATACTCTTAGGTCATATGCAGGTTTTATCAGGGGTTATATAACAAAACCCTACCTCTATGATTATGTCCATTATTTTTTAATATAATAAATAATATACATTCATTTTATTATTGTTACTTTGTAAATAGTTTCTAAATCACAAATAGTATTTTTAGTTAATTTCCAATTAAGAAAACTATTTTGATGAATTAATAGATTTTTGAATTAAATAATATTTTAATAAAATATTATTTCTAAATTATTTTTATTTAATATAAATTATTGTATAATTTTTATGAATAAAATTGTGTTTTTTATTAAAGTTTGAAAGTCGTTTTTGTCAAAACACATTAATTTTTATAAATGTCCATTTTTATTTTAAAATTAAAAATTCACATATTTTGTAAATTATTTAGATAAAATGAATATTATTTTTGTAATCATGATGTTGAAATCTTCCAATGGTGAATTTTTCATAATTTTCTGAAAGAGTCAATGTTTTGGGTAAAAATTAAATACCATTTAAAAATATAAAGTGTTTTATGACATCATAATGACACAATTGTGATGTAATAAAATACTATAAAATATATGTTCGACAAATATATGTTTTGGCTTTCAAATAATGTAATTTTATATTTGTTTGATTAATTTTATGGTGCCTTAGTAGACCCTCTAAGACTTATAAAACATTTTAACATTTTAAAATTATTTCCTTGAGAGTGTGACTCACATCCACATAATAAAGCCTAATATTTTAATAATTTAGGACATTTAGATATAAAATAATTTTATACACTCCCCTTTGGAAAAAACCATTGCCAAAAAACATGGGTTGGTTTTTGGTTTTCATTAGTTTAATGTGTGGTGACCAAAACCTAAATAATAAATAATTCCCTCTCTTTTACTATATAATCCTACCCAATCTCCCACTTGTCTTCACTTAAAACCCTTAGATCACAAACATACCCTTCCCTCCTCTCTCTAAAATCCTCCCAAGGTGCCCCATGCTTCCATGAAGCCTCTCTCAATCCCCTCTCAAGCCATTGGGATCACACTTCTAAGTAAGGGATTTCTTCATCTCTCATTTTTGTCGAAATTTATTTATGTTGTTATACCCATTTATTTTCAATTAAAAATGTTGGGATATAATTTTGAACCTCGTAAATACTTCTATAATTATGTTTAAATTATTAGAGACCCCTTTCTCTCTCATTAATGCCTTCTATGTACACATGTTACCATGCTGAAATTCTGTAATGGATTTCTTCCATTCTCAATTTTGTCAAAGTTTCATTATATTGTTTCCCCTTATAGTATCAATTATAAATGTTTGGGTATGATTTATAACCTCCCCCATACTTCCCTCCTTGTGTTTTAATTATGATAAACTTATTTCTCTCTCATCAATTCCTCCCATGTACACTTGTTACATTGTTGAAATTTTGTAAGGAATTTCTCTCTTCACACTTACATTCAAACAATTCTTTTGTATTATGAATATAAATTCCATTACATATGTTGAGACATGTATCTATATGACCCCCTTACATTCTATTTAGTGTACATATGATTAGACACCACTTTCTATATCATCAACCATTTTTATGAATTCTTAGGTCATGTCGTTATGCTTCTGAAATTACCCTGTGATTTTCCAAGACAAAGTCATTATGTTGTGAATACCATGCCCGTTTCTCTATCAACAGAATTCACCATTATGAAAATTTACTTATTTATTATAGAGTTTCATGTGTGAATTCCATATTCCTTTATCATGGAATAAATGATAATGTTTAATGAATCCAAGTTATATGATCCATGTGGCACACTTATGCATGAAATGAAATGATTAAGAAGGGTGCACCCTGATAGCGCTCCAAAGCATGGGGTAAAGATTAGTATCATGATATTTCAAGTGAAATGAGGGTTTACTCGTGATAATTCAAGTGAAATGAGGGTTTAATCATTCTAATTCGAGTGAAAGGATGGTTTACTCATTTCCTATTTGCAATGACCCTTGGCTCATGCTAATATCATGTTAAATGTTGATGCCACATTTCCATGTTATGATAATCATGCTATATCATGCCTTTATGTTCATGTTTCTCTTCCGATCCACTGATATTACTATTACCTAACATGTACTATATTCTTCATGTTATGCCTTGTTTACTCCCTTATTGTGCTTTATACCTCACCCTTTTCTTATACATGTCCTCAAGTTATCCCATGTAATGTTAAGTACGAAGGAATTTTGTGGTCATGTAAAAGATGTTTTTAATAAATATGTTGTGTTTTATGTTCTATGTTGTTATGTAATATTCCTAATTTCCCAATACAAAAGACCTATCAGTCCTCAGAGTTGTCTTAAGTTAAATTTTATGTAATAAATTATGTTTATGTGTGTAATAAAGAGCAGGGTTGTTATAGTTTTTATCAAAGGATGAGTTTAGTTATTTTTGGGATTAGGATTAGAAAACCCTAGTGAAAGCCTTAGAGATAAGTCTATGTATAATTAAAAAAATCCCAATTTTTTTTTGATTAATGAGTAATTGGTTTATCAAGAAAATACATCCTTGTCTAGATACAAGTAGGTAGAGGCGGCTCTAGAAGAGATGACTCTCGAGGGAAAACTCGAAACTACTGCTTTGAGCTAGACTCAAATGGGAACTGGTGCACGGCAACGGGCCTTGCTACACTCTTGATTACAACACTCTTGGGGGATATGATTTGGTAATTTCAAAAGCTTAGTATGAACCATTATTAAGGAAATTAAAAATATTCCCTAACAATATATGTTTGGAAGTAGATTATGGATAACATAGATTGGAATTTATAAATTCATATTTTAAGGAAATAAAAGTAAATTATAAGTCATCTGTTTTTTGACTTTAGATTACCCTTTATGTGATACGCCAAACTTTCCTTTTATTCCAGTTAATGGCTGGTAATAGGAAGACATGGTCTCATAATCTATGCGAAGATCAATGTGATGACTGTTCTAATAAGATGCCCAATTCAATGAGAGTGGGAATCACGATCTTTTTCATGATACTCTCTCAGTTAACTCAATTTTTGAATAGAAAAATGGGTAAATAGGAACGTTTACCCCCCCCCCAACAATAAATAACAAGTCATAATCAAGAGCTTCATGAGACAAAGTCCCCCTAATTTTAATGGATCATCTGATCCATCAATTTTCAAACAGTGTATCAACTCCTTTGAAATGATCTTATCCATCCTTCAATGTTTCGAAAAAGAGAATTTTATTCTGGATTCTTATCATATGGAGGGTGAATCTAATAAACGGTGGACATCAATCAAAAATAAGAAGCATGAGGAGGATATCGAGGCATTGGAATAGAAGGACTTCCAGAATATTTTTTTTGATAAATATTTTTATGAACCCTCTAACTTAAGATGGAAAGGGACTTCCTTGAAATCAAGCAAAAAAGATGAAGAATCCATAGAAGTGTGTGAGGAGAACTTCTCTAGGATTTCACGATATGCCTTTGGATTTTTCGTTACCCCTGAATTCTAGGTAGACCTCTTCTTTGGGGGGCTAAAACTGAGACAATGAAAAGCCCAAGAGATCCGTGAATTCGTGAGCAATGAGAAAATTGTCTGATGTTCCCTTAAGGTCGAAATGGAGATCATCAAATTGTAGGGGTATCAGGGGGATAAGAATCATAAGGTGGACTTTAATTCTGGAATTCCAATGGATAAATTATACAGTGCTAAGAAAATCCATCACCCCACTTGCAAAATGTGGGGAAAGAAGAACCCTAAAAATTTCCTTAAGGGGGCGATGAAATGCATTATGTGTGGAAGAGAAGGGCACCTAGACATTAACTTTCGACCATGGATAAAAAAGAGGAGAATAACACTTCATTCGACCCTTAATGATTTTTTCTTTTCTTCAACTGCAAGGAACTGGGTCACTTTGAAAACCAGGGCCCAAAGTCAAGGTTTTTTTGAGGCAACCAACATCCTCCAAGGAAAAAAAGGCAATCCTTTTCCATCACTACTACCGAAGTGAACCCTAAAAATGAAGTGGTGACAGGTACTCTAATTAATCATTCAAGAATAGTGAACTCAATTTTTGATTCTAGTTCTATGCATTCTTTTTTATCTCGAAAGTTTAGTATAACAATCCTGACACGACCACAAATCATGGAAGTAAAGATGTACGTGATAATGTTAAATGGGGAGATCAATAAATCCCAGGAATATAACTCCTCCCCTATCCTAATTTGTGGATTAAACTTCCAATAGAACCTCTTCATACTACCTCTAGTGTAATTTGATGAAATTATGGGCATGGATTGGATTTCAATATATATAGCCAACATAAATTGTCGTGAGAGGGAAATCTCTCTCTAAATGGTGAATTGCCCCCCGATTCTCTACATGTGAAAGGAGGAGGATGAATCTTCCTTAGCACCACCATCTCAAGATGGATATTACTGCCCTATGAGCATGTGTATCTTGCCTAGATGATTGATTCTAAGGAAGAAACCATCCTTGAAGATATGCCTATTGTGAGGGAATTCATTGAAGTGTTTCCTGAGAAATTTTATGGTCTTCATCCTAGAAGATATGTTGAATTATAAATTGATCTTATACCTAGGGAGTTTCTAATATTCAATAATTTATATAGAATGGATGTTGTGAAGCTTGAGGAGTTGAATAAACAACTACAAGATAATCTGGATAAAGGGTTCATTCTCCCAACTACTTTGCTATGGGGTGCACCAGTCCCCTTTGTCAAGAAGAAGGATGGGTCAATGTGCCTTTGCATTGATTATTGTGAGCTCAAAAAAATCACGATAAAAAAAAAGTATCCTCTGCCACGAATTGATGACTTGTTCTATCAGCTAAGTCAAGAACAATACTTCTCCCAATTGGATTTCTGGTCGGGATATTACTAATTAAGTGTGAAGAAGGAGGATATCCCCAAGAATACTTTTCGTTCAATGTATGGGCACTATGAATTCATAGTAATGCCTTTAGGACTCATTAATGCTCCAGAAATATTCATGGAATTGATGAATAGAATCTTTGTAGATTACCTTGAATTTTTTTTGGAATTCTTTATAGAAGATATTCTAATATACTACAAAACCAAGAAGGAGGATGATGAGAATCTAAGCACTATACTAGAGACATTGATAAAGGATAAGCTTTATGCAAAGTACAGCAAGTGTGAGTTCTAGTTGAAGGATGTCTCATTCTTGGGTATTATCATCATATGCAATGGGATATCTATAGATCCCTCCAACAAAGTGGAAATAGAGGGATGGACGAGGCCAACATCGGTAACAAATATTCATATCTTCTTAGGGTTAGGTGGATATTATCGCTAATTTGTGATAAGTTTCTCAAAATTATCAAACCCTCTTACCAAGCTAACTTAGAAGGGATTCATGTTTTCTTGAAGTGATGAATGCTAAGAGATATTCAATGAGTTGAAAATCAGTCTTATCAATGCGCATGTTCTCACACCACACACAAGTGGAGAATTTCTTTTTGTATTTAGTGATGCTTCAATGAAGGTTATGGGTTGTGTGTGTTGGAACCATGGTATTCTACACATGAATTGGAGTGTGGTTTGTGTTTGTTGGCAATCCTCAGTGGAATTTCAGAATGTGTACCAGCAAAAAGATCATACAGTTCAAGATCAGAATGTGGAAAAATGGCAATGGGATAAGTGACGCGCAAGTATTGGTTGGGTCGCGCAGGTGACATGCGCGCTGAGAAGGGACTTGCGCGCCGGTGCCTAGGAGTTCTGGAAACTTGTGCACTATTTTTCTTCATGATCATAACTTCAAAATATAGAAAAGGAAAGTGGGTCGCTTGAGTATTGGTGTGATCGCCCAAGTGAGCAGTGCGACAGAGGCTAACGCGGATGAGCTGTGCGCCGGAACCTGCGCGTTGAGGGATGACTTGCGCTCCACCACGCAGGGGGTCCAATTTTCCTATAAATAGAGGAACACCCCTCCTCATTTGTAACCATGTTCAAGACATATATATTTTTCGATCTCTCTTCATGCAAGTGGTTGAGTCGCGCAAGTGGTGGTTGGGTCGCGCAAGTAGAGGTTGCGTGATGGTTGTTGGTTGCACAACCAAGGTGGTTTGGGAGTTAAAGGTGTAGAGTCGCGCAAGTTTGGAGTTGAAGGACGCAGTGTTGTGCAAGTTTGTTGGTGTCACCTGTGCACCAATTTTGTACCGCGCAAGTGACTTGCGTGCCGTACTTGAAACTTGCACACCGGTCTTGGAGAAGCGTGCGAGGTGAGGTTGTTGTACGCCGGTTCTTTTGGAGTTGCACAAAAACTGGAAGATTGCCCGATACTTTCGGTGCCAAGTGGGATTAGTATACGAGTGAAAGTTGGACTTCAACAGAGCATCTTCATTCAATAGAGGATGCCTTATTTTGCAACAATGAAGAGACCTTCACGTCTATAAACTGAGTGTCACTTCACCAAGGGCAGTGAGCTAGGGGGAGTCAACGGGACTGACCTAAGGGATGTTGTGAGCTATCCCTGAACTTTTGTAAAGGCAGTGAGCCTAGGACATAGTGACTGTGCCAGAACCTTTGTAATCCACAGCTAGTGAAGATTAGTGGAATTTGGTATGACCGAAAACTTGTCGGCGTATGCACCTTGGACATAGCCCTTAGTAGTGAACCAAGTAAAAAGTGTTGTTTATTCTCTGTGCATGTGAATATTTTCTTTCTGATTATTTTCATCATATAGGTTCAACAAGTTCCTACCAACGTGGGAACAAGATCCATCACATTAAAAGAAAAAGTTGTCACCCTGATTCACCCCTCCCCTCTCAGGGTGTCCCGGGTTCCTTCAGTGTGTCGATGCAAAATGAAAAATTCATTACTTATGCTTCAAGGAAATTAAAATTTCATGAGAAAAACTATGCAACACATGATCTGGATTTGGCTATAGTAATCTTCGCTTTGAAAATTTGGCGACAATACCTCTTTGGGGAGAAGTGTGAAATATACACAGATCACAAAAACCTCAAGTATATATTCATATAGAAATTGTTGAATATGCACCAAGGAAGATGGCTAGAGCTGATCAAAGACAATGAATGCTCAATCCATTACCACCCTGGGAAAGCAAACAAGGTGGAGGATGCTCTAAGTAGAAATTACCCAACGATTATATCATTGATGATAATTGAAAATGATCCAATATTATTAGATATGATGAATATGGACTTGGTAATCATAAACAAGGGAACATCATCAATCATTTCATAATGATTGCTTAATCATTTTTGGAAAGGTTAAAGGATGCTCAAAATGATGATGTGTGAATTCGGAAGAAAGTGAATACTATCAGAAAAGGTAAATCCTCGAATTTCAATGTTAATGAAGAAGGAATTGTGGGATTTAGGTCAAGAATATGTGTTTCATAAAATCCAGATTTAAAGAAATAACTTTTCGATGATGCACATAGTTTGAATTTCTCCATTCACCCAGAAAACGCAAAGATGTTTCGAGATCTCTGAGAGCATTATTGGTGGATAATATGAAGAAGGAGACCACTGAGTATACATCAAAGTTCTTGGTATGTTAGTAATTGAAGGTTGAGAGGCAGAATTCTAAGGGGATGATGCAACCATTAACCATACTAGTATGGATATGGGAGAACATCACCATGGACTTTTTCACCGGACATCTGAACACATCCAAAGGAAATAACGCTATTTTGGTTGTTGTGGATCATCTTACAAATTATTCACACTTCATTAAAATTCGATAGGATTTATCATTGAATCAACTGTCAAGGATGTACATCAGAGAAGTGGTAAGGTTACAAGGAGTTCCACTATCAATTGTATCCAATCATGATCTAAGATTCACCTCTACATTCTGGAAGAGTCTTCAACATGCTCGGAATATTGAGATGAACTTCAATACGGATTATCATCCTCAAATTGATGGACAATATGAGGAGACTATCCAAACACTTGAGGACATGTTGAGATCATGCTCAATATACTTCAATGGACGATGGGATCAAAATCTGCATCCTATCGAGTTCTCTTAAAACAACAGTTTCCACTCAATAATCCAAATGGCTCTATATGAATCCCTTTATGGGAATAGGTGGGCATTTTGGGATGATATTGGGGAGTGAAAACTCTTAGGTCCGGAAATGGTCGAAGAAATAGTGGAGAAGGTTAATACCATCCAGTGGCAAATTAAATCTTCTCAGAGATATGCGGATAATCGTCGATGAGACCTAGATTTTGATTTAGGAGACATGTTATTCCTATGCATATTACTATGGAAGATAGTTATGAGATTTCTGAATAAGTGAAAGCTTAGTCCAAGGTACATAGTCCCTTTTGAGATCCTTGATCGCATTGGAGCAGTGGCCTATCGACTAGCACTCCCATCAAACCCATATCAATTACATGATGTATTCCATGTATCACTCTTGAGTAAGTACATACTTGACCCATCATTTGTTCTCAATATAGAGGTGGTACCATTGGATAATGACCTATCCTATGAAGATTAGTCAATGAAGATCTTAGATCGTAGGGAAAAAGTTCTACGAAATAAGACAATGCCCCTCATGAAGGTGTTGTGAAAAAACCACAAGTTTGAAGAGGCAATGTGGGAATTGGAGGAAGTGATGAATTAGAGTTACCTACATCTATTTTAGTGTGGGACAAGGATTTTCGAGGGTAAAATTTCTTAAGGGAGGAGATAGTAACGACCCAAACTTTTATTAATGAAAATTCATCTCGATCTAATTAAATGTATTATTATGTAAAATGGTTATATAACATATTCACCACTTTAGATTTATGTATTTGGAATTTAAAATACCATAAATAATTGTGATTGTTGAAAATATAGTCATTGAATAGTGATCAAATGATTAGTATAAATATAGGGCTTCAAAAAATCCAATTTACTCAGAAAAAGGAAGTGATGGCCTCATCCAGTAGAATTGCTCCATAATATACCCATATTTTGGAGCTCAGAAAACAAGGTGGCATCGCTAGGCTTCTCTATTGACAAATCAAAAACTGAGCTTCAACACGTTAAGCTCGAACGGAACCGCCTACGGGAGAAGTGGAAGTTGAGAGAGATTACCACTCAAGCGATGTTATCTGAGCCACCTCAAGAGTCCATCACCATCACACACCATACCCTTAGGTCATATGTGGGTGTTATCAGTGTTTATGTTACAAGACCCTAGCACTATGATTAGGTGAATTATTTTTTTATATAATAAATAATAAACATTCATTTTATTATTGTTTGTAAATATTTTTTAAAACACAAATAGTATTTTTAGTTAATATTAAATTAAGAAATATATTTTGATGAATTAATGGATTTTTAAATTAAATAGTATTTTAATAAAATATTATTACTAAATTTCTTTTTATTAAATATAAATAGTCTTATAATTTTGAGGAATACAATTGTGATTTTTATTAAGGTTTGACAGCTGTTTTTGTCAAAACCCATGAATTTTCGATAAATGTTGGTTTCTATTTTAAATGTAAAACTTCACATATTTAGAAAATTATTTAGATAAAATGAATATTATTTTTTTAATTAGGATGTTGAAATTTTCCAATGGTGAATTTTTCAAAATTTTCCGAGCCATTCAAATTTTTGCGTAAAAATTACATATTATTTAAATATATAATATGTTCTTTGATATAATAATGACCAAATAGTGATGTAATAAAATACTATAGAATGTATTTTAGGCTAATATATGTTTTACATTTAAAATAATTTTAATTTATATTTATTTGTTTAATTTTATGGTGCCTTACTGAACCCTCCAAGACTTATAAAACATTTTAACATTTTAAAATGATTTCCTTAAGATTGTAACTCACCTCTACATAAAAAGCCTAATATTTTAATATTTTAGGCCATTGGCCTTATAAAATAATTTTTTTCACTCCCCTTTGGTAAAAAAACATGGGAAAAAATCATGGTTTGGATTGTGGTTTTTATTAGTTTAATGTGTGGTGTACAAAACCTAAATAATAATGAATTCTCTCTCTTTTACTATATAAACCCACCGAAGCTCCCACTTCTCTTCACTCAAAACCCTTGGATCACATACCTAACCTAACCTAATATCTATAAAATCCTTCCAAGGTTCTCTAATATCCAAAGAAGCCTCTCTCATTCCCCTCTCAAGCCTTTGGGATCACACTTACTAGTAAGGTATTGCTTCCTCTCTCATTTTTTTCCAAATTGATTTTCAATTAAAAAAGTTTGGGTATGATTTTTAACCTCCCAAATACTTCCATACATATGTTTGAATGATGATAGACCCTTTTATCTCTCATTAATTCCTCCCATGTACACCTGTTACGATGCTTAAATTCCGTAAAATATTTCATCCTTTCTCAATTTTTTCTAAGTTTATTTATATTGTAATCCCCTTTTATTTTTAGTTATAAATGTTGGGGTATGATTTATCACCTACCTCATACTTCCCTACTTGTGTTTTAATGATTATATACCTATTTATATCTCATTATTTCCTCCCATGTACACCTGTTACCATACCGAAATTCTATAAGGAATTTCACTATTTACACTTACATTCTAGAACTTATTTTGTATTATGAATATAAATTACATTAAATATGTTGGGAAATGTTTATATATGACTCCCTTACTATCCATTTCATGTAAATATGATGATACACCCCTTTATCTCCCATAAAAAAATTTATGAATTCTTATGTCATGTTGTTATGCTGCCGAAATTGAACTGCGGTTTTCCAAGACAAAGTCATTGTGTAGTGAATACCATGTCCGTTTCTCTATCAAGGGTATTCACCTTTATGAACATTTACTTGTTTATTATATAGTTTTATTTATTAATTCCAATTTTTTTATCATGGAATAAATTATGATGTTTAATGAATCCTTATTATATGATCCATGCGGAACACTTATGTATGAAATAAAATGCTTAAGAAGGGTGCACCCTAATAGTGCTCCAATGCATTGGGTAATGATTAGTATCATGATACATCAAGTTAAATGAGGTTTTACTCATTCTAATTAAATTTCAATGAGGGTTTACTCATGATCCATGTTCAATGATCCTTGTATCAAGTTAATATCATGTTAAATGTTGATGCCACATTTCCATGTTCTTGACCCGTACTCCCAATGGAGTATCAAGTGACATCACCCCACATGCATTCTCCATGGTCAAACCCAACACAAATATGAACTGAGGAGAAATAAAAGAATGTGTAGAACCTATATCAAATAATTCACTAAAAAGCATAGAAACTTCAATAATTGTACCTAGAACTATGGACAATCATACCTCACCACCCTCAGGTGTAGTCTGAACCGCGTGGAGTAGACCCACCCCTCTACCCTAGGCTCCAACCTGAGTACCATGAACTGCACTACCCTGATGATAAGAATGGTCTCTCCCCCGGGTTCTACATCCACCACCCTTACCGATACGACCTATAGAGCTCCAACTTCTAGCTTGATATGGGGTAACTGACCCCCTGCCTACACTTAGCATCTACTTTTGACTTCCTTTATTTCATGGCAGCCACGGGTTCCTGCAGAACTTTTGCACATGGCCAAACCTACCGCATGCCCGACACTTGACTGGTGGTAGGGGACACTGGCCATGTATGTACCCTGACCTACCACACTAATTTAAAAAGATCTTGTAGCCACTCTAAGAGGTTTTTCACCTATTTTTTCTACTCTTCAAACTTACACTCTGCTGAAAGTTTCCCAAATGGAACTTCCTACCCTCGAAAGACACACTACTGGTCCGCACAACTTTCCCCACAAGATCACTACCTAAGGCCCCCTTGAGGTTTTCCTTTGAGATAAGATCTTGATCTACCACTATAGAAAACCTCTTTAGATAAAAGATATTTACCTGAGACATGATCTTGTGTCTCAACCCATCCTGGAAACTTATCGCCATAGTTGCCTCATCAACAGTCAAAGCTGGAATGACGAGACGCAAATCAGTGAAATGGCTAGTGTATTACATCACCAACATCACTACTTGAGTCATACTTATAATATCCATCACATTTTTCTGTCTCAGGGTCTCTGGATAGAAGTTATCAAGAAATTTCTCCTGTAAGTCCTTCCATAGCATTCCCTTAACCTGTTTTTGTTTGGACCATGATGTACCACCAACGCTTCGCTTGGCCACTCAACATATTAGCTGCCAACTTGTCTCACTTATCAACAAGAGTCTCTAGATATCACGAATAGTCTGGATAGACTCGATCCAAAACTCTGTTGTCTCTGGCCTACCCTGTCTGGTAAAGGTTGGAGGGTGCTACAGCTGAAACTCTCTAGTCAGCTCGAACATAATCAGTGCAACTCTCTCTGGATGTCGTTCCATCATATGCAAGAAACTATTGAATTTCTCATTGAACTTATCTTCCATATCACCCTCAACCACAAGATTCCCCTAATACACTATCGAAGGAGCATTCTCGGCAATATCTTCTGGTCACCCAACTAGCACGCGTCTTCACGGCATCATTTCTCAACAATTCCAAGAACAACATTAGAAAGAATCACTAAAGCTATCATGAAAGGAAGGGATAAAATAGGAAGGCTCATCACTATCCATAATAAACCATTTTTTATACACCATTCCACCATGCCCACCATATTTGGGAAACTACCTTTAGCCATTCCTAGTAAGACCATGGCCAACATGGTTAACCAACTCACACAGTTGCAAGCCTTTATTTCTTACTCCATTTCAAACCATTCCACATTCCAAGTCACTTTAACAACATCTTAACCAACTTTAAATTCTTATTAAACATGTTCCTTGATTATCACCCAACATTTTTACACCCCTTGTTACCCATTCACATTATCTTATTAGGAATAACTTCATAACTTTTAAAATAAATAATACATCCTAACCTTTACATCCCACACAATCATTCCATGTGTGTGTACCTACCATGATGCATGTCACTTATATTTATAGGTGCCTATTATGATGCATGAATGAACAACCTCATTCCATTCTGGCTACGAGTTAAACATCACAAAATCCTTAAATAACTCAACAAGTGAGTCACCCAATGGTGAAATATCATCAAATGTAACAACACATAACAAGAATAACAATTACCACCAAGGGTGACATGGGTTTTCCCCCCATACATGGGTTATATACTCCCAAGAACAATCTCATTACCAGGGCCAGACACTGCCCAAACCTCCATCTACCATCCCCAAATAGTATGAAAGAGAAATGACCTCCTCTGAAACCACTTTGTAGTGTCCCCAACCTGGGAGCCACTAACCAGTGCCATGAGCTGGGTGGTTACCTGACCTAAAGCATGCCTCCCCATATGCCAGAGGTTACTGACTAGAAGCGAGGGTCTAAGTAGTCATGTGGGGAGGCTATACCCCCTATTTCTAGATTAAACCACAGTATTAAAAATATAAATAGTATAAACATTATAAAACAACCCACTCAATGCGTAAATTAATCATTCCCAAATTGGGAACAACACAACCATCAGTATGTCATGCCATGATACAGTGAAAAGTAAACCAAAACCAAAATGAAGAGAAATAGAAGAATCCCCAAAATGTTCCTAGAACTAAGTGCCAAACCTCAACCAAGCTCATCCCAAATCCTAACTCAATTCCCAAGCAATGGTCCCTTTCCCTTCTCTGAACCTGCAACCATGAAATCTACCTGGGTACCCAATGGAAGCCCTAGAAGGGTGTGAGTACAACTCAATTGGCCACCACCAATGGTGTCTATAAAATATCCAGCCCATAGATAAGGCATGCAGTGGTAAAAAAATAAAGTAAAGTAAACATATTATAAATCCATGATTAATTATTTTATTTTCAGTTAACTTATAAAATAACCCATACTCATTCCAAGATACTTTATTTATCAATTCACCCTTTATATGTGTTCAATGGATTAGGAATGATCAAAATTCTCAACATGAGGGAGTTAAACAAGTCATATCTCACTAGGCATCATAACACAACAATTTTCATTATCCTCACCTCGAAGCCTCAGTTTGGGTGGATGTAACCATTAGGGGATTGGAACTCTCTCCCCTTCCCTAACCCTTGCATCTAGTGGGTGGAGTTTGGAACTGTTGGAGTTGGTGGTCTAGAACCAACTACTTTGTACTTTATTCATTAATAAAAGCCTTATCACATCTTGATGGTTCTTCTGTATGACAATGCATGTGATAATGTCCTAAGGAAATCTATTGCATTAATGGGTCATAGTGGATCCCTGCTATGATGAGAACCCAGAAGTTCCATAACAATGTTCTTGAATATATGTTCTATGTCCGGATGATATTATTTGAGGGACACAAATAATGCAGGTCATTAAGGGTGAGGACTCATAAAACATTGAGGCACCTTCTCATGGTGTTCTCCCTTCGTAATATCCAGGAGGATATTATGAGAATGAGACCCGCCAGTAGGAAATTCACATTTCATAGTGTCATTGGATGTTCCTATCTGCGGACATGCGTATTGGTCCTTAGAATATAAGATTATTATTAATGGGTATTACAACTCACGCACTTAGATGTATTGAATAAAACTATGATGAAACATTGTTCACAGTGAGGTTGGAAACTTTGGGTGTGTTACGAGTAATACTGCATTAATAGATAACGCGAGAAAGGATTTGTCCCTTCTGTTCCATAAAGAAAGTAGATATCTCAGGCCCTTTGATGAAATTGATATATCCTAAATAAAACCATGTCCATGGTAAGGTATGAGTGAGTTCAATTCTGGAAAGTCAAAGAAATAATAATCGAGCACATGGGTTGATGGCACTAGCATGCAACCCTCTTGATTGGAGATATCGAGACAAAGGGATTATATTACACAGTAAGAGTTCGTAGGAGTTGACACATCATTGCAGTGTTAACTTCTTTTTCTATGGGCTCCTTGGCGTGTTGCTAGATGCTAACCTTGGACTTTAGGCAGGCTCCACCTAATGCCACTGAGAAAGAGGCCTAGAGGGCCACACACTAAGTGTGTCCATGTATCTCAGTTAAATATTAATTTAACAAGTTAAATAAATATTATTCCCGACAGAGGTTTAATAATTATTTAAGGATGCCTGGTCGCATTTATTTTGACACTAGTTATTCGATAGAATATATTGTGCATGAAATAATATATATATTTATTAGCGAGTAATGCAGTTACATTTATTTAAGAAATAAATAGCCATTACTCAAGGTCTGATAAATATGGTGGAGGAAATAAATAAAATGTAAAAATAAAAGTACACGCCATGTATATTTATATACACGCCCTGTAGTTTGTTTTTTCGGGATTCGTGAGAAAATATTGTTTATTTAATTTAATGATATTAAATGTAATATGTTGGGCACATGTCAAGTAATAATGGTCAACTGCCATTATTAAGACATGGGGTATTACTAAGAATTAAATGAAATGATTAAATGCTTTCGGGCAATTAATTCATTTTATTATTCTAAGTATTATAATCCCAAATTACATTATTCTCATTGAAGGAGAGCCATTTTGGTTGTGCACAATGGATTGGGAAATACTCTCAAGCCAAGAGAGAATTACTTTTCCACCAAGAACACTTTCAAGTTACGAAAGCGATATCATGCACCGGATCAAGGCAGTTGAAGGTGGGCATCGCAAGTGAAGGCTCTTCCGCGCTAGCACCCGGAGATCCCTTCAGCGATGTCCATAGATATGTGGATCACGTGTGGATCACCACTAGAGGAATACTATACTTGGATTCTACAACGCAATGACGGATCACCGGATCGTGACCGGAGACTCCAACGAAGAAAGAATTCCATCGAGGTAATTCTTATGAATTAATTAAATTAATTATAACCAACATATGATGATCCTATCTCAAGGGTTCTGGGACTCTTCTTTTTTTCATTCTTTGTTCTATTCCGAAGATTCACAATTTTAAATCATGACGGATCTTGGATTGAACGTTGTTTAACGTTAAAATTAAAGTTGGGAAAACCCACCAACGCGCTTCCGCTGCGCCCGGAACCTACAATTGGTTTCAGAGGGGTCATATCGTTGATTATAATTATTTAGTTTTTCGTTGGTAATTTACACATTTAATAATTTAGTTATTTCAATTCAAGTTTAATCGTTCTGGAAATCTGAATATCGAGATCTGTTCCTCCTCCCTCGTTTCTCGTTCACCTCACATAAACGAATTTTTCTTTTAATTTTGATTAAAATAAAATACAGTAAATCATCCGGAGGAGCCAAAAGTTTCTGGATGTACAACACCAGAATACACGGCGTGTATTCGGAAGTACACATCGTGTAGTCTAGGTTCAATGCATTTACTGATCCGCCAAATCAGGCCATGTATTGGATTCTTTCTAAGAATTTAAGACACCATGTGTTGACCAGAAATAGGTGGCACACGGTTTCCAGAATACACACTATGTGGTCCAATGAACACGGCGTGTAGTCCTTTCGGGTTAGGTTTGGGCCGTGTACTCCGTACACAGCCTGCCCAGCTGGAATCCGTGTAACACGGAAACTACACGGCGTGTGTCCCACTGTACACGTCGTGTACTCCGTAAATTTCTGAAGTACATTAACACACCCTGTCCCCGGGCATGTACTTTGTATGAACGGTGAAGAAAAGTACACTCCATGTATTCGGAACTACACGCCGTGTACTCACCCAAATTACGCATATTTATTAAAATTTATTATTATATTATGCAAACCCTTGAGACATGTACCATGGTGCAGGCATAAAGCTGAGGCACAACACGTGATAGGTGTTTTATATATATATGTTTAATTTAACATCTGTGTAATGAACGGGAATTCACCGGGTTGCCTCCAAGGTACAAGTTACGTACATGGATAATTTTAAATGAATTTTTTTGTTCACAATTATGATGGATGAGAATCTCAAGGAAATTCAGAAAAGTGTTTAAGATAAAAGGATTGATTAATTAAAGATAATTAATTGATTCGAGCGTGATTTATCTTAAAAAATAATGATTAAAGAATTGAATGCTAGTTTTATTTATGCGTAAATATCGTTGCATGTATGGATGATCATGAGATATACCAAGACCTTTGTATGTGAATGGTTTCTTTTAATTTATTTATTTAAATTAAATCTATTGTCCTCCAAGCCATCTCCTCATTAATATGAATGGCTTGTGCACCCAAGGATTATTTTATGTAAAAACACCTTTTACCCTTCACCTGCGTGTGAGATAAATGCATATGTAATGGATGGAGCTCCCAAGCTAGTGGAGGCGGCTCAAGTCAAGAGCCAAGGTGAAACCAATCCAAGGAAATACAAAGGTGGACATGTGAAAAGCTGTAAGCACGAACCCGAAAGGTTCAAGGTGTTACTCCCCTAGGTCTTGGTTTAGTTTATCAACCGCTAGATAAACTAACCAATAGAAAAGCTCATGATCATACCATTTATTTTATTTCTGTCAGTTGTATGGTTTATTTATTGTGGGTGTGTTGTCATGATCACACAATTAATTAATTAAACAAGCATGCAAGATGAAACTAAAATAAAACCGGCTTATACGTAAATATTATCTTAGACATGGTTAATCACTTAAGTATATCCCACTTAATATTAACAAGAATGTAATTAAAGATAATAAAATAGAAATTTACGTATAAGGATAAAATCCCCTAAAAGAAATGTTAAGTCGGCATAGCCTTCCATGATCTTGGTTAGAATCGAACCATAGTTCAAAGTGCTTGACCACCCTATTTGGGGTGCTTTCAATTATCGGGGAATTCTAATTCAAGGTTTTGGGTTGACTTGACTTGGTTCGCATCAAGGTTTGACTACCATAGCAGGACTTGGTGTGACCAAGAGGCAATGGTTGAGGAAATCCAAAATAAAAGGATTTCAGGATTGGGGAGTCCACTCAGCGGATCAAGGAGCTGCGAGTTAATGAAGTTGGCATTTGGAATGCCTACCTAAAACCCTTAAAGTTGCTTGACCAACCCTAGTTGGGGTAATGCGAAGGGAAATATGGATCCTTTCCACTAGAATATTCACACAACAGAATATTCTGAAGTCAATGGTGAGGGCTATTGGATTTTGATAAAATAGTGGGAGATTAATAAGTATTAATTTATTTAGTTGTCTCATTTTTGTAATAAAGTACTGAACCTTTGCTCATCTTAATTTGTAGAAACGGTAAGAAAATGACTTCAAACATATCATTGCGCACCATACTCAAAAAAGAAAACCTTCTCACCGGCACCAATTTCCAAGAGTGGCAGAGGCGTTTACGCGTCATCCTTCGCCACGAAAGGAAATTATATGTGCTGGAACAGCCTATTCCAGTTGCGCATGGGAAAGAGGCTAGTGATGAGGAATTATCTCTCTACATGAAACACATGGATGATGCCACAGATGTCCAGTGTTTCATGCTATCGGCCATGTCTAATGAGCTCTTGAAGCAACATGAAAACATGGACGCGTATAGCATGATGTCTCACCTTAAAGATCTCTACCAAGAGAAGGCAAGACAGGAGAGGTATGAGATCTCCAATTCATTGTTTAGCACGAATCTTGGAGAGTCTTCACCAGCTGGGCCTCATGTAGTCAAGCTTATTGGCTACATTGAACGTCTGGACATCTTAGGGATTAAATTCCCTGATGAGTTGCGTACAGATATCATCCTATCATCACTGCCCAAGACCTTCTCTAGCTTCATTGTCAACTATAATATGAGCGGCAATGAGAAGAGTCTATCAGAGCTTCTGACCTTGATTCTCCAGGTAGATAAGGACATGGGGCATGACAAACCCACTGTCCTTATAGTGAATAAGAAAAGGAAGGACAAGGCAAAGGGGTCAAAGACTTATAAATGGTCTGAAGCCCCCGAGCACCGTCCCTCCAAGAAGGGTAAGATCCAGAGGCAGGGCAAGGAATGGGAGGCAGTGTCTTTTGCATGTGGAAAGCAAGGCCACTGGAAGAGGAACTGCACCCAGAAGCATGGGGATGCTAAAGGTGCGTATGTTATCGAGTGCAATCTTTCTATTTATACACATTGGGTATTAGAGACTGCTTGTGGGGATCACATCTGTATTCAAATGCAAGAACCAAGTAGATTTTGAAAGATTTCCAGAGGAGAGGTGGATCTTCGAGCTGCCAATGGCGGAAGGCTGGCTCTGTTGGCTATTGGCGACTATCACCTCTCATTGCCAACTGGCATGATTTTGGTTTTACAAAACTGTTATTTTGTGCCTTGTGTTACCAAGAACATAATTTCTGTATCTTTTTTGGATATGGATGGATTTGTTTTCAAGTTTGGAAATAAGGGTTGTCTCTTTTATAAGAACAATGTATGTTATGGTATGGAACATTTGGATAATGGTTTGTATGTATTAAATTACGAAAACCAAGTGTTGGCAATCGATAACGAAACAAACTCACATGACTCATACATCACCCAGTTATGGCATCACCGCCTTGGTCATGTGAACGAGAATCGCTTGACAAAGCTCTGCCAAGATGGATATTTAGACTCTACTGAGATAAAACCACTTGATAAATGTCACACTTGTTTACAAGGAAAAATGACCAAGCTGCCTTTTGGTGGACAAGTTGAAAGGGCCACAGAGCTTCTAGGATTGGTACACACAGATGTGTGTGGACCATTTCTAGTAAAAGCTAGAGGTATATATTATTAGTTCATTACTTTTAATGATAATTTTAGTAGATATGGCTATTTCTACTTAATGAGGTATAAGTCAGAGTCCTTAGAGAAATTTAAGGAATTCAAAAATGAAGTAGAGAATCAGCTTGGTAAGAAGATAACGAAGCTTTGATCGGATCGAGGTGGAGAATATCTGAACCAAGAGTTCATCGATCTTCTATGGGAGTCTTGGATTCTATCTTAGCTCACTCCTCCTTATACACCACAGTGGAATGGTGTTAGTGAAAGGAGGAACCACACCTTCATGGACATGGTGAGGTCGATGATGAGTCATGCAGATCTTCCATTATCCTTTTGGTTATATGCATTACAAACTACATCATACACAGTAAACCAATTACCAACTAAGGCGGAAAATGGAATTCCATCTGAGTTATGGAATGGAAGGAAACCCACTTTATCTCACACACATGTATGGGGATGCGAGCCGTTTGTTAAGGCATTCTCAGGCAACAAACTATCACCCTGAGGCATGAAGTGTATCTTTATAGGATATCCCAAGGAAACGAAAGGATATTACCTATATAACCCTCAAGAAAAGAAAGTGACTATCTCCAGACAAGCCGTCTTTCTTGACAGGGAGCACATCCTCAAGAAGGATAGTGGGATCAAGATTGACTTCGACGAATTTGATGCTCAAGATACATAGGAGTTGGTACAGGAACAAGTTCCAAAAGTCCCCGTGGAAGAGGTTCTAGAAACACAAGTACTATGTAGGAGCTCAAGAGAGGTAAGGGGACCAGAGATATTTGGTTTCCTAGTCACCGAGGATGGTGAATTGTTATTGTTGGACAATGATGAACCTCTCTCCTACAAGGAAGCAGTAGAAAGATCAGAAGCTGCAAGATGGCTAGAAGCTATGAATTCTGAGATGGATTCCATGTATCAGAACCAAGTTTGGGTTCTGGTTGATGAGCCAAATGATGTAAAGCATGTTGGATGCAAATGGGTATTCAAAAGAAATATGGACATGGAAGGTCAAGTTAGCACCTATAAATCAAGTCTAGTGGCTAAAGGATTCAGGAAGCGTCAAGGAATTGACTATGATGAAACCTTCTTGCCAGTTGCCATGTTTAAATCGATAAGAATCATAATTGCCATATCATCTTACCATGACTACGAGATTTGGAAGATGGATGTCAAAACAACATTCATTAACAGGAACCTTCAGGAAGATTTATATATGACACAACCAGAAGGGTTTGTGACACCAGGTGAAGCCAAACGGGTTTTCAAGTTGCAGAAATCCATTTATGGATTGAAGCAAGCATCCAGGTCATGGAACATTCGATTTGATGAATCCATAAAGGAATTTGGTTTCATTAAGAACGAATGTGAGCCATGTGTTTATAAGATGTTTAATGGGAATTCAGTTGTCATCCTAGTGGTATATGTTGATGACATATTGCTTATTGGAAATGGCGTACCATCCTTACAGTCAGTTAAGGACTGGTTGAACGAATGTTTATCCATGAAGGACTTAGGAGAAGTAGCCTACATTATAGGGATCATGATCATTCGTGATAGATCCAATAGGTTGCTTGGACTAAGTCAGGGTACACACATTGACCAAATACTAAATAGATTTAGTATGGAAAAAACCAAGAGTGGATTGGTTCCAGTGTCACATGTCTTACATCTTTCTAAGAAAATGTGTCCCCAGACACAACAGGAGAAAGATAGGATGAGTAAGGTCCCATAATATTCAGTTATAGGATCCATCATGTATTCCATGTTATGTACCATGATTCATGTTGCCTATTCATTGAGCATGGTAGGAAGATATCAAGAAGATTCAGGAGAATGTCATTGGACTGCTGTTAAGACTATCCTTAAGTATCTGAGAAGAACTAAGGATATGTTCCTGGTGTATGAAGGATACGAGGAGCTTATCATCAGAGGGTATGCTGATGTTGGTTTTCAGAAAGATCAGAATAATCTGAAGTCGCAATCTAGATATTTTTTCTGTCTCAATGGAGGAGTTGTGAGCTGGAAGAGTTCAAAGCAGCCAGTTGTCGCCGATTCTACAGCGGAGTCCGAGTATATAGCGGCTTATGATGCAGCCAAGAAAGCTGTCTGGATTCGTAACTTTGTCTAGGAGCTTGATGTGGTGCCTAACAGTAAAGATCCCATTACATTGTATTGTGATAATACTGCAGCGGTGGCTCTTGCAAAAGAACCAAGGTCACATCAATGGACAAAGAACAAACTCAAGAAGAATCACCTCTTGAGGGATTTCTATAAATGGGTTAAAGTAGTAATAATTAGAGTGTCCACGGAATAGAACGTGATGGATCCCATGACTAAAGGCCTATCTCAGCAGAAGCATGAATATCATGTGAGAGCTAGCGGGTTAAAGGTTGTTAGCAGTTGTCTCTAGTCCAAGTGGGAGTCTGTTGGAGTTAGTGGTCTAGAACCAACTAATTTGTACTTTATTCATTAATAAAAGCCTTATCACATCTTGATTTTTCTTCTACGTGACAATGCATGCGATAATGTCCTAAGGACAGTTTTTGCATTAATGGGTCATAGCGGATCCCTGCTATGATGAGAACCCAGAAGTGCCATAACACTGTTCTTGAATATATGTTCTATGGCTGGATGATATTATTTGAGGGACACAAATAATACAGGTCATTAGGGGTGAGGAATCATATAACTTTGAGGCACCTTCTAATGGTGTGCGCCCTTGGTAATATACAAGAGGATATTATGAGAACGAGACCCGCCAGTAGGAAATGCACATTTCATAGTGTCATTGGATGTTCCTATCTGCGGACGTGTGTATTGGTCCTTAGACATTAAGATTATTATTATTGGGTATTAAAAATCACGCACTTAGATGTATTGATGAAAACTATGACGACACACTGTTCGCAGTGAGGTAGGATACGTTGAGTGCGTTACGAGTAATACTGTATTAATAGATAATGCGAGAAAGGATTTGTCCCTTTTGTTCCATAACGGAAGTAGATATTTCAGGACCTTTGATTGAATTGATATAGCCTAAATAAATCCATGGCCATGGTAAGGTATGAGCGAGTTCAATTCCGGAAAGTCAAAGAAAGAATAATCGAGCACATGGGTTGATGGAACTAGCATGCAACCCGTTGGATTGGAGATATCAAGACAAAGGGATTATATTACACGGTAAGCGTTCGTAGGATGTGACACGTCATTGCGGCATTAACTTCTTTTTCTATGGGTGCCTTGGCGTGTTTCTAGACTCTAACCTTGGAATTTAGGCAGGCTCCGCCTAATGCCACTGAGAAAGAGGCCTAGAGGGTCACACACTAATTGTGTCCATGTATCTCAGTTAAATATTAATTTAACAAGTTAAATAAATATTATTCCCGACTGTGGTTTAATAATTATTTAAGGATGCCTGATCGCATTTATTTTGACACTAGTTATTCGAGAGAATATATTGTAGGCGAAATAATATATATATTTATTAGCGAGTAATGCAGTTACATTTATTTAAGAAATAAATAGACATTACTCAAGGTCTAATAAATATGGTGGAGGAAATAAATAAAATGCAAAAATAAAATTACACGCTGTGTATATTTATATACACACCGTGTAGTTTGTTTTTTCGGGATTCATGAGAAAATATTTTTTATTTAATTAAATGATATTAAATTTAATATGTTGGGTGCATGTCAAGTAATAATGGTCAACTATCATTTTTAAGACATGGGGTATTACTAATAATTAAATTAAATGATTAAATTCTTTCGGGAAATTAATTCATTTTATTATTCTAAGTATTATAATCCCAAATTACATTATTCTCATTGAAGGACATCCATTTTGGTTGTGCACAACGGATTGGGAAATACTCTCAAGCCAAGAGAGAATTCATTTTCCACTAAGAACGCTTTCAAGTTACGAAATCGAGATCCTCCACCGGATCAAGGCGGTTGAAGGTGGACATCGCAAGTTAAGGCTCTTCCGTGCTAGCACCCGGAGATCCCTTCGGTGACGTCCAGAGATACGTGGAGCACGTGTGGATCACCGCTAGAGGAATCTTGTACTTGGATTCTACAACGCAACGACAGATCGCTGGATCGTGACCAGAGACTCCAATGAAGAAAGAATTCCATTGAGGTAATTCTTATGAATTAATTAAATTAATTATAACCAACATATGATGATCCTATCTCAAGGGTTCCGACACTCTTCTTTTTTTTCATTCTTCGTTCTATTACGAATATTCAGCGTTTTAAATCGTGAAGAATCTCGGATTGAATGTTGTTTAACGTTAAAATTCAAGTTGGGAAAACCCACCAACGCGCTTCTGCTGCACTCGGAACCTACAGGAACCACAGTCAAAACTCAAACTGTGTGCGTAGAACCTCAAGTCTATACCCCACACATAAAATCCATGTGAAAATTATTTATTTAACATTAATTATATTAAACCACAATTCACAACAAAGAATCACTAATGTTATTAGAAACATCACAAAAATATCAATAAATGGGAATTTAACATTATGCCACACTCCATTAACACATTCCTTATTTCCAACTCACAACATTAATTCCGATTAATCATTTCCCATGCCTATCTCACTAACCATAATCATGTATAAATCTAATCCCTTAGAATTTCCCCTTATCTCACTTAACCCCTTTCTACTCCAACCAAACACCCACATAGGTCACCTACCAACCAAGGTGTGTTACTAAGACTCCCATTCACATCCTTCAATAATAATATCATATTCACCCTGGGATCTATGTTCTCGCACAATGGACCTAAATTTACTTAGCTAAACACTTATTTTGAGAATGTGTGCACACCCCTTGGGTGGCTCTAACTTAGGTCACATTGTCCTTGTAACACCCCAAGCTTCCACGGCACGTTTCCCTTCGAATAATGCAATAGCGTGTGTTGTACGCAACCTCGAGCTCTAACACACACCACAACTAATTAAACTAGCCGTTGTGAATAGTAATACCTAATTTTTGAAATTTTATAAATTTTATTTATCAAAATGGACTTCATTTTTGGATTTGGAATATCGAAATTAGCCTATGTTGAATTTTTGGTATTTTTCTGAGAACTTCTAATTTTTTATGAATAGTGAAAAATACTTAAAAACAACTTTTTTAATCAAAATAATTTATAGTGATAAATTATACTATTTAGTGGTTTTAAAGTATAATTAGAATATATTTTTACAATTTTATCCAATGGTGGTCATTATAATTAATTTAACATTGAAAATGGACATAAACAATTGCCAATCTTTTGATATAAATTGTTTCTTAAAAACATGCTATTTGTTGTGACAGCGGGAATTAATTATAAAATTAATTAATGCAACTTATATGTTTGGAATTTTGTAAAATAGACATCATTTTTGAATTCATAATATCAATTATAGCTTAGGGTGAAATTTTGGCATTGTTCTGAAAAACTTCAATTTTTGATGAATAGTGAAACCACTAAGTGGTAGTTAAATAACTGATTTTTCGTTTAAATGAAATATTACCACTTCTGTGATTTGATTTTCAAAAATCCGACATACATGGTTGTCATTAAGAAGTAAAATATGGTTGAATGAGATTAAAATAATTTTTGGTGAATAGTAACTTTTAAGTTCTTAATCGCGATTAGAGTTAATTAGTGTAGTTTAAGGTAAAAATAATGTTTTAATAATATGAGATGCGCTTGAAACATGTCCTACCCTCATTGGATGTGCCATGTCCGACCAAGACAATCCATGGGTCAACTTGGGGACCCCATGGATCCACTTTAGTTGGAAAATGACATAAATACCTTTTATTTAATGTTAAAGTAAAAAAATGACACAAACATGAAATGTTTTACTAAAACAATTTTTATATGGGGTTATACAAGTCATATTTTTGACTATAAATAGTCATTGGAAAGCTAAAAATATTTCCTACATCATAGTATTTGTTTTAGAATTTTTAGACATTAAATAAATTAAATTATTTATGACATCATGATGATGCAGCGATGACCTCATTATTTAACGATTTAAATAAAATGAGAAGATAATGCAAAATCCAAGGCTTACACTTGTCCAAAGCCTATTGGATGAGAATATTTCGAACCCTTATCACCTTAGCCACGAATGTTTTAAGTGTGGGACCTTTATAATCCGAAAAGCATTGTATAATAATGTAACATTTCAATCTTTCCAAAAGAGCCCCTCCTCTCCTCTTATAAAAGGCCCCCACATCTACCACCTTATTCACACTTTCAAGCCTTTTGGTTCAGCCAAACTCTGCCCAAATACTCTCCCAACTTCTCTCCCTTCATCCTAGAAGCTTTACTTTAGTCAGAAAGCCATCCTAAGGAGTCCTTTTGATCAAATCAAAAGGAAGAACCCGAAGAAGAGGTAACATTTTCATCACCCTCTTTCAAGTTTCTTTCTTCTTCCACTCCCTCTTTGTTTATTATTTCAATTCTAAAATTATAACACCAGTATATTATATATACTGTGATGTTATTATAAATATGGAACAACCATATTCAGTATTAAACCCATCATTTGAATGACATGTCACCATACGTGCGTACGTACGGCTTACCGTCTCCACGTCGTGGTGTAATTGTTATTCAATATATTATTATTTAGATGGGTATAATAATGATATGTAATTCATGTAAATAATAAATATAACATGATAATGATTCTGTATATATGATATACTATCCAATTATATATTATTTTAATATCAAAATAATGATATTGTCGCTCGTGCGTACGTACGGACTACCGTCTCCACGAACGCGATGAGATTCATTATCCGTCGTATCCATTAAAGTATAATTATCATTTGATGATTTAAAAAAAATGTTTAAGGACATGATATCATTCTGTATATGAATAATATACAACCTATCCATGAAAAACACGACTTACGTAACAAAACATATAAAAGAAAACGAGTAAGTTAACACCCGAAACAACGATAAATCTAAGATATTATTAACAAAGCAATGTTAAAAGATCATATATGATATCATATGAATGTATATGATTCTTGTATAATTTAATAACAATTATTTCACCATTATACAGGAGGTTAACCTACCCCAACCAAGGAAAAGTACAAGGTAAGGGTTTACTTCACAACCTCTTCATTATCCAAGGTTGTTTATACATAATTATCTACTGGGACCTCGTTATCATCCACATCCATGTTTCTTAAAAATGTCTTTCAAAACATTTTTACTATTAAATGGAAAATGGGTTAAAGTCATTTATACCCTTATACGTTTTTGAAAGGAATCTTACCGTCGTTTTCCAAACAATGTACTTTTTGACCTTTTTGACAAATTTAAGGTAAGAATGTTTTTTTACTTATACGGCGGGTGCGGCTATTTTCCGCCATCATAACTTCGTCAAAGCTTCCCTTACAAGCTTATAATAATATTTTCAAAGTAAATGTATTATTTTATAATTATGGGACTTTTAAATGATTTCAAAAAAGAGAGATATTTCTCTCAAATAGCTTTGATTTCATCCATGTCAACATCCTTTGATGGGTTTTAAGTTTATTTGAAATTGATTTATGATACAAAACTTCCATTGAGCATTTTGTGAAACATTTGACTGTGGATGTGTTATTTTTATACCATCCATAGTTTATGGAGAAACTGTTGACATTTCGTATGCTAGTTTTAATATGAATATTTATGTTATGTTTAAACCTATTCATATGAGGAATGTATTGGACTTAATAAGTGACGGTTGGAGCCCGCTATAGCTCCTCGATGCATCGGTAGGTCTCATGAGACAACTAGACGTGGAATGGGATGAGGCCCTTTCCCAATTTTATTTATGGTTTTGGCCGAGGCCTTAATCATTTTAGACATCTTGGCCGAGGCCTTAACAAAGTGTTTCAGAATTTCTGGCATTATACATTCCCTCATTATGAAAGTGGTTATTGATATTTCACGTGATTATTCGTCTAGTAGAATATCCATGTGAGTAAGTAATGGCATTATTTTATTTTACTTTTTCCATATTATGCTGAAGTTCAAGTTCAATAAGGCTTTTGTTTTAGTTATACATTGCCTTAAATGCTTATGTTTTCTTATGAAGGTTTCCGCTATATTGTTATCCTTACGGAGCATTTGAGCTCACCCCTTTCAATGTTTTATTTTTTCCAGGATGTGAAGAAGTGTATTATGACTGACTTGCAAGAATAGTCAGTGAGGATATGAGTGTGGACTAGGGAGACCATGTTATTGTAGTTTTCATTTTTATGATGTAATGTAATGTTTATGAATGTATCTAGTGTTTCCAAGGCTACTAAACTAATCTGTCTTTCGAGACTTGATCTTTTGTGATCATGCCAATGTTATGAATTAATGCACCGACTTTGGGTAGCTGGGGTTGGGGCGTTACAGTTGGTATCAGAGGCAGTTTAGTACTAACCTTGGAAGCTAGATTTAGATAAAATCTGATTAGAGCACATATCCCGAAGATAGACTTTGAGGATTGGTATAGAAGAACTTCCTAGAATTTTGGTATTGTAGAGATGTTGTGAGTTTTCCGAGCAATACATCCCTGTCTGGATACGAGCAGGTAGAGGCGGCTCTGGCACAGATGTACCTAGGGGTAAAACCCGAAAACACCGCTTTGAGCTAGACTCGAACGGGAACTGGTGCACGACAACGGGCCTTGCTGCACTCTTGGTTACGACACTCCCGGGGGATATGCTTTGGATAATTCCCATTTTCTTTACAAACCACTATGAAGGGTTACGAGTATATACTTCCTCAAAGAAAACATTTTTATAATTATGGATTATATCCATAATTAGTTCAATTTATGTTAAGTGTTTTACAAGTATGGAATTATGTATATTGATTCATGAACTAATCTAGTTTATGCCATTATTTAGAAATGGCGCCTAGTGGAAGGAATGAAAACCGTATCAATTCACGCACTCCGTGTAGGGATTTCCCTCCTGCTCAAGATAATTATGGTGGAGCTAGTGATACAACTGGTGCTGATCAGCTTCTCACCGTACTGGGACAACTCACGCAGGTTATGAATAACAACCTTACTCGTATGGAGCACCCTGATCCGCAACGTGGAGGATCAATACTAGACCGTTTCATGAGGCAACAACCACCAACCTTCAATGGGAGTACAAATCCTATAGTAGCTGAGCAATGGATAAATTCCTTAGAGAAAATATTCCATGCCTTGGGAGTAGTGAAAGGGATAATGTTGTCATGGCAGTTTACCGCCTCCTTGGAGATGTCGATCAATGGTGGTCACTAATTCAAAACACAAAGGAAGATGATGAATTAACAAAAATGGAATGGCAGGAGTTCAAAGAGCTGTTCTTAGAAAAATACATTCCTCGAGACCATCGAGCGGATATGGAAAGGAAATTTCTGAGTCTGAGGCAGAAGGAGGATGAGAATGTCGCAAAGTATGAGGCTAACTTTACAAGGTTATCAAGGTATGCTGCAGATTACATACGTAACCCAAGAAGTAAGACTGATCGTTTCATTGATGGGTTGAAACCATTTCTCCATTGAGCTTTAGTATCACAAACCTTCTCTTCATACGAAGGTATTGTCTTGTTCTCTATCAATACGGAAAAGGAATTCTCTAAGTCTTATGACTTTAAATCAAAGCAAGATAAGAAGAGATCCGCTGAAAACTCTGGGAAAGGAAATAAGGAAACAGGGAAGAAGGGTAGAAATGAATTTCCACCCTGTGATAATTGTGGTAGGAAGCACCCTGGTGCCTGTCTAAAAGGAAAAGGAGTATGTTACAAGTGTGGTGAAAAATGCCACCAAGCTCATGAATGCAAGGGAAAGAAAGTGGCTGTCAACGTGGAATGCTATAATTGTAGAGAGAAGGGACATTATGAAAATGAATGTCCTAAGCGTCAGGGGAACATACCTCAGAAGAGGCCAAGGGATCAGGGCCAGGCTTATGCTATCACTACTGCTGAGGTGGAAGCTCCGAAAGACGTGGTGGAAGGTAATTTAATGGTTTCCTCGAGTTTAGAAAATGCATTATTTGATTCTGGATCATCGCATTGTTTCATATCTTCCCAGTTTGCTAATAAAATTAGATATTTCCAATTTGATTTAACAAGGGAGTTGTCGGTCAAAACCCCTAAGGGAAGTATTGTTCCAACAAAGTTTTGTCGATTAGTTCCCATTAGAGCACCTAAATGTTCTTTACCTGCTGATCTCATCGTCATACCCATGATTGAATTTGATATAATACTCGGTATGGATTGGCTTTCGGACCATGATGAAAAAATTTATTGTAAGAGGAAAGAGGTTACGATTCTTGATGACGATGATAAGGAACACCTTATCTTTAGAGCTGAATCGTCGCCACATAATTCTTATCTAGATCCACCCCCAGTAGCTCAACTAAATTCAATTATTGGGGAGGAAGAGAAGGAAATTACTGAGGGTGAGGAAAGGAATATTCAAATAGAGGATGTACCTATTGTGAGAGAATATGTTGATGTGTTTCCGGAAGATTTACCTGGACATCCTCCAGAACGAGAAGTTGAGTTTTCCATTGATTTAATTCCTGGATCAAGGCCCATATCGAAGACCCCTTATAGAATGGCCACTGTGGAATTAGTTGAACTAAAGAAACAACTAGAGGAATTGAGTAATAAGGGATTTATTCGCCCTAGTGTTTCTCCTTGGTGAGCCCCTGTTCTTTTTGTTAAGAAGAAAGATGGATCTATGAGGTTGTGCATTGACTATAGGGAGATCAATGCTATAACAATAAAGAACAAGTATCCCCTACCTCGCATTGATGATTTGTTTGACCAACTGCATGGAGCTCAATACTTTTCAAAGATTGACCTTCGGTCTGGATACCATCAGTTGTGTGTGAAGAAGGAAGACGTTCCAAAGACAGCATTTCGAACAAGGTACGGGCATTACGAGTTTACAGTAATGCCTTTTGGATTGACTAATGCACCCTCTGTTTTCATGGATATAATGAATAGAGTTTTCAAGGAATATCTTGATGACTTTGTAGTGGTATTTATTGATGATATCTTGGTATACTCCAAAAGCCACGAAGATCATGAAAATCACTTACGCATTATCCTGAAGACTCTTAGAAGACATGAATTATATGGGAAATTTAGCAAGTGTGAATTCTGGCTTCATGAGATTTCTTTTCTTGGCCATATTGTCTCTAAGGATGGAATTTCCGTTGATCCTTCTAAAACCAAGGCAATCCAAGAATGGCCAGCACCGACAAGTATAACTGAGGTACGCAGTTTTATTGGTTTTGCAGGTTATTATCGATGTTTCGTCCAGGATTTTTCCAGATTGGCTAACCCATTGACAAAGCTCACACGTAAAGGGATTAAATTTGTCTGGACAAAAGAGTGTGAAGAATTTTTTGAAGAACTAAAGAGAAGATTAGTCAATGCCCCTGTATTGACTCTACCATCGGGGAATGATGGGTTTGTTATTTATAGTGATGCATCGAAGAAAGGACTTGGTTGTGTCCTTATGCAGAATGATAAGGTCATTGCCTATACATCACGACAGCTAAAAATTCGTGAGCAAAACTATCCTACTCATGATCTTGAGTTAGCAGCTGTGATCTTTGCTTTAAAGATATGGAGATATTACCTCTATGGTGAAAAATGTGAGATTTATACTGATCACAAGATTTTGAAGTATATTTTCACACAAAAAGAACTCAACATGAGGCAAAGGCGATGGCTTGAACTACTCAAGTATTATGATTGCACGATACATTACCACCCGGGGAAGGCAAACAAAGTGGCAGATGCTTTGAGTAGAAAAGACCATGGAGTTTTGAATGTGATGAGAATTGAAAGGGATCCAATTTTCTTGGATCTAGTGAAGATGGACATGGGAATAACTAGGGATGGTGAAACATCAATGCTTTTTCAAATGGTTTCCAAAACATCATTACTAAAAAGGATTAAGAGTTCTCAGACCAATGATGAAGAATTTCAGAAGAAGATTAAAGATGTGAATGATGGAAGATTGAGGGACTTTGTGTATAAGGATGGAATTTTGAAATTCAGGAAGAGACTTTGTGTTCCCAATGTACCTGATCTAAAAAGGGAATTGCTGGATGATGCTCATAGTTCCAATTTCTCTATACACCCTGGGAGCACCAAAATGTATAGAGATTTGAAGGAACATTTTTGGTGGGACAATATGAAGAGGGAGATTGCTGATTTTGTGTCGAGGTGTATGGTTTGTCAACAAGTGAAAGCTGGAAGGCAACATCCTGGTGGAGTATTGCAACCTCTTCCCATACCTGAGTGGAAATAGGATAATATTACGATGGACTTTGTCATGGGACTACCAAAGACTCCTAGAAGGAATGATGCAATATGGGTCATTGTTGATCGTCTTACTAAGTCAGCACATTTTCTGGCTATACGGGAGGATCTACCACTTGAACGTCTAGCAAGATTATATATTAATGAAGTTGTAAGACTTCATGGAGTACCCCTATCGATTGTTTCTGATCGTGATCCTTGTTTTACTTCAAGATTCTGGAAAAGTCTTCAAAAGGCCTTGGATACTGAACTTTGTTTGAGCACTGCCTATCACCCTGAAACAGATGGACAATCAGAATGGACTATTCAAACCTTAGAAGACATGTTGAGATCATGCTCTCTTGACTTTCAGGGTATGTGGGATCAATACTTACCACTGGTAGAATTTTCCTATAACAATAGCTTCCATTCAAGCATTCAGATGGCACCTTATGAAGCGTTATATGGAAAGAGATGTCGTACACCAACCTGTTGGGATGACATTGGTGAAAGAAAACTTGTGGGACCAGAACTGGTGGAAGAAACAATGGAAAAGGTGAAGGTAATCCAAAACCACATCAAATCAGCTCAAAGTAGGCAGAAGAGCTATGCCGATAACAGAAGAAAGGTTTTGGAATTTCAGGTGGGAGATCATGTTTTCCTAAAGGTATCTCCATGGAAGGGAGTTATACGTTTTGGTAAGAAGGGTAAGTTGAGTCCCAGGTACATCGGACCTTTCGAAATTCAAGATCGTATTGGGGCTGTAGCTTATCGTTTGGCGACGCCGCCAAATCTCTCCAAAGTTCACGATGTTTTCCACATATCGCTATTGAGAAAATACATGCCCGACCCAACACATGTACTTACCTATGAGGAATTAGAACTGGAACCCGATCTATCTTATTGCGAAGAGCCCATCAGAATTCTTGATGTGAGGGAGCAGGTGCTAAGAAACCGGATGACTCGTTTGGTAAAGGTTTTGTGGACAAATCATAAAATGGAAGAGGCAACGTGGGAACCTGAGGAACTTATGATGAAGAACCACCTGAGTCTTTTTATGCAGTAATACCCTAGAAATTGCGAGGACGCAATTATTTGAAGGAGGGGAGAATGTAACACCCCAAGCTTCCACGGTACGTTTCCCTTCGAATAATGCAATAGCGTGTGTTGTACGCAACCTCGAGCTCTAACACACACCACAACTAATTAAACTAGCCGTTGTGAATAGTAATACCTACTTTTTGAAATTTTATAAATTTTATTTATCAAAATGGACTTCATTTTTGGATTCGGAATATCGAAATTAGCCTATGTTGAATTTTTGGTATTTTTCTGAGAACTTCTAATTTTTTATGAATAGTGAAAAATACTTAAAAACAACTTTTTTAATCAAAATAATTTATAGTGATAAATTATACTATTTAGTGGTTTTAAAGTATAATTAGAATATATTTTTACCATTTTATCCAATGGTGGTCATTAGAATTAATTTAACATTGAAAATGGACATAAACAATTGCCAATCTTTTGATATAAATTGTTTCTTAAAAACACACTATTCGTTGTGACAGCGGGAATTAATTATAAAATTAATTAATGAAACTTATATGTTTGGAATTTTGTAAAATAGACATCATTTTTGAATTCAGAATATCAATTATAGCTTAGGGTGAAATTTTGGCATTGTTCTGAAAAACTTCAATTTTTGATGAATAGTGAAACCACTAAGTGGTAGTTAAATAACTGATTTTTCGTTTAAATGAAATATTACCACTTTTGTGATTTGATTTTCAAAAATCTTACATACATGGTTGTCATTAAGAAGTAAAATGTGGTTGAATGAGATTAAAATAATTTTTAGTGAATAGTAACTTTTAAGTTCTTAATCGCGATTAGAGGTAATTAGTGTAGTTTAAGGTAAAAATAATGTTTTAATAATATGAGATGAGCTTGACACATGTCCTACCCTCATTGGATGTGCCATGGCCTACCAAGACAATCCATGGGTCAACTTGGGGACCCCATGGAGCCACTTTAGTTGGAAAATGACATAAATACCTTTTATTTAATGTTAAAGTAAAAAAATGACACAAACATGAAATGTTTTACTAAAACAATTTTTATATGGGGTTATACAAGTCATATTTTTTACTATAAATAGTCATTGGAAATCTAAAAAGATTTCCTGCATCATAGTATTTTTTTTAGAATTTTTAGACATTAAATAAATTAAATTATTTATGACATCATGATGATGCAGCGATGACCTCATTATTTAACGATTTAAATAAAATGAGAAGATAATGCAAAATCCAAGGCTTACACTTGTCCAAAGCCTATTGTATGAGGATATTTAGAACCCTTATCACCTTAGCCAAGAATATTTTAAGTGTGGGACCTTTAGAATCCGAAAATCATTGTATAATAATGTAACATTTCAATCTTTCCAAAAGAGCCCCTCCTATCCTCTTATAAAAGGCCCCCACCTCTACCACCTTATTCACACTTTCAAGCCTTTTGGTTCAGCCAAACTCTGCCCAAATACTCTCCCAACTTCTCTCCCTTCATCCTAGAAGCTTTACTTTAGTCAGAAAGCCATCCTAAGTAGTCCTTTTGATCAAATCAAAAGGAAGAACCCGAAGAAGAGGTAACATTTTCATCACCCTCTTTCAAGTTTCTTTCTTCTTCCACTCCCTCTTTGTTTATTATTTCAATTATAAAATTATAACACTAGTATCTTATATATACTGTGATGTTATTATAAATATGTAACAACCATATTCAGTATTCAACCCATCATTTGAATGACATGTCACCATACGTGTGTACGTACGGCTTACCGTCTCCACGTCGTGGTGTAATTGTTATTCAATATATTATTATTTAGATGGGTATAATAATGATATGTAATTCATGTAAATAATAAATATAACATGATAATGATTCTGTATATATGATATACTATCCAATTATATATTATTTTAATATCAAAATAATGATATTGTCGCTCGTGCGTACGTACGGACTACCGTCTCCACGAACGCGATGAGATTCATTCTCCGTCGTATCCATTCAAGTATAATTATCATTTGATGATTTAAAAATAATGTTTAAGGACATGATATCATTCTGTATATGAATAAGATACAACCTATCCATGAAAAACACGACTTACGTAACAAAACATATAAAAGAAAACGAGTAAGTTAACACCCGAAACAACGATAAATCTAAGATATTATTAACAAAGCAATGTTAAAAGATCATATATGATATCATATGAATGTATATGATTCTTGTATAATTTAATAACAATTATTTCACCATTATACAGGAGGTTAACCTACCCCAACCAAGGAAAAGTACAAGGTAAGGGTTTACTTCACAACCTCTTCATTATCCAAGGTTGTTTATACATAATTATCTACTGGGACCTCGTTATCATCCACATCCATGTTTCTTAAAAATTTCTTTCAAAACATTTTTACTATTAAATGGAAAATGGGTTAAAGTCATTTATACCCTTATACGTTTTTGAAAGGAATCTTACCATCGTTTTCCAAACAATGTACTTTTTGACCTTTTTGACAAATTTAAGGTAAGAATGTTTTTTTTACTTATACGGCGGGTGCGACTATTTTCCGCCATCATAACTTCGTCAAAGCTTCCCTTACAAGCTTATAATAATATTTTCAAAGTAAATGTATCATTTTATAATTATGGGACTTTTAAATGATTTCAAAAAAGATAGATATTTCTCTCAAATAGCTTTGATTTCATCCATGTCAACATCCTTTGATGGGTTTTAAGTTTATTTGAAATTGATTTATGATACAAAACTTCCATTGAGCATTTTGTGAAACATTTGACTGTGGATGTGTTATTTTTATACCATCCATAGTTTATGGAGAAACTGTTGACATTTCGTATGCTAGTTTTAATACGAATATTTATGTTATGTTTAAACCTATTCATATGAGGAATGTATTGGACTTAATAAGTGACGGGTGGATCCCGCTATAGCTCCTCGATGCATCGGTAGGTCTCATGAGACAACTAGACGTGGAATTGGCTGAGGCCCTTTCCCAATTTGATTTATGGTTTTGGCCGAGGCCTTAATCATTTTAGACGTCTTGGCCGAGGCCTTGACAAAGTGTTTCAGAATGTCTGGCATTATACATTCCCTCATTATGAAAGTGGTTATTGATATTTCACGTGATTATTCGTCTAGTAGAATATCCATGTGAGTAAGTAATGGCATTATTTTATTTTACTTTTTCCATATTATACTGAAGTTCAAGTTCAATAAGGCTTTTGTTTTAGTTATACATTGCCTTAAATGCTTATGTTTTCTTATGAAAGTTTCCGCTATATTGGTATCCTTACGGAGCATTTGAGCTCACCCCTTTCAATGTTTTATTTTTCCCAGGATGTGAAGAAGTGTATTATGACTGACTTGCAAGAATAGTCAGTGAGGATATGAGTGTGGACTAGGGAGACCATGTTATTGTAGTTTTCATTTTTATGATGTAATGTAATGTTTATGAATGTATCTAGTGTTTCCAAGGCTACTAAACTAATCGGTCTTTCGAGACTTGATCTTTTGTGATCATGCCAATGTTATGAATTAATGCACCGACTCTAGGTAGCTGGGGTCGGGGCGTTACAGTCCTCCCTGCATCCTGTGGGGATCATGAGGGTTCTATTAGGTTTTTTTGGTACCCTAAACATCACATCACAATAATGGCAAGAAGAACCCATCCCATGAGGGTAATAATAAAAACCATACAAGCACAAATCTCCATAAAACTCAATAGATATAACATTTATACAACCTACCATGAATCTATTAATGAATTCCCTCTCAACTAAGTCCATAGATCATGATCCAACACCCCTTTGATGTCTCAACCTATATCTCAACAAAAAAGAGTGGTTTGAGAGATTCAAATGGAAATCACCCAAAATACAAGACCTAAACCAAAAAATAGAGAGGATGAGAAGATTTGAATCACCCATATCTTTGATTCGCATCCAACGACACTCCAAACGATCAAGAATCAAAGGATATCAATCCTTGGAAGCTCTTGGTCCCTTTGGATGGTTCCTAGGGTTGAAAGGGAGGATTAGCAGGGAAATCCTAAGAGAACATAAAAACCCTATAGTAGCAATTTTGTTAATTTTTAAAAGTTTTTAGGTTGTACAGTTTACCTGCACAGTTTCCCAAACCATGCACAAACTGTGCAGATTCCACTGTCCAAAATCCCACCTCTTACACGGTTTCCATGGGCTATCCACACAATTAGCATTAACCTTGTGCAGACTGTGTGAACTACTCAGGAAACCCCTTTTCTCCTTTTTCGTTTCATGAACCCTGAGAACACCCCCTGATCCTTCTTAAAAACTTGGGTAATCACTAAATTAACCAAAATAAAATGTCTTAAACTGAAACATAAGTAGAACACACCTTACGGAGAAATTTAAGATCTTCAAAAAATAACAAAAACACAACTCCTAATATCACAAGTTCAATAAGGTAAGACACATCACATCAAAATAAAACTCAAATGGTCTAAAATCTAACATCGAAATCAATGAGTTCGGTTAGAGGTTCTATAGAAGGGGTAGATTTAACTCTCCCTTTATTATGAGTAGCATCTTTTCAAATTATCCATACCATCGTAAGTATAGAGGTCATAAGAGACATATGAAAATAACTTTTATTCTACCCCACTTTCCAAACTGATATAAATCATATTTTTTCTTCCAAAAGACACTAGTGAGAATAAACAAGATTTTATTTTGATTCTAATATTAACATGGTCTAACTTGGCATGATTCTTTTTCCCCTTGATGGAGCTTCCTCCACCATACCTAGTAAGAGAATAAACCTACAACACCACTAGTTTTCCTTTAAATTCTTCTTTAACTTTGATACCTTACCTCATTTATGCTACATATGTGATAATTCTGAGAGAAAACAAAACCCATAATTGGTCAAGTCAACGGCCATCATAGAAACACCAATCCACTAAATAATAATCCAAAACGAGATTAGGAAGATAAAATATAAACTAGATAAAATGACATACATACTCTAATGTTATTTTATCTTTTTATTGGAGGTCATGAAATTCCATATCCATAGGTACCTACACTTCATTGGAAAAAAAATTATTGAATGAATCACACCATGAAATCATCCCAAGAGTTTTCCTTTTCTAGATCATTTTGGATGTCCAAATTTCACTAATTAAAACTTAGACCCTCTATCATGAAGGTCACAAACTTAATCTTAATTGATTCGGAAATTTTGAGATTAAAAAATCTCATAAATCCTCAAGGGCCACACCACTAATTATCAGAAATCATGTTTCTTAAAAAATAAGGAGAATTTAGGTTTTGTAACTCTTGAATAAAAACTTCATGCTGAGGAAAAAGAGGAACAACACCAATATTAGAGACTAGAGAAGAATGAATAACCATCCCAATAAAATATTAATCAACCAAGGAGTCTATTAAATCTATATTAGGAAAAAATCTAAAGATAAAAATATGAACACTATAAAAATAAATTTCAAAACTAAAATTGCAAAAGATAAATCATAATTAAATAAGAAATATCAAAACACCTCTTAAATAAAACTTAGATCTAAAATTTCACAAATTCATGTAAAAACCAAAAATCCCAATCTTTATTTACCTGAATAAGCAGAAGTGATTCACTTATTTAACCTAATACTCTTTGATCCAAACTCAAATAAAAAATATATTTCACTCATTAAACCATTATTTTTACACAAAAAATTCTAAAAAACTCATTACTAGTAAAAGAAACATTAATTTTTTGGAAACCTTTTTAAATATGTTTTTAAAATTTTGTTAAAATTCTCTTAATATTCAAGTAGGTCAAAACCATCCATTTTAAAAGTTATTATCACTCAATCCTATTTTTAATATTCCTAATAATATTTATCAACATCACATAAAAACCTTGATAGTAATTAACACTATCCCTCTTTCCAATGGTATATAAAATTTTCAAAAAAAAATAGTCATTGTTTTAAATTCAGATCCTAGTGAACACATTTCCAAAATAAAATTTCATTTTTTAAAGTATTCATGATTATTTTTCTATAAAAATATGTTCATTTTTATAGATAATTTTAAAGCATTACCATTTAAATTTTCCTTTTCAATATAACTCTAACATCATTAACACTCTTAAAACACTACATGTTAAAAATATAGAAAATTAAATAGCCCAAATTCCAAAAACAATGAAAAAATTTCAAGATCATGGAAATTCATGATAACATAAGTATTAACCACATGGTCTGTAAAACCATAAAAAAATGATATAAAGATCAATGGAAGTCATTTAGGTATCACACTATAAGTAAGGTTTTCTTAAACTTGTACAGGTACCATATTCCCCTAAGTGACTCCCAATTTCCATTATAGCTCATACATCACCAAAAATGAAAAACCAAAATTATCAAAACAACTAAGAACCAACCTTGGTCATAATATGGACTCATCATAGAGAACCATGGTAGCTTATGTCTCAACATGAAAGGTGGTGGTCAGGAACCTACTCATGATTTACCATCCGAAATCTGTCGATCCTAACTCATGTCTACTAGACATACCCATATAAAAAAGAAACAATTTCCCTTTGATACCAATTTTCATGAACTGAACTAGGATACCCCTGAACCGGGTACCCAATCTAGGATTTAAAAATTCCATATTGGAATTCCCAATCCCCTCAAACTATTTACAACCTCCATGGAATCTATAAGACTACATTAGTATTGATTTCACCCAAAAATAATAATAAATATGTAGAAGAACAATGAAATAAGATTGTAAAAATGAGAAACACAAATACAATAAATAAATTGTTATGAAAACAAGATCTCAGAATACATAACCAATGGTTGATACAATAGACAACAAGGGTAAATAAATAAAACATGGACACTACCCAATATCTATGTACAAATAAATAACTCCACTTGCACCTCCATCAGGTCGAACTGAGAGTTCCATGAATGTTTAGTGCATAAAAGAGACCAGATAACCTATAAAAAATATGTGTAAAATAATAAGAGTAGTTTTTCTCCACCTGTTAACCCCATGAATAACACTTTAAAAGAAAATCCATTCCATGCATACTTAAAAACAAGGATATAAAATATAGGTTTTCTAAATTACCATCTTTAAAATAAGTAGCAAAAACATTTTCCATGAAAATGACTCATCTACCAAAATCTAAGGTAATTTATATGTTAATGAAAGATGTATATTCTTTTAAAAAAATATTTACATCGTAGTTAAATACATTTTAGAAAAAATATTGAAAGAAATAAGAACACATCTATATAAATTTCTAAGTAAATATTCTTTGGAAAAATAAATATATATCATCATCATGTAGTCATAAATTCTCAAGGAAAATGATATATCATATAACTAACATAGTCATCAATGATAAAAATTATGTGTGAGGAAAAACAACTACACATTAATCAAACCCACCCTAGAACCCGATCATTCCCTACTTGGCCTAACTGAGAGGAAACATCCCATAGGTTGACATGAGTCCTACTTAGGGCCACAAAACAAAGCATAATTCTACACTAGTTCACATGAGTACCATGAATTCACACCCATCCATCCCATTTATCCCTTGACATTTCAAGAAGAGGTGATCTTTTCAAAGTAATAATACTACTATATAACCATATCAAAAAACAACCATTCATTTTTTTATCTCATGAAATTTTCTAGACACCTTACAGAGGAACATACCCTTTATCCAAGTATATTAATATAATATTACTACCACTATTGTGGTAATTGTCCCATGGAATCCAAAATGTCCATGATTTATCATAAAATATAACAGAACTACCAATATAGGAATAGTTAACCCATGGAATCCAAAATAACCTTGAGTTTTCATTTAATAAAATATAACTTCCCCTATATGGGTATTTATCACATGGTGTTCAAAATAACAATAAAATTCCATTATAGAAAAATAGACCTTTCCTATTGGATTTAATTTTCCAATTAAACCATACAAAGTTCCAATTAAACCTTCATATCATTCAATAAAAAGGAAGTAAATAAAAATCCATTTGGTATAACAACTACATATTCTTAAATTCAAATAATACAAACTTTAAAAGATTTTCAAAAAAGGGATAAACCACCTGATATTTAGGAATTAGTAATTTTGCATTATTTTCAAAATCCACATCATAAAAAATTTCAATTATAATTATAAAGATCCAATAAGGAAATACAATTTCTAAAGAGAAGGAATATTCCTTTAAAATAGACTTAAAGATCAATTTCTGTGAACATTCCCCTTTTCACACTTTTATCATAAGCTCAAGAAAAAAAATTATTTAATATATTTATTATTTATATGAGGAAACAATAAAATAAAATCAAAGTCCCATGATGAATGCACAAGAAACCATAGATTCAATTCTAAAGAGAGATAAATGGGACACAAATCTCAAACACTTGGAGTTTCAAAAAACTAAATGGGACCCACATGCTGAAGAGAAAGAGAGATCTTGGGAATCAAGAAAGATACGTAATCCACTAAAACCAAATCAATAAATTCATATTAAACAATCCCATCATCAAAAGAGTCATGAGAAACCACATACCTAAGAAAACCTCAAGGGTTTACAAAATGATAAATATATAACTAGCACCTAGCTTTTAAACCCATGATGGATCTATAATAAATCCATTTCAATCACAACAAAACCCATAGACCTATTCAAAACAACCCTGATCTAAGATCCCTTCCAATAAATAGTAGGGAGATCCTTAATAATGATCGTAAAACGACTAAGGGATGATGAAAGGAATCACTTACCACAAAAAACCCTTTATAAAATAGGAAGAAACTCCATCAAAATAAACTATGATAGAGAATAAAATCCCCAAACATAATTGAGATGCTTAATGAATAAATATCAACCAAAATGAAGGGGAAAAGGTTAAATTGAGTCAATAATACATTAAACACCTTCCTAATAATATCAAAAGAACCCTCAATAGTGGGTGTAACTCTACCGGAATAATGGAAAGTTGATTTGGTCTTTTCAATAAACTAAAAATGATTAAATCATCGAGTGGAGGTGTCGACCATGGTATTAGTGTCTTTAATAGAACCATACCCAGGAGACCATCCATGGTTATAATCCATGGTGTATATGAAAAAACATAGCTAGTTTAGGCCCAGCATGTCTTGAACCACGAAGTTGAGAGGGAATCATTATTGTGGCTCATTAGGAGACTCTAGGTGTTCCAAGCTCATGACTTTGTCCAGCCTAGGCATGTTGGTCTCCCCATTTTACATTAGTGATCTTGATGCAAAACAAAACTTGGTCCATGGGTGGTCGAACCATTGTTTCAATATAAAATGAATAAAACCCCATTTGAAGTCACCAAAAACAATCCAACACATCTCAAATCCAAAAAAACATCACAAGTCTCAAAATTACATACCTTAAACCATGGATGTGACATGTTGATTGCTAGTTCCATTTTAATTAATAATTAAACATCCTAAAAACCCATTTTTTCAAGGGTGGGATAACTATAGTATTTTTTATATATTTTAAAATATTTTATTCATCTTTTATTGAATTAGAATTTTAAAAATTATTCATTTTAACACCACCATAGTTTAAAATATTTGATTTTACTAATAAAATTTGATCATATTTAAGTCATATTAAAAACATTTCTATAGATTTGATTTATTATCTATTTTGTGGATGTTAGAACCCCAATACTATTATTACTCCTTATTCCCAAAAAATATCATATATAGTAAACACTTTATTTACCCCAACTCTTGGTATTCCAACAGTTGGATTTTACAAGGGAGATATGGATTGATCTTGATCATTTATTGTAATATCATGTACATATTGAGTGATTTTAATAATATTTAATATTATACGAAGTTTGAGGAAGTTTCTCACTAAAGAAGTCCCTCATAAATTAAATACACAAAGGAAGAGTTTGTGAGTTGATATTAATTAAGACATTTTGAATATAGAACTGGTCCTACACTAATAGTTAGACTATTTTCACAAACACCATAGTATCCTATGGTGTGGTGTCTTGATAACTTTCAAATTGGAGAAATGTTATGATTTGTTTATTTGGAAAATTAATTCATGAGTTATAGAAGTGTATTCATGTTTTTTTCATTAACAAAATTATCAGGGATGAGTTTTATGCTCATTGTATTTGATTGGAGTTGAAAAAGAATGAATTTATACCAAGATAAATCACTTTATAGATTGCATGTTTCATATCAGACATCAACTAGTTGGTCTGAAAGTAGATTTTTACTCAGGTATAGATTCCTCATATCATAATATGTTTGGTATCACTATGAAAGAGTTGAGGTTTTGTCAAAGAAGAAGTTATGTATGATTTATATGATACAATGAGAGAAATTGAACACTGAAATATATAACTAAGGATATTTTAGGATAGTGACTATATTGGGAATCATTTCCATTGATGTTTTGGTGTTTCACTATATTTAAGAAAAATGAAGTCATCGTGTGAAGCCTTAGACCATGATTCAATGTATAAGTTCACGTCATAATTAGAAGACCGTGAAGATATATTATTTACAATATTTAAGTAAAACAAATATATTATTCCACAACTTATAGAGGAATTCCAAAATGCTAGTTAGATTGGATATAAGATTTACATATTTCAGTTTCTATATCTATTGGATTTTACCATCACATCACAAGATGTGATATCATCCCATAGTGCATGTCTTGCATAAAAATAGAAGGTTTCCTCGACCAAATAAATTTGAAATTCATTTTGATGGTATTAAATGAATATTTGAGAGGTTCTATAATCCACTCCATAAAGAATTCCAAGGAGGATTTGGCTGGAAATTGAGGAGAAGAACAAGGTTGAAGACACAATTCAAGTTCTAGAGGAACTTGAGGTAAAGAGAAGTAAATATGGATCAACTTATTAGTATTATTAATTCTATATTTCACTTCGAAATTAAAAATCATATCCCATATACTTTCCATGTCCTTATTGGTAAAAAAATAAGAATATGTGTGGGGGATTGTAACCATTTATCACAGGAAACTAGCCCCTTGATAATAAGAGTATAAAAACAATGGACTCTCCCTTATATTGTGTGTGTTCTTTCTCAATAAAACTATCATTATGGAATAATCTCCATCAATGTCCAATCACACAACCAATGACAGGAATAACATTGATTAAGAGTTTTTGTTTTTAGTCAACACTATTTCTCTCTAACTCTCAATGGTAGAATACTCTCACCTAGACCTTTCAATTAGTATAAGATATTTATTAAATTATTTCCACATAAATATTCCCATAGATATAATTATATAATTTAATTAATTATATATTTTAATGATGATATCAACGAATTATATGAATATTAACAATAATAAAGTAGTCCTAACATTTGATGGAAAGGGACTTGATATATGGAAGAAGTAGATGGTTCCATAACTTATATCACCTGGCTTTGAAACTCTCGACATCACCAAGAATGGATAATATATTACTTATAATTTTCTTATAAAGAATAATATTAAAGACAATGGTATATTATTTAATGTGTTAATTTGAACTATTTTAAAAAAGGATTTAACATGAGTCATAAAAACAAAACCCTGGAATTTAATATGGAATAAACATCATGATATTCATGATGGGAAAAAAATTGAGGGAATATTGGTTGAAAGCATATTGCATTAAATTTTAGGATATCTGAATGGGAAAATGTGCCATGGTGTATGATTTTACCTATTTGGGTTAACAAAATCATAAGCTTGATTCAAAGATATAGAAAATTCATCATGATTATCTATTATAAATAATTTGATGAGAATTATTCTACATAAGTTCAACATGAATATTTCATCCCTTATGGTTCAAGATATGTATGAGGGGACCATAGATAAAATCAATAATTCTTTGATTGATTATGAGATAAAAATAGGTCTTGTCTGGATTATAAAGGGAAAATTTAAGAAGGATATTACTTTTAATTTTTTAAATGGTTTAAAACATGTTGAACTAAAGAAGTATCATGAGGAAAAATCTAATGATTATGTTGATTCAATTGATATTTACAATTTTATATCATTTTTTTGAAGTAATTTAATGCGGTAAAGGTAAAAATAAGTGAAAATAACTATTCAAGTATTTCAATTATAGAATGATTGGAAACTTTTTAGTTAATTTATCTTATAAAGAAGATAATGAAGAGGATAAACAATAGCAAAGGTCATTATAGGAAATAAATATAGAAAGTGGTCACAATGGTGTAAAGTCTTTCAAAGGAAATGTAGCAACCCACCACTCAAAATCATTGGGCATTGATCAGTCCAAAAGAAGACTACCATACCTAAGGTGGGCCTCCACATATTCCAAAGGATTCTAACTAGTAGCGTAGAACTATATGGTATAGTAAAAAGAATATACCCACTTATTAGAGTAAAATAACCACATAAAATATTAGAAAACATACACATCCATATAACTAAAGTAATGCAACAACATCCAAATAAGTTTCACAAATAATTAAAATACACTATGCAATAATAGATGAACTATATAAAATACAATTAATGTAGTCATACTAAAAAAATCAAATATTAAAATATTAAATAGGGAAAAAGTCCTAAAAATAGTTCTAAGTCCTGGTCTCCTTCCAACTCCCATTATCCATCATAGTAGTGTAAGAAATAACCAAGTCTCGGGACCCTATCCTAAACCTGTACTTAAAATCGTGTAGCATCTGCATGGGTACCCAAGTGACATGTATACCTGAATAGGGTGTGAGTGAAAATTAATAAGCCACTGCTAATGACTTCTGTAAAAACAATTTGTTTATAAATAGTGAAATCATATGTTCAGAAGAAAAAAATTAAAAATAAAAACATTCAAAAAACAATTAAACAAAATATATAAATTTATACTGAACCTAGGGGATAGATTCAGACTAGGAAAGTTACATACCTAATTTGACCAATATCAAGGTGTCTCTAAGAAATTTTTTATGACAATTCCAACTCAAATACCTTCAGGGGTATTGTACCCATCCTCATCTAAACTACCAGCACATGAGGGTAATATACACATCCATGGGGCCCTTTCATCCACTTAGGGTCCATTTTCACCCAGGGTTTAACCATTATCCAACATCCACAAAGGGTCTATGTTCATCTCGGGTTTAACCATTTCTCAATATCCACCAAGGGGTTGTGTTCACTATATGTTTAACCTTAAACCAGAATTCACCTAGGGGTCATATTCACCTTGGATTCAACCATCAACTAACAACCAAATCGACCAGGGGTCGTGTTTACCCCGGGTTTAATGAACACAACCACAATTTGTTAATTTATTTTTAAATATACCACCCAAATTGGTGTTTATAATTTCACATAAAGTAATTAATTTACAAAAAAACATATCTATAAAAACAATATTTTACATTTTATTTCAGAAAATAGGTTCATGGCCTATCATCCACATCATTACCACATTTCCAAATCCCTATTCCATTTTCATTTATAATTTCCTTTTCAAATTGAACTTCCAAGAAACATATCAAAAGGTCATTCCAAAAACACCAATTTCAAAATACTAAACACATGTCATCAAACCCATTCAACATTTCCATTTCAAAAACCAAACATAACTTACGATTTTCAATTCCTATATCAATTAATACCACTTCTAAAATACTATTCCAATTTTCATTTTCAAAATCACCAATTCAAGGAATCATTTCAAAATTATTATTTCAAAAACATATAATATATTTATTACCAAGGAGCCTCACATTGTATTTCCTATAATTTGGAAAAGTTATATTAGTGGGAATTCAATCTCTAGTGGATCTATTCTTAATCATCAAAATTAAACTATTTTTATTCACAAAAAAATCTTCCAATATCGCACAACACACCACCTGAATGTGAGGGGAGACTATGAGTTAATTTTAAGGGATCACCTACCTCATGTGAAGCCTCTTATATTTAATTATAATTTGAGAAACTTGATACCTAAGATCCTCTAATACCAACAATCAACACTTAACCATCAATAATCATAACCCATAATAAATAACCATGTTAACTAATTATAATTAAATTATAATTAATTAGAAACTTACATATAATTAACCAACTTAAAAAACATAAGGAAAATGGAAACAATTCCCTGAATTCTCTAGCTACATATAAAATAAAATGAACCATCCACCATAGATCTGTGTCAAGCTTCTAGTACAAACCCAATCCAAGTCCCTATCAACTATAACCATTAAAATAAGATAAAACATCCTATTTTACTCAAATACTTTGAAAATATCATTACATTACATACCTCCATAAAAAACAAGTGATGATGTGAAGAAGTTGTCTTTAGATTTCATCAATCTTGGATGTATGGAAGCCCCATGATCTATGGATGATTCCACCATTCTTCATTGGAATCATCACTCAAATACCTAATTGAAAAAACTGAAATTATATAAATAAGAGGAGGTTAGGAATGGAATAATAGACATACCTTAGGATCATGATCACAATTGATGGATTAATGGATGAGAGATACATGAGATCTCACCATGGGAAGAGAAGAGATGTACTGAAGTTGTGTAGGGGTTATAGGGTCATGGGAGAGGAGAAATGAAGGCATTTGGGATTATAAAATAATAAGTGAAAATGGTTAAATTATTCTTGTTAAGGGGAACAATGTTTTGATTCATGGTTTTTTAAACTGTTTTCACACTATCTCTGAAACCCCACCTGGTATAATTAGTCTTCATTGTTTACTATTTGTACACCAACCATTCGAATTGGATCTAGATCCCTTTACAAAAATTTGAAATGTCTGTCTGCAACCATGGGGGAAAATGTGCCAAGTCCTAGATACAAGGCACCTCAAATGGACTCCACTCAAATTTTTCATGGTTTACCTTAAATTTCATGTTAGCCATGGAAATCAACCACACACAATAGAATTTGAACTAAAAACCTTCATGCATAAGGGTAACTATATGATTTTCTCTAAATTGTGTAACCAAAACCATGCACCCTAGGAAGAGTTCTTTAAAACTTCCAAAACTCATCCTGAAGCTCCAAAGGCTTATCTACTATCTTGGAAAACCTCTCAGACTCAAATAAAAACCAAAACCACCCCTTTAAAATGTTCCAAATTTCATATTTTTTAACCCAAACTCAATTTTAAAAATAGTGCATCCACAAAATGAAAGCTAAAAATCCCTATTGATATTCAAACTTATCCATACAAAAATGATTTTAAAAACTCCCCACTAGAACAATTATTATCCCCAAAAAGTCTTTATGTTCATGAAATTGGATATTATGATGTATATCTGTAATCAAGTCCCACTCAGAAGCCATAGTCCAACAAAAAATGATCTACGTATATCTAGAGCATTTCTTGAATTCAAAGCACATAAACTATCAAAATAACACAACCACTTAAATTAATTATGGAAAAATTGATAAGGTGGTTAACCACACTTATATACCCTAAGACACTTCAGGAATCTTCATCCATTATCACACCCATCTCGTGGTTCTCCCCATAATAGGATCTAGAAAATGGTGTCCAATTTCTAGAATCCACACCTTACACCATTAAAATTGCCTATTAGAACACAATCCTTGTGTCACAACTATGCTTCTGATGTGGTTCCAAATACGATGTGCCAAAAAATTTATAAAACCCTTGGTCTAATACTTAAACCCTTCATCATTATGAATTTACAAAACAACTGGATCAGCCTCCATTGTCCAAGAACCATTCCAACAAGATTTACATTTCCTATGAAATCCCTAAATAACCTCAAAAACTCACACATGGTACCAAAAATGATTTACATGATATGGATTCTGTCACACCACATCCAATTTCCTGAAATAACGCAAGTAGAACCTCCAATATACAACTTTTCTTTAAAACACTCAGTTTCAGTGATCGATAAGCAGCTAAACTACCTGAACACTACACTTTAAACCCTGAATATTTCTTGTGATTTTAAAAACATTACCAACATAGTCTATACGCAAATTATAATTAAAATCTATATTCAAACCATCAACTATCAATTTTCACTGTCATTTCATACCACCAGCACTAACGGACGACCGACCTGGTCATAATCGGATCACTTCAATTCATATAATACCCAAAAATGATGCTTGGTCCCTATTTAAAATCACATCTGAGTATACACATTGAATTTACCAATAAACCCATTAAATTCAACATCAATTAAAGATCAAACTCAAAATCACTTAATGATTGTCTATGGATCAATCGTGTTCACCCCTAATCCCCACTCACTAAGGATCGTATCAATATGAATAACATCACACCTCCACTATAAGAGCATCCATTTCATTAAATAACTAAACCATTTTAGTATATCCATGGCCTCGGTTCCATCCCTTACCCCTATATGTGGCTAAGATTAATCATCCATGAGCATCACTAAAAGTGGTAATTCATCACCCACTACCAACTCATGGGAACACTAATCATGAAACATCTTGAGGAACCTACCAACCATGAAGGCTATAACATTAAAGGACCAATGAAGTAATCTACATAATTCATATAACCACTTAACACTCTAAGATAAGTGGCCCAAATGGATCTAATCAAAACAAAATGTGTTTTTATCCTCCTAATCAACGTTCCCACATCCATTACATCATCCTATAATGCTTTCATCAAGGTTCCAGACAATATTGGGTGTGTCATCACACATAATTTTTCCATATTATGTCCTTTGTCATAATGAAACTGTGTCTCTCAACAAAAAGGCTCCAGGTCTCCATTCCCACAATCTCCACATTCAACCCATGATAGTTATTATCCCACATATGGATGCTTGTTTATTTAGAATTTGAGAACACTATCTTGTGCCACCCAATCCACTATTTAAACAACATGAAACTTATCCAATGCACAATTTCTTCCATGTTCTTATCGAATATGAATGGTTTCATGCTTTTATTCAACATGGTCAAGAAGAACCAACTTGATCTTCACCAATCCATGTTTCATTTACTCAGTTCACACATCTACACTACTGGCCACGCCCCTCTCGCATTCTAGTCATACCTAGAAAAGATAACCCTTGGTGCCTTTCAAATCCAATAATCTCACAATGATAAACCATTCACATGAGAAATCAAAACCTAAGCATCACTTTGTAGTCACACCAGGTTCATTTACATTCTCACCAAGCTCCTAATGGTGTATCCTAATCCAAAAGGGATAGAAATATGACCAGTCCTTCCCTCAAAAATAGTATGTGATACGGAAGCACCAACACTCAGGATGCTTTGAATTTCTAGAGTTCCAGTCAATCCCACATTTCTCACACAAAAATAATTTCAATATTATTCTTATCCACATACACATTATGCCCAATCAACCCTTCGTCCACTAGGTATACCCCAGCAGTACTGTCATTCCCAAGGCATATCATATGCCTAAACTACACACCCCATAGAATATCACATGCTTCAATTTCTATTAGATATTTAAGACACCTTTTTGTCTCTAAATCAAAAATACATGATCTAATTTTACCAACCCACCAAAAAACCACACTAAGGAGTTAATATGGCCAGGAATATGAAAGAGCATGCCCCTTGTGAAACTGGACAAAAGCCTAAAAGAACTACAATACAAGTTCATATTTATAAACTCAAAAGGAATCTAACATGCCTATACCACATAGCCAATAGCACCCTACATGTACCTATTTCATAATTTTATTCATCTACCCCTAACTTAGGCACCAATGAGTGCTCAAAAAATCGGTTAACTCCTCTCACGGGTCACCATCAGTGGCCATATGTCACCAACTCCCAAACCTGGAGTCATGAATAGGGATGGTCTCTAAGCTCTCCCAACAAGACCTCACACCAATAAAAGTCTCTCATACATCACAACTCCCATGTTGTCACTCTCCCCTATTCCAATTTTCCATAACACCCAACATGTCGATCACACACTACAAATCCTCGTACACAAGTTTCAAGATATTCCATCCTACCCAATCCTTGGTGGGGTAAAAATCACCAAGGTAAAAGTAAGTAATATCCCAATATAAATAAAATATCACAGTTAATACTAAAGTACCAAAAAAAGGCATATAATAATCCATACACCAACATCACCAAGGCCTCAAGATCCCAAGGAAATCTCATAACTCAGGTGATCTCAACATTCCTAACTACCCGTACATTGGTTCAATCACCAAACACACATTGGTTCAACATCACATACACATATATCATTCACAAATGTACTCTTTTCCATTTCTAATAAAAATAATTTCCAAATAAAAGGGCTCAGTTGAATGAACTTTCTTGTACAAATTATAGAGTAAAACCCTTTATAAGTAGTACTTGAAATTTGATTTAGTTGATTTCAAGTAAAAAACCAAAAAAATTAAAATTGTAACAAACTTTTAATAAATTACTTTAACCAAGATATTTCATATATGAGACTAAATTAAATAATATGTTAATTAAATGAAATAGATGAAAATTCTCTCTAAGTTTTAATTGGAATTTTATTTAGCTGAAGCCTAATAATAATCAAGTTAAGTAGTTAAATGACAATTATTTTATTAATTAAATGGATTGAATAAGTGATATTCCACCATACACTTATACATGAATGAATTGTATAAATGGACACATTCACTTTAAATAATAGACACATGTCACAGTCTAGGTAATCTGATAATCTATCACAAAAAATCACTAAAATTGTATATGAATCCTATAAGCCTATTATGAAGCATGAATATACCCTCCCTTTTTATGCTGAGCCAATAGATACAACCCCATACACCAATAACCGTAAATTAAGGATTATCAATCAAGGTGAAATCAAATCAACCATAAAAGTGAACAACAAGATCAACAATCCCATTCATGGTAACATGAACATCCATTATATATAGGGTGGGAAGTCCCATTTACAACTTCCAAACCATGTATTGATATAATCCTATTCTTCTATTGACCTTCCCAAAATTGAAATACAAAAGAAAAGTAGATTTGATACCACTTTTTAATGTCATGCCACCTCAGAGCACTGACCGGTTCCCAGATCGGAGGAATGCTACAATACTACATGTGATCCTCCCCAGATTCCAAAGGCTACTAACTAGCAGGAATGGTCTAGAGTGGTATAGTGGGGAGAATATACATATATATTAGAGTAAAACAATAATGGAAAATAATGGAAAACATAAACATCAATATAAACTAATAAATAAAAAAACATCTTAGTAAGTGTCAAAAATAATAAAAATATACCATAAAATAATAGATGAACTATATACCATACATGTCAGTTAGTCATACTACAGAATTTTATAATCGAAACATGAAAATTAAAAAAATTTCTGACAAAAGTTCTGAGTATAGGCCTAGTACCAACTAGCATAATCCATCTTGGCACCCCAAGAAATAACCAATCCTCGAGTCCCTATCATAAACTTATAATTGAAATCAAGTAGCTTCTTCTCAGGTACCCAAGTGTCATGTGGGAAAAGTAGGGTGTGATTAAAACTCTATAGGAAATAACCAGTTTCATAACTAAAAATAACCAGTAGGTACCCCATTCATATATAATTTCCCAAGCTAATAGTAATAAATAAAACCATCTAAAAACATATAAACTAAATTTAAAAAAACATTGAACCTAGGGGTGATATAAACTATGAAAAGGGTACATAACTAATTTGTAAAATGTAGGGGTGTCTCTATTCATGTCATGATTACTCTACCAACCCAACTCCTAGAGAGAGTAATATTCCAATCCCCAACCAAACCATCAACACTTGGGGGTAATATTCTCATCCCAAAATCCCCAAAATCCACTCAGGGGATGTGTTCACCACAATTTAAACCAATATATAGTGTACACCTAGGGGCCATGTTCCTCTTGACTTTAACTATCAACTAGAATCCAACCATGGTTCATGTTCATCCCAAATTTATCCATCAACCCATAATCCAATTGAGGGTTGTGTTCACCCTAGGTTTAACCATAAACCAATACTCAAACAACCTAGGGGTCTTGTTCACCTCATATCTAATGATAAAATGAAAGATGTTTTTCCTTTATTTTAAAACAAACCACCCCAATGGGTGTTTACCATTTCAAAAAAAAATAAATTCATTTATAAAAATCCATTTTCATAAAAATTATATTCCACATTTAATTTCACAAAACTTGGTCATAGGACCCCACCAATTTTACTATTAAATTTTCAAAACCCTATTCCAATTTCATTCACAATTTCCTTTTAAAATACCAATTACAATAAAAAATTTGTTAGGGAATTCTCAAAACACTAATTTCAAAATATCAGGCCCATGTTATCATACCTGATCCATATTTCCATTTCAAAAACCAAACTCAACTTACCATTTTCAATCATTGTTTCTTAAAATTCTATTTATGAAATACCATTCCACTTTCCCTTTTCAAAAATAACAATTCAAGGTATAATTTTACAATTATTATTTCAAAAAACCATATTCTATTTATAACCAATGCACCCAACTTGGGAGTGACTTTCATTTTGGAAAAAGACATATTATAGGGAATTTATGCTACAGTGAAGTATTCCAAAACATTTAATTTAATCTTGGTCAATGCATGAAATTTACATCATAACTACATAAAGCACCACTAAAAAATAATGTGAGACTATGGGTTACTTTTAAGGGAATTCCCACCTTGTATGAAGCCTATTCACTTTAATTCTTAGATCGGAAACCCTCTACTCAATCTCATTTAAGACCAATGGCCAACACTCAACCATCCATAGCCCAAAAACCACACCAAAAAACCAACATAATTAATTATAATAATATTATAATTAATTTGAAACTTTTATATAATTAACCAACATAAAAACATTGGGAAAATGGAAACTACAATAAGGGTGCTCCCAACACACCTAAATTGAGATCAATCATCCACCAAAGGTATGTACCAAGCTCTGATCACTAACTTGTTCTGAATCCATATCAATCAGAACTAGGATAATAAGAAATGAAATTAAATTTAACATCAAACCTTTAAAAATCACATGGTGGCATACCTCCATATAAACAATGAGTGAAGGTGTGAAGATGTTTTCTCAGAATATTCACTGGATAAGCTATATATAAGCCCCATCATATTGAGATAATCCAAAAATTATTTGGTGGAACCATCACTCAAATAACTACTTAGAAAAACCAAAATTGTAGAAATTGGAAGATAAGAGGAACAAAGTTGTATCCTTACTATAGGATTTTGATCACAAGTGATGGTGGATGAAACAGATGATGTATGGAGTAGATCTCACTATGGGTATAGAGGAGAGGTATGTTCTTCATATAGGGTCTACTATCTCATGGTATTCAAGAAACGAACGGGTTTAGGGTTATAAAATACTAATAAATAAGGGTAAAATCCTATATTTTAAGTGGTTCATGGCTTGGCTGAATGGTTTGATAAATCATGTGGCTAGCACTATCCCAAACACCCCACCTTGCATGGCTGGTCTATTGGTTAAATAATAATACAATAACCAATTAAATCATCTCTGTATCCCTCTAAAAAAATTACATGGTTTGTCTAAAATCGTGCAAAAACTATATATGAATTCCTAGATCTAAGACACCTTGAATTGTATCCTCTAAATATTTGAAACATTTATTCTAAATTTTGTTCAAATCATGAAAATCAACCATAAACAATAAAATTTTAACTGAAACCCATCCTATATAAGTATAACCACACTATTTGATATAAACCATCCAACCCAAATCATTAACCATAGTAAGTGTTCTCTAAAACATCCAAAGAGTAACCTGAAGCTCCTGAGACTTATCTGATCACCCAACACACCTCTCTCCCTCAAACCAAAATCAAAAAACATCCCTTTAAGACATTATAACTCATACATTTTCTATTAAAAATCCAATTTTGAAAATGGATCATCATCCAAATAAAAGTTATAATTATCTCTTGAAATTAAATCCCATATGTACTCACTAGATAATACATGAAAAAGAAAGGTTAATACAATGAAGAAAAATAAATTTCACTCAAAACTTGATAGTGTGTATTTTGATGCCAAAAGTGAGATAGACCAAGACAACTAATAGGATAAAGGTAAAATAAATTTTATAGTCAAATCAAGTCAAACCAAAGATACCTCAAGTAATAAAGAAGAAGATAATAGTAAAGGTGAATAAATATGTGTAAGAAGTTGTTAGTGCTACCAAGAAACATATATATTTTCCTATGGTACCATGAAAAAATATTTTGAACACTCAATATTTAAAAAAAATGGTGGTAACAATGATAAAGGAAAGAAAAATGTGAACACACCATTCGTTAAATTAAAAATATGTATGAAAATTCCAAAAAAAATTGAGGTGTTGGAGAGGAAGAATACTAATTTCAAGTCCAAATACAAAGTCAAGGTAAAATAGAAAATCACTAATCATGAGAAGGATAGAAAATATAATAAAATTTCAAAAAAAAGTTACATAAAAAGAAGATTTTGAAGAATCTTTTAACTATACAAGGATATTCCACTTTAAATAAAAAATTTGGTTTTTCAGAGTTTATGGATAAAAAAATGTGTGTGGTGGTATAATTTGAGCCTCCTTAGTTTAATAGAGGCTATTAATTGAGGGGGGTTAAACCTGAATTTCTTAATGGAAAACTAAGGATACTTCCAAAAGAGAAGTTTCAACTGAAAAACTATTAAAATTCACTTGAGGAAACATTTTTTAATTGTTATCAACTTGGATAAAATGAAAAAAAATGTTTCTCACAATACGACATAAGCAGATAAAGTTTAATAACAATTAAAAATCTATCAAGATAAAAAATAATAAAGATAAATAAATTGTGTTTAAGTTTTATTAAAAATTAATAAAAGGAAAGAATCCATAGATACTAGACGTTGTTTTCTCACCACATATGACTATAAAAAATATTCACTTTAAAAATATCCATAGGTACTCCAAAGGAGATCTTACTTTCAGTAGTGACGGATCATCAAAATTTAAAAGGAGTATGATGCACCAAAATTAGTGAAAATTAAACTTGTATTCAAATTTGTTCTCCTTCTTCATGGAATAAAGTAAAATATATTTAGCGTATCATAGTTTTTTGAAAATGGGAATCAAGTGATATTTCACACAGATGTATTTGTATAAGGTGATTAAAAAATAAAACAATCTTAATGATGGGACATGGAATAAGTGGAAATCTATTTTAGACTTCAGATTATCAATACACAATCTACACAAGAATGAAGGAGTAAAATTAGCTATCAAATATATATACTAAAGTTGGGTGACTTCTTCATACATGTCACCCAGCCACGCTTCAACATCACCCCTAATTTTGTATCCCTCCATCCAAACCTGAAAAAACCTCTCCCTATCCCGCCCAGATCACGATTTACTTCAGCTTCCCACTCCCCTCCACAAATTCCCTACCGGATTCCCCTATCCCCGCTCTAGGGTTTTCACACACCTCCCCAAATCCCCTCTCCCCGCTCTAGGGTTCCCACTCTCCTACCTGAATCCCTACAATTTCTGCTCCCCTCCCTGAATCCCCTATCCTTCTCCCCTTCCAAATTCTCCCCTCCACCCCACAATGTTCCCGCTCACGATTCGGTTACTACTCATAGCTTTGGTTATCAAATCCTAGATAAGCTCATCCTTCATCATAATATGTTATTCATTTCTCAAAACCCTTCCTCATACAAACCATAGCTCTTGGTCTTAGATTTAGTCTAAAACCCAATTCCGAAAAAACTGACGATTTCATGCTTAGTTCTGTAGATATGAAAGGGACAAAAGATTTCATCAATGAATCGCCATTTCAATGATGTCCAAAATTAGTAACTCAGGAAGTCCCATTTGTAGTGTTGAGAACCCATTTAAATGGAATTATGTATATGATTTGAAGTTCAGAACCAGTTCGACTCAGACGGCCTTCATTAATTTCTTTCTCGAGGTTTCGATTTGGTTAACTCTCATCCTGTTGCTGGAATAAGGTGATTTTTTCATATCTACTTTGTGACATTTTCCTCCACATTTTTGTTTCTCATTTCACAAAAATCTTTCAAAATTTCCATATTATAATACAATAAATATTATTTCATGAGGTTCACTTCATTTGGTTGTCCACGATTTCTATAAGTATAATGTAACTTTATTACAATGAAGACTTTGGTGCATATATATGAATTTTATACAACCATTTAATTCTTCTTTATTTCTCATGATTTATTTGAGGAATGATGTTGATATTATGAAGGAATCAAAACCTATCATAGTGGAATCGTTAGTACAACTCATTCCAATATGCAATGTATTTATTTTTTGTTCAATATTATTTTTTCTTCATTCCTCTTTAGTGATTTATGATTCCATTGAGTTTCTGAAGAAATATTCTCTGATTTCAACTATATATACTAAATTTGGGTGACTTCTTCATACGTTCCACCCATCTATGCTTCCACATTACCCAAAAACAAAGTTCCTCAACCCAAAAATCGCAATCCATATCACACAACCTCCCCATTTTGGAGTTAATTCTTTTTATACAACCTTGGTTTCTTTTTTCCTTTTGGTGGTTTTTTCTATATAACTTGATGTTCATGGAAATATTTTCAACTTATGTATGATTGGAGCTTTTAATGTGTTTTGTTTCATGACTAAAATAAATTATTTCTAGCTTGGTTGAGGGTATAGGATTCCAAGGATCTTTTCATGCTTAAAGGTATGTTTTACTAATGTGAATCTCTTGGGACCCATTTGAAATGCCATTCGACCAAGGTCTTGTTTGATTGGGTGGAAGTAGATTATAGTAAATGATAGAAAAAAAGATAAAAAATATGTTTAGTTTTCAAGGTAAAGTAATTTCAAAAAAATATCACTGATAACTTCATTTATTTACAAGGAGGTTCACCAATCTGTTAAAAAATTGATATGTTAATAAAAAAATATATTATAATAAATAAAAATAAAAATAAAAATATTATTATTATTATTTTAATATAAAAAATAAATAAAATATAAAATATTATAATAACACAAAAAAATAATATTTCCCATTCAATTTTCATTATCATAGTTAATTATCTTCATCTTTTGAACTTGAAACATGATCAATCCTTGAATATTTAAAACATGTTATGTTTGTGGTGAATACTTTTTATATATATCAAATTTTTCATGAAATTTAATTATATGTTTTGGTATTTTATTTTTGGTGTTTTTATTCCAAATATTCTTTAAATATTCCCATATACTTTAATCTTTCGATGAACAAGATGCTAACATAGAGAGTTTCTCAGATAAGAACAAGATAAAGAAAAACAGTGCCTATGGTTATGTTTAGGATTATTTGGAGCTCTGTAAGGATAACATTCCTCTTGAACTAATTGGTATGTGATATGAAGGTTATATGAATATTTGGAGTTGAATGACTAGTCTAGATGTTGGATATGTTGTTTGTGGTTTGCATCTTTCCATTACCAAATTATTTAATGATCTATCTCAATGTGGTTTCGAAATTTTAGGAACACTCTAAACATGAAAGAAAAAACCAATTCAGTGGAATCCTGATTTAGGTTTTACTCTAATTTTTTATTTTTAGTATGTGGAATCATATTTTTCAATGTTTTGGATATATTTAAAATATTTTTTGGGATTACTTTTTTAAATTTTATTTAAATTTACTGACTATAGTAATTTTTTATATATTTTATAAAGTTTGATATGTTTGAGAAGTTATAATAGAAAAATCTGGTAAATTGTGTTCACAAACTATGTATTTAGTCACCCTAGATCTTTATGTGACCATAAACTATCTAGGAAGTGATGATGTCCTTGTTTTTTATAATGTCAAACGGTGCCATATCAATATGCTTGATCAAACAATTACCAGAAGTTCATTGCGATTTTTCCAATATTATCTTATTTTTCTTGGTTCAAGTTCCTAATTCCAATTAGGTAGGGGAATGGGGGTGAAGGAAAAACAAAAAGAAGGAAGGAACATATGAGGATGGATATTATGAGATTCCATATGATAATTAAGAGCACAGTGATGAAAATTATTATAATTAGGTTCTCACTGAATATCAATTGAGCTTCCACCCACCTCTCAAAGATTTTGGAAATCTGGTTTCACTATCAACATATAGATTATAAACATTAAAATCAGTGTTTCCATATTTTGGTCATGCCTCTGATTCTCTAGACTAATACAGAATTTAAATCCGAGTTAGGTTGTTCATACCTAGTTGTTAATCCCTCAAATTTGGATACCACTAGAGGCAGCTCGTCATGAACGTCCATAGCCTAAAAAAGTATCCCCTCTTCATTGTTCATGTCATGTATAATCTGATGAATATGAGGCAGCATATTCTTGAACTTCTCCAACATGATCATCACTGGTTCATCCTTGTTTCTATTCTGATCTAATTTGTAGGTCAACATGCTTGATATCACCTCTAGGCTTTTGGGTCAAAAGAAGGTATTCTTTCTTTTCCATAGTTTTTAAGCTACCATTAATTATAGGGAACCCTCCAGGAGGATATAATGGCTACTAAATTGATGACTTCAATGAATATTCCATGGGTAGGGAATTACTATATTCAATTGGTGGAAGTGTTCCCCTTGCCTTCAAACCCAAATAATTTTGATGGAACAAATAAATAAGCAAGGTCCTGCAACTCCCCCACCACTATGATTTGCTCCCAAAATCTCCTCCTAATTTGGCCATCAATTATCAAGTTGTTGATCATCATCGCCATCTCCTCCAATACCTTCTCTAATGCTACCACATAGAAAACTTTCTCATATTTCATGATGAATGTCTCCTCTAATACCATTTCTTCTATCCATTAGTATGAACATTGAAACTTTTATTAAGTGAGTTCCTTTCAATAGTCAATAAAAATTCAGGGTTTCTTCCATGCATACAATGTGACAGGGTTTACTATATCTTGATTTTGGATACATACAACATCATGTAGTATATAATCATAGGATGAATTTATGACCAGTGGATCGTTTTCTATTCCCTCAGTTATTAGTTTCTTCTACTTATACTACATATCAATTGTGATATATATTTTTTGAAAACTGGAAGATGTAATCTCTTTGAGAAGTGGCTGATCTTTCTCATTTGAGTTGTTAATGTTTTTTTATATCATTGGAACATGTATTTTATTTCATAAGTGAATCATGTTTTTTAATTGAGTAGTGGATCATTTTTATAGCATTATTTAATAGCATTATGAAAACACATGGTCGAGTACTAGTTTGATATAATACATGTTCATTTGGTGAAAAATAGCATGACTAAGCTTGTAAAACTTTAATTTTAGATAAATATATAGATTTTAATTCATTAAAGTCTCAAAACTTGTTATATATTTCAAAAAGTCTCCATGGTGAACAAGTATATCAATCTAGTGGAGATCAATACTAATAAACCTATTGAGTTTATTTACACTAATTAATTCTCCCTAATGATCTTGAATTCAACTAATGGGGAAATGTATTTCATGGTTTTTTTTTTGATTTTACCCATATGACTTATGTCTGTTTTATTTTGAAAAAATCACAAACTCTTAAGAGATTAAAACAATTTGAGAGGAATTTTTAGAGCCATTTTGGATGTTTTGTAACAAGATTAATGTCCAGCAATGGATCCAAATAAAACAAAATGGACTTAGAATCATATCTTGTGAAAACTAGAATATGGAAAGAGTTTAGTTCTCTATACATTCTCCCAAAAAATGGAGTTACTGAGTGAATGAACTCAATTTTGGTGGTCATAGGAAGAACAATGTTATTGGATCATAACACCTTGATTTGTTTTTAGAGTCAAGACACAATAATAATTGTCTACATTCTTAATCAATGACTACTTCAACCAAATTCTTTAAAAACACCATATGATATGTTATTAGGAAAGAATATAAACATGAAGAGTTTGAAGTTATTTATCATCCCTTATAACATCAAGATCAAATGTAAACATTTTTAAAAGTTTTATAAGAGAGTCAATGAATGTATATTTCTTGGATACATAATGAGTGGAAGGATTTACTCATGATTTAATAATAACATAAGAAATATCATTGATAAAATTGATGTAATTATTTTGTAAAATCAAAATCTTTACCACACATTATTTCCTATTGATGATAATGTTAATGAATCCCTTAAATAAAATTCTGGACAACATGGGAATAATTTGGGTGAAAAATAACATCTCCAAAATTATCATAGTGATTATAAATTATCTAGTGATGAAGAATCCCATGGGAAAGAAGGAATAGAGTTTACAATACTTAGGAATAATTTTTATTTATATAATAATATTAGAGATATTATCATGAGTGTTTAACCCTATAGTATCTTTAGGAGTTCTAATCACACCCACTTTCATTATCAAGTTGAACCGAAGAATATTTAAAACGATTTTTAGCATGATTATTGGATAAAATATATGGAAAATAGCTAAATCAGATTATGAAGAATATTACTTAGGATTTTTTATTATATATAAAAGATAATAATGTAAAAGGAACTAGGTGGGTTTTTAGAAGAAAGAAACATAATGATAAATGAGAAGTAGTGCGGAACAAATATCATCATATTTTCAAATGGATTATTTCAAATTAAGGTTATTTATTTTAATTATACAATTTCTCTAATAACAAGGTTCAAAAAAATATAGATCTTATTTTCATTTTATGAAAAATTTAATTATAATGATTTTCAATTGGAAATGAATTAAACATTTTTTGAATGATGAACTCGAGGAATAGGTCAATATTAAATAATTGGAAGGGTTTATCATTGAAGGTAATGGTTATCAAGTTTCAAATTGAATAAGGCTTTATATGGGCATAAAAAAGTGTCTTGATCTTCCTATTAAATGATAAAACATAACTTAAGTAGTATGTAACTAAATAAAGGCAAGGTGGATTGTAATATTTATGTCAAGGGTGACAAAACAAAATCACTCATTATGATTTTGAAAGTCAATTTCAAAAAAAAATCTACAAATATAGAAGAGACTTATGAGGAATTTTTTTCTAAATGAAGAAACACATTAAAATTTCTATGATTTGAGAGATTAAAATTTTATTGGGTTTTCAAGTCCCAAATAGAGTGGATTCTATCATTCTATGACAAGTGAATGATTCTCGAGAGTAACTAAAGTCATTTGGCATGGATGAATCAATATAGTCCTATAATCCTATATCACATGGAACCATGTATTAAATTTATTAATAAGGAGTGATTATAGATCAAATGGAGTTCTGTAGGCTTATTAGAAGCAATATCTACTTGATAGTTTCAACACCAAACATCATATTTATAATTACAATATGTGGTTGATTCCAAAGAAATCCTAAGGAGTCACATCTCACTAAAGTGAAATAGATCTTGTGTCGTATCAAAGGAAATATTGATTATGGATTGAGGCACGAAAAAGTTAATTTATTTTATCTTAATATTTATATTGATTTATATCAGTAAGGATATGTTAGTTACTAAAACACTACTTTTATAGGAGTGTTATTTATCAAAGGCATGTGTATTTATTGGAAATACAAGAATCAAAATTCCATCAAACTTATCTCAATTTAAGTTTAGTATATTACACATTCTCAATCCATAAAAAAATTATTTTTATAATGTCATATATAGAAGACATGATGGAGGATGTTTCATACTAACTGATGCATGGGTGTGACATTAAAAGTGTAATAAACATGTCAAATAATATGATTCAATATTCAAGGTAAAAAAAATTGACATCAAGTATTACTTCATCAAGGATAAGGTGGATCATTTTTCAATATTTTGTTGGAGTATGATTCAACCAAGGATAAAGTCATGTATACCTTAATTAAACCTCTGTCAAAGGATTCCTTCCAGCACTTTAGGGACTTGTTGGTAGTGTATTCTCTCCCAGAATCCGAAAAAAAATCATATTTATTTTCCTTTATTTACTTTTTTCATTTAATAAAAAATGTTGGAGAATATATAAAGATTTATTCTTGAAAATGGGGTGATACTCAAACTTCATTTCTAAGTGATTAGATCATGTAAAATAAGATTTCTATAAATAAGGTTAATAGATGAGTTTATAGAATAATATTAGAGAATATCTAATGTGTTGATTCGTGAGTTGGAAAAAATATATAGTAGGATATTGAAGATACCTTGGAGGATTTAAGAGTCTTTGGAACTTGATGTTGTTCATGAGAAAATAAGTACCTCATGAATTGAATTTATATGGGTGAGCTGGTACCAATTGATGCATTTTCAAAATGGAAGTAATCTTATAATCATTAGAGTGATCTCAAAAAACTAATCCACCCAATATTGTGGTGTATATATATCCATAACATTGTAGAATTTATATGAATTTCATCCTAAGAAAATTAATTCAATGGTTATAGAAGTGTTTTCTTGTTTTATTTATTTATTCCCATGGATATGTTAGAATCTTATTGGTGTTGAGTTGAGTTTCAAAGTAATGAAGTTATACTAAGATGAGTCACATCATAGTGTGTAGGGTAATGATAATGCCTCAACTGGGAAGTGCATAAGTATATTTTTACTCTAATACTGATCCCTTATACTATAATATGGTTGTTTTTTCTAGGAGGAAGTTGAGGTAATGATGGGGTTGATCTTACATATGAGTTCCACCTTACATCATAAGAAAATTCTCCATGAAGAATGTTCTTATTGATATTGTGAGATAATGAACATGCTAGGAATAATTTCCAATAAATTTTTAGTGATTATCTATTTGGAAGCTAAATGAAGTCACATAATGAAGACTTGACTCACTCTTTAAAGGATATGTTCAGAATATAACTATAATACCAATAAATCTAGTTATTTACTAGATTAGAGGAAAACAAAGGCATTCTGTCACAACCCCGAGGGACCTTCCATAATACTGGTTAGATAAGTAATAAGATTTTTCATTTTTATGTTATATATCTATTGGATTCAAATATCGAACCATAAGTAGAGATTTCATGTTGTAACACATAAATGGAAAATAAATAGAATGATTTCTCACCTGAATCAAAGTGTAAGATATTTTGATGATATTTGATGAATATTTGAGTGCATGGAAACCCATTCTAGGGATTATTCTATAGATTATTTTTCTAGAAATTTAGGAGAAGAAAATGGGTGTACACACAATCCAAATTCTAAAGGAACATGATGCAAAGGGATGTGAAGATTGACTGGTTTGCTGGTGAATTTTTTTACTGTACATGGAAGTTCAAGGTCATCACCTAAATCCTCTCCTTATTATTATTAATAACAAAATAGGAACATGTGTAGCATGATGACACCCCTTTCTCATAGGGGATAAGCCACTTGATAATAAGATCTGATGAACCTTGTATTCACCCTTGTGTTGTGTGTGTTCTTTCTCATTCAAAATCTTATAATTGTATCATGACCATTGAGATACAATCACATTAACTGATGATATAAATAATATGGATTAAGAGTTATTGATTTTGAAAATTTCGGATTCACCCCCCAACCCAATGGTGGCATAAAATGTTTCGATCCTTTTAACCCTATATATGTGTGTCAAAATATTGATTAAATTTAGAAATTTAGGACCTCATTATGTTCTCTATACTTATTTTCAGCCTATTTTACATTATCATATTCATTTTATAGGTTCATTAAAAATAAATTACCCCAATTTTCATTAGCGAATCACTTCATATATAATCAATCATATATTTTCAGTTTCAAAATTCCACATGGTTCTGATTATTGTTTGATTAGTTTCTCAACACATTATTTTCCCATGATTTGTCAACTCATAGAGGTTATTAATAAACTGTTTAGTAAAATCTTCTTGATTTAACTTTACAAATATTTTTTCTTGTTATTTATTTTTTTAGAAAGAACTATTCATCATAGATTCTAGATGTTGTGGTGCATATAATTACAAAATGGCCTCACTGAGATGATCAAAGTTGGTATTCAAGATTCAACTCAAGACTATGCTCAAGCTTTAATATTACTCCACAAGCACCTCTATTATTGTTTAAAAAATTAGTACCCAATAGTAAAGGATCCTTTTGTGATATAAAAAAACCTTCGAGAAAAGTATAATCACTTGTGAAGAGTAATAATACCAAAATAATGATATGAATTGAGTTATTTATGAGTCCAAGATTATAAATTAGTTAGTGAATAAAATTCTAAAATGTTCTAAATTACATCAAAATTAAAAAAAAAACAAAGAAAATATTAATGACACTGATATTCAAGAAAATACATTTTATACTTTCCATGCAGTGAATGTTTTTATGAAATAATAACACTATGAAAAGGTATTTACTAAATATTACAAATTACTCCCCTGAATTATTTTTATATAAGAGACAATGAACTCATCATAAAGAACTATGAATCTCAACAAATCAGTTTGGATCCATCTCTATAATTTAATGTGACCACTCATATTCATAGTCATGTAATCCATTAACATGGTAAAAGTAAAAGAAAATAATTTTCTTGAGGTGGTTATAAATCCAATTACAATAATAAAGGATACCCTTAGATGTGTTAAAATAATGAACAACCACCTTTAAAGGAAATTAATAATGATGAAATTGACTTATTTTGGTGTGGTTTGAAGGGTCATTGGTTGCGTACATGTCATATATTGAAACATTTTGTTAATATTTACAAAAAATAAATCAAATGGAAATAAAATAGGTCTAAATAAAACTTTTTTGACTAAACCATAAAATATGACAATTAAATTATGTATTTTAACATCATTATTTATTTTATAAACCATGATGGTATTTTTCATATTGATAATAAGGTAATTATTAGGATGGAGATATACTTTATATTTTGTAATTATTTTAAATTAATATTATATATTATATTTAGCTTCCTTGAATTTTATTTTATTTATTATATGAATTAATTATTTTATTTTTAATGGAAATAAAATTTATGAATCACTCTGCTGAGATAAATTCACATGATGAAGATATTTTACACTTATAAATCTCTATGATGAATACAATTCTTAAATATGAGAATCAACCTTAAAATTAGAATTGATCATGTAATTACATTAAAACGTAATGATAAATTAATTAGTCCTTAGATGAGAAAAAATATGACTACCTAGTGGTACACAGTTTTTAATAAAGATTTATTTTTTCTCTCTAATTCTTGAGGAAATTTATTAAGATTTAAATATTTTCCTGAAAATAGATATCACATAAAGTCTATAAATAATGAACATGTTTAATACCTGTATAATAAGTATTAATAATGATAAAAAGTTCATTAAAGATAGAATTTCATGATTTCCCTTTAGATTTTACTATCTGAGTATATATATAACCAAATCAAACATGCTAAACCATATTTTTATTTCCCATGATACATTAGTCATGTGATGTGACTATTTGGGTCATTCTAGATCAATTATTATGAGGAAAATAATTAAATTTTTGAATATTTATTCATTGGTTAATGAAAAGTTTCTTACACCTAATGATTTATCATGTGTTTTTTGTTATTAAGGAAAATTGATTATAAAACCATTACTATCAAACAAATGAGGCATAATCCCCTATATTCTTATAGATAAATCATGGAGACATTTATATTCTAAATAATCCACCATATGAAGCTTTAGATATTTTTTGTTCATGGCTAATTTATCATCTATATGTTGTCATGTGTGATTTTTATCAAATTTAAATGTATATTTTATAAATTTCAATTCAAAAAATAATTTTAAGGGAATAATTCCCAAATTATTCACATAAGAATATTCAAATTGATATTTTGGTTAAATAATCATCACATGGTTTTAATAATTATTATATAGAGATTGGAATAAGTTTTTAATATAATATAGATTATGGTCACACTAAAAATAGTTCAGTTGTATCACATATAAAGAAATTACAATATATCCATATCCCATTTATTATAAAAATAAAATTTCCTAGTTTGGCATGGGGATGTTCAATTTTTCATGCAATAGCACTAATTCAAATAATATCAAGCTATCATAAATATTTCCTTTTGAAATAAACTTGTGATTGTGAACTAGATATTTCACAATTAAAAACAATTTTGTTGATACCCTGAATAAAGAATATGTATCAATCTAGATTTAATGTAAATATATCTCATAGCAATGTTTTATTTTTATATGGAAGAATAATTGTTGAAGAGAAGAAGTGGATATGATTTTTTTGTTTTAATTTTGGGTCAACACATAAATCATGTTCAAACTCAAATGTTACATGATTTTTCATTTGATGTGAAGTTAATTCCTAGTTTTTGAAGTGTTTTAATGTATTTGGAATTATTTTGGAGTCTTTTCAAAGAGTTCTATATATGAACAACTTTTTTTATGAATTTTGAAAAGGTCCTTAATGCTTAAGGTTTTTATATCAATAAGTCTATAAAATGGAAAAGGGGAAAAACTTATTTTGATGAATAATTTTATTATATGTAGAACAGGTAAAAATTGAAAAAATAAAGATCTTACTCTGATATTAAAAGATTTTATTTCTAGTTTTTTATATTTTTATCAATGGGAAAAATTATCAAATCCCCCAATAAAAATTAATATGTAAGACAATTAATAGATGCAAAAGATATTATATGGGATTTATGTCAGAATTCTATAAAGAAAAGAGTCTTATGTGGGTATTATTCTTTTATTGTATTTTTTTCAACACATAAATCATGTTTAATCTCAAGTGTTACATGATTTTTCATTTTAGGTGTAGTTCATTCCTAGGTTTTGGAGTGTTTTAATGTGTTTGTAAATAGTTTGGAGTTATTAGGATGTGTTTTAGAGATGTATGGATTTATTTCCTAATTTTGAAAAGGTCCTTAATGCCTATATTATGTATATCTATAGGTACTATAAATTGAAAAAGGGGGAAAATTATTGTGATTAATCATGTTATGTAGAAGAGGTAAAATATAACTAAAAAAATATTAATTTAATAATAAAATATTTTATTTCTAGTATATAATATTTTTATCGAAGGATAAAATTGGTGAAGTACTCGGCACATAATTGATAGGTAAGATAATTAATAGATACATAAGATATTTTGTGGAGTTTTTGCTAGAATTATACTATGGATAGAATCTTATGTGGTATGTAATATATTTTGATCACATACTAAGGATATTTTTTATGATAAAATTTTGAAAAATTTCTCATATATAAGGGTTGATACATAAGATTTTAAAACATAAGAAATTCAATATGTAAGATTTTATATTTTATATTTAATAAAGTTATATAATATTATAGATATTTTTCTTTACAAAAAATATGGTATTTACAAAAGTTACTAGGGGGCTTCAGAATATTTATTTTTAGAAAATAACACAATTTTGTGGTATAATATCTTTATTCAATACAGATTTATATTTAAGATATTTTGATCATACACATAAGATATTTTTTGTGGGAAAAATTTGAAAAAATCATCAAATATAGGGGTTGATATATAAGATTTTCATATGTAACAAATTTCATACGTAAGATTTTCTTTATGATATTTAATAAATTTTTCTTATACATAAGCTATTTTTAATTACAAGAAATATGGGATTTATAGAAGTTAGTAGGGGGATTTGGAAGATAGGTTTTTGCAATATAACATAATTTTTTGGTATAATATTTGTGAGAGGAAGATGAATTTATGAAGTGAATAAGTGGATATAATTATTATGTTGTATTTTTTTAACACATAAATCATGTTCAAAAACAATTTGAACAAGGTGTTTCATTTAAGGTGAAGTTCATTAAAAGTTTTTTGTTTGTCTTACATTATTTGTAAGTATTTTGGAGTTTTTTTAAATAGTTATTAAGAGGAACATATTTAGATATGAATTTAAAAAAAGTCCTTAATATTAAAGGTTTTTATATCTTAAGGTATTAAAAATTAAAAAATGGAAAACCCCTAATATGATTCACAATGTTTTTATATGAATAAGAGATAAAAATTTAAAAAGAAAAAAATCTTACCCTTATATATAATATTTTATTTATAGTTTTTAATATTTTTTCATGTGGACAAGAAATTGGAAAATTCCTTGGTACAAAATTGATAGGTAATATAATTAATAGATATGTAAGATTTTTTGTGGAGTTTAGGATAGAATTACATAAGTGAAATAATCATATGCGGTATTTAATATATTTTTATCTTATAAAAAATATATTTTTTCTAAGAAAAAAAAATAAAATCCTTCTAACATGGGGTTTGATATATAATATTTTCAAATATAATAAATTCCATATGTAAGATTTTATATTGGGTACATAATAAATATCTCGATGTGTAATATATTTTTCTTTAAAAATATAGGGTATTTACAAAAGTTTATAATGGGATTTGGAAGATTTATTTTTGGAAAATAATACAATTTTAAGGTATAATGTCTTTATATCCTAATAAATGATATTTCTGAATCAAAGCATGAAGGTTTTGGTGATTTTAAATTCAAAGATTCAAAAACTATTTTTTATTGAATAAATATCATTAGGTGAACATGTGATATAAGCTATTAGAGAATAAGGGTTATTATTTAAAATTTATAGTCATGTCTTGATTAAATATATGTGTAAATAATGGATACAACTATCTATATGATTTAATAGATAGTTATGTCATGTCAAGTAGGACACATCATTGCATGCAATAAAGTAAGGCATGTGGGATGATGTCACATCATGATGAGAAGAAATTATAATTATTACTAGTGATATTTTAAGATGGTAAAATATATACTGTCATGTTTCATGGTATAAAACTGTGCTCATGTAGACCTAGGTAATTAGAAGATATGTCTTATGTTATGAAGAATTTGTTTTCTTCACGAAGAGAGGAAAAGGTTTTAAAGTAGTTAGAGGAACTTGTTTTCCACTCTATTAGGTATACAGTCACATTGTGATTACCGAAAGAGTTTCTAATATAGAAGAATAATTTGATATTAATTTCTTATCTAAGTTTCATATTTAAAATTCAAATAAAAATTGGGAAAATTTGTTACTACTGTGTTAGATTATATTAACTAAGGATTATTCAAGGAAAGTTAAAAGGATGGAATAGGAGATATAGAGGAATAATAATCATATGGATAGTTCATGAGAGTGTGTATGTTTAATATTGTGTATAGAAGATGAAAAATTAAAGAAATATTTTTATGAAATCATCGCACTTATGTTTTGTATTGTGGAAAAAGTAAGAATTCATTCATGTTAAGTATTGATTATAATTGCAAGAGAATTATATAGTTATTTATAAACAATTAAATTAGGGGATAAGGATGATCCATACCTTATAAAATTAAAATATCATAGTGTGACATGTAAGGATACTTACTGGGAGACCACATTGTTGATTATCTTGTAACACGAGTTCAAGGAAAGTCTCTACTTGTTTGTATCCACCATGGTGATTCTAGTGGATCGTATGGTTTTAAGTGATTCCAAATCATATTTCTAACTTGTAAGGAGACTTATTGGGATAAAAAAATTTATCTTTTATAACACAATTTTGTGTGCATTATCGACTTGTTTTTTCCACCATATTGACTACCTCTTTATAACAAGCATTGCTAATGAGAAAAAGTTCATTCATGAGAAAATTTTAGGATTTAATTTTTAATTTTACTGTGTAAATATATATAAAATATAGTCAAATATTATAAACCATATTATTACAAAACATGATATATTTTTCATACGGTATGAATTTTTGGACCATCTAGGATCAACAATGATGAGGAAAATAATTAAATGTATGTGTATTCATCTATTGGTTGATAAAAATGTTCTTACACCAAATGATTTCTTATATGTTTTTTGTTTTCAAGGAAAATTTATATTTTATACATAATAAATTTATTGATATGTATGATATTTTTATTTTAAAAAATATGGTATTTCTAGAATTTATTAGCATGATTTTCAATATTAATTTCTAGAAGATAAGAAAATTTTAAGTTATAATATATTTATTTCTTGCTAAATGATATAGCCTAATTAAAGCATGAAAAATTATAGTGATATTAAATATGAAGATACTAAAACTATTTTTTAGTTAATAAATATCATGAAATAAAATTTTGATATAAGATATTGGATAATAAGAGTTATTATGTGATGATGATAGTCATGTCATGATACAAGTGATGGATGAATAATGGATACAAATGTCTATGTTATTTAAGAGATTTTCATAGAAAGTTGATAGGGACATGTCATTGCATGGAATAAAGTGAGTTTTTTGGGATCAGGTATCATCATGATGAGAAGATATGATAAATATTATATAATATATTTTTATAAGGTTAAATATATCAAGTTTAGTTTCATGTTATCTCACCATGTTCATGTAGACATAGAGAAGTAAAAGGGATGTTTTGTACTGTGAATAATTTTTTCATTCCATGAATTGAGAAAAGGTTTTAAAAGTAGTTAAAGGAACTTTTTATTCACTCCATTATGTATTCAGTAATGTTATTAGGACCAAAATAGTTTCAAGTATAGAATAATAAGTTCAAATTAATTTCATATCTGAGTTTTGAATTTTAATTTCTAATATAAATAAGGAAAAAGTGTCACTGTTGGGTGAGATTATATTGAATTGGGATCTTTCATGGAACATTAGAATTAAATAATAGTACATATATAGCGATAATAATCTAATGGGTTACTCATGAGAGAGTGTGTGAGAAAAATAGTGTGAAAAAAGAACAAGAGAAATGTTTTTTCTTCAATCATCAAACCTATGTTGTGTGTTAAGGAAGAAGGAATAAGTCACACATATTAAATATTGTATAGAATTGTGAGATCATTATTTTTTTGAGAGATAATTTACTTATAGGATTGGTATTATCACTACTTTAACAAAGTGAAAGATAATAGTGAAACCTATAATTAGAACTTTTAAGAGAAAAATTATTGATTATCTGGTAACACATGTTCAAGGATTTTCCCAAGTTATTTTTATCTGCCACGGTGATTCTAGTGGATCATATAGCCTTACATGATTATAGATCATTTTATAGATTAGAATAAATTTTTGAGTAGTGAAACTAATAAATTAGTTTTCCTATGCTTCTTTCCTTGATATGTGTGAGGTAAGTAATCAGATCTCTCACTCTAAAATTAACAGAGGTTGATTTATTAAGAAATCATAGAATAACAAAATGGAATATTTTTCCCTAATTAACTCCCATATCAATAAACCTACACCATTATAGGTTCCATTAAAAGTAATATAAATGATATTATGTTTCCTCTAAAGATCAATAAGTTTAATTTTTTTTACTATAAAGTATTTTTAACTCACCTCATATTTGATTTTTTCCATCTCTATAATAATAATGGTAATTTTGATATTCTTTTGTGAATTGGTTTGATGTTTTTTTATATGTATTTTAATATATATTATGTTTAATATTAATTTTTTTTAATGAAAATTAGTTCCCATATTTAAAGGGAAAATTTTTAAAGTTTTCATGGAAATAATTATACACTATTTACCTTCCTTGGCTATGGATATTCTAGGAATTATGACTAATGGATTTATAAATTTTTTACATGGACTAACATTGACTCGGGATGGTAAAAATAATTTATTGTTTGATGGGTGTGAAAGAAATGTAATTTTTTCTTTCCCATTTAGAGAAGAATTTTTTAAATTTCAGAGGCATCAAAACTTCAAATTGAATTTGGGAAAGAAACAAAATATCTAAGAAGGAAATGATAATTTAAAAATAATAATTTATGGATTTTATGATTGAATTATGAAGATATGTGTATGATTGAAGGTTAATCTAGTGATGAATTATGTAAAAGGGTTAATTAGGTGGGGAGAACCATTATATCCTTCAATGAGACTCTTAAACATTCAATGGTGGTTGTGGAGATACATTGTATCTTACTGGAAATATTTGATACCAACGTTTCAACTCTAGAGGCTTGTGATATTGACATTCTTCCTTTGGAAACATTCACAAAATATTGGTTACATACGTTATAAAAATGGCATTTATACTAAATAATAAATGTTTGGATATTAAGGAATTCATATTCAAAGTTGTGAATAATTTAGGTAACTCAATGAAACACTACTAGAAACTAGACTTATACCAACGATTTTGGCCAAATCATTAGTATAGGTTACCTATTCAAATGGTTTGGCCAAAACGGCTGGTATAAGAACCATAATATGACACAATTCAAATGGTTTTTCCAAAACTGCCAGTATAGGTGATGGATATACAAATGGTTTGGCTAAAACCATTGGTATAGCCACCATTTAAAGAACCTATTGCAATGGTTTTTCCAAAACCATTGGAATAGGTTCAAAAATCATAAAATCTATACCAACGATTTGGAAATCCATTGGTATAGGTTTTTAGATTTTTAAAAAATTATTTTATCAAGTAAATTTTAATAAATCAAAAAATAATTTACTTTTAAATATAAATATACATATTTATCATATTATGTTTCACAAAAACATTGTAGCTTCGTTGTTAGGTAGTTTAAATACAAATTAGAGGTGTGGGGAGAGAATCCTTCAAGGGTTTATTTTTTTAATTACCTATACCAATGGTTTTCAAAACTATTTGTATAGTTATTTCATAATACCTATACCAATGGTTTGGAAACCATTTTTATAGCCCACCAATAACAACAGTTTCCCAAAACAATTGGTATAGGTCTATAGTGATGGAAGACACTAAATGGCCACTCAAACCATTATTATAGCCTATAAAAATGGTTTTGGGTCCTAGAACAATGGTTCTAAACCATTGGGGTAGGTTTTTTTCAAATAGTGAAAATTTATGAACAAGATAAATATGAAGTTTGAAAAAAAATCATATGAAGATATTGATGTGAAGTTTGATCAACTAATTTCAATCATCCCAAGAGGTATCCCAAAAGGTAAAGGTAAATTCCATATAATTTTAAATTTAAAGGGTTTTATCACTATGGGTATTGAACATTTCCCAATAAAATTTCCAAAGGTATAAGAAGATTAAAGTGAAGATGAAGAGGTTTCCTCTAGTGATGCTTCAAGAAAGAATTCTAAGAACTTTAGAAGATGGATATTTTTATCATTTAGTTCAAGAAATCGTTCTTCTTTTACCAAAAGGGTAATTCATTTATCCAATAATGATGAAACATAAAGTGAGGGTAGAAATAGTGGTTGTTCCAAAAGTGGTAGAGGTGATAATACATTTATTATAATCATGGATGATAAGGAGTCAGAAAGAAAAAATAACCCAAATAAAGAAGAGGATTCATAAAGTAGTGATGAATAGTTACATTAATCTATAATATATTTCATTGTTAGAATGGATTTAATAATATAATCTAAAAAATTTAAATTGGAGAAAAAAATATGAAAATGAATAATGTTTCCAATATTGTTAGATTGGTAAAGCTAAATTGAGAAAGAAGGAAGCTAAGTTGATCCTAAAATTTAAGGAAGTAAGAGAGGAACTCACCAAGAAGAATAAGATGTTTTAATTGTGGAAAGTAAATATAATTACTTTTAATAAAGATCATAAATATTTAAAATTTAACTTACTTGATAAAAAATAGAAAAACAAAAATTTTCATAAATGATTTATCTAGTTTCATGCATGAAGTGAGATATTTTTCAAAGAAATAAAATTGTGTTGTTAATGAAATGATACTTTAAGATTATTTTAATCAACCAATATCTCAACAAAAGATTCATAAATATATTTTAATCATTATTGAAAAATTTTAAACACAATAAAAGTTTAGAAATGTTAAGGAAATTGTAAAAGAGAAGAAAATTAAAAATATGTTTTCTTATGAAAATTATAAATTAAAATGAAAATATTATGTTTTATGTAAATATAAAAAATTTCGATGTATAGATATATAATAAAAAGTGACATATGTTGAGTATGTTGGAGTTTTGGTTCATAAAACTAATGTCAATAAGGATTTTAAAATGATTAATTTTATAAGAGTTCTACTAGTTTATAGACTACAAGTTTAAGAAGAATATTGGACATTTAAAGTCATTGTTGATTTTATGGTGGATGTAGTTACTTGATGATTTGTTTGTGGTTTATAGGTGGTACATTTGAGTCTATATTGAGTGATTAAAATTGCATATATAGGATGAAACAACACTTTAATGTAATAAAATTCAATAGAAATGTTTTTTGATAATAAGGTGTAAAGTTGAAGTATCATTTTAGATACATAAATGAGGTGTCTGGGATATTTTACCAATTAGGTCATATCAATTAATAATTTCATATGATCATATTTGTTCAATAGTTTTTTCAAAAATATTATATAGGATTATAGGTTACAGATAAGAGAAAGAAGGTTGTGAACTGGAAGAAGCCTCCAAAAAAATAAAGAAGATGTTGGGAACCCATTGGAGATTGTTGACTCCAAAATGGGTGGCTAAACATGTCTACTCAAAAATAAGGCTGAAGGAGTAATATCAATTAGAATATATCATAAAATGAAGGATGAATATGTTCTTTCTATTTTAGTAAAACAATCTTATTGTTTAAAAAGAAGAAGTTGAAGTGAAGAGAAGCAAGAAGAAACAATAAGTGTTGTACCATATTACTAAATTATAGTAGAAGAAGAAGAAGAGTTCTATAAATATAAAATATATGTTAATAAAGAAATTTTATAATCAAAGTGGTTTTCAATAAAAGTTATATTTAAATACCAATCCATGGATGTTAAAGAATAAATTTCACACTTAATTCATTAAAGGTTAAATTATGGTAATTTTATCCACTCACTCACTTGTTCATTAGATTATTATTGTCCAAGGGGAAGAAATAAAACACATATATCTTTATGTTTATTATTTTACATTTATAGAAAGGGGGAGAATATAAATATTAGGGTAGAATATAGTGATATGTGATTATCTTAATGGGGGTGAGATCTCTTATTTAGGGGGATCTTGTATCGAGAGAAAGTTTGTAAAATGGTAATGCTATGAATTTATCATGTCCATGTGATTTTTGAACTATTCACCCTTTTTTTGTGATCATGTGTATAGGAACTTGTTTTGAAAAAATTTAAGGAATAGTTTTATAATGTGGAATTAGTAAATCATAGTTGGAAAGAGATTTATTTTTAGTTGGTATTAAGGGGTATAAATGTTTTTTGAATAAGTGTATGTACATTACTTTAATGGAAATCAGGATTTTATTGTTCTATGTTATTATTTCAAACACCAATTTCATTCATATTGGATTAAAATTTTTGAATCATGATTCATTATTGTGTTTTCTGAATTTAAAGATAAATTTAGGTTCAATGGATATGAAAATATCCAAAAGGGGATATTATTGATGTAGAGACATAGGTTTTTCCTTATAAGACTTTGGAATATTTCAATATATATTTACAGAGCCAGGCACTGAGACGGCGTAAAATTCTAAGGCCCGGTGTGCCCGGAATAAATTATACAAAAATATTAAGTGTTTTTATAATATTCACATAGAGTAAATATGATATCTCTTAAATGGTAACTCGGATCCGAAATTTGATACCATGGTTGGGTCCAAAACGTAGTGTTTACCACAAGCGCAACATAAAATATGTCATCATGGGTCATTTAGACCCCTCACTCATTAGCGGTAGATTAAATGGATGGATTAATTTATTAATTCATTCATTTAATAGCTCAAACCCAAATAAATCTCAAATAGTAAATCTGATTAGAAATATGAGGCCACGGTTGAGTCTGAAGCATGTCGTTTACCTAAGGAGGGATATAACTTCTTTTGGTGCGGGACTTCTGTGAAAAATACCATCCAAGGGGGAAATGGTAATTAAAATAAATAAACTTAATTATTTTATCTGGGAGGCCAAACCCAATAACTTTCAAACGGGGACTCAAATTGCAAATATGAGACTTATTTTGAGTTTTAAATAGGTTGTTTTACCTAAGTAGGACATAAAATGAGTGGGAGTAGAGGTTTCATAAGTTGTGACCGTTGGTGAGGGTTTTTTGTGTTTTTATATAAATAAATGCTTGAGAGATTAGAATTAGGGTTAACCATAATTCTCTCTCTCTACCCCCACCAAGTTCTCTCTCTACCCCCACCAAGCTCTCTCTCTCTATCTCTCTCTCTCTCTAGGTGTTCTTCACCGTTCTTCATCAGATCAAGGAGAAAACTCCTCTAGAACCTTGTCGAATCAAAGCGGAAGCGTCGTGGACGCATCACTAATGAAAAACGGACGGATTGAGGTAGTATTTTTGTCATTTTTCCCCTAAATATCCATGTCATGTTTTATTTGGGATTTCACTCTTGTTTTTTCCATAAATCCTAGGTTTTAATGCCGAGGTGATGACCAAATGAACAAGGCCATTGCTCGTTCCCCATTTCGAAGTCGTGTTATATGCAATTCTTTGTTTTAATTTTTAAACGCATCAAATCCTTGAAGAATCAATGAGTGGGGATCTCCACTGTGATGATTAGTTCTTGAGGTTCCCAAAATTGCCTTTGGTTGCAAAATCTGCACTCTGAAGAGGTCGTGGTGGTCCGCGGACCGAACCACCAGAGCTAAGTTGTCGGTGGTGGCCGATGGTGGCAGAGGGCGGTGTCCATGGAGGTTCGTGTGGTGTGCGTGGAGGGTTGTGAGGTGGAAGTATAGGGTCGCGTGACAGAGTGTCTAGGAAGAACAGTGGACGGCGTCAACTCAGGGGCACAGACGACGAAGCATGTCAGGGCTGGGAGCGTGGGGCTCAGGCAAGGTCGGGAGCGCGAGCCTCAGGTGGTGTGAGGAGGCAGGGAAGCAGTGGTCTCTGAGGATAGTGGTGCCATTGGGCAGGCATGGTGTCGAAAGGCATGGTGGATGTGCTCGGGCGGTGACTTAGGAGGGGGAACCAGGGGACCGAGACCAGTGGTTCACAAGTCTGCGTGGTGCGAGGTCCTGAGGTGCGGTGCCAGCTGGCTGAGCCAGTTGGTGGAGGTGGTAGTTTTCCAAGACAAGGATAGAGATCGACTGAGATGCATGTGAGACCATGGTCTGGCTACAGTAGAACGGTTTGGACGGGGCAGGCCGGCCCAAGCAGTGGGGTCTTGCTAGTTCGGGCAAGACCGACCCAATGTGGGCCATTTTACCTTGAAAAGCCGTAACTCCTAAAAGTCATGTCTATTTGATGCGTTGTATACGTCCATGGGTTCATCTCATTAATTCGTACCTTTTTATGTTGTTTATAGAATTTTTAAACTCTGGTTTCATTCCCTAATGGCATGAAATTCCCATTTCCAATAATAATAAATTAATTATTATTATTTTGGGGTTTTTTATTGGTCATATGTTTCAAATGGGATTTCTGTTGATGCACTATCAGTGGTAGCATGACCCTGACCATTGTGAAGAATTTTTTAGAAGCCTTTCGATTATTTAAGTTGAAGAAAATGTTCGGGCCCCACAGGGCCCGATTCGCACATTTTATGGTGAGATGCCACTTTTTCATATGTTATCTATTTTTGGTGTTTGACTACTCATTTCCAAGTTTTTTTCTATGGGTATTGCAATGGTGCATTCTTCCCACTTAAATTCGGGGCTGAGGCATGGGCCCCATGAGGCGGCTTTCAGACGTATGTTGTGTTTTTATAACTTATTCTTCATAAGTCCATTTGGGGAAAATGAATATCCTAACTTGCATGTTTTTTGGAAAGGATCAAAATAGTTCAATCTGTTTGAGGGAGTCATGTTAGAAAACCTTCGTTTCTGACCCTTCGACTTAATGATGATCATTGTGAGCTCATCGGATTCCTGGATAATGTATGGTGTACTCTGATAGTGCCTTGATACTTTTAGTGGTACTTGTTAACCATTTTCATACTCAGAAATTGTTAGGTTCTCGGCTAGGTGATGGAGAGGGGTCACACGTCATGTGAACCCCACAAAAGCTGCATACCACTACGTTTTCTCCAATTTATCATACCTACTTATTCTAAACTCGGATTTTCACATGTGAGTAGCATATCTTGAGTGTTTTTCTACGTTGGACATCATGATGCCCTTAATAGTGGATTTTGAAATGAGATGTGAGAATCCCTAGATGTGATGCCTAATTGAGACAACACGCAATGACTGCAATGACATTCTCCCAAGAGGAGTAGTTTCCCCAATACTTCTTAGGAAATACATCCAACAAGGATAGTCAGTTTAGTTTTTAGTTTACCAGCAATTGGGCTACAAAGTGGTCCCCCATGGCAGTGATGACAGTGATGTTTCATAATCACCAGTGTAGTGGTGATCGCCAATCTTTCCCACTAGTGTGACTGGGAAGTGGTGATCATCGTTTATATTTATAGGGATTTCCCTCTAGCGATGTTGGGTAGTCCTGATCACCATTTACCTTTACAGGGATTTCCCTCCAACACAGTTTGGAAGTGGTGATCAACAGGATTTCTTTCCAACGCTGCTTGGCAGTGGTGATTATCATTTATCTTTACATGTATTTCCCTCCAGTGCTTCCGGGCAGTGGTGATCCTCAGTCTTTCCCTCCAATGCTACTAGTAAGTGGTGATCACCATTTATAGTAATGAGCATACCTCCAGTAGTTCTGGGCAGTGGGTCCTCAACTTTGAGGCAGGATCTCTTGTATATGCAGACCTTGTTTTAAATGCCTTTGGACTCTCGAGAAATAGGCCTGATTTCCCCACCAATACGCGTCCTAGTGACGCGATAAAAAACTGTGTTGGTGAGTCAATGCCTTCCAAATTAGATAGTATCGAGGTGTGGTGATTTGAGCCCCTTTGACTCATAGTTCAGGGAAGACGTTTGGTTTTCTAGGAATCGTTGGTTACTTTTGGAACTGTGTGTGATTCTTTTCCTAGGATGTGCTTTGAGATGGAGATCCCCTTCCTCCATTTTTAGGATTCTTTGACTGAGCATATATACTCTATCCTGTTATAGTACCCACTCCCTAGGTTTACTTACTCTCCTTCTAGGGGAGGTAAATATGTGTGGGGTATGACACGTGCTTTTCATGTATAGATTCTCATGGTTGGATGAGTTTACTCTCCTATTATAGGTAGAGAAAACTCAATGAGAAGTTCATCTTCTCACCATTTCTAGCTCCACGTGTTTGGATGAGATTACTACACTCCTTTGTTGGGTTGTGTTGTACTCCTATATTATACCTTGTTCTATCTACTGCTTCCCTCTTCAGTACCTCTCCTATTACTCCCTTAAGCCTTTTGGGCATCCAACTGAGTATTTTAATACTCAACCCTACTTGGGATTTTCCTGCACTTGGTATGACCTTGAAGATGACAGATAGGTTTATTGTGACTTCAAAAGAGGATAGGGATACCAGGTGCTTGGACCTAATACAGTGGTCGTAGCTTGGGATTTAGAAACGGGACTCTCCCAGTCGTTTTACTTTTTCACCTTTTGTCAAGTGGTGTCACTTTTCTAGTTGGGTGTGTATTTTTTCCATTCCCTTTCAGATTTACTTTTCTTGTATTTGTACTATTTAGATGTCGATGCATATATGTTTGGTTTCCTTTTTATAGAATTTTATAACATTTCTTTCTTTTCCTCTCCACTTTTTCATTGAGTTGGTTTTGTGTGTGTACAGGTTCTTAGAGTTCGTTGTGACTTCGGAACTAGTCACCAACCCCTAGCATATAGAGGTGGGCTTGGGGTAGTTTCAGATTGAGCCCTGGTATGAGTCGGTTTGTGACAATGTGGTATAAAAGGTGCTTCATTCCTTGGGATGTTTTTTGGATGATCCCTAAAAAGGATTTGGTTGGTTTTTAGGGAAATAGTTTCAATGTGTCTCGAGAGCGGCTCTCAGGCCAGGGATTCCAGTGGTTGTGCAGCGGTCGATGTATCCATTCACCAGGACCTTGATTACCCTCTTATGGAATCATCATACTGAGACACTTGTTGCAAGAAACTTTGGTACATGCATCATATAGGATTTAGTCTTTGACTATCCTTCTTAATTCATCTCCCCATAATTGTTGATATATATATATATATTCTCATTTGAATGCGGTACTCCTTGATCAAATTCAGGATGCCACTGTGATGATAGCCAGCCAGGATACTAGCTCCAGTTTGTGATGATGATTCTGTGAGCAATGAGGTCTTGGTTAAAGATCCATTATACAATTCTCATTTCTCTAAAATGGAAGGCAGTAGAACCTCCACCTGTGGAGAAATATTTAGTACCGAGAATCAAGGTCGATGATGAGCATAGTTTGAGCACGCTCTGCAAGTTCTAGCATCAGAGACTGATGAGGTTCCATGGTAATCCATACCCTCAGGCAATAGATGTTTGGCTAGATTTAGTGGATTTCCTCTTCAGTCATACTTGGACACCGACAAATTAGATGAAAACATTTACATCCAGTATTTTTCAATAGAACATCTTGGCATTGGTAGAGCCAGGTTACTTAGATGCACGATGAGTCAGCACTCTCATGGGATGACTTCCAACATTTGTTTTGTGAGGATTTCTACCCCTCATATTTATACTCTGTGTAACGACTATAAAAATGTAATTATTTTATTTAGGGATCACTTTTCTCCTAATAATTTTTTTTATGTTTTACAATAAAAGCACATCAAATTACGTAGGACCCAAATTATAGTTTTCAAAAATGATCTATCTATTATAACAAATAAAGTTATATGGAATAATGATTATTTTAATTAAATAGTATGATTAAAAACACAAGTTATTAAATTTAAATGATAAAATAATTTTACTTTTTTTATGTTATAAATTTCACTTTTCAATTTCACTATTCATTTTTTATCCACTATTATTTTTAATAACTAAGTATTTTCATATTTAAAAGTCAAATTTCCCATACTTAGATAATTATTATGGTTAAATAAACATCATTTTTGATTTCCAAATGTCAAAATTAACTTAGGATGAATTTTTAGAAATTTTCTAAGAAATTTAAATTTGATGAATATTATTTAATGAATAGTTTTTTTATGAATAGTATAAAAACATTTTATTATTAACTAACTTTTTTGTGAAATGATTTTCAAAAAATGGTCTTCTACAGTTTTGATCAGTAAGAAATTTAGATTCTAATAAGATCAACTTGGTTTTCGATGAATAGTAAAGTATGAATAGTAATACACCATTATGGATAGTAATGAATATTAATGAATAGTAATTTGGAAAAAAAAATAGAAACGTCACCCATGAATGTATAAATACAATTTACACATCTTAAAAGTGAAAAAATTATCATAGTTTAAGTTTTGGTATTTTTGTATGTTATAAATATTTTATTTACAATTTTATAATTAATTTACTAATTTAAAATGGAAATTTATTTTCATAAATGAAATCATAAATTGTTACTTTATTGTCTTATGGTTATGCGATAATTTTATGGGACCTTTATTACTTTCTTAATGTGTTACAAAATGAGTTATAGTTTTAAAGTTGTATTCTTGGAATAAATAATGATTTTATTTAAACATTAAATTAAAAATATTTAGAAAATTATTTTCATAAAATGGAGTTCGTTTTTGAATTTAGATCATCGATATTAAGTTAGAGTGAATTTTTGGGATCTTTCTGAAACAGTTGAATTTTCGGTGAATAGTAAAAATATAGTTTTGAGTTTCGGGAGTTTAATGACATCATTAATGATGTAATAATGATGTAAGATTTCTGGTCGAGTCATTAATAGTGAGATATGCTAGGAGGTTTCCCAAGTGGCCAATACTAGGGGAAAGCCCACGGTTTTGCAAATACCACTAATGAGGTGTCCCTTGGAAATTAATAATTTATTCCCTCACTTTTCCTATAAATACCAAGCCATTTCCCACATTCATTTCATTCCAAAATCCTCCTCAATAAAGTTCTGGTCTCCTTACCTCCCAAATATTCCTCCCAAGGTTCCCTCAAGCCTCCCAAGGTCCCGACCATCAAGCTTTCAAAAGTTACTCTTCAAGGTAAGGGAATCTTTCACTATCCTCTTTTAAGTCATGACTTCCTTTATGTAATGTCTTCTAGTTTCCATCTCTTTATATTGGGGTATGTTATTGAATATAATTATTATTTTCCAATTCATGTCCAAATTATGAGATACCATTTAGACTCTCATTGATTTATTTTCTGAATTTTTAAGTGATGTTGTTAGGCTGCCGAATTTTTCGTCAAAGTAATCGCATTTTCTATTTTCCTTTAAGTTTAGTTTTCATATGGTTTTTCATTCAAATATAAAAACCAAGATCTTATTAATTTTAATTATGTACCTCTTCTGAAAAATTTTCATTCATTTATGGGATACCCTTGTCCCCTCCCTTTTTATTATTTTCTAAAAACCATGTTATATAGTCGTTATGCTGCAGGAATTTCATCTCAAAATTTATCTCTCTTTCTCTCATGAAATTCTCTTGTTTTATTTATGTTAATAACCAGACCTATTTTTTTTATATGGGTGTTCATAAATACACAAAAATTATATATTTCATTCTGGAATTGACATACATATAACCGTCACTCCCTTTCCATGGGTTATAATTGACATAATGATTTATTTTTTAAGAACTTTTAAAACGTCATGATTTTGAAATGAAGCCCATTTCTTTTATTCTCTATGGGTTATTTATGAAATTTTTTATTATCTTCTATGTGGATAACATGGAAATAAATACATATTAAGGTTTCACCCTAATATCTCTTTAATACATTGGGTAAACAATTTAATCTCTAGATATGACAAGTTTCACTATACCTTGGTGAATAACCTTGGTAATTTTTATAACACCTTGGGGATGAACCATGGTGATATGTTCATGAATGTTTAAATTAAATGTTGTATCAACATATTCAAGTTATCATTCATGTTATTTTTAATATTATATTCTTATTATTCCATTACTCATTACTTTATGATTTATATCATGTTCTTATTAATATTTCTCAAGATCACATGTCAATTGTTGCACTAGTTTTCCTTACTGGGCCTTCTGCTCACCCTTTCCATTGATGTATGTCTCCAGGTTATGAGATGTAGTAATTTTACTTAGGATTAACCTATGATGAATCCATACAAGTGTATTAGAATGATTTTTTTATGTTTTTTTCTTGTATTATGTTACTAATTTTCAAGACACTAAACCCAAAAGATCTTAAGATATGTTAAATTTGTATTATGTAAAGAAAAGTTATGTAATAAAAAGGCAGGATGACAAAATCCATACGATTTAAAGAGATACTGGAGCTTTAGTGGGGAGGGATGATGGTGGCTTAGTACGTGACTAGGTTCATATACCTTACTAGGTACTATTTGGATGTGGTTCATGATGGAAACATTCAAGAACAAAAGTTTGAGAAGGGTCTCCATAGAGGATATTCAAGCCATCATTGTGCCCTTGTGCATCCTCACCTATCTCAGAGTGCTGGAGTAGGAATTGGTGATGGGGAGCTTTCTATCAGAGGGGTGACATTTGGCCAGTTTTGGAAGTGGAAGCAATAGATTTTGGATGTCTTCTGCAACTCACAGATTTCAGTTTGTAGACCCTCGAAATAGGAGGCCTCCCCTTGATAAGACTTAGGAACATAGTCAGGGACAGCATAGAGCACCAAGACAACCCAATTAGGTCTAGTACTATGATTGTGATGGGCGGGGTCATGTGGCATGAGACTACCCAACCAGATGTGTTGATCTTCCAAGGCAGTTGGTAGATGCACCGTCACTGTAGAGGAAATGTTGTGATCAGGGATCTCCTAGGAGGGCATAGGGTGGTCCCAGGGAGGTGGTGCTGTCAAAAGAGAAGGAAGAACTGTTTTTTGTGGAAAATGTAGCGAGGTCCTTCCACCACCACTGGGTGGCCCACGCCATGCTCAGGGAGCTGGCGTCCAGGGCCGCGGGCAGCTGCATGCTATGAATGTCTATAATCTTACCATGCATGAGATGATAAGAGGTATGTTCTATATCTTTTCTAACTTTTTTAGTATAAATTGTTAGACACTGTGTGAGGTACTATTTTCTTCCAATTCCATACTCGAGGAGTTAACGAGGGTGACGCGGGGTATCGGTGTAACCCTGTGTCGGTGTTGTTTGACGTAGCTTTGAATGTGCGAGAAAGAGGGTTTCTTCCCCCACTGAGACCTGTTTTTATGATGCGATAAAACCCATGAGGAAGATTCAGTGAAACCCAAAGTTAACAGTATCGAGTTTTGGTGCATGAATCCCTCTGACTTGTGTGTTTATAGTGGTATTATGCAGTGAAGTGTTGGAGGAAGTCTTTGATTTTCCATTGGAGTCTTGCTGCTTGATCTCCCTTTGCTTGAGGTGCCACTACTGGGTTTGGAAGAGTTCTTATTCTGGGGATTACTCTCCTTCCAATAGGGGAAAAGATGCATGGGGTATGACATGTGCTTTCTAAATATAGCCTCTTGCAGTTGGATGTGTTTACTCACATGCCTAGTTCTTGGGTCCCTTGTGTGCTCAATGTAAATCTTAATATAGTTATAAAGTACATGTCAAGGTGATGTATAACCCATAAACAGAACTATGTGACACACTATGTGGTGCTGGTTGTGGTAGTCTTCACACTGAGAATGTAGAGACGCTATATTCTGGGACAGTGCTTTGTGGTTTACTTAGACCACTAGTGTCTCTGGTGCATCTTCACCAAGAGAGGCTTGAACCCGAGATGGTGGTGATGGTTGAAATTCTGGAAGGACTATGACTTCAGGGTATTCTATTCTCCAAAAAGTGGAAGAATTGTAGAATATTCCCTTAGCTGTAAATCCTAAGATCAACAAGTATGAAAAGTTTCGTAGCAGTTAGCTTCCTTGCAGCTGACCCTGTTGGAGCAGGAGGGTACAGTTTCCTTCAGTTGATGGTGTTGAATACTTCACTTCTAGAGCATGTAAGAGAGTATCAGTTGTGATTCATCGATCATGAAATATTTTTTGATTATATATACTTTGGTGTTTTACTAGATGTACATTATAAAAGATGTAATCACGAGACCCTATTCTAGAGACAAACTGTGATTCTAGTCGCGATGTGGAATGTAGAGGTTCGGACGGGGAACTAAACTATCCCATGAGATTCTTCGGGCCATTCAGAATCATGTAAGAGATGGAAAGGTTTCCTACCACCTTTCCTGACCACCCCCCAATAGCTGGAGTGGGCACACAACTCCTTCTAGGTGTTTTAGCTAATGAGATAGGTGTGTTTTCTTACACACATAATCAAAAGGAGCATACCTTATGTGTAAGGACCATCCCTTTGGCTTGTGTGTTGTTCCAACATGGTGATGTATGGGTTCTTCCTGGGAGCGGGAGAGCTGGATGTGAGCTCGGTATCCCAAGTTGTTTTTCCTAGTTTTTATTTTCATAGGTGAAAATATTGAAGGAGGGAATTATGTACAAACCTATTTTTTTTCTTGTAAGACTTTGGAATATTTATGCATATATTTCTAGATCCAGGTGCTGAGACGGTGTGCAATATAATGGCCATGTATTCCTGGAATAAATTATACAAAAATATTAACTGTTTTTGTACTATGCATATAACAGAAAGAGGATATATCTTAAATGGTTACTCGATTCAGAAATCTGAGACCATGTTTGGGTCCAGAATGCAGTTTTTATCCTAATATTATCATATAATATGTCTTCATTGTATGTTCGAACCCCTATCTTGTTAGCGGTGTGTTAAATGGGTGAATTAATTTATTAATTGATTCATATAATAGCTCAAACCCAAATAAACCTCAAATTGTAACTCTAATCAGAAATTTGAGGCCATGGTTGAGTCTAGAGCATATTGTTTAACCTAGTATGGGTATAACTTTTTTCGGCGCAGAACTTCTATGAAAAACACCATCTGTTGGAAAAATGGAAATTAAAATAATAAAACTTAATTATTTTATCTCAGACACTGACCCCAATAACTTTCAAATGAAGAATCGTATTGAAAATATGAGACTTCCATTGAGTTAGAAATGCGGCATTTTACATAGGTGCGACATAAAATGTGTGGGAAGAGAGGTTTCAGAAGTTGCGACCGTTAGCGGGGGTTTTCAGTGTTTATATATAAAAAACAACTTGAGAGATTAGAATTAGGTTTAAACCTAATTCTATCTCTCTATATATATATATACCCTAACCAATCTCTCTCTCTCTCTCTTGAGTAATTATTCACAGTTATTCACTAGATCGAGGAGAAAACTCCATGAGAACCTTGGCGGATCAAAGCGGAAGCGTCGTAGATGCATCACCAATGAAAAATGGATGGATTGAGGTAGTATTTTTGTCGTTTCATGCCATAAATTTCCATTTCAGGTTTTATTCAAGATTTAACTCTTGTTTTTTTCATAAATCATACATTTGAACACCGAGGTGATGGCCAAATGAACATACCCATCGCTTGATCCCCATTTCAAAGTGGTTTTATTCACTGTTCTTCATTTCAATTTTCGTATGTGTCATATCCTCAATGATTCAATGAGAGGGGATAGTTGTTGTGAAGATCTGGTCCCGAGGCTCCCAAAACTACCTCCGGTTACAAAATTGGACCTCCAGAGAGGTTGTGGTGGTCTGCGGACCGGACCACCGGAGCTAAGCCACCAGTGGCGGCGGAGCGCGGCGGCTGTGGAGGGTCGCATAGTAGAGTGGCCAAAAGGCATAGTGGAAAGCATCAGTACGGGGGATCAAATGGAAGAGTAGGTCGAGGTAGGTAGCGCAGGGCACTGGTGTGGCTAAGAGCACAGGCCTCAGGTGGCACAAGAAGGATAGGAGGTGGAAGTCTCCGAGAATGTTGGTGTTGTTGGGCCAGTAGAGCACTGGCAGGCATAGTAGACACGCTCGGGTGGTGACCGAGGAGGGGTGGCTGGGGGACCGAGACCCGCAGTTCGTGGATCTGCGCGGCGCAGGGTCCTGAGGTGTGGTGCCATCAGGCTGAGCCAGCTGGTGGAGGTGGATGGTTATCAGGCCAGGGAGAGAGTCAGGCTGGGCCGCGCACTGGAACATAGGCCGGCTGCAGTAGGATGGGCCAGTTTGGGTGAGTTGGCACAGGCGGTGGGGTCCGGCCAGTTCAGGCTAGACCAGCCCAATTTGGTCCATTTATCCTTTAAAAGTTCGTAACTCCTAAGCGAGGCATCCATTTGACAGGTTGCCTATGGTTATGGGTTCGTCTCACCAATCCAAACCTTTTTAGGTCATTTTTAGAATTTTTAAAATCTAGTTTCATTTCCCAGTGGCACAAAACCCCCTAGTACAATAATAATAAATTAATTATTATTTTTTGGGGGGTTTTGTATCGAACATATCCTTAAAAAGTGACTTCATATTGATGCACCTTCAGTGGTAGAATGACCATGACCATTGTGTTGAATTTTTGAGATGCCTTTCAAGTATTTAAGTTGAAGACAAGGTGTGGGACCACAGGGCCTGGTTCGCACGTTTTACGATGTGATGTCACTTTCTAATATGTCATTCATTTGGGGTGTTTGAGTAGTAATTTCCAAGTATTTTTTCAAGGGTATTTTAATGGCCCAATCCTCCCACCTAAATTTGGGACTGAGGTGTGGGCCCCACGAGGCGAATTTCGTACGTATGCTGTGTTTTTATGACTTATGCTTCATAATTTCATTCGGGGAAAATGAATAGACTACCTTGCATTGTTTTTTGCAAGGATCACAATGGTGTGATCTGTTTGAAGGATTTGTGTTAGTGAACCTATGTTTCTAACCCTTCATCTTAACAATGAGTGTCGTGAGCTCATCGGCTTCCTGACTAATGTGTAGTATACTCTGAGACTACCATGACACTTCTAGTGATACTTGTTCACCCTTTTGGTACTCAGAAATGGTTAGGAACATGGCCAGGTGATGAGGAGGGGTCACGCGTCATGTGGGACCCACACACATCATGTACCACTACGTTTTCTTCTATCACTCATATCTACTTCTTCTAAACTCATATTTTGGTTTTCGATTAGCCTATTCTGAGTGTTTCTTTGCATAAGATGTGATTTTTCCCTTTGTAGTGGATTTCGATATGCAATATGAGATTCTCTGGGTTTGATGCCTAACTGAGGCAATAACTGATCATTGAAACGACGTTCTTCCGAGAGGTGTAGTTTCCCCGATGCTTCTCAGGACGTACCATCCAACAAGGATGGCCAATGTAGTTTCGGGTTTACCTCCAGATTGGCTGAGAAGTGGTCCCCAATGGTAGTGATAATAGTGATATATCAAAATCACCAGGGTAGTAGTGATCATTGGGATTCCCTTCTGGCACGGATATGCAGTGGTGATCATTGGGCTTTCCCTCCAATGTTGCTGGGTAGTGGTGATCAATGATTACCTTTATAGGGATTTCCCTCCAGTGTGGTTGGGTAGTGGTGATTTCCTAGCTTTCCCTCCAGTGCTGGTGGGTAGTGGTGATCACTATTTATAGTACCAAGAATACCTCCAATGGGGTTGGGTAGTGGGTCCACAACTTTGAGGCACGATATCTTGCATATGTAGAAATTTTTTGACATAACGTTGCACTCTCGATAAATAGGGGCACTTTACCCACCAAGACGCATCCTAGTGATGTGATATAAAACCGTGAGGGTGAGTCAGTGCCTCCCATAGTAGATAGTATTGAGGTTTGGTGATTTTATCCCATTTGACTCGTAGTTTAGGGCAGACGTGTGGGATAGTAGGAATCGTTGGTTACTATTTGGAAATTTTGGCGACTCATTTCATGTGGTTTTCATTGATATGGAGATCCCCCTACTCCTTTGTTGGGTTTGTTTGACTGAGTATATATATTTTATCCTCTTACAGTACCCACTCCTGGGGTTAAGTTACTCTCTTTCTAGGAGAGGCGAAAGCGCGTGGGGTATGCCATGTGCTTTTGGTATCTAGCTTCTCATGGTTTGACAAGTCTACTATCTGAATATAGGTAGCGAAAACACAATTAGAAGATCATTTTCTCACCATTTCTATATCCTCAAGTTTGGATGATATTACTTCACACCTTTGTTGGGTTGAGCTGTACTCTTTTATTGTACCTTGTTTTATCTACTAATTCCCTCTTCAGTACCTCTGTTGCTACTCCCTTAAGCCTTCAGGGCATCCTACTGAGTATTTTTATACTCACCCATGCTCAGGATTTTCCGACACTCGGTGTGCCCTTAGAGATGACGAATAGGTTAATAGTGACTTCAGAGGAGCATAGGGATATGGGGTTCTTGGACTGCGTGGGGTGGTTATATCTTGGGATTAGGAGTAGGACTCTCCCAACTGTTTTAGTTTTTCATCTGTTGTCGGGTTGTGGAACTTTTCCAGTTGGGTGTGTATTTTTCCCTTTCCCTTTCATCTTTACTTTTCTTGTACTTGTACGATTTATAGGTCGATGCATATATGCTTGGTTTCCATTTTATAGTATTTTGGTATCTTTCTTTCTTTTCCTCTGCACTTTTTCATTGAATTGGATGCATGTGTGAACAGGTTCTTAGGCAAAGTCCTCCCTGAGTTCATTGTGCCTTCGACGCTAGTTTCCAACCCTATGCCTATAGAGGATGGCTTGGGGTAGTTCCAGCTCGAGCCCCGGTGTGGGTTTGGTCGTGACAATTGATTCTATGAATGAAGAAGATATTGAGACCTACAGTTCAAAACGAAGTATCCCATAACATTGTTTTATTTCTCTAGGGATGAATAATTGGTGAAAAAAAGAAGAGGATATGATTCTTATGTTGTCTTTTGTTTTCAACGTATAAATTTTTTTCACAAATAGGTTAAATTCCCTGATATGGGGGTGAATCATGGTATGATATATTACAACTAATACCCCTTTGGATATTTTTTTGCATTAAACCAAACACTCATCTCTTCCTTTTTCATAGAAATGTATAAGTATAAATGGAAGTATGCATGAGACAAATAAATTTTACTTGGTTTGGTCATAATGGGTTACATCCAAGGAGCATAGAAAAGAAATGGCCTATGTAATAATATACTAAATCACACTACTCTTATGATATTCTTGTTAAATTCATTGTCCCTCCTAGTTTAAAACCAATCATAATTTGAAATATAATTTCTCTATTAACTTAAGTGTTCTCACTTCTCCTTCAAAATAATATTCTATTAATCACTTCAATCGATGTGTATATCACCTAATTTTGTTCATCATTAAGTTCCACTTTCATCCACTTGATGAAAACAACTTTACAGTAAATTTACTAGGAAATACCTTCTAGTTCATGAATAATTTACTTTCATGAAAACCATTTTACTAAACTTCACGAAACTTCCCAATTCATTAAAAATATGAAATATTCATAAAACCGACAACTTTTGTGAAGATCAATACTTTCATGAAGCTCACAACTTTTGTAATACTCACTACTTTCATGAAGCTAATAACATTCACAATGATCATTAATTTTATGAAGTTTACATATACTTTTTGAAACATCCTTTCTTCAAAAAAAATGATGATATGAAAACATTCATTCAAGAAAAATACTTCATGAACCACCTTCATGAATTTAGAGCCTTTGGATTTTTGTTAATGATTTATCTCTTTATATGATGGGATAACCACCTATTAAAACACATTTCATCCCCTTTGTGAAGATTTAAACCTCAATGAGGCCTTTTTATGAAACTCTTAATTATTGTTCCAAAATCTCCCTACCATTATGAAACATTCAAGGAAATTTTTCATTCATGAAACTTCTCATAATCGTGTAACTTACCGTATTTCCTTCACAGCACAACTATCTTTTGAGAACCTCTATACCTTCATGAATCACCCTAATTTATTGAATTATTGAACCATTTTGAAACACCAAACCTTCTTGAAATCCATTACTTTTCCATATTTTTAGGAGGCAACCCTAGAAATCCAACATCCATGAATCTTGTTCCTTCCTCCAAATTTTGGACCCCAAAAATTTAGTAAACACTGGAACAAAACACCACATTATGCACACAATTTATTTGTACCACTTCCAGAGCTTCCATTGCTTTTTATTAAAAATATTTCAACATACTTGGTCATCAATCACACTAGAACTCCACAACTAACCTTGTTACCTTTCTTTTTCAACAAACACAATCAACCCAAAAAACACTATAATGTTTACCTAAGTGATTTTTTCCCAACAGAAATCATGTTAAAACTCAACTATTGTATGTTATTTTATTTTAGGTGAGTTTAATTCCAAGAATTTAGAGCGTTTGAAGTTATTTAGAAGTAGTTTGGAGGTGTTTGGAGTTATTTGTAAGAGCTCTAGAGTTGAAAAGATTTTGGTCTGAATTTGGAAAAAGGCCTTAATGAATCATGTTTATATAACTTTAAGTACTAAAAATTGACAAAGGTAAAAACCTGTTGTGTTACATAATGGTTTTATATATATATAAATTGAAAACTAATAAAGGAAAATGTATTACTCTGATATATGAGAATTTATTTCTAATGTGAATTTTTTTTATCTATGGAAAGAAAATTTAAAAATTACTCAGACAAACTTTGTTATGCAAGATATTTTATGGAGTTTGTTTTGGAATGTAGTAAAAGAAATAATCTTAAATGGTAGTTAAGATATTTTGATCTCATATGTAAGATTTTTTATTTGAGAAAAAATTAGCAAGTACCTCATAAATAAAGGTTAATAGGTAATATTTTCAGTGCTATGATATTCCAATAATAAGAAGTTAATCTAATATGTAAGAAATTTCTTTGATGTGTAAAATATTTTGTTTTACCAAAATGTGGGATCTCGTTAAGTTAGTAAGGACTTTTGGAAGATTTATTTCATAAAGATAAGCCAACCATGTGGTATAAAATCTCTACATTTTACTAAATGATATTGCTAGATCAATGTGTAAATATTTATAGTGATTTAAAATATGAATATTCCACACTATTTTATAAACACTCTCTTTATCATGAGTAAGAATAATCAAGAGAAATAAATAATTGTTGAAATTTAAAACAAATTAGAAAAATAAGAGAGTAAATGGATACTCAATAGTGGTTTCTCTCCACACATGACAATAAAATAAGTTTCTTGAAAAATATCTAAAGGTAAGAAAAAGTATTTGTTACTTTTAGTTATGACAGATCACTTAATTTCAAAGGAGTAGGATGCAGAAAAATTAGTGAAAAGAAACTTGAATTAAATAATTTTCTCTTTATAGATAGGATAAAGAACAATATATTAAGTGTATCACATTTATGTTCCAATGGGAATGAACTGATCTTTCACTGGGATTTAAGATTCATAATTTGATTAAAGGATAGAACAGTATTAATAAAGGGACATCAAAGAAGTGGTAATTTATTTTATATTTTCAATAATCAAAACACATAATACATGAGAATAAAGGAGTAGAATAAGATATTTTATTGAATACATGGTCATTTGGTGAAAAATAACATGAATAAGTTTTTCAAACATTTTTTTAGATAAATATATAAAATTTGAATCATGAAAGTCATACCACATGTGATACATGTCAAAAATTCAAGTTGGTGATCAAAATCCTAAATCTAGTAGAGATCAATACCAAGAAACCTATTGAGTTACTTTGATGAATGATGGCCAATGAGAATGAATTAGACTAATCGAAAAAGGAATTTCATAACCTTGGTGGATGATTTTTCCCATTTGAATTATGATTACTTTATGTCGAGTAAATCACACACTCTTGAGAGATTCAAACACTCTCATAGGAAAATTTGGAACCAATTTCAATGTTCTATTAATATATTTCATTCCATAAATGGATTTAAAATCAATAATGAATACATTAAATCATATCTTTAGAAAAATGGAATAAGGAAATATTTTAGTGCTTTATAAATACCCTAAAAATAGAGTTACTAAGTGGAATAATTGAATTTTGGTGGACATGAGAATAAAAATTTTACTGGAGCATGAAACCTTGAAGTATTTTCTATGAAAAGACACAAAAATGATTGTATAAATTACTAATAAATGATTATTTAAACCATAATAAATCAACACACCATATGAGATGTTCTTTGGAAAGAATCCAAACTTGAATTATTTGATGGTATTTTTCATCCTTGGTGACATCAAGATCAAATGTTAACATTTAGGAAAGTTTTATTAGATACCCAATAAATGTATATTTCTTAGATACACACTTGGTGGAAGTTATTACAGATTTTATAATAATAATACAACAAAAATTATTGATAACATTTATGTAATTATATTGTAAAATCAAGATCCTTACCATATATCATTTTTGGTTGATAAAAATATGAATGAATCTCCTGTAGAAAATGTTAGACAACAGGAGAATATTTTGGATGAAAATAAATATTTCCAAATTTATCATGATTATTCTAAATTATATATACATGAACAATACCTATTAAATAATTAACCATGTTCATGAGACTGAGGAAGAAATTAGAGATGGAGAAAAATCTTGAAGATAGTATTAAGGGTGTTTAACATTTAAGGAGATTGAGGAGATAAAATCATACCAACTTTATTTAGAAATTTAAACCAAATACTATTAAAAATGATTATTTTTTAAGAGAGATATAAAAATAGTTGAATCAAATTAAGAAGAATGAAACGTCATTTTTTGTACCACATGCCAAAGATAAGAATATTATAGGAACAAAGTGGGATTTCCTTAAATAAACTTTCTATGAAAGGAGAATTACTACGAAATAAAGACCATATTATTTGTAAATGGATACTTTCAAATTAAGGTAATATATTTTAAGGATAAATTTTATCAAATAATAAGTCTAGAAATAATAAGTATCTTACTTATAATTTAAGGAAAATTGAATTATAATGTTTTTCAAAAGGACATGAATTCGTCATTTTTGAATGGTGAACTCTGTGAAGAGGTATATATTGAAAAACATGAAGAGTTTATATTTTATGGTAAGGTTTTCAAGTTTCTAAAATGATGAAGGATTTATTTAGTTTTAAAAAAGTTCATTGGTCATGGAATTAGATGTTGGAAAATAATTTAAGGATCATGAAATTCAATAAAGGTAAGGTGGATTCAAATCATATTTTCAAGGGTGACGAAACAAACTCATTATGATTTTGTATATCAATGACATAATTTATTTCAGAAACATAGATGATACTTGTAAGGAATTGGTTTCCCAAATGATAAAATACTTCAAAATTTCAATTATTATAGAGATGGAATTTTTTTATTAGATTTACAAGTCACAAATAGAGTGGACTATATCATTATTTCACTAGTGAACCATCCTCTAGATTTTCAAAATAATTTTCTCATGGAAGAACTAAGAGAGGTCACTACTCCCATATTACTTAAGACTAAGTTTTAAATTTATTAAGAAGTAGTGTTGATAAAATGTAATTTTAGAGGATTTTTGGCAGCCTTCACTACTTGACGATGTCAAAACAAAACATATTATTTTTAATTAATTTATAATAATGATTCCAATGAAATAATAAGGAGTCTCATCTCATAGTAATGAAATAGTTATTCTGTTATATCAAATGAACATTTGATTTTGAATTGATTTTAGAAATTTCTAAACCATTTTAGTTTTTTAGCAATACCAATTCATATTAGGATGGATATATTAGTGACTGAAATTCCACTTTTATAGCTTCATTCTTTTTGAAAGGAAGGTGTATTTCTTGGTACCCTAAGAAGAAAAATTCCATCACTCATAGCTCAATGTAATTTTTGTAAATTGTATATTATCAATCCATGGCACAAATTATTTGTATAAATTCATATATCAAATACATGAGGAAGGATGTATTAGACCCATTGATGATTGCATGTTACAATCAAAGTGAAATAAACTTTTCAAATAATATGGTGAAATATAAAAGATCAAAAAATATTGACATAAAGTATTACATCATCAAGGAGAAAGTGGAGTGTTGTGATATTTCATTAGTGTGTGTTTTATCAAAGGGTTAATTTGTGTTTATCTTAATGAGATTTATATCTAAGTATTCCTTATATCACTTGAGGATATTTTTGGTATTTCATTCTCTCTAAAAAAATCCTTGAAATCTTTCCTACTTACTTTCCTTAATTCATTTATTTGGATTTATTGGTAAAGAGTGAGAATATATAAAGCACTATTCTTTAAAAGGGGGAGAGACTCTAATATTTTTTGAATTTTATTGGGACCTATAAAATAAATTTTACATAGAGGAAGAGACTTTAGGAGTAGATATATTAATATTGGATAAGATATCATGTATTTATTCAGAATCTTCCAAAAAATAAAAAATGTGATATTAAAGACACCTTGTAATATTTAAGAGTCCTTAGAGCTTGAGGATTTTAATGAGTAAATAATTCCCTCATGAATTTAATTTACCGAGGGTGAGTTGATCTCAATTGAGAAAATAATAATATTGAACAAATATTACATCAAGGGTTAGAGTTCTCTCAAAAAAACCATTTTATATTATGCTTTGGTGTCTAGATAGCATCTATATTTTAGAAATACTAGGACTTGTTTCATTAGATAATTAATTATATATTTATTTAAGTGCATTATTATTTTATTTATTGATACTCATATATGATTTCGGGGTTATTAGATTTGAGTGGATTTTAAATGGAATAAAGTTATTATAATATAAATCACTTCACTATGTGTAGGTTACTAATTATTCCAAAATTGGTTAGTGAAGAAGTAGGATTTTACTCTAATATAGTTACCTCATGTGGTAATAAAGATAGTTGTTCCATGAAAAAGATGTGGTTGTGATGAAGTTAATCACACATATGATTTCCATACAACATGACAATCAATTTCTCAGTGAAGAATATACCTAAAAAATATTGTGATATTGAGACTATACTATGAATTATTTCCCATGATGTTTTGGTACAAAACTATTTAGATGCCAAATTAATCACCATCATGAATCCTTGACTCATAAAATGAAGGAAAATCTCACAATGTAATTATAAGACCCTTAAAATAGTTTTCTTTGATGGATTTAAGGAACATAATGGAATTGTGTCACAACCCATTGGTATATGCTATAATACTAGTTAGAGAAGATATGAGATATTCAAATTTTATTTTATATATATATTAGAATTGACTATCATGACACAAGATAAGATGACATGCCCTAACACATTTTTGGATGATAAATATAATGTTTTCACACCTACATTAAATTTATGAGATTTTGATGATAATAAGTGGATCTTTGATAGGTATTACTCCAATTATAGAGATAATTTTAAGGATGATTTTACTATAAATTGAGGAGAAGAAATATGGTACACACATTGTCTAGATTTTTAAGGCACTAGAGGAAAAGGGAAATGGATATTGATTAATTTTTTGGTGCAGGTCATTTTTTATTGTACATGGTACTTCAAGTCTCTCTCTCCACTCATTTTCTTATTTTTATTGATAATATAATATGATTTTTAAATTGAGTGTCCCGATAGGGGTTAATTGAGTACCCAATAAATAAAATTTAAAATGGATTAATTTGAAATCCCCTAATTAACATAAAATGACCCAGCTAATCAATATAGAATATCATTATAAGTTCTAATATTTCCAAAGTTTTCTTAATTATTGATTAGTTCTTGGGAAAGCAATATAAAATATTAATTAGTCCGTTGGAAATAATTTACATAATTAAATTATTATAATAACACTAATAAAGATTAACTATCAGAGTATTAGTTTTGGTTTGGTTAAAAAAGTTTCAATTTTAAATGTGTAAATTATGTAAGAAAAAATACACAGTAGAAATTTGAAACAAGAAGTGCAATCTCAAACTGAGACTAAGTCCTCTCCACTTGGAGATCACCAACCACTATTAAGTTTATATAAAATAAACAAGTTTATCCACAACCTGGATCAAGTTTTATAAAAGTTTACATTTTTCCTGGTCACACATGTCTACTTCCACAGTTATATGTGGGAGTAAAAACAAACAGGCCACACATGGAACAAAACCATTATTATTAATGGGAATATAGGAGTAATATGAGTGAGAATATATCAAGTATCTTTCAATTTAATGAAGAAGATAGTGTGTGTGTGATAAAATAGAGTATGTATCACACACTTTTCAAAATTTAATAATAAATAAGAAGAAATAAGAAATCTAAAAGTGAATTAATAGAAATTATCGGTCTGTTGTAGTATAGATTGTGACTCTTGGTTTTATTTTTAAGTGAATATTCAGTCTGGTTCTCTTGTAAACATCATAAGAATAGAGCATCTCAGACTCTTATTCTTGACGGAAGGAAATTGGATTATGTGTATAAGATTCAGCTTCTTCAGTCAAGTGTATTTAGGATATATTAGTTTATCTCTTCAACTCTGTGTGTGTGTGTTCAATGAGCATGAGCTCTCTTCTTTCTATCAGTCTGCTTCATGCAAGCATTCACATCTATTCACGAGGCAGTATTATTCATTTCTTAAAATAAGTAATATGTGGAATATATCGATTATCTCTGATTCCTCATACTTCATGTCTGCCACTTACATCAATGAATTCTTTCAAACATTTAATAGAAAATCATTAAAAATAGGTTCATCATTAAATTCCATAATATATCTGTTATAAAAATCTAATTCAAAAATATAAGTAAAATAGTTGTGGTGTCTTAGTCTGGAGGTGTGAGTACGGTGGTGAATCGATCTGATAGTGTCTCAGAGTTAGCGATATTTCCATGGTGATAGTGAGTTATGGACAACATTGACTCATATGTGACAGTTTCTCATACTTTGTCAGAATTCATTCCTGGCAGTGATATGCCTGGCAATGTGTTAGCTTGGTGGTGAGGCATCCTTGATGGTGACTCATCCTCAACGGTGTCTCAATATCAATGATGACTCATCCTTAAGAAATTTTATCACCTATCTTAGAATATATGTTACTTATATAGAAACGTGAAGCACATTAATATAATTAGAATCATGATTTTGTGATCATTAAAACAAGGAGGTCAACAAAATCCCACTTTTTGATGATCACAAATCTTGGCATCAAAGTTATCCCAAATATAAAACAAGACATCAAAGGTAGTATAAAAAATAAAAATTATGAATTACCATTCACAGTATGTGCAGATGGTATCAAAGATAAATAATAAGAAAATAAAGATAATTATTAAGGATCAAAGGTAAAAAAAAAGTTAAAAACAAATATTATCAAAGGTAACATAGACACATCCCTATAGAAATAGAAATAAATTTCATAGAGTTCTCTATATTTTGGTATTATAAAAAATATATATGTAATAACAAGAAATTTAGAATGAATAAATAGGTATAGAAGAATAATATGTATTAAATAAATTTAGAGAAGTGTGTAGAAAAAAGTTATTAAAAAACATGTCCCATAAAAACAGAAAATATAATTTATGAAACTTCCTCAAGGCTTTGGTGAAGGATTCATAGGTTCAATTGTTTTGTCCATGGATTTCTTCGGATCAAAGGAAGAAGGATTAGAAGGTGTTGTAAGAAAATTAGATGGAACACCAGTCGGTCATCCAGCTATATCTTTAGGAGGATGATCCTCTTCAATAATAATTGGCATGAGTTGTCTTAGAGCTTATACAGGAGGAATAGGGAAAGGTTAGGACTGGGAAAGTAAAGGTTTTATAGGATCTCTAGTAACTCTTGGTATGAAAGATAGTTATGGAGTGATAGGAATGGATTCCTGATAAATAACTATAATGCCATGGACATGAAGAAATGGCTTCATCATATTGATTAAATCCATTATAATCTGGCCACATATTTCCATTACACTAAATAAATAACCTTCTCCTCCATAAACTGACTCAACATAGGATTTTTCTTCTTAAATTTTATCGCTTGTTCCTTAAAACCTTGAGTAACTGGGGGCATCCTCATATTTTCTTCTCAGAACATGAAATTAGCATCCATTTCATACTTTGTATAAATCTGATAGAGATAATATCTTATTCCCTTGGTAATTGTTTCTCAAAAAACATTAATATACTTAGAATACAAACTGATTATCATATAATCACACTAAATACTTTTTTCAAACATTATGAGAATCTAAAATGGCATCACAGGTTCTCTACTATAAGGACCACTTAAGGAAGCAACAACTTCTTCTCTTAGAGCAGATCTGATCACTTCAGCATCAAACACTGAAAGAGGAGGAGGAGAACTTGAGCTAGAGGCCACTAAGTTAATATTTTGAACCATTTCATGAAGATCATCCATACTAGCTGAAAATAAATATTTCATTCTTCAATCAGAGACTTAATGGATTTCAAGTCACCACTAATTCGCTTATTTTAAATCTCTACCTCTTAATTATGATAAATCATCTTAGGATTTATGTGTGGGATCAGAAACTCAAAGTGATATCTGGCATCATTCTCACTATGCTTTGTCAATATAGGATCTTGACTTCCCAAAATCTGATTAAAATACGAAAGCAGTTTCTTACCAAGAGCATCCAAGTCACTTTTTGAGACTATATTAGTAGAGAAAACTAGAGGAACTAGAGTAGAATGTTTAGGTGTAGGAGGTCTCACAGATCCAAACATTTATAATAAACCTCAAAAATATAATTTATCAATAATATATCCCTCAGTATCTCCTTCATTTAAAACCTCATGTCTACCATTATTTAGTGGAATCTTACTAAATTTTTCCCATTCTTTTATCATGGTATTAAACCAACTGTCTAAAGGAATATAAACTGAAAATTCAATTGTAGATTGTACAACAAAGGTAAAAACTAGTAGTATGAGATACCACAAAAGGTGCAGGTACAACTATAGCAGGGGTATCAATATTTTTCTTAACACTCAACGTAGTAGAAACCTATTCACTCACTGGTACTTAATCCATTTGTACATCAAGTTTCTGAACACTGGATCTCTATACATAAATTTTCTAGCTAACAATAGGTTTAAATTATTCATTATTTTAAACTAGAGGCTCATCAGTAGCCAAAAAATCAAACTGTTCATCACTTCCTTGTTCAGAAGAAGGCATATCTTTCTTACTTTTCTCAGCCACATGCTATTCTATAGAATCAATAACAGACATCTTCTCAACCAAGGTAGAATCAAAAACATTTTGACCATAAAAAACTTAACTCACTTAAGTTCCATCAATATACTTATCTTTTTGAAGTAATTATAAAGATTAGGATTTCTCCCCCTCAACAAGTGAATATTTACCTTTAAGATCTAGGTATACTTCTTCATATAAACCAATTTCTTATAAAAAACACTTCGTGAAGAAACAATATTTAGAGGAATCTCTAAATATCTCCTCCTATCTTTTTCACCTGAACCGTCATGGTCAGAATCATCAACATCCTTATTATCATGAACATTTTTATCATCTCTGTTTCTATTACCATTTTCATTTCCATTTCTATTCTCATCTTATTCATTATAGTCATTATCATCATCATCATATTCTTCAGTTGATTTAGAACATTTTTATTGCTCTTATTCAGAGACCTTAGTCTCATATTCATCACTTATCATAATATTTTCTCTTTTTGGAATCCTCTTAGGTTGGCTAGGAGATCCATATGTAATTTGAGAAGCCTTAGGAGACATTTGGATCACTCCCTTCCACAACAGATGGTCTTTTTCAACTTCATCTTTTGAAACACCCTTTTCTTCCTCAGTAGAGTAAACAACAAGCTCATCAGGCACTAGACTAGGATAAAAACATCTCTTGGTTTGGTAGGATGATCCACTGAGTTAAATTCTACATACATCTTATCACTGTCTCCAAGCCACAGTCTCTTCTAGGGGTTCCGACTAATCTTTGTTCTCGAATAGATAGCTCTTGAAATAAAGAAACCACCATAGTCTGTAATTGTTTCTTCATCTTTAGTAAATAGGCCCTTATCCTTTAACATTGTATAAATCAGATTTTGATAGATCAAAGAGTTAGATCTCAATGTTGGATTAAGCATATCAAACATATGAACCATGATATGTCCACACAGATTGACCTTAAGTCCTCCTTTTATAAGACATATCAATAAGACAACCTGGTATCTTAGAGTTTCAAAATAACCTTTCCTAAGGAATATAATGTGTTGTAGGAACTTAAAAAACAATCTACACTCCCCATCCAACTATGAGGAAATAGGTCTTCTAGTTAACTCATTACCTGTAAGTTTTGTAATAATATCTTAATATTTAAAAACCTCACTATCTACATGAATAGATTCCTGATAATCGTCATAAATTCTTTCATGAGGAAATTTTAATCATCCATCCCATTTTTTTGAAGAAAACATTAATTTTCAGACATTTATTATAGTTATCATCCTTTACACTTATTCATTATTAAATCCAAAATCAACATACTAGAAGAAGAGATGCACCAACCTAAGAAAGAAAGGTATCTAATTTGACTAAAATCAATCCAACCTTATTTGGTTTTGTCACACATTCAATATAATAGACTTACTAGACAATGGATACTTTGATTCCACTTCCCTTTCAGCTACTATAACTCATTTTTCATTCTTGGGGTGTATAGGTTCAATTGGAGCAGTAACACTCCGTTCACCTTTTCACTTGTTAGTTGATCATGAATCGTCTGGAGAAGTTTCTAGAGGGCACTTCATCCTTGGTATAAAGATTAGTTTGGTTTTATTAGTCAAAGTCTAAGAGAAAAGTTGTTGGTTTGAAGGTTAGGAGAAGAGAGGTCGTTCGGGGCTCGAGAGTATCATGTTGGGATCAAGGTGTGTCGGAAATAGACAAAGTTTTAATTTTATCATTTTTTGTTTTAGTAATATTAAAAAATAAATATCAAAATGATAATGAAAATTGAAATTAAATTTGGTATCATGGGAAAATATATGTATCGGGTTATTAATTTAGCATAAACTAGAATAAAATAAACTGGAGGTTCAAAAAAATTATAGGTAGAAATATTCACAAAGTCATGTACAACTAATGGTGTTCCACCCAATAGTGTGTCACCTAATAGTGTGTTACCCAATGGTGTGTCACCTAATGGTGTGTCATAGAAAAATTTAAACTTAACCAACATTAATCATTACCAATTCAGGTTTGATATAGTTCATCTTCTTAGAATTTAAAGGTTTTTTTAAAAATATCAGCTAACGAATGTTCTGGGCTAATAAACTCAAGAGTGATATCACCTATTTGAAAATGATCTCTAAAAAAGTGATGTCTTATATCAACATTATTTTTTCTATAATGTGATATGGGATTCTAAGTAATATTTATTGCACTTTTGTTGTCATAGTTTATGTGGAGATTTCATAATTGATATCCATAGTCTATAAAAGTGTGTTTCAGCCACAGAATATTTGGAAAACAACTACCAGTATCTATGTATTCAGGTTTAGTAGTAAATAATGAAATAGAATTTTTCTTCTTACTACACCATGAAACTAGAGACTTGCCTAAAAAGTGACACATTCCAGAGGTTTTTTTTCTGTCTAACTTGCATCCACCAAAATCATCATTAGAATAACTCACTAAATCAAATCTTTTTCCTATAGGTTAAAACAATCCTAAATTGGTAGTATATTTTAGGTACTTAAAAATTATTTTAAGAACATTTATGTGGGGGAATTTTTTATGAGATTGAATGCAAGCACACATACACACACTAAACATTTTTTCAGGTCAGCTAGCATTCAAATAGAGAAGATTTATAATCATACCTATATAACTAGTTTAATCACCTAGTTTATCAGCTTCATAGAGATCCAATTTACAGGTAGTACTCAAAGAAATATCACTACTCTGAGTTCTATCCAATTTAAAACATTTTATAAGGTATTTTTTATATTTACATTTATTTAAATTAATTCCTTATTTTTTAAAATATATTAAATCCATGAAATAATTTCAGTTCGCCCATCAAACTCATTTTTCATCATTTTATAAAAAAATTTACATAATTATATTTATTGAAGATCTAAAAATAATATCATCAACATATATTTGAACTACTAAAACATCTTTTGAATTTCATTTTATAAAAAGGGTAGGATCAGCTATACCTTTTGAAAATACTTTTAAAATAAAAAAATGATAAGCCTATCATACCAAGCTCTTGTATTGTGTTTTAAATCATATAAATATTTATTTAAATTAAAAACTTTATTTGGAAAATGGGGATTTTGAAAACCAGGGTTTGTTCTTCAAAAACATCCTCAACTATAAAACCATTCAAGAGTTCAATCTTAGAATCCATTTGATAAATCTAGAAATCTAGATGTGTTTCATAGGTAAGAAGGATTCTTATATACTCAAGTTTTTCTATAAGTGAAAAAATTTTCCCCATAGCATATTCCTTTCTATTGACTATAACCTTGTGCAACATGTATCACCTTGTTTCTAACTATAATGCCTGACACATCAACCATGTTTCTAAACACCCATTTTGTTCCAACAGTCATGGTGTCCATGGGTCTATCTATAAGTTCCCACACATTTTTTCTTCCAAATTTATTCAATTATTCCTACTGTTCTATTACTCAAAATTCACCATTAATATATTAATTGAAGTTATTAGGTTCAAGATGATACAAGAATTCTTGATGTCTAAAATTATTTCTTAGAGAAGCTCTATTTTTTGTTCCTTTGTATAGGTATGATACAGCAAAATCTAAAGGGTGGTACTTAATGGTTCTAGTAGCTCAAGAAAAGGATGGACTGGTCACTTCAGGTTCTACATATTCGGGTTCAAGATGTTCTATAGATTCTTCAAAACTAGATGATTTTTTTAATTTTTTGATAGTAGAATCTAAATGTTTTGAATTTATGTTCAATCAAGGAAAATCAACTCTAAGGTTTTATAGGGATGTCTAAGGATCATGTGGATCAAGATCATAAAATTTTACATGAACTGATTCTTCAAAAAATTTGGACTTATTATTGAAAACTCTATAGTATTTTATAGATATTGAAGAACCCAAGAAAATTTCTTCATAACTTTTGGAGGAAAATTTTTCAATATTATCCATAGTGTTAAGAATAAATACTTGGAAGAAAAAAACTATAAATTAATTAACCTTATTTTTCTTACTATTCCAAAGTTCATAAGGGTTCTCCTTAAGGATAGGTATAATAAAGACTCTATTTTTAACTTAACAAGATATACTGACAACATATTCCCAAAAATAGATACGTAGGTAAAACTCATTTAATATGGTTTTGACTATCTCTTATAAAGTTTTATTTCCCCTTATTATAACTCCATTCTACTAAGGGGTCCTAGGAGAACATAAGTTATTAGTGTAGCCATTATGTGAGAAAAAGGATTCAAAATATTGATTCTCAAACTCACAATCATGGTCACTTCTTAAGGTCTTAATTCTAAGTCCATTGGGATATTCTAAAGACTTATCATACTTGGTAAAGTAAAATAAATCTTCACTTTTTGAGCTAAAAATATACCCAAGTTTACATAGAGAAATATTTGACAAGAACATATTCATAGTTATTTACATTTAAGCTAGAAACTATAAAATGTCCAAATAAATCTATGTGAGCCAACTCAATAGGATGAAAAGTTGAAACTTCTTTCTTTAATTTAAAAGATAATTTGTGTTGTTTCCCTTTTTGAAAGGGGTTAAAAACTTTATCAATTGGGAATTCAAGATTAGGAAGATCTCTAAATAACCCTTTCCTATTTATCTTACTAAGTGATTGAATGTTTCAATAGCCTATTCTCCTATGAGGAATCTAATATTCTTTGTGAAATGAACTTAAGCCGAAAACATTTTTTGAAACTAAAGTATTTAAATCAACAGTATAAACATTATCATTTCTCAAAACAGTAAAAACTAAAAAAAAATTAGAATAAAAAACATTGCTAGAATCATTATCTAATTTGAAATAAAATACATAATCACATAATTTAGAAATACTAAGCAGGTTATATTTTAAACAATCAACAAACAATACTTTAGAAATTAAAACTAAATCAATGTTACCGATTTGGCCAATACTAATGATTTTCCCGTTTTCATTTTTACCAAAGGTGACATGACCACCATAAACCTAAATAAATCTCTTGAATCATGAATAATATTTTGTCATATATCCTGAACGTACAATTTCTATATACCATAGAATTCTATAGGATGTCTTCAAAAAAATTTCCTACAACATAAAATTTATGCAAGAAATGACTTTGATACCCAGATCGGGTTGGGTCTAGAGATGTTAGTAATTAAATATTTTGGAACCCATGATTTCTTGATGGGTTTACTATTAACATATTGAAGTCTTTTTGAAATAAATTCTTTTTTATATCCTTTAGAAAAATAATTAGAATAATAATTTTCTGGTTTAGATTTAGGAACAAAAGTACCCTTTATTATTTTCCTCTATCCATGTTGATATCCAATACCTATTACATACTTAGGATAAAATTGGTTACTTAAAATATAATTAATATTTTCTCTATAATTTCTAAAACTTTTCTAGGAATTTCATTAATTGCTCATTTTAAACTTTGAGTTCAGTATTATCTTTGAGTAGTGGATCATTTTCTTCTTTTTCAACAGACAGTTCATATTTTCTACTAGCAGTAAAAGCATTCTATCTTTTTAGAGTTTTATACTTATCCTTATGCTCATTAAATATGTATTCAATCATGTTACAATATTCAAATAATTATCCATTTGACATATTATCATTATTGTTTTTTATTGTTAGAATCATCAGAATTATACACATGTGACACAATATATTTAGTACGTAAATCATATAAAGAAGGTACCTTAGACATGTTTGTCATGAAACACATATTCTCTTGATCTAACTTTTCTTCAAGTGAAGAATTTGAATCACTAGATCTATCCTCTGAAGCACACTAGGTGTATTTCATAAATTTCTTGTATCTTCTTTCCTTTTTATATATTTGTTCTTGTATTTGAGCTTTGGAAAGCCTAATTATATATGTCATTTCCTCTTACATTCATAGAAACATTTTTTGGATCATCATACCTCTTCCATTACTTCTTCCAAGTTCCTTTAGAATAATACTTTCACTACAACAAAATTATGTTTATCCAAAACTAGTGATTTAACAATTCTATCTAAAAACTCTGTTAAAGGCCCACTTTGTCAGTGCTAAAAAAATCACTCTTAAAAGGGGTCTTTAACAGTGCTTCTTTTAAGCACTAGTAAATGGGGTATTTAATAGTGCTAAAAAAAATTTGTTAATGGGGGACATTTATCACCATTTTTTACAAGCACTGATAAAGGTGTGTTTTATCAGTGCTTTTTAAGAAGTGCTCATAAAGACCCCCCTCCATCAATACTTTTTAACAAGTCCTGATAAAAGTATAATTAAAAAAATTATATTTCATTAAAAAAAATTATATTTTTATATTTTTATATTTTTATAAATATAGTTTTTTTTAAATATGTTTTAGATAAGGTAAATAGGCATTTACACATAATTTATAATATATTTAGCGAAAATGATTTATAAAATAACTAAAAAAATATTTTTAATTAATAATTTTATTGTTATTGCTGAGTAATAGTCATTTAATATCAATTTCAAGATAAAAAATCAAAAAATTAATAAAAGAACTAAAATAATTTGAAAACGTAACTTGAATTTCAAATGGCCGTAACTTTTGATCTGGGTGATCGTTTGGGCTCTAAAACATATCAAATTTAATCTTATGAAAATATCTATGCCATAAGGGATATAGGTAAACCTTTATCACATTTTTTTAGACTTAAAAGGCCTTTAAAACTATGTTTTTAGTCGGGATATCCATATTTTTTAACATTGGAAGGATTTTTATCCTCATTTAAAGGGGTATTTTTCTTTTTTTAGTGTGGAATGAATTTATTCGTAGTTATTAGTTTTATATTGATATTATGGTTTTAAAATTTTAACATTTTTCACAATGTAATTTTATTTATAATTCAATATATGCATGTTTTCAAATATTTAATTATAATAAATCACTCATATAAATACATATACCATCATATCTACAAAAAAAATATATTCTAATATATCTAAATAAATATTCCAAAAATGTATTTAAAAAAAATATCTAACCATCTTTTACATTATACAAATATATTTATAATGTTTAAACATACATATGTGGGTATTAATAAACCGATATATATATTAAAACAAAGATTTGTCAATGAATATAATATATAATATATATAAATAAATATAAGTATATATATATATCACATGCACATATATATTGTATAAATGTATTTAAAAATCATAATACAAATATATGTAAATATATATATGTCTGTATATATATATATAAATAAACAAATAGAAAGACAACATGGTGTAGTGGTAGATCCATTCCATCTTTGAAAGAGAGGTATAGGTTTTCAAACCATGAAGGAGCACATGAGGCTGGAAATTTACAAAGCACTGATAAAAGGGTTGGTGGGGTGAAAAGCACTAATAAAGGGGGTGTGGAGCGCTGATAAAGGGGTCTTGGAAGCACCAATAAAGGGGTAAAGTGAATAGATTCCCATAAAAAATTAACCCCTTTAACAGTGCTGCAATTATTAGGGTTAAATCAACACTGTTAAAGGTACCCTTTAACAGTTCTTTTTTAGTACTGATAAAAGTTTTAGGCTTTTAACCGTGCTCTGATTATCAGTACTTTTTAGCACTGATAATGGAATTTTCTTGCATTGTTAAATGAATTTTTTGTAGTAGTGTTTCCTTTATAATTTGGCTCTCTGAAAAAGTTCTTTTTTCTATGAAACTTATTAAATATTCTCATTAAGTGGTCCATATCCTCATCATTATCTAGTGGAGATTCACTTTCACTTGAAATTATAACTTGGACTTTCTATTTTTCATTTTCCTTCTATTTATATACGTTAGTCTTGAAGGTAACTGATCTTATTTTAGGATCTTCAACTTCTTCACAGTTTAGTTTTAGATCATATTCATATATCATAAGCTTACCAATTGGCTCCTTGACTGGAAGCTTTCTAATATCACAACACTCTTTGATAGAGATAGATGTTCCTCTCCATCTTTCAGGTTTGAATCTTAATAGCCACATGATTTTATCCTCATCAGAAACTGTTTTTTCAAGTGATCACATGGTATTTACAATTTCATTGAACATGAGCTACATGTCAGAAAAAGGTTCATCATGCTTCATTTTAAATTTATCATATTTAATAGTATAAGTGTTCAGACTCGTCTCCTTAACATTACTAGTTCCCTTAAGTGAAATAGACAAAGAGTCTTGAATCTCATAAGTAGTTTTTCATGATGAAATTATATTAAACTCCTCATCTCCTATAGCATAGTATAGGAAATTTATTTCATTATAATTATTTTTATAAGTTAACTTTGTTGCATCATCCAAAATACTTTTAGCAGTATCAAGTATAGCATATTCATCTTCTATAGAAGACCAAATATCAAAACCCATGATTTCTCTATGCACTATCATCTTAATTATCCATTGAGCATAGTTGTTTCCATTAAAAAATGGAGGTCCTTTAGTATCAAAACCTTCTTGATGATTATCCATTTTAAATTTAAAAAAAAATAGAAGTAACAGAAATTTAAGATCATTAAAACTTAACTAGAATCACAGTTGAAAATATTTTTAAAACTTTAATACCAAAGAGAAATCCTTTGATACTAAATGTTGGTTGGAGTGAATATCTCAAGGGAGGGATGAATTGAGTACCCAATAAAAAAGTTATCTTTAAAATGGATTAATTTTAAATCCCCCAATTAATTTATAACATCCCAGTTAATAAATATAGCATATTGTTATAAGGTCTAATCTTTCAAAAGGTTTCTTAACAATTGATTAGTTCTAGAATAAGAAAAATAAAATATTAATTATTCCTTTTAAAACAATTTACTTAATTAAAATCTTATAAAAACACTAAAAAAGATTAACTATAGAGTATTAGTTTTTTTTGGTTAAAATAGTTTCATATTTAAAAATTGAAATAAAGTAAACAAAAATACACAATGGAAATTGGATACAAGAGGATCAGTCTTAAGATGAGACTTAGTCCTCTTCACTTTGTGATCACCAGCCACAAAGAAATTTATATAAAATAAACAATTTGATCGAAAAATTGGATCATGTTTTAAAATAGTTTATAACTTCCTAGGTGACACATGGCATCTGCCATAGTTATATGCGGAAGTAAAAACAAACAGGACACGTAAGGACCTCTACCACTGTTATCTATGGGAGTAAAAGAGTAAGATAAGATATCAAGTATCTTCCAGTTTAATGCAGAAGATAGTGTCCATGTGATAAAATAGAGTACGCACACACACTACTCAAAATGTAAGAATAAGTGAATAGATCTGTGGAATCTAAAATTGAATGGATAGAAACTCTCAGTCTACTATAGTGTAGTACATGACCCATGGTTTGATTTTTCAGTGAGTCTTGAGTCTGGTTCTCTTAAAAACTTCAGAATAATAGAGTGGCACTGACTCTTGTTCATGACTGGTGTAAATCTTCTGATTTGTATGATCTTTGGCTTCTTCAGTTGAGTGTATTTAGTATTTATTGGTTCATATCTTTATCTATATGTTTGTTTTTACTAAGAATGAGCTCTCTTCATTCTATATTTTTGCTTCACATGAGCATTCACGTCTATGAACAAGGGAGTTTTCTTACTTTCTTAATAGTAGTAACAAGGTGAATAATTGGATCCTCTCAATTTCTCTATAATTATTTTCTAACACTTACATCATTTCCTTTTGTTGAAAATTTAAGAAATAATCATTAAAAATATGTTTGGAATTAAATTCCATAATATTGTCTTTAGATTAATCTAATTAAAAAATATAGTTAAAATAGTTTTGGTGTCTTATTATAGTGGTTTGAGTCTGGAGGTGACTTGATATGATGGTGTCTCAGAGTTAGAGGTATTTCCATAGTGATGGTGAGTCATTGACAATAGTGACTCATATGAAATGGTGTCTCATAATTTTTCAAAATTCTATCTTGGTGTGATATGTCTGGCATTTTGTCAGCATGGTGTTGAGTCATCGATGATAGTGACTCATCCTCAGAGGTGTCTCAATCTCAATAGTGACTCATCCTTAACAAAATTTATCACCTGTCTCATAATATAGGTTTCTTTCAAAGAAGCATGAAAATCATTAATATCATTAGAATTATGATTTTTTTATCATTAAAATAAGGAATTCAACATAATATGAACATGTGTAGTGGGATAACAACCATTTCCCAGAGGGGATAATCCATTTGATAGCAAGATTCGATGAACCCTGTATTCACCCATGTTTTGTTTGTATTTATTCTCACTCAAATTATCATAATCGTATCACAACCAATGATATCCAATGACATTAACTGATGATGTGGACTACATTGATTGAGATTTTTTGTTTTCTATAACTATGGATTCACCCCTAGAGGGGAAATATAATTTTTTGGGCCTTTCAAACCTATATATATTTAAAAATGATAATGAAATTTAGAACTTTCAACCCTCCATAAATTTTATCTACTTATTTTATACCCATTTTACACCATTATATTCATTTTTCATATTCAATATAAATATTTAACTCCATATTTCATCAATCGATCACACTTTTTTACTATCAAAATTCCTCACTATTTCGATCATTTTTTGATCAATTTCTCAACACGTTGTCTACGTAAGTTTTATATATTCAAATATATTAGCAATAAATTGATAATTCATATTTTACAAGGTTAACAATACAAGGATTTTTTCCCCTTCTTGATATTTTTGAATTTAACTATTCATCCTAGATTTCATATGCCGAGATGCATCTAAATGAAAATGGCATCACTTATATGATAAAAGTTAGAAATAAATTATCCACTAAAGAATATTCAAGAGGCCGGATATTCCTTCACACTCACCTCCATAATTATTTAAATAATTATTTATTGGAAGTAAATGATCCTTTAGTATTATGAAAAACTCTCAAAGAATATTATAATCACATACAACAAATAATACTACCAAAATCTTGATATGAATGGAGTCTATTTTGATTCCAAGATTACAAATTGGTAATTAAATATAATTCTATAATTTTTAAAATTATATCACAATTAAAATTGTGTAGAGAAAAATTCATCGACACTTATATGCTAGAAAATAGCGTTTCAACATTCCTTGCCTCAAATATTATTCTACAAAAATTATATTGGGAAAAAGTATTTACTAAATAATCTAAATTACTCTATTTTATTATTATTATTTTGGAAAAACAATTAAGTCTTGATGAGGAACCAATAATCCTAACCAATTGGTTCATATCCATCCCCATAAGTTAATATGGCAACTCATAATCACGGTCATGGAAGGAATTACCCTAGTCTAGGTTAAGGAAAATAATTTTATTTTGGTGGTAACACACCCAATTAGAATAGGAAATGACTCCATAAAAAGTGGTAAAATAATAAACAACCAAAACTGAATTATGTCATGAAATGACTCACAAAGGCCCACTTGGATAGTGGTAAACTGAGAATGACATCCCAATCCCACCTCCAATAGTCCAGGGGATGAAACCGGTGCTAAGTAGGAATATCACACACCTAGGTGGTCTTATTTTAAAGTGCCTATATACAGGAAAACATTTTCCAACACCCATATAATGAAGAAATATAAACAAAAACAGACATAATAATGCATAAATGACATCTATCCTACATCTAAGTATGAAAAATTATAGGAAATCATAAAGGTCCAAATACAATCCCACCAAAACTAAAAAAGGAGTACAGCCTACTAAGAAGGAGGGTACTGCTTTCTAATTAAAATATTTTCACTAACCATGGTCTTTCAAGATCATTATTATCATCCTTCTCCAAGTCCTACTAGGATTATGTCAAAAGGCATGTCATCTGTATAAGACACAACAGGTGTGAGCTGATCCCATACAGGTGTGAGTATAACAATACATAGTCGTACACCTCGAAATCACCAATCATACAACATCAAGAGACTGTTCAACTCATCTTCACATAGGTATGTCAATAAGAATATGAAACATAACAATAATAATTCCCAGATATACTCATAAAAAACACAAAATATCAAATAGGTCTCAACCATACTCTAAGACATAGGATTCTACAAAAGGATACTAGGTAAATCTCTATCAATAGAACTCAGTACATGAGCCATGTTGTCCCTGGTGGAACTCATCTGAGAGGTATTTCTCATCTAGACTCGACAAATAAGTACCAACAAGAACTTATAAGATCACATTACACATATAGGGGATCTCATAGATGCCTCCGGGGTATAATATACCCCACCTAGAATAACCCACTAAGTAAGGCATCGCATGCTCGTGTAAATTAGTCACACAGATTCCTCAAACCACAATTAGGGAAGCTAAAGAAATGATAGAGGATCACACCTTGGATCACACTGAGGGATTATTGAACTCTTCTCAAGACTAAACCTATAGATGGGATCACAATACTATGCTCATAATTCAATTTCATACTGTACCCTTGTGTAGATAAAACAAGGGAACATACCCAAATGAAACTAGTTTATACTAAACAGATGGAGGGCCTCAAAATTCCCTGTAAAATGTAGATGATGTGTATTGCATGTACATGATGTTTCTCACATTCCCCAAGTCTTCTCATGTCTTCCTCTATATATACATGGTGTATCCTTTTTAGGTATACAGTATGTAAAGGTTGGTCTACAACTTTTCCTGTCACCTTCCCTAGTCAGTGTACATTATTTCAAGCTTGTGTACTTTAGGTCATACCCATGTAAACTAGTTATGCTTGTGTACCTGGCCATGTTTGAAACCAGGTCATTCCCATGTACTCTGTAAATTCATATGTTTCAAGTTGTGTTCATATCTATGTACCCCTAGGGTATACAACAAGCCTCCATCCATGGGTTACATGGTGTGTTGCAAATTTCACACAACAAGAAGTATTTTTCTCTGTGCATAAACCCTAGTGTCATAGGATGGGACTTCAAGGTGTGTGTTCTTTAGAATACAATCCATGTAGTCTGGATTTCTCAAACAATATACAACCTTGTCTCATATTCTTATTATACTACCACCACCATCAATTCATCCACTAGAACAACCAGTAAATTATAATTTGGGATCATCCTTTCTTGGAAACCGTTGGTGATCAAATTCCAACCACCTGAATCCCATCAAAAAGTATCTCCCATTACACTTCCATGCCCATATACCAAAACCCACAACTAGGGATCCCCAAATCTGAAACTGATCTTTTTTCATCACTATGCATCACAACCACATCATTAATCTTGATCCTAAACCAATGGTGATGATATTTTTCAGCAAATAATGATTGTACAATGATTATTCTCCAGGAATTTTTCGTATTTATATCCAAATGGAATTTTGATGATGAACATATGAAGAATATAGATAGAAATCCAAAAATAATAATAATAGGAATAAACCATAGTTGTTTTTTAGGTTGTAATTTATTTATTGTCATTAGAATCGTGAATAAGGAACCAATTATCAAATATATCAATTCCAAAAACATAGGAAGATTAAGAAATACTCAAAAATTAACCATCAACACATGAATCAAATTTATTAGGTAATTTATTTTTAGTTCAATATGGGATAAACAAACTAGTATGAAATCTATAAAAAAATGTCCTACTTTGGGTTGGATCAAACACTGATGAAGAATGTTTCACGTCCTTGTCTCCGATGATATCCATTGGAACTATTGGAAAATACAGTCTTAGCGGTACAAATTAGATCCGCAATCCTGTTATTTTCCTAAAATCTCTCCTCTATGACATACTTTTAAATTCATATGTTTATGTGGGTAACCATAGGATTTTACACAATTGGTTTTAACTAGAGGAGGGTAAGGTCCCAACCATTTAATAAAAAATGCATAAATAAATTTATATATTTTATTATTTTATCCCATTATTGAACCTAAAATGAAACATTTGGAATCAACAAAGGTTATTTCATTCCTAGGGTGGAACTATCTTTTTGGATTTATTGGTGGTCTTAGAATTTACATCCAAACCCCATTCTGGGGTTATTCCATTATTTCTAGAAAACTATGTGCATGTGATATAATATATTATATATTTTTATTACATTGATATCGAGCCTCCCTAAGCCTCAGAATCATGTGTTGACTCAGCTCATAGCTCTAAAAAATCCTTTAAATATTTTAAAGTATTACAAGTCTAAAAAAAAGTTGTTAAATTCTCCCCACCTCATATATTTTCATCTTGGAAAGAAAAATTCCTACTCAAGAAGATGAGCATAATAAGATCACAGTTAGTTATACTACTCCTAGGTGATCTCATATAGATTCTCATGCTTCCACCGGACACACACCAAGGGAATCTCTCACCCATGGAGGATATTCTCATATTGATCATTGATCACTACTGGGTAATCTACAAAGGTAACTCCATCCTCAATATCTAGCTCACCCTAGTGGATAACATTTCACAGGTTGTGGACAAAATTCCTTGGTTATAATAGTTGAATGATGTCATGTACCTAGTATAACTATGGAAGTAGGTATAAGAAGTATGCCACCTCTCCAACCCTATGTAGTATCTATAAAGGGCCAATGAATCTTGGATATAACTTTCCACCAAATCCAAATCTCTATAATCCACATCAAGGCAAGACCTTCCAGAACACATGGTCTCCTTCCTTGAACTCCAATGGAATGTATTGTCAGACCATATAGGACTTATGATGGATTTGGGAAGTCTTCATCCACTCCAAGATGATCTGAACCTTCTCAGTCATCACATTCACCAACTATATTACCATGAATACTGACTCACCTGGATTAGTCCAACATAGTGGTGACCTACAGGTTCTCCCATACATATCCTAGAATGTTGTCACACCGATGGTGTAATGGTAGTTTTTGTTGTATGAAAAACCCACCAAGGTTTGGTGATCCTACCAACTACATCCAAAGTCCAACATATAAGATTGGATCATTTCCTCTAGAACTAGAATGATCCGCTCAGTCTATCCATCAGTCTGTGGGTGAAATGATACACTCAAATGAAATTGAGTCCTAAAGGACTCCTAAAATTATCTCAATAAGAAATATGTGAGGAAATAATCACTTTTTTAAATTATTGTGGAGGGAAATTCATGAATATAGGCTATATTATACATGTAAATGCATCCCAATATCCCTACTGAACTCCACTCTAGTATCGCAAGGAAGTGGGTCAACTTGGGAAGTTGTTCTATGATCACCCAAATGGTATTGTTTCCTCTAGACGTTTGTGGAATCCCCGCCATGAATTTTATAGATATATCATCCCACTTTCAAATTGGTACCTCAAGGGGTTGGGATAAACCCATTGAAACATGGTTCTTAGCCTTCACTTATTGATAAGTGAGGTATCGAGAGACAAATTCAGCTGCACACTTTTTCATCGCAATTCGCCAGAACTAACGTCGAATGTCCTTGTACCACACCTAGATGTACCACCAAGGTATATTTATGAAACTCCCTGACCACCTTCTCACATAACATCACTAACACCATTTTCAATTTTATGAAAGGTATGATGTGATCCCAAACTTCAAATAATCTATTAGGATTACATTTAGGGGATATCTAAATATGCAAGGTCACATAATTGGTATCATTTGTATGAGTATCACCAACACGTTATAGAATAAGTGGGGTAACAACCATCAACTAGAGGTATGTTTCACCATCCTTTTCAACTGAGGGAAACTTCAATGAGGATAACTGCTCTGATACCATCTTAAACAAAGTGAACAATATATTTTTAAGATAATTAGCCACAATGTTCCCCTTTCAGAGAGTATAGACTATTTAGAGGTCATGGTCTTGGAGGAACTATAGTTATAACCTCTATATAATGTTAATATCCCTCTATGATAAGATAAACTTGAAAACCTTATGATTAAAATAAATGATAATATGCTCACCCCTAAGGTCGTGTCTCCACATCTTTAGGGAGAAGACTATCACTGTTAGCTCTAGATCATGGGTTTCATAGTTCTTCTTAGGAGGTCTCAGTAGTTGGGACCCATAATCTATCACCAACCACTTATATATTTGGAAACATCAAAGCCTAGTTCCTGAAGCATCACAAAACACTATGTACTCAACACCCTCCTCTGCAAGTCTCAATATGGGGGTACTCATCAACCTCAGTTGTAGCTTCTAAAAATCCTATTAGAGCCTCTCTTTACATATAAAATGTCTCCCCTTATGTGTTAAATTATTCAAGGGTTTTGATATTCTAGATAAATTGAGTATGAATATCCTATAGTAACTTTCCAACCCAAGGAAGCTATGCACCTATCTCACACTCTTGGTTGGATCCCAAGCTAACATTGCCTTATCCTTCATTGGGTCCACTTTCCCAACTTTGGTTGAGATAACATTTCCAAGTAAGTGAACCTATCCAAAATAGAACTAACACTTTAAGACATTCCCATAAATATGGTTCTCTCATATTATGTTCATGACTATCCTCAAGTGTCTTACGTGCTACCCCTAAGATGTCGAGTACACTATAATTTCATCAATGAATACCACCTCAAACTGGTCTAAGAAAGGCTGAAATATATGGTTCATTAGTCTGATGATCACTAAAGGGGTGTTCACTATTCTAAAAGGAATCATTAAGTACTCATAATTACTGTATCAATATCAAATTTTCATCTTTGGTATATCCATATATCATACTGTGAGAGGGGGATAACCTAATCTGGGTTCTATCTTAGATAACCATATCACATCTCCAAACTAGCAGAAGAGGTAATTTATCCTTGATAATGGATAATTATTCATTACAGTCACCTAGTTATGGAAATGATAATCCACACACAACCTCAAGCTCCCACCTACCTTCTTGGTGAACAAAATTGGGCTTCCTTGGGGGAAACACTGGGTTTGACAATGAGCTTCATTTGTAAGTCCACCTACTACTCCATTATCTCAGAAATATTTACGAGATCTATCCAATATGTTGGCATAGATTTTGAGGTAGTCCCTGGGTGAAATTGTAGAAATAATTCAATCTCTCATTGGGGAGGTAGGCATGACAAGCCCTTGGTAAAGACATCCTCATACTCTACGACTAATATAGGAAGATGAAATCCCACTGTATCCATTATTCTAAGGGTAATATTATCCAAATGATGAGTAAACAATTTTATCCGCCTATATGTGATCCCATCTAGCTCTACCTATGTTTCCATGAACCCCCTAAATTCTCTTCCCAAAATGGTCAATCTGAGCATGAACTGTGAATAGCCATTTCATACGTAAGATTAATTCATAAGGAATCATCACTACTATAAAGATATCCCATAAAAATATCTCTCCTCCAAGAGTTAGATCACACTACCAGTAGAAGTGTGTGATCATTGTATCCCCACCGGTCAAAGTACCCAACCACTAGGGTTAATCTAAGGGCTCAATTGGAATCTCTATATCTCGAAACAGATAAGTGAAAAGAAAATAGTTACTCACACTCATGTAAATTAGTATTATATCTAAGGTATAGAAAACAAAAATTATTCCTCTAATAAACTTGGGTGTTTCTAGGCCATAGGTCTCTATGGTTTGTAGTTGTCCTCATCCCTATTCATTGGCTCCCTGAGCTTTGTAAAAACCACCTAGGGGGACGGTGAAAATAGGTTAAACCATCTACCCCCTCTAGAGACCTTCTCTACTCAATTTCCACTTTCATCACCATACAAAATTCAATTATCCTTAAGCTATTTGTTCTTGGGTGGTCTGTAGACCATCTATTTGTATGTTTTATGGTGGGTTGGACAATCCCGCATGAGATATCCTAGACTAATATAAAAGAACCACCACCTTTCTCTAGGATGACAAGAACCATCCTAAGATCCCTAAACAATGGACCCTCTATCTAGAGATATTTTCATAAAGCTTCTAAAAAACATAAATCACTGTTTCTACCATCAGATATCATCTACTGAGGTCACATATTCTATGTACCCACTACCAGCACCAACTTTCAGTGTCTTCTCACCCAGAAATATATCTACTACTAAATACATCTGAAGTACTCCCGTATATGTGGGAATGTAAAGAGACATCACTAAAGCCATGATATCTCATTGTAGTCCCTGATTGGAGGTGTGTTCTCAAAAGTATGGATCACAAACCATATCCAGATAGTATTTTGATAGGTTGTTGAACTAGGAAAAATAATATTCCATGGTCATGCTACCCTGTCGAAGCTATAGAAGATCCTAGATTCACACCACTCACAACATGGTTTGATATAAATCTTCCCAAAATAGGAACTCGAACATTGACCAATATAGGGATGTATCATCGTGTATCTGAGTCACCAAACTCGACCATCGCCCTGTGTATCCATGAAGAAGACTCACCTCTAGAACCACTATCTAATCTAGTTGTCTCCTCATAAGGTGGAAAACTAAGGTAACTGCTTCTATCCAGTCCTTATATACCCCGGTTTTTAGCTCTCTCGGAAACCTGGGATGTCAATACCTATGAAACTCATGGAGTGTGCTCAGCATGTGCACATCCTCTATCAGAACAACTGGAACAACTTACTACTCAATGAGTGGGGGAATGACTATAAAACCACCTTGATGTACCACCTCTTGTATAAGACCTTATACCAAATCCTCATCACTAGGTGGATCATTATTTTCATCCTACTATGGAATCCAAGATGGTTGTCATTATAGAGGAATCCTAAAATAAAATCATGACATATCAGAGTCAAAGATTATATTTGGGTAGATGACTAAAGAATTACATAGGAACCACAATACATTCTTTTATGATACATTTTACAATTTTTTCCCTACAACCAAAGTCTATATTTACCAATTCAAAAAGTAGGTTGTCAGAGTCCAACTTGATGGACACGTTGTCCTCCACACCAAAACTAGAGTCTCTAGGCTGGGAGATGAACTCCAAACACACTAACACTATATCTCTAACTCTTTATCCAAACCCACAGCTAGAAAATTATATAATATTTGGTCCAAAGATGAACTGCTCTGATATCACTCAGTCACAACCAAACTCATATGGACCTCCTGGCTAGAACTAAATCAAGTGGGAGACCCAAATCCTACCTTCAATGTTTTAAGGGTTTTCAAATATCACCGAGTAGGCAAATCACAAAAATAGTAGTTCTTATAATAAGGTACCTGTAAAAACAAAATCATCTCCAAATACCCCTAAAATACTGAAAGGTAAAACAAAACTAATAATATAATGCATTCATAAATCTATCCCACATCAGAGTATGAAAAATAATTGTAAAGAAAAAAGGTCCAAATAAAATCCCACCAAAACTACAAAAAAGAGTATAACCTGCTATGGAGGGGAATGATATCTAATGAAACATCTAGCATGAACCAAGTTCTATTTATCTTACTATTATTTTCATGATCATGTTTCTCCTATGCCTTCATAAAAGGATTATCATCTATATAATATATGAGAGGTATGAGAATATCTCATGCATTGGTGAGTATAATAATACCCAATAGTACACCTCAAAATAACCAAATATACAGCATCAAAAGAGTATTTATATCATCATTAAATAAGAATGTTAATAAGAATATGTTACATAGAAATCAGAACAAAAATATATAATATTAACAAACACCAAGTATCAAAGGGGTTTTAACCATACTGCTAGCCATAGGATCCTTCTTGAGACTTCAAGATAAGGCTCATCCTAGAGAACTCACCCCATGAGCAATGCTATTCTTGATTGTTCTCGTCTGAGAGTTCATGATCATTAGGGCTCACCAAATAAGTACTCACTATAACTTCAATGATATTGATAAATAGATATGGTATCTCACACAATCCTCTTGGTTGTAATGGAACCAACCTAGAATAACATGCTAAGTAGGGGATCATACACCTATATAATTTGGTCATGATGATTCCCCAAACACCTCCTAGTGAAGATGAATAAATTAAAGAGGTCCACTCCTAGGTTTAAATGGATGGATTCATGAATTTGATCAGAGACTAAACCTATAGAGGATATGACAATCTTGTACTTAGGATGCAATGCCACACTATAACCTCATGGGGATGAACCAAGGGAAAACACCCAACTGAAACTGGTCCATACTAAATAGATGGAAGAGATAAAAATGTCATAGAAAATGTACATGATGTTTACTGGGAGTACACAGTAGGGCTCACATGCCATGGGTATCCTCGTGTCTAACCGTCTCACAGAGCATGTCTTCCTACATATACATAGTGTGTCCTTTTGAGATACACATCATGTAGAGGTCAGCATAAACTCATCATACTACCAGCCTGAGTTCTTGTACATAATCCCATGACCATGAACTTTGGTTTGTGCCCATATACTCTGGTTCTAGCTGTGTACTTGGATGTGTCTGAGTACTGGGTCGTACTTGTGTACTCTAGTCATGCTCGTGTTCTTGGTCTTGTATGTGCATGTGCACCCCTGGGGTACATTCTAAGCTTCTAACCAAGGGTGACATGCTGTGTAATATTTTTCTCTACATGTAGACCCTATCAACATAGAAGGGGACCACACAACATGTGTTCTTGAGACTACATTCCATGTGATTGGGATTTCTACAGAATTACAGAACCTTTATATATCTTCTACTCATACAGCCTCTAACAACTATTATGCCACTATACCCACTTGTAAAAATGGATCTGGGATCATTTGTTCCCATCTACCATCGATGACCAGATTCTGGATACCTAAATGTCATCATAATGCATCTATTGTCGCATCGTCATGCAGAGATGCCAAAACTCACAAATGAGGATCTCTAAATCATAACATGATCCTAATTCATCGCTACACATATAAACCACATCATTAATATTGATACTAAACTCATAGTGATGATATGTTTAACTATTTAACGATTTCACCATGATCATTGATTGGGTATTTATCAAACTATCAGAAAAATGGGATGTTTTTTATGAACACAAAAAGAAAGAGGAGAGAAAACCACAAAACAAAACAAGAGGAATGAACCTAGGACATTATTTTGGTTGTACTTGATCCTTTCTCATTATATTGATTAATGATGAAAGAATTATCAAATAATTTCATTTCCCAAAACCTGGAAATATAAACCCATACCCACAAATTAACCATCAATCCGTGAATCAAATTTGTTATATAATTTCACTCAAATTCAACTTAAGTTAAATAAACAAGGATAAAATCAACAAAAAAACATTTTAACTCATCTTGGACTGATCATTGATGAAGAACGTCACATGTTACTATCATTGGAGATATCCACAATAATTGTTGGTGAATATGATCTTAGTGGTACCAATCTAATCCGCAATCTTATTTCCATCCTCTAAGTTATCCTCCCCACCCTCCACTAAAAATTCCTTGGGTTATGTTTCTAAACCAAGTATTTTCCCATAACTAGGTTTAAATAGAGGAGGGTTAGGTTGCATAAATTTAATAATAAATAAATTTATTTATTTATTTATTACATTATTTTCTCCCATGACTACACATAAAACAAAACATCTTATGTAGACAAAGGTTATGTCATGCCTAGGGTAAAACCTACATTCCATATTTAATGGATATCTCATAATTTTCATCTAAGAACCCTTTTATGATTTATTCCATTGGTTATAGAAAACTAGGCACACAAGATATAATATATTTAATATTTTTATTACAATAATAATGAGCCTCCCCAAGCCATAGAATCTCATTCAGACTCAGTGCCTAGCTCTAAAAATATTTCATAAAATATTTTAAAGTATTTCACGGAAAAAATAGAGTTGTTACAAATGAAATGAATAATGATGAAAGTGAATTATTTTAGTGTGGTGTGAAGGGTCACTGGTCACATGTGTGTATTATGTCGAAATTTTTTTTAATCATTATATATCATCAATTAAAGGGGAATAAAAGAGTGTTAAATAAATATTTACATACCAATCCTTGAAATATGATGATGATATTATGAATTTTAATGTCTTTAATTATTTTGAAAACCATGAATGTATCATGCATATGGATAAAATTTGAATGATCATGATTGATATGTTGTTTTCATTTAGTAATATTTTTAAATTAATATTATAGTTTTTATTTCCTTTCCTAGTATTTTATTTTATTTCTTATATGGACTTCTTATTTTATTTTTAATATAAATGAATTTAATGAATCACTCCATTGGGATTAATTCTCATGATGAAGATATTGTCCTCATTGAAATCTATATTATGAAAAAAAATCTTAAATATGAGAAATATTTTATCAACTTGAAAATGGGAAGTGATCATATAAGTACATTATCTTATATTGAGAAATGAATCAAAGTCCCTAGAAAGGAAAAATATTCCTACCTAGTGATACATAGTTTTTAATAAAAAATTATTATTATTCTAAAATCTTGATGATTTTTGTTAAGATTTAAATATATTCAAGAACATAGATATCACATAGAATCCTTGGATGTAGGAGGTGTTGAATGACTCTATATAACAAGCATTAATAATGAAAAAATATTCATTCAAGAGAAACTTTCAAGATTTCCCTTCAGATTATATTATGTGAATACATATACAATCAAATCAAACATATTAAACAATATTTTTACCCACTAAGATATAATTATTTTATGAAATGAATGTTTGAGTCATCTGGGGTCAATAATGATGTGGTAAACAATTTAAAGTATGCATAGACATCTATTGGTCGATAAAAAAAGTTCTTACTCCTAAGGATTTCACATGTATTGCATGTTATCTAGGAAAATTTATTATAAGGCATCGCCATCAAAAATGTAATAGAATACACTATGTTCTAAGAAATAAATCATGGTGGAATATGTGGTCAAATTAATCCAAAATTATACCATTTAGAGATTTCATTATCTTTATTGATATATCAATTAGATGGTATCATGTGTGCTTTTATCAACTATAAGCCTATAATTTATGAAATTCCTTGCCCAAATAATAATGTTAAGGGAAAATTAATAAATTATTCAATCAATCACATTAAACTTGATAATCCAAGTGAATATTCAACACATTCTATTTAAAAAATATTTCATGTCAATTAGAATAAGTGTTGAATATTATCTAGATCATGATCACATTCAAAATGGTCTATCTGAATCATTTATAAAGTGATTATAATGTATCAATATATCATTTCTTATAAAAATAAAATTCCCCAGTTCACCATGGGGATATTCAAATTTGCATACCGTAAAAACTAATTCAAATAAGACTATCAAGTTTTCATAAATATTACTATTTAAAGTTAACATGTGATTATGAACCAAATAGTTTTCATTTAAAAAAGAATTTGATGAGCCCATAAATGAAGAATATGTTGAGATTTGGTGTTTTCTAAGAAGTATCACCTAATATTTTGGTATTTGAGTAGGGAATAAGAATTATTGTATAGAATAATCTGATATGTTTTGTATGTTGTATTTCTATATCAACACATAAATCATGAACAAACATCAGTTTCAAATGGTGTTTCATTTGAGGTGAAATTAATTACAAGGTTTTGTAATGTTTTATGGTGTTTTGAAGTTTTATGGAGTTATTTGGAAGAGTTTTGGAGATGAATATATTTGGTTCTAAATTTTGACAACGTCTAAAATGCCTAAGTTTTTTAAATCTAGAGGTGAATAAAATGAAAAAGGGAAAAGAATACTCTAATGTGTAATGTTTTTATATGTAGAAGAGGTGAAATTTGGAAAAGGAAAAATATCTAATTTGATATCGAAGATTTTATTTTTTGAATTTAGTATTTTTATCTATGGGAAAATTGGAAAAGTCTTCAATACAGATTTGATATGTAAGATAAATAATAGACATGTAAGGTATTTTGTGGAGTTTGTATAGGAGTGAAACAAAAAATGAATATTATATATGTTATATAAGATATATTTATTTTATATCTAAGATATTTTTTCTGAGAAAAATTTACAAAATTCCTCAGTTAGAGGGATTGATACATATGAATTGCATACGTAATAAATTCTATACATATGACTTTTTATTTGATTTATAATAAATTTATCAATATGTAAGATATTTTGATTTTAAAAAATATGGGATTTCATAAATTTGATAGGTGATTTGGAATATTTATTTTTAGTAGATAACATAATTTGTAGGTATGATATATTTATGTCATACTTAAGGGTATGACTAGATCAAATTGTGGAGTCTTCTAGTGATTTTAAATATGATGATACTAAAAATATTATTTTTTTGGATTAATATCATGAAGTGAAATTTTGATATAATCTATCAGAGAATAAGGCTTATGATGTGAAGATGATAGTCATTTCATTATGAAATCCAAGTATGAATAACGGTTATAGATGTCGTTGTGATTTAAGAGACAGTTATTTCATGTTAAAAAAACCAGATTATATGATATAAAGTAATATTTTTTGGATGAAGTCACACCATGATGAGAATAAGTGATAATTATTATCTATAAAATTATGATATGCTTAAATATATCAATTTTTGTTTCATTTTATGAAACTATATTCATCCAATCTTGAATAAGTAAATAGATGTCTTTTGATAAAAATAATTTTTTCACCACATTAAAAGGAAAGAATTTTTAGAGGTAGTTTGAGGAACTTTTTTTCATTCCATTGGGTATGTAGTAATACTATGATGACCTAAAGAGTTTCAAAGATAAAATAATTTGATACCAATTTCTTATCTATGTTTTGAAGTTTAAATTTGAATATAAAGACAAAAAAAGTTCCAATGTTGTGTGAGATAATATTGAAAAGAGATCTTACAAGGAAGTTTATAAGGATATAATATGGGGTATAGAGGGAGAATAATCAAGTGGATTATTCATGAGAGAGTGTGTGTATAGAGTAGTGTTCATAGAATAAGAATAAGAATAAGTGAAAAATTTCACACATGGTTTTAATTTAATCATCACACCTATATTTTGTGTTGAGAAATAAGGAAGAATTTTCACCTGTTTAATATTGTGTATAAGTGAGAGAGTGTGATATAGTTGACGAGATAGAATTAAATCTAAGGATAAGTGTGATAAATAACTTATTAATGTATAAGAAAATAGTGTAACTTGTAAGGTGATCTATCAGGAGACAGCATTGTTGATTTTAATATAACACAAGTTCAAGGATATTCCCATATTTTTTGTATCCACCATGGTGATTCAAGAGGATCATATAGTCTTAGGTGACTCTAAATGAAGTTATGGATTAACTACTATATTTAAGCAGTGAACCTTGTACATCATGTGTCCTTTATTTGTTTCTTTCATTGATGTTTGAGAGTTAAAAAATGATATATCTCAGTCTAAAAATTAACATAGGTTTATATCATAAGAAATCCTAAAATTAAAAAATGTAATATAGTTAAATGATTCACCCCCCCCCCCACACACACACACACACTCTCTCTCTCTCTCTCTCTCTCTCCTCTCTAAATATATATCTCTCTCTGTGTGAACCTACATAATTCCTAGTTATATCATAAGTAGTATCAAAGTTCTTATGTTTCCTTTAAAGATCAATAAGTTTGATGTTATTTATTATGAATTATTTTAAGCTCTCTATATATTTGACTTTATCTCTCTCTCTCTCTTCCATTATAGAGGTAGTGTTATAGTTTCTTTATTGAAGGTATTAAGTATTATTGGTGTTTTTATTTAGATTTTAATATCTAGTATTGGTAATATTATTTTTATGAATATTAATTGAGATCCTATGTTCAAGGGAAAAAATTTCAAATATTTGAATGGAAATAATGCTACTATATTCACTTTCATTGGTTATAGATATTCTAGAGAATTTGACTAATGGTTTTAAACTTTTTTCACAAGGATCAGCATTGCCTTATGATGATATAAATAATTTGTATTTTTATGGGTATGTAATAAATTACATTCTTTCTTCAATTTTATAGAATGGTTTTTTAAATTTTAGGGGGATTGATACTTTAAAAATAATTTTTGATAAGCTACAAAATATCTATAGATGAAATGAAAAGTCAAAAGGGAAAAATCTTAAATTTAATGAAAAAAATTATGAAGATATGTATATACTTGAAGATGAATATATTAATGAATTATTTACAAGGTTTAATGAGATAATGAGAACCATTATAGGATTTATTAAGACTCTTAAGGATTCAATGGTTATTTAGAAGATAATTCATATCTTAAAGATAAAATTTGATGCCCAAGTTTTATCTTTAGAGCATCTTGACCTTAACACACTTCCTTTGGTTAAATTTTACAAAATCAAGTTTCCATACGAGATAGAATTGTAATTATCTATAAATAAGAAAATTTTGGCTAATATGGAAGTCTCATTCAAAGTTGTGAATAATTAAAGGACCTCAAATAAAATATAGCAAGAGGATAAATATAACGACCTGACCTTATTACATAAATAATCTTTAATTTAGTCAAGAAAACACTTTATTTTACATTGAGTATATTTTCAAGTTTAGAGATTTATATAATTAAGAAAAAACATTCATAACATTACACATTGTTACATAGTGGATACCATGAAATCAGTTTCCATTTATCTCAGAATATAAAATATTAAAACTTAAAACAAGAATCCTTGACAATTCTTCAACATTTAACATGTCTTCCTTCCTTGTATTACTCATCCATTAACCTGTGAAAAATCATTTAAAAACCTGGGATGAGCACAAAATCTCAGTAAGGTATGAAAATAAAGAAAAAATCACATTAGTCCACGAATACTCATAACGTATGAAAACATTCTCAAAAGACATGATTTTCACCCATAAATACTTAATTCGTGTAATATGAGATTTACACAAGATCCAAACAAACATAAATATAATCATAGAGGTATCTTGGGCCATTACTTACATAATCTTGTAACCATGTTGTCTACCTTAAAATTTGTAACCATCACGGCTACCTTACTTTGTGTAACCATCACAGTTACACTTGGAGTAACCATATGGTCGACATCCAACTTACTCATAACCAATGAATTGGAGGGAAATATAGGTCCCACCCTTCATAATAAACAATTCCCAATAACCAAATCATAATCATACAACATAAATAATAGCATAAAAACATTGCTTTTGAATATTGTAAAACAGAATTTTAAAAGAGGATTTTAGAAGAAAATTCCCTTATAAACATAATATACTTGAAGTGATAATTAAAAGAGAGGATGTAATATGTATATAATATGTAAATAAATATAATTAAAAATAATATAAACAGAACCCATCACACAAAAAATTTAAATAGCACACAAATAATAAAGTAGAAGGTTAACCCAAAGAATGGAAATCGGGTTAAGAATTCCCTTACCTTAGGCTTGTCTTACTTAAAACGTGTTTAAAACTATTGTATAATGGTTAAAAGAGTTTTATTAGTATTTTAAAGAAACATTTTAATGTTTATAACATCTTATATGGTCATTTCATAACCTCATTTCACCCCTTAGTTGTTAGTATTTTGTTCCTTGCATTATTTTGGGTGATTTCTTTTGTGATTTTCATGATCGGTTCATGATGAATCGTTCATGTTGATTGGAAGTGAAACTCCAGAATTGGAATGGAGTAGTATTTAAATATTTCCATAACCATAATTTATACCATTTATCACTTTTATTCTTTATATGATAATGACTTATAAGTTAAAACATTAATGATGTTCGTTTAGATCATTTTAGTGGTTCTTTGATAATAACAACGTCATTTTGTCTTTTAAATTAGAACCATGAGTAAAAAAGAATTCCAGAACCATATATGAGTCATAAAACATATATTATAACCTGGATCAACCATATAAATGGTTTCATGACCAGACTTGAAATAATTAATGGAAATTTAAAATACATCATCCAAGATGTCGGTAATTCAACACAAATGGACAATGTTTTTTGATTCTTTAAATAAGTGGAAGAGGAGAAGAATACTGATGAGAAATTTTCCATAATCATGAAAAAATAATGAATATACATGATTCTGGATATTTCATGCCTCTTGGAAAAGTGGTAGTGAGGAAAGAATAAAAACGAATCATGAAATAAAAGAAAATCTTGAGAAATTTCTCACGAAAATTCTGCAGCCTAACGGCGTCTCTTAAAATTTCATAAAAACAAGATTGATGAGACGAATGGAATATCTCATCATTCATAAAAAATATGGACAGTAAGGGGGAATATTTAATGAAATATCCCAACAAAATACAAAGGTAATGGAAGAGAATAACATAAAATGAAAGAAAAGAAAGAAAATAAAAGAGGATGTTTACCTCTTGATCTCTTCTCCTCGAGATCCTCCTTAAGGGCTTTGATTTTGGTCTTTTGGTGAGACCAGTAGCTCTAGGACGTGGGAAAGAAGATTGGGGAGGGAATTTTTCAGAAATTAGACAATTCTCAAGGCTTGAGAGGTGTGGGAGGAAGAGGGGAGTGAGGGTGGTATTTATAGTGGAGGAGGGGAGGTATTTTAGATTATTTTAATCATTATTATAATATTTTTATCAAGACTATGAATAATCTCAAATCAAGTGGCCCTAAATAGTGATAATATCATGTGAGTTCTAAGAAAGTGACCTTTCATCACTTATGATGTCATAAATAGTGCATTTTTACTGATAAATTGATTATACGGTATTTTATCGTATTTCACTATTCACCGGGAGTTTCAGAAAAATACCAAAAATTTACCCCAACCATTTTTCGATGTATAGAATGAAAAAATGAACTCCATTTTTCAAAAATAATTTTCTAAATATTATTTATTTATTTTTTAAATAAGGTCACAGTTAATTCGAAAAATAACAATATTGAAGTGCAATTAGTTTTATGTGACATTGGAAAATCAATTAAGATCTCATTATCTTATTGCCTTGGGAAAATAAAATAATATTATTATTTACTATTAATGAGGTCATATTACTATTCATATTACTATTCATAGGGGTATGTTATTATTCACCAAAAAAACAAGTTTGTTTCATCAGACTCTAAATAACATACTGAAGACAATTGTAGATGACAGTTTCTTAAAATTCAGAATATAGAAGTAGAAAAGTTATGTTTTAAAGGCTATTTTAAAATATCTTTTTAAAACAAAGTTCCATGAATTTATATTTATCTTAGAAAAACATGGGGTGTTACATTATCCCCACTTACTTGAAATTGCGTCCTCGCAATTTCAAAAGGACCGATGAACCATGGAATTAGCTTTCCTTTTTTACCGAAATGCATCACACTTTTACAAGGAGATACTTTAAGGAAAACATGGTCACCTACCTCGAAAGATAAGTCTTTCCTTCTGTTATCTACATAAATTTTCTTCCTGCTTCGAGCTGTCCTCATGTGTTGCGGGATCATCCTCACTTTTTCAGCCACTTCTTCAACTAATTATGGCCCCATCAACTTTCTTTCACCGACTTCATCCCAAAATGCAGGAGTCCGACACCGCTTCCCATACAAGGACTCAAAAGGTGTCATATGAATACTGGAATGAAAACTATTATTATAAGAAAACTCAACTAAAGAAAGATGATGATCCCAACTTCCTTGATAGTACATTGAACAAGCTCGAATCATATCCTCCAAAGTCTGGATCGTTCGTTCTGACTGCCCATCTGATTGAGGATGAAAAGTTGTACTGAAATTCAACTCTATGCCCAATGACTTCTGAAGTCCCTTCCAAAAGTTAGATGTGAACCTGGGATCTCGTTCAGACACAATGGAAAGAGGAACTCCATGTAACCTGACAATCTCCTTGAGGTACAATCGAGAAACCTGATCCAAATTCATTGTATCTCGAATTGAAAGAAAATGTGCAGACTTTGTTAGCTGATCAACAATAACCTCATTCGTATTGTTACCTCGAGAAGTCTTCAGTAGTCCCACCACAAAATCCATGGATATATTCTCCCATTTCCACTCTGGAACTGGCAAAGGATGAATCATCCCATTCAGTAATTGCCTCTATTCTTTAACCTGCTGACATGTCAAACATTTCATTGTAAAATTAGCAATATCTCTTTTCATCCCATTCCACCAATAATACTCTCGAAGGTCTCTGTACATCTTAGTACTTCCAGTATGAATAGAAAATGGAGAACTATGAGCTTCACACAACAATTATTTCTTCATCTAGGAATCACAAGGCACACACAACATTTTTCCAAATCTTAAAACATAATCGTTATCAAGATTAAATTCTGGAAACTTACCCATTTTAACCAATTCTACCTTTTTCTGTAGCTCACGGTCTTCCCTCTGCGCTTTCATAATTCTGTCTGACAATGAAGACTTCACTGAAACCTGAAACAAAATATATATATTCCCTGCACCAACAACTTCTAATCCAAAATTCATCAAATCATTAATCAAGGGATCATGTTCCAAACATAGCATGGTTAATGATTCATGATTTTTCCGACTTAAGGCATCCTCTACTTTTTTTGATTTTCCAGGATGGTAATTGATCTTGCAGTCATAATCCTTTATCAGTTCTAGCCATCTTCTCTGCATCATGTTTAATTCCTTCTGAGTGAATATATACTTTATACTTTTATGGTCAGTATATATTTGGAATTTGGTTCCGTATAGATTATGCCTCCATATTTTCAAAGAAAAAACCACAGCTGCCAATTCCAAATCATGTGTGGGATAATTTAGTTCATGAGGTTTAAGTTGTCTCGAAGCATAGGCAATTACCTGATCATTCTGCTTCAAAACACAACCAATTCCCTTCAAAGAAGCATCACTGTAGATGACAAACTCACCATTCTGGGAAGGTAAGCCCAAAACTGGAGCATTCACCAATCTCTTCTTTAGTTCCTGAAAACAAACATCACATTCTTCTGTCCAAACAAATTTAACCCCTTTTCGTGTTAACTTAGTTATCGGGCTAGATAACCGTGCAAAGTTCTTAACAAACCGTCAGTAATAACTTGATAAGCCTAGAAAACTACGAATCTCTATAACTTTTTTGGGTCTTGTCCATTCATCCACTACTTTTGTTTTGGAAGGATCAACTGTTATTCCATCCTTATTTACAATTTTTTCAAGAAAAGAAATCTGTTGCAACAAAAAATCACACTTTCTGAATTTTCTATATAGTTTCTTTTCTTTTAAAGGTTTTAAAATAACCCTTAGATGTTTTTCATGATCCTCTTCAGAATCCTTATTCCCTCTATGGAAAACCATTCTGAACAAACATTTCTTAGATGAAGCAACATGGTAATCTTTAAATGCTATAACAAATTAAACAAAGAGTGAAAATCATTTATGGTATTCTATTAGAATCACCCTAACCCCTAAAGTTATTTAAACCATCCTCTGATACCAACTATAACGACCCAACCTTATTACATACATAATCTCAAATTTAGTCAAGAAAACACTTCCTTTTACATTGAGGATATTTTCAAGTTTAGAGCTTTAGAGAATTAAGACAAAACATTCATAATATTACACATTGTTACATAGTGGATACCATAAAATCAGTTTCCATTTTTCTCAAAATATAAAACTTTAAAACTTAAAACAAGACTCCTTGACAATTCTTCAACATTTAACATGTCTTCCTTAATTGTATTACTCATCCATTAAACTGAGAAAAATTATTTAAAAACTTGGTATGATCACAAAATCTCAGTAAGGTATGAAAAAGAAGGAAAAATCACATTAGTCCATGAATACTCGTAACGTATGAAAACATTTTCAAAAGACATGATTTTCACCCATAAATACTTACTTCGTGTAATATAAGATTTACACAAGATACAAACAAACATAAATATAATCATAGAGGTATCTTGGGGCATTACTTACATAATCTTGTAACCATCTTGGATACCTTAAAATTTTTAACCCTCACGGCTACCTTACTTTTTCTAACCATCGCAGTTACACTTGGAGTAACCATACGTCCGACCTCCAACTTACTCATACCCAATGCATTGGAGGGAAATATAGGTCCCACCCTTCATCATAAACAATTCCCAATAACAAAAACATAATCATACAACATAAATAATAGCATAAAAACATTGCTTTTGAATATTGTAAAACAGAATTTTTAAAGAGGATTTTAGAAGAAAAGTCCCTTATAAACATAATATACTTGAAGTGAGACTAAATAGAGTGGATGGAATATGTATATACTATTTAAATAAACATAATGAAACATAATATAAATATAACCCATCACACAAACAATTTAAATAGCACATAAATAATAAAGTAGAAGGTTAACCCAAAGAATGGAAATCGGGTTAAGAATTACCTTACCTTAGGCTTGTCTTACTTCAAAATTTATTAAAACTCTTTTATAATGGTTAAAATAGTGTTATTAGTATTTTACAGAAACATTTTCATGTTAATAACATCTTATATGGTCATTTAATAACCTCATTTCACCCCTTAGTTGTTAGTATTTTGTTCCTTGCATTATTTTGGGTGAGTTCTTTTGTGATTTTCACGATCGGTTCATGATGAATCGTCCATGTTGATTGGAAGTGAAACTCAAGAATTGGAATGGAGTAGTATTTACATATTTCCAGTACCATAATTTATACCATTTATCACTTTTATTCTTTATATGATAATGACTTATAAGTTAAAACATTAATGATGTTCGTTTAGATCATTTTAGTGGTTCTTTGATAATAACAACGTCATTTTGTCTTTTAAATTAGAACCATGAGTACAAAAGAATTCCAGAACCATATATGAGTCATAAAACATATACTATAACATGGTTCAACCATATAAATGGTTTCATAACCAGACTTCAAATAATTAATGGAAATTGAAAATACATCGTCCACGATGTCGGTAATTCGACACAAATGGACAATGTTTTTTTATTATTTAAATAAGTGGAAGAGGAGAAGAATACTGATGAAAAATTTTCCACAATCATGCGAAAATAATGAATATACATGATTCTGGAGATTTCATGCCTCTTGGATAAGTGGTAGTGAGGAAAGAATAAAAACGAATCATGAAATAAAAGAAAATCTTGAGAAATTTCTCACGAAAATTATGCAGCCTAACGGCATCTCTTAAAATTTCATAAAAACAAGATTGATGAGACGAATGGAATATCTCATCATTCATACAAAATATGGACAGTAAGGGGGAATATTTAATGAAATATCCCAACAAAAGACAAAGGGAATGGAATAGAATAACATAAAATGAAAGAAAAGAAAGAAAATAAAAGAGGATGCTTACCTCTTGATCTCTTCTCCTTGAGATCCTCCTTAAGGGCTTTGATTTTGGTCTTTTGGTGAGACCAGCAGCTCTAGGACGTGGGAAAGAATATTGGGGAGGGAATTTGGCAGAATTAGACCATTATCAATGCTTGAGAGGTGTGGGAGGAAGAGGGGAGTGAGGGTGGTATTTATAGTGGAGGAGGGGAGGTATTTTAGATTATTTTAATCATTATTAAAATATTTTTATCAAGACTATGAATAATCTCAAATCAAGTGGCCCGAAATAGTGATAATATCATGTGATTTCGAATCAAGTGGCCTTGCATCACTTATGATTTCATAAATAGTGCATTTTTACTGATAAATTGATTATACGGTATTTTATCATATTTCACTATTCACCAAAAATTCAAGAGTTTCAGAAAAATACCAAAAATTTACCCCAGCCATTTTTCAACGTGTATAATTCAAAAATGAACTCCATTTTTTAAAAAATAATTTTCTAAATATTATTAATTTAATTTCTAAATAAGGTCACAGTTAATTCAAAAAATATCAATATTGAAGTGCAATTAGTTTTATGCGACATTGGAAAATTAATTAAGATCCCATTATCATATTGCCTTGGGAAAATAAAATAATGTTATTATTTACTATTCATGAGGTCATATTACTATTCATATTACTATTCATAAGGGTATGTTACTATTCACCAAAAAACAAGTTTTTTTCATCACACTCTAAATAACATACTGAACACAATTGTAGATGACAGTTTCTTGAAATTTAGAATATAGAAGTAGAAAAGTTATGTTTTAAAGGCAATTTAAAAATATCTTTTTAAAACAAAGTTCCATGCATTTCTATTTATCTTAGAAAAACTTGGGGTGTTACAATAAATAAGAAGTTATAAATTCTAATTTCTATGAATATTTTGATGTGATATCTGAAAAACTCATGTCACTCATCTTAAGATGTATTCAAATAGGTAAGGGTAAATTACATGTAAATTTTCCTTTAAAGTGTTTTACTTGTGGGGGAATTGAAAATTTCTTAGTAAATTAGATAAATATTGAAGAAGATGAAAGTGGAGATGAATAGGATTCCTCTCATGTTGCCTCAAGAAATAATTCCATGAACTTCATAAGATGGAAATTTTCATCAAATAGTTTAAGAAATAAGCCTTATTTTACTAAAATTATGAGTTATTTTTCTAATAAGGATGAAAAAAAGTGATGGTATTAGGAGTGGTTGATCTTCATGTGGTTTAGGTTAGAAGACCTTCATTCCAATAATAGATGCTAAGGAGTCATGCAGTAACTATGGCTCAAATAAAGAATAAGATTCTTAATAAAGTAGTGATGAATAGTTACATGAATATAAAATAGAGTTCATTTTAAAGAATGAAATTAATAAGATCATCTAAAAGATTTTCAAATTATAAATATAAATTAATTGAATTAAGAATATATAAAATATGGTTTAATTGGATAAATATTAATTCAAAAAGAATGAAAATGATTTTCTCCATAAAGTTGAGGAAGTAAGAGACTTACTCACAAAGGATAAAATGAATTTTTAATTTTAGAAGGAAAATATTAATGAAAATGAGAAAAATCTAGAATCTTTCAAACTATTCATACAAGATAAAAAGATTTATACCAAAAAAGTAAGATATGATTTGTCTAATTCCAAGCATGAAGTGATCGATTTCTCAAATAAAAAGAAAATTGTTGTAGATGAAGTGAGACTTAAAGATTATTATAATAAACCAGGATCGCAAACAAGGATTTGAAAATATATTGGAATCCATAGAGAAAATATTGAAGTAAAATTTAATTTTATAAATGGAAAGAAAATAACCTAAGAGAAGGAAAATTAGAATATGATTTCTTTTGAAAAGTATAATTTTAAAGGAAAATGTTCTATTATATGTAAAGATAAAAAATTAGGAAGAATATTTAAAATAAAAATGAACATTTGTTGAGTATCCTATTGTTTTGGTTCATCAAAAGGAGTTAACAAGGATATTAAAATGATGAATTTTAAAAGAGTATAACTAATGGAAAAACATGCAGTTTAAGTATAAGTTCAAACTTTTAGGGTTATTGTTAATTATAAGGAGGATATAGGCATTTGGTGAGATTTTTTTGGTTTTTAGTAGGTACATTTTAATTTGATATGAGTGATTAAATACAAACATGTTGGAGGAAACAAGCCTTGAAAATAATAAAATTCAAGTGGAATGTTATTGAATTTCACATTTTGATGATGAAGAACCATTTTGATGACATAAATGAATTTTTTGGGAGATGTGATCCAAAATGTCATATCTCTTAACAATGTTATGTGATACAAATAGTTCAATCATATCAACAATAAGAGTTTGTGGTATTATAGGTTAGATACAAGAGAAAGAAGGTTGTAAAGAAGAATAGTCTACATGAACAAAACAAAGAAGATGTTGATAATCCATTAGAGATTGTTGAATCCAAAATGTATTGATAAACTTTTTTACTCAAATAGAAGGATGAATAATTAATATAAATAATAATAGATCATAAAATAAAGAATAAATAAGTTTTTTGTATTTTAATAAAATAATTAAATTGTTCTAAAAAAGATGTTGAAATGAATATTAGTAATAAAAAACAATATCTAGCATATCATATTACTAAAGTAAATAATAATAAGAGTTCTCCCAATCTGAAATGGGGTTTTAATAAGTTTTTTAAGAAAATTATTTTTCATTCAAAGGGTTAGTTTAATACTAATACATGGATATTAAAGAGTAAATCTCATACATCACTCATCAACAGCTAAGGCATAATAATTTTATCCCCACTCTCACCTTTTATTTTGATTATTATTGTCAAAGGAGGATAGAGATAAAATAAATATATTTTTGTTTATTATTATATTTATTTAAACAAGGATATTACATCAATATAGGGGTATAATCCATTTATATGTGTTTAACCTAATTGGGGAGAGATATATTATTTAAGAGGACCATGTATGTCGAGGGAGTTTTAAAAATGGGTAAGCTATGAATTTAACATGTCTGTGGGAATTGTGAACTGTTCTGACATGTTTTGTGAGCATGTATGTGGGAACTTGTTATACATAGGTTTAAGGAATAATTTTTTGAATTTGAATTATTTTTTTAGTAGTGGTAAAAGAATTTTTATCAGTTGGTATAAAGTGTTATCAAAAGTTTGGAATAATTGGATGTACATTATTTTAATGTAGACCAACACTACTAGAAACTAAGGCATTACCAATGGTTTCAAACCATTGGTAAAGGCTGCCAAACTGTTGGTATACTATATACCAACGGTTTGGAAAACCGTTGGCAAGTAAGGCATTGGGATAGCCCATTACCAATGGTTTTAGTACAACCGTTGGGAAAGGCAATGTAATCCTAGAGTTTCCCAATGGTTATTTGAACCGTTGGAATATAAAAGTGCTCCCAACGATTTGAAAACCGTTGGCAATACTAGCTATTGGCGGTGTGAAATAGGAGTATTTCCAATGGTTTGAAAACTGTTGGAAATACTGGCTACTGGAAATGTGAAATAGAAGTATTCCCAACAGTTTGAAAACCATTGGCAATACTCATTTTCTTGTTTTAGCATTATACCAATGGTTTTATTAAACCTTTGGTATAGTGTTATACCAGAATTTGGCAGACCATCCACTAAGAATCTCCTCCACTCATGCACACTCAACAAAACCATGGAATGCAGAACAAACACCACTCCTGTACACTCAACAAAACCATGGAATACAAAATAAACACCTCCATACACCAAAAAAACCACCTTCTACACTCAACACCAACAAAACCACCTGCACACTCAACTACATTCACCAACAAAACCACTGCACACTCAACTACATACACCTGAATACACTCTTAACAGCAACAAACACCTGATATAGCACACAAAAGCACATAAAAAGAGGATACTCTTACAACCATGGAATGTAGCACAATTATAATCATGTATATGAACCCAATTACCCTATGAAATACAGAATTCAGAATTGAATTCTCAATTGAATACATGTAGAAGGAATTATGTAATGAATTCTAAATTATTAATCAATAACATTTTTGTCAAAGGCATGCGGCGCAATAAGGTGCAAAGACCATTTAGGGATGCGGCGCGAGGCGTAACTAAGGCACATATGCACATAATTAATTATATACAGTTTTGAACAATATTATAAATTTTAAAAAACTTAAATTCAATAAAAAAAATTAAAATTAAAATACATACTGATATTTTTTAAGAGGTTCTGCTGTAAGTGATGTCACAAAAATGTTTTTATAGTCTGCTTTGTTTTTCCTTGCAAAAAAAAATTAGTCTGCTGTGTTTTTTTATTAATATATTAAATATTATATTTAATTTAAATTAGGACTTCCCTGATTTCCATCATGGTGCACTATGATTTCGGCCTCCTACCCTGATCTCCGCCTTTCCCGCCTGTTCGCCTCCTACCCTGATCTATGCTACAGCGATTCATCTGTCGTGCACTCAAAACCCCAGTTGTCGCCGACATCATCCATTTATCCGCCTATCAGCAATGTCACCTCCCAAAAATGAAGATGAGAGTGAGGCGCGTCTTTACAGCGCATGGCACCCGAGCGCCTCAAGGAATGGCGGGTAGGGCGCGCGCCATTAGCGCCCCTCAGCGAAGTCGCCTCGCCTTGTAGGTGGCAAGGCGCTCTGACCTCGCCTCGTCGTGCCCCTTTCCAAGGCGTGTGCCTCAGCGCACCTTTTACAACAATGATCAATAACACATAAAAAATGAATTATGTTTCATAAAGAATTCCAAATACGTTTGCTTGGTTTTCCATATACTGGTTGTTTTTACTTAAAGTGATGTCCATTTAAAAAAAAGACATACACTTGGAGTGATACCGGCCACATCGGGCCCCCAATTCAGGCGGGGTTGACTCGTACACATCACATATGACTCATGAATCGTTTTTACAAATTATAAACATAATATGAATGTGTTTGGTCATTTTTCTGTATCCTAGTTGTTGTTTTCAATTAAAATGTTTTCCATTTCAAAGAAAGGTGGGACACTTTGAGTGGTTTCGGCCACACCACACCTCATATTGAGGTGGGGTTGACTCTTACACATCACATAAGACCCATGGATCGTTTTTCTAAAGTATCAATAGAATCAGAATATGTTTGGTCAGTTTTCAGTATGCCAGTTGTTTTTACATAAAATGGTGTCCATTTTAAACAAAAGAGAGACAGTTAGAGTGATACCGACCACACCTAACCTTGGATTGAAGAGAGGATGAATCATACACATCACATATGATGCATGGATCATTTTCCAAAAGTTTCAACAGAATCCGAATGCATTTGGTTGGTTTCCATATATCAGTTGTTGTTTTCACTTAAAATGTTGTCCATTTTAAACAAAAGAGAGACACATTGAGTGGTGTCGGCCACACCGCACATCAGATTGAGGTGGGGTTGACTCGTACATGTCACATATGACCCATGGATCTTTTTCCTAAATTTTCAACAGAATATGAATGCATTTGTTCAGTTTTCTGTATGTTATTTGTTGTTTTAACAAAAAATGATGTTCATTTTAAACCAAAGAGAGACACTTTGAGTGGTTCTAGACACACCGTGCTTTTTATTGAGGTGGGGTTGACTTGTACACGTCACATATGACCCATGGATAATTTTACTAAAGTTTCAACATAATCTGAATGAGTTTGGTCAGTTTTTCATATGTTAGTTGTTGTTTTCACTTAAAATGAAGTCCATTTTAAACAAAATACATGCACTTGGAGTTATACTAGCCACATTGTGCCCCAGATTGAGGTGGGGTTGACTCTTACACATCACAGATGACTCATGAATCGTTTTTATAAAGTATCAACAGAATATAAATGTGTTTGTTTGGTTTTACGTATGCGAGTTTTTATTTTCACTTAAAATATTTTAAATTTGAAATAAAGGTGAGACACTTTGAGTTTTGTTTTTGCCATAGCGCACCTCGGATTGAGGCAGGGTTGACTTATACATGTCACATACAACCCATGGATTGTTTTTCTAAAGTATTAACACAATCCGATATGTTTGGTCAGTTTTCTGTATGCTAGTTATTTTTACTTAAAATGATGTCCATTTTAAACAAAAGAGAGACAGTTAGAGTGATACCTGCCACACTGCATCTCATATTGAGGCGGTGTTGACTCATACACATCAAATATGACCCATGGATCATTTTCCTAAAGTTTTAACATAATCTGAATGCGTTTCGTCAGTTTTATGTTTGTCAATTGTTGTTTTCACTTAAAATGTTGTCCATTTTAAACAAAAGAGAGACACTTTGAGTGGTGTCGGCCACACTGCACCTCATATTGAAGCAGGGTTGACTCAGACCCATCACATATAACCCATGGATCATTTTCCTAAATTTTAAATAGAATCTGAATGTGTTTGGTCAGTTTTTCATATGGAAGTTGTTTTTTCACTTAAAATGGTGTTCATTTTAAACAAAAGAGAGATACTTTGAGTGGTGTTGGACACACCGTGCTTTGTATTGAGGCGGGGTTGACTCATACACGTCACATATGACCCATGGATCATTTTCCTAAAGTTTCAATAGAATTTGAATGTGTTTGGTCGGTTTTCCGTATGTCAGTTGTTGTTTTCACTTAAAGTGATGTCCATTTTAAACAAAAGACATACACTTGGAGTGATACCGGCCACACCGTGCCCCGTATTGAGGAGGGGTTGACTCGTACATGTCACAGATAACTCATGAATTTTTTTCATAAAGTATCAACAGAATCTGAATGCGTTTGGTCGGTTTTCCATATTCCAGTTGTTGTTTTCACTTAAAATGTTTTCCATTTCAAAGAAAGGTGAGAAACATTGAGTGTTGTTGGACACATCGCGCCTCGGATTGAGTTGGGGTTGAATCTTACCCGTCACATACGACCCATGGATCGTTCTGCTAAAGTATCAACACAATCCTAATAAGTTTGGTCAGTTTTCCGTATGCCAGTTGTTTTTACTTAAAATGATATCCATTTCTAACAAAAGAGAGGCAGTTAAAGTGATACCAGCCGCACCGCGCCTCAGATTGAAGCAGGGTTGACTCTTACAAGCCACATATTTCCCATGGATAGTTTTCCTAAAGTATCAACAAAATATGAATGTGTTTGGTTGGTTTTCTGCATGTCAGTTGTTGTTTTCACGTAAAATGATGCCCATTTTAAACAAAAGAGACACACTTTGAGTGGTGTCAGTCACATCGCACCTCGAATTGAGGCGGGGTTGACCTTTAAACGTCACATATGACTCATGGATCATTGTCCTAAATTTTCAACAGAATCCAAATGTGTTTGGTCGGTTTTCTGTATGGCAGTTGTTGTTTTCACTTAAAATGATGTTAATTTTAAACAAAAGAGAGACACTTTGAGCGGTGCCAGCCACACCGCAGTTCGGATTGATGCGGGGTTGATTCATACACATCACATATGACCCATGGATCCTTTTCCAAATTTTTCAATAGAATCCAAATGCGTTTGTTCGGTTTTCCATATGCCAGTTGTTGTTTTCACTTAAAATGATGTCCATTTTAAACAAAAGACATACACTTGGAGTGATACTGGCCACACCATGCCCCGGATTGAGGAATGGTTGACTCTTACATATCACAAGTGACCCATGGATCTTTTTCCTAAAGTTTCAATAGAATCTGAATGCATTTGGTTGGTTTTCCATATGACAGTTGTTGTTTTCACTTAAAATGTTGTCCATTTTAAACAAAAGAGAAACACTTTGAGTGCTGTCGGCCACACCGCACCTCGGATTGAGAAAGAGTTGACTTTTAAATGTCACATATGACCCATGGATCATTTTCCTAAATTTTTAATAGAATCTGAATGCATTTTTTGGGTTTTCCGTATGTCATTTGTTGTTTTCACATAAAATGATGTTCATTTTAAACAAAAGAGAGACACTTTGAGTGGTTCCGGCCACACCATGCTTTTTATTGAGGCGAGGTTGACTCTTACACATCACATATGACCCATGGATCATTTTCCTAAAGTTTCAACATAATTCGAATGTGTTTGGTCAGTTTTTCGTATGTCAGTTGTTGTTTTCACTTAAAATGAAGTCCATTTTAAACAAAATACATGCACTTGGAGTTATACCGGCCACACCATGGCTCAGATTGAGGTGAGGTTGACTCGTACACATCACAGATGACTCATGAATTGTTTTCATAAAGTATCAATAGAATATGAATGTTTTTGGTTGGTTTTCCGTATGCGATTTGTTGTTTTCACTTAAAATGTTTTCCATTCCAAATAAAGGTGAGACACTTTGAGTGGTGTTATCCACAACGCGCCTCGGATTGAGGCGAGGATGACTTATACATGTCACATACGACCCATGGATCGTTTTTCTAAATTATCAACACAATAAAAATACGTTTGGTCAGTTTTCTGTATGCCAGTTTTTTTTACTTAAAATGGTTTCCATTTTAAACAAAAGAGAGACAATTAGAGTGATAACTACCACACCACGCCTCATATTGAGGCAGGGTTGACTCATACACATCAAATATGACCCATGGATAATTTTCCTAAAGTTTCAACAAAATGAGAATGCGTTTGGTCGGTTTTCTGTATGTCAATTATTGTTTTCACTTAAAATGTTGTCCATTTTAAACAAAAGAGAGACACATTAAGTGGTGTCGGCCACACTGTGCCTAGGATTGAAGCGGGGTTGACTCGTGCCCATCACATATGACTCATGGATCGTTGTACTAAAGTTTCAATAGAATCTGAATGTATTTGGTTAGTTTTTCGTATGGCAGTTGTTGTTTTCACTTAAAATGATGTTCATTTTAAATAAAAGAGAGATACTTTGAGTTGTGTTGGCCACACCATGCTTTGGATTGAGGTGGGGTTGACTCATACACATCACATATGACCCATTGATCGTTTTTCTAAAGTTTCAACAGAATTATAATGTGTTTGGTCAGTTTTCCGTATGTTAGTTGTTGTTTTCACTTAAAGTGATGTCTATTTTAAACAAAAGACATACACTTGGAGTGATACTGGCCACACCGTGCCCCGGATTGAGGCAGGGTTGACTTGTAAACATCACTGATGACTCATGAATTGTTTTCATAAAGTATGAACAAAATATGAAATCGTTTGGTCAGTTTTTCGTATTCCAGTTGTTGTCTTCACTTAAAATGTTTTCCATTTCAAAGAAAGGTGAGACACTTTGAGTGGTGTTGGACACACCATGCCTCGGATTGAGTTGGGTGGACTTTTACACATCACATACGACCCATGGATCATTTTTCTAATGTATCAACACAATCATAATACGTTTGGTTGGTTTTCTGTATTCCAGTTGTTTTTACTTAAAATGATGTTCATTTTAAACAAAAGAGAGACAGTTATAGTGATACCAGCCACACCGCACCTCGGATTGAGGCGAGTTTGACTCGTACACTTCAAATATAACCCATGGATCGTTTTCCTAAAGTATAAACAAAATCTAAATGTGTTTGGTTGGTTTTATGTATGCTAGTTTTTGTTTTCACTTAAAATAATGTCCATTTTAAACAAAAGAGACACACTTTGAGTGGTGTCAGCCACACCATGCCTCAGATTGAGGCGAGGTTGACCTTTACACATCACATATAACTCATGGATTGTTTTCCTAAATTTTAAATAGAATCCTAATGCATTTGGTCGGTTTTCTGTATGGTAGTTGTTGTTTTCACTTAAAATGATGTTCATTTTAAACAAAAGAGAGACACTTTGAGTGGTGTCGGCCACACCGTGCTTCAGATTGAATCGGGGTTGACTCATACACGACACATATGACCCATGGATCTTTTTCCTAATGTTTCAATAGAATCCGAATGTGTTTGGTCGGTTTTCCGTATGTCAATTGTTGTTTTCACTTAAAATAATGTCCATTTTAAACAAAAGACATACACTTGGAGTGATATCGTCCACACCGTGCCTCAGATTGAGGAATGTTTGACTCATACACAATCCAAATTACCCATGGATTGTTTTCCTAAAGTATTAACACAATCCGAATGCGTTTGGTCGGTTTTTTTTCTGTCAGTTTTTGTTTTCACTTAAAATGATGTCCATTTTAAACAAAAGAGAGACAGTTAGAGTGATACCTATCACACTGCACCTCGGATTGAGGCAGCATTAACTAATACACATCAAATATGACCCATGTATCGTTTTCCTAAAGTTTCAAAAGAATCTGAATGCCTCTGGTTGGTTTTTCGTATGTCAGTTGTGGTATTCACTCAAAATGATGTCTTTTTGAAACAAAAGAGAGACACTTTGAGTTGTGTCGGACACACCACACCTCGAATGTAGGTGTGGTTGACTCGTACATGCCACATATGACCAATGGATCGTTTTCCTAAAGTACCCACAAAATCTGAATGTGTTTGGTTGGTTTTCCGTATGTTAGTTGTTGTTTTCACTTAAAATGATGTCCATTTTAAACAAAAGAGACACACTTTGAGTGGTGTCGGCCACACCGCACCTCAGATTGAGGCAGGGTTTACCTTTATACATCACATATGAATCATGGATCATTTTCCTAAATTTTCAACAAAATACGAATGCGTTTGGTCAGTTTTCTGTATGGCAGTTTTTGTTTTCACTTAAAATGGTGTTCATTTTAAACAAAAGAGAGACACTTTGAGTGGTGTCGTCCCCACCATACTTCAGATTGAAGTGGGGTTGATTCGTACATGTTATATATGACCCATGTATCATTGTATTAAAGTTTCAATAGAATCCTAATGAATTTGGTCAGTTTTCCGTATGTCAGTTGTTGTTTTCACTTAAAATGTTGTCCTTTTTATAAATAAAAAAAGAGACACTTTGAGTGGTGTCGGCCACACCATGCCTTGGATTGAGGCAGGGTTGACTCATACACATAACATATGACCCATGGATCATTGTCCTAAATTTTAAACAGAATCTGAATGCATTTGTTCGGTTTTCCATATGTCATTTTTTGTTTTCATATAAAATGATTTTCATTTTAAACAAAAGAGAGAGACTTTGAGTGGTTTCGGCCACACTGCACTTTTTTATTGAGGTGGGGTTGACTCATACACATCACATATTACCCATGGATCATTTTTCTAAATTTTCAACATAATCCCAATGCGTTTGGTAGGTTTTTTTATGTCAGTTGTTTTTTTTCACTTAAAATGAAGTCCATTTTAAAAACAAATACCTGCACTTGGAGTTATACTGGCCACATTGTGCCCTATATTGAGTTTGGGTTGACTTTTACATGTCACATATGACTCATGAATCGTTTTGATAAAGTATCAATAGAATCTGAATGCGTTTGGTCGGTTTTCTATATATGAGTTATTGTTTTCAGTTAAAATGTTTTCCATTTCAAATAAAGGTGAGACACTTTGAGTGGTGTTGGCCACAGCACACCTCAGATTGAGGCAGGGTTGACTTATACATGTCACATACGACCCATGGATCGTTTTTTTAAATTATCAACACAATATGAATATGTTTGGCCGGTTTTCCGTATGCCAGTTATTTTTACTTAAAATGATGTCCATTTTAAACAAAAGAGAGACAGTTAGAGTGATACATCCCACATAGCGCCTCGGATTGATGCAGGGTTGACTCATAAATATAAAATATGACCCATGGATCGTTTTCCTATAGTTTAAACATAATAAGAATGCGTATGGTCAGTTTTCTGAATGTCAATTTTTGTTTCCACTTAAAATGTTGTCCATTTTAAACAAAAGAGAGACACTTTGAGTGGTGTCGGCCACACTTCCCCTCGGATTGAAGCGGGGTTGAATTGTACCCATCAAATATGACACATGGATCGTTTTCCTAAATTTTCAATAGAAACTGAATGTGTTTGGTCAGTTTTTCGTATGGCAGTTGTTGTTTTCACTTAAAATAATGTTCATTTTAAACAAAAGAGAGATACTTTGAGTAGTGTCGGCCACACCATGCTTTGTATTGAGGCAGGGTTGACTCATACACGTCACATATGACCCATGGATCGTTTTCCTAAAGCTTCAACTGAATACGAATGATTTTCGTCGGTTTTCCATTTGTCAGTTGTAGTTTTCACTTAAAGTGATGTCCATTTTAAACAAAAGACATAAACTTGGAGTGATACCGGCCACACCATGCCTCGGATTGAGGTGGGATTGACTCATACATGTCACAGATGACTCATGAATTGTTTTCATAAAGTATCAACAGAATCTGAATGCATTTGGTCAGTTTTCTGTATGCCAGTTGTTGTTTTCACTTAAAATGTTTTCCATTTCAATGAAAGGTGGGATACCTTGAGTGGTTTTGGACACACCGCATCTCAGATTGAGGTTTTGTTGACTCGTACACATCACATACGACCCATGGATCATTTTTATAAAGTATCAACACAATCATAATACGTTTTGTCGGTTTTCCGTATGTCAGTTGTTTTTACTTAAAATGATGTCCATTTTAAACAAAAGAGAGACAGTTAGAGTGATACCAACCACACTGTACCTCATATTGAGGCAGGTTTGACTCGTACATGCCAAATATGACCCATGGATCATTTATTAATGTATCAACAAAATCTGAATGTGTTGGTTGGTTTTTCGTATGTCAGTTGTTGTTTTCACTTAAAATGATGTCCATTTTAAACAAAAGAGACACACTTTGGGTGGTGTCGGTCACACCCCACCTCAGATTGAGGCGGGGTTGACCTTTACACATCACATATGACTCATGGATTGTTGTCCTAAATTTTCAATAGAATCCGAAAGCGTTTGGTCTATTTTCTGTATGGGAGTTGTTGTTTTCACTTAAAATGATGTTCATTTTAAACAAAAGATAGACACTTTCAGTGGTGCCAGCCACACTGCGCTTCGGATTAAAGAATAATTTATTCTTACACATCACATATGACCCATGGATCGTTTTCCTAATGTTTCAAAATAATCTGAATGCATTTTTTCGGTTTTATGTATGTCAGTTGTTGTTTTCACTTAAAATGATGTCCATTTTAAAAAAAAGAGAGACACATTGAGTGGTGTTGGCCACACCGCACCTCGGATTGAGGTAGGGTTGACTCGTACACATCACATATGACCCATGGATCATTTTTCTAAATTTTCAATAGAATCCAAATGCATTTGTTCAGTTTTACATATGTCATTTTTTTCACATAAAATGATGTTCATTTTAAACAAAAGAGAGACACTTTGAGTGGTTCGGCCACACCGTACTTTTTATTGAGGCAGGGTTGACTATTACACGTCACATATGACCCATGGATCTTTTTTATAAATTTTCAACATAATCCGAATGTGTTTGGTTGGTTTTCCATATGTTAGTTGTTGTTTTCACTTAAAATGAAGTCCATTTTAAACAAAAGAAAGACAGATGGAGTGATACCAGCCACACCGCACCTCAGATTGAGGTGGGGTTGACTTTTACATGCCACATATGACCCATGGATAGTTTTACTAAAGTATCAACAAAATATGAATGCGTTTGGTTGGTTTTCCGTATGTCATTTGTTGTTTTCACTTAAAATGATGTCCATTTTAAACAAAAGAGACATACATTGAGTGGTTTCGGCCACACCATGCCTTAGATTGAGGCAGGGTTTACCTTTTCACGTCACATATGACTCATGGATTGTTTTCCTAAATTTTCAACAGAATCTGAATGCATTTGGTCAGTTTTCTGTATGGAAGTTGTTGTTTTCACTAAAAATGATGTTCATTTTTAAAAAAAAAAAGAGTCACTTTTAGTGTTGACGGCCACACCGTGCTTCGTATTGAAGCACGGTTGATTCGTACATGTCACATATGACCCATGGATCGTTTTCCTAAAGTTTAAATAGAATCTTAATTCATTTGGTTGGTTTTGCATATGTCAGTTGTTGTTTTCACTTAAAATGTTGTCCATTTTAAACAAAAGAGAGACACTTTGAGTGGTGTCGGACACACCACACCTCAGATTGAGGCGGGGTTGACACGTACATGTCACAGATAACCCATGGATCTTTTTCCTAAATTTTCAAAAGAATGTGAATGTATTTGTTCGGTTTTCTGTATGTCATTTGTTGTTTTCACATAAAATGATGTTCATTTTAAACAAAAGAGAGACATTTTCAGTGGTTCCGGCCACACCACGCTTTGTATTGAGGCGGGGTTGACTCGTACACGTCACATATGACCCATGGAGCGTTTTTCTAAAGTTTAAATATATTCTGAATGTGTTTGGTCGGTTTTTCGTATGTCAGTTGTTGTTTCACTTAAAATGAAGTCCATTTTAAACAAAATACAAGCACTTTGAGTTATACCAGCCACACCACGCCCTGGATTAAGGTGGTGTTGACTCGTACATGTCACAAACGACTCATGAATCTTTTTGATAAAGTATCAACAGAATATGAATGTGTTTGGTCGGTTTTCCGTATGTGAGTTGTTGTTTTCACTTAAAATGTTTTCCATTTCAAATAAAGGTGAGACACTTTGATTGGTGTTGGACACAGTGCTCCTTGGATTGAGGCAACGTAGACTTATACATGTCACATACGACCCATAGATCGTTTTTCTAAAGTATCAACACAATCTGAATACATTTGGTTTGTTTTCCATATGCCAGTTGTTTTTACTTAAAATGATGTCCATTTTAAACAAAAGAGAGACAGTTAGAGTGATACATGCCACTGCACTTCAGATTGAGGTGGGGTTGACTCATACACATCAAATATGACCCATGTATCATTTTCCTAAAGTTTAAACACAATCAGAATGTGTTTGGTCGGTTTTATGTATGTCAATTGTTGTTTTCACTTAAAATGTTTTCCATTTTAAACAAAATAGAGACACTTTGAGTGGTGTCAGCCACACTGTGCCTCAGATTGTAGTGAGGTTGACTCTTACACATCACATATGACCCATGAATCATTTTCCTAAATTTTCAATTGAATATGAATGTGTTTGGTCATTTTTTTGTATGGTAGTTGTTGTTTTCACTTAAAATGATGTTCATTTTAATCAAAAGAGAGATACTTTGAGTGGTTCTGGCCACACCGTGCTTTAGATTGAGGCGGGGTTGACCCATACACTTCACATATGACCCATGGATCGTTTTCCTAAAGTTTCAATAGAATACGAATGCGTTTGGTCGGTTTTTCGTATGTCAGTTGTTGTTTTCACTTAAAGTGATGTCCATTTTAAACAAAATACATACACATGGAGTGATACCGGCCACACCATGCCCCATATTATGGTGGGATTGACTCTTACACATCACAGATGACTCGTGAATTGTTTTCATAAAGTGTAAACAGAATCTGAATGTGTTTGGTCGGTTTTCCGTATGCCATTTGTTGTTTTCACTTAAAATGTTTTCCATTTCAAAGAAATGTGACACACTTTTAGTGGTGTTGGACACAACGCGCCTCGGATTGAGGTGGGTTTGACTCGTACATGTCACATACAACCTATGGATCATTGTTCTAAATTATCAACACAATCCTAATATGTTTTTTTGGTTTTCCATATGCCAGCTGTTTTTACTTAAAATGATGTCCATTTTAAACAAAAGAGAGATAATTAGAGTGATACCCGCCAAACCGTGCCTCAGATTGAGGCAGGGTTGACTCGTACACTCCAAATATGACCCTTGGATCGTTTTCCTAAAGTATCAACAAAATATGAATGCGTTTGGTTGGATTTCTGAATGTCAGTTGTTATTTTCACTTAAAATGATGTCCATTTTAAACAAAAGAGACCCATTTTGAGTGGTGTCGGCCACACTGCGCCTTAGATTGGGGTGGGGTTGACCTTTACATGTCACATATGACTCATGGATCTTTTTCCTAAATTTTCAACATAATCTGAATGCGTTTGGTCGGTTTTCAGTATGGCAGTTGTTGTTTTCACTTAAAACGATGTTCATTTTAAACAAAAGAGAGACACTTTGAGTGGTGCTGGACACAACGCACTTCTTATTGAAGCAGGGTTGATTCATAAACATCACATATGACCCATGGATCGTTTTTCTAATGTTTCAACAGAATCCAAATGCGTTTGGTGTGTTTTTCGTATGTCAGTTGTTGTTTTCACTTAAAATGATGTCCATTTTAAACAAAATACATACACTTGGAGTGATACTGGCCACACTGTGCCCCGGATTGGGGAAGGGTTGACTCTTACACATCAAAAATGACCCATGGATCGTTTTCCAAAAGTATCAACACAATACTAATGTGTTTGGTCAGTTTTCTGTATGCCAGTTGTTGTTTACACTTAAAATGATGTCCATTTTAAACAAAAGAGAGACAATTAGAGTGATACTAGTCACACCGCACCTCGGATTGAGGCGGGGTTGACTCATACACATCAAATATGACCCATGGATATTTTATCTAAATTTACAACAGAATCTGAATGCCTTTGGTCAATTTTCCATATGTCAGTTGTGGCATTCACTCAAAATGATGTCTTTTTGAAACAAAAGAAAGACACTTTGAGTGGTACCGGCCACAACATGCCTCGAATTGATGCGGGGTTGACTCTTACATGCCAAATATGACCCATGGATAATTTTCCTAAAGTATCAACAAAATATGAATGCGTTTGGTGGGTTTTCCATATGTCAGTTGTTGTTTTCACTTAAAATGATGTCCGTTTTAAACAAAAGAGACACACTTTGAGTGGTATTGGTGACACCGTGCCTCATATTGAGGCGGGGTTGACCTTTAAACATCACATATGACTCATGGATCATGGCCCTAAATTTTCAATAGAATCCGAATGCGTTTGGTCGGTTTTCTGTATGGCAGTTGTTGTTTTCACTTAAAATGATGTTCATTTTAAACAAAAGAGAGAAACTTTGAGTGGTTCCAGCCACACCACACTTCATATTGAAGTGGGGTTGATTCTTACACGTCACATATGACTCATAGATCGTTTTCCTAAAGTTTCAACAGAATCAGAATGCATTTGGTCAGTTTTACCTATGTCAGTTGTTGTTTTCACTTAAAATGTTGTCCATTTTAAACAAAAGAGAGACACTTTGAGTGGTGCTGGCCAAACCGCGCCTCAGATTGAGGCAGGTTTGACTCTTACACTTTACATATGACCCATGTATCATTGTCCTAAATTTTCAACAGAATCTGAATGTATTTGTTCAGTTTTCCGTATGTCATTTGTTGTTTTCACATAAAATGATGTTCATTTTAAAGAAAAGAGGGACACTTTGAGTGGTTCTAGAAATACCACACTTTTTATTGAGGCGGGGTTGACTCATACACGTCACATATGACCCATGGATCATTTTCCTAAAGTTTAAACATAATCCGAATGTGTTTGGTCGGTTTTCCATATGTTAGTTGTTGTTTTCACTTAAAATGAAGTCTATTTTAAACAAAATACATGCACATGGAGTTATACCGGCCACACCATGCCCTAGATTGTGGTGGGGTTGACTATTACATGTCACAGATGAATCATGAATCATTTTGATAAAGTAACAACATAATCTGAATGTGTTTGGTTGGTTTTCCGTATGCGAGTTGTTGTTTTCACTTAAAATGTTTTCCATTTCAAATAAAGGTGAGACACTTTGAGTGGTGTTGGCCACAGAGCACCTCGTATTGAGGAGGGGTTGACTTATACATGTCATATATGACCCATGGATTGTTTTTCTAAAGTATCAACACAATCCAAATACGTTTGGTCAGTTTTATGTATGCCAGTTGTTTTTACTTAAAATGATGTCCATTTTAAAAAAAAGAGACACTTAGACTGATACCTGCCACGTCACACCTTGGATTGAGGAGGGGTTGACTCTTACACATCAAATATGACCCATGGATCTTTTTCCAATAGTTTCAACATAATCTGAATCCTTTTGGTCGGTTTTCTGTATGTCAATTGTTGTTTTCACTAAAAATGTTGTCAATTTTATACAAAAGAGAGACACTTTGAGTTGTTTCAGCCACACTACGCCTCGTATTGATGAGAGGATGACTCATACCCATCACATATGACTCATGTATCATTTTCCTAAATTTTCAATAGAATCTGAATGCGTTTGGTCAGTTTTTTGTATGGCGGTTGTTGTTTTCACTTAAAATGATGTTCATTTTAAAAAAAAAAGAGAGATAATTTGAGTGGTTCCGGCCACACCATGCTTTGGATTGAGGTGGGGTTGACTCATACACGTCACATATGACCCATTGAACATTTTACTAAAGTTTCAATAGAATCCGAATATGTTTCGTCGGTTTTCCATATGTCAGTTGTTGTTTTCACTTAAAGTGATGTCCATTTTAAACAAAAGACATACACTTGGAGTGATACCGGCCTCACCGTGACCCGGATTGAGGCAGGTTTGACTCTTACATGTCACAGATGACTCATGAATTTTTTTCATAAAGTATCAACAGAATCTGAATGCATTTGGTCGGTTTTCCGTATGCCAGTTGTTATTTTCACTTAAAATGTCTTCCATTTCAACGAAAGGTGAGATACTTTGAGTGGTGTTGGACACACCATGCCTCGGATTGAGGTGGGGTTGACTCATACATGTCACATACGATCCATGGATCATTGTGCTAAAGTATCAACACAATCCTAAAACGTTTGGTCTGTTTTCCATATGTCAGTTCTTTTTTACTTAAAATGATGTCCATTTTAAACAAAAGAGAGATAATTAGAGTGATACAAGCTACACCGCACCTCATATTGAGTTGGGGTTGACTCATACACACCACATATGACCCATGGATCATTTTCCTAAAGTATAAACAAAATATGAATGCATTTGGTTGATTTTCCGTTTGTTAGTTGTTGTTTTCACTTAAAATGATGTCCATTTTAAACAAAAGAGACACACTTTGAGTGGTGTCAGCGACACTGTGCCTCAGATTGAGGCGGGGTTGACCTATACACGTCACATATGACCCATGGATCATTGTCCTAAATTTTTAGTAGAATCTGAATGTGTTTGGTCGGTTTTCTGTATGGAAGTTGTTGTTTTCACTTAAAACGATGTTCATTTTAAACAAAAGAGAGACACTTTGAGTGGTTCCAGCCACACCACACTTCATATTGAAGCAAGGTTGATTCATACATATGACACATGGATCATTTTCCTAATGTTTCAACAGAATCTGAATGCGTTTGGTCAGTTTTTTGTATGTCAGTTGTTGTTTTCACTTAAAATGATGTCCATTTTAAACAAAAGACATACACTTGGAGTGATATCGTCCACACAGTGCCCCGAATTGAGGAAGGGTTGACTCTTACACGTATAAATGACCCATGGATCGTTTTCCTAAAGTATCAACACAATCAAAATGCATTTGGTCTGTTTTCTGTATGCCAGTTGTTGTTTGCACTTAAAATGATGTCCATTTTAAACAAAAGAGAGACATTTAGAGTGATACCTGCCACACTACGCCTCGTATTGATGCGGAGTTGACTCATACACCTCAAATATGACCCATGGATCGATTTCCTAAAGTCTCAACAGAATCTGAATGCCTTTGGTCGGTTTTCCGTATGTCAATTGTGGTATTCACTCAAAATGATGTCCTTTTGAAACAAAAGAGAGACACTTTTAGTGGTGTCGGCCACACCACGCCTCGGATTAAGACGGGGTTGACTCGTACACATCACAAATGTCCCATGGATCGTTTTCCTAAATTATCATTACAATCCGATTGTGTTTGGTTGGTTTTAATATGCCAGTTGTTTTTACATAAAAGTGTATCCATTTTAATCAAAAGAAAGACACTTTGAGTGGTACCGGCCACACCGTGCCTCGGATTGAGGTTAGGTTCACTCATACACATCAAAAATGACCAATGGATCCTTTTTTTAAAGTATCAACAGAATCCGAATGTGTTTGGTCGGTTTTCCGTATGTCATTTGTTGTTTTCACTTAAAATGATGTTCATTTAAAACAAAAGAGAGACACTTTTAGTGTTGTCGGCCACACCGCACTTCGGATTGAGGTGGGGTTGACTCGTACACATCAAAATTGACCCAAGGATCATTGTCTTAAAGTTTCAACAGAATATGAATGTGTTTGGTCAGTTTCCGTATGTCAGTTGTTGTTTTCACTTAAAATGATGTCCATTTCAAATAAAGGTGAAACACTTTGAGTGGTGTCAGCCACACCGTGCCTCAGATTGTGGCGGGGTTGACTCTTACACATATCATGTGACTCATGGATCATTGTGCTAAAGTATCAATAGAATCCAAATGCGTTTGGTCAGTTTTTCGTATGTCAGTTGTTGTTTTCACATAAAATGAAGTCCATTTTGAACAAAAGACAAACACTTGGAGTCATTCTGGCCACACTGTGCCCTGGATTGAGGCGAGGTTGACTCTAACACATCAAAAACTACCCATGGATCGTTCTTCTAAAGTATCAACACAATCCGAATGCGTTTGGTTGGTTTCCATATGCTAGTTGTTGTTTTTACTTAAAATCCTATCCATTTCAAATAAAAGTGAGACAGTTTGAGTGGTGCCGGCAACACCACCTTTAAAGACCCAAAATTTTGAATAAATCTTGTTTCTTGATTTTGTGTGTTATTTTATATTTTTTATACTCAAAAAACTGTTTCATTTGAAAACATAAGTATAATTAAAATGAGACCTTTGGATTTTGACTGTTATATGACCATTGGCCAATATGACCGTTGGAAACTGAATGTTTCGATATTTGTCTCTAAATACAAGTGATCTTGGTTAATTAATATAGAAAGAAGATTCTATGGCCTCACCCAGTACTCTTGGACCGATCAAATCCCATATAATAGAACTTGGGAAGGAGGTAGCACCACTGGGCTTTGCTCTTGACCAAACCCAAGCTGAACTTCATCGTGTGAAGCTAGAACAGAATCGCCTTCGTGAGAAGTTCAAACTGATAGAAATTACTACTCGTGCGATGTTGGTCGAGCCTCCCTCGGATTCTCTCACCTTAGCACACCTTACACTTAGGTCCTATGCTGGTGTGATAAGGGGCTATGTAAGGAGAATGTAACTGCCTTGTGTAATCCTTTTTTTTAAATAAAAATTTTGATTTCTTCTTATGATGAAGTTATGAATTTTCAAATGTCTGGATAAATATAGTATGCATATTTTTGATGAATTTTAGAGAAAGGATATATTAAAAATGTTTATGTAAACCTTAAATAAATAAAAATGTGTAATTATTTTCAAAAAATGGTCTTCTACAATTATTTTCAGTACGAAATTTAGAGTATAATAAGATCAACATAATTTTTGATGAATAGTACATTATGAATAGTGATTTTATGCTTAGGATTAGTAATTTGACCAAATATATCAGTAATCTCACTTAAAGAGAGTATTAATATAATCTAGGCACCTTGATTAAGTAATGTGATTCAATAAAATAGGTAAATAACTGTTTCAGAAATTATTAGTCAAGTATTAGTTTTTTTGGGTGAATAGTGTTTCTAATTAAAAATTAAATTAAAAATATTTAGAAAATTATTTTTATAAAATGGATTTCATTTTTGAACTCAGAGCATCGATATTATGTTAAGGTAATTTTTGGATATTTTTATGAAAAAAATGAATTTTCAGTGAATAGTGTATTTATTTAAAAATTAAATTAAAAATATTTAGAAAATTATTTTTATAAAATGGAGTTCATTTTTTAAATCAGAGCATTGATATTTGGTTAAGGTGAAATTTTGGGATTTTTCGGAGAAAGTTGAATTTTCAGTGAATAGTAAAAATACAGTTTTAGGGTTTCTGTATGTTTAATGACATCATAACTGTGTCATGAGGATGTCATGAGATATTTTAAGGTTTGGCCGACCAAAGGTGATGAATTATTGTATTTCGGGCCCCTTGTGGCCTAACTCCATGGGAAATACCATGGGAGAGCCCATGGTTTTGAGAAAACCACTTGTGAGGTGTCCCTTGGCCATTAATGCCTTGTCCCCTCACTTTCCCTATAAATACCAAGCCATCCTCTCATCCATTCGACTCCCAACTCTCCCCCAATGAATCTCTGGTCTCATTACCTCCCAAGGAGTCCTCCCAAGGTTCCCACAAGCCCTCAAGGTCCCAACCTTTGAGTTTTAAGAGTTACGTTTAAGGCAAGGGATTTTACCTCTCTCTTTCTTTCAAGTAATCTCTTTTATGTCATTTCTTTTATGCTCCATGATCTTATTTTGGAGGATGTTTTTTATATTCCTCTTACTTCCCTTTTCTTGTTCATATGATTAGAGACCCCCTCTTTCTCTCATCAATTAGATTTAAGAAAGTTTAAGTGGCGTCGTTAGGCTGCCGAATTTTTAAGGGATTCGTTCACCTTTCTCATTTTTCAAAGTTCTACTTTCATGTCAAGTCTATCAAGTTCCTTTTTATTATGTTGGGGTATTATCTCTATATCTATCATACTGATATTTTATGTTCATATGATGATATACCCTATTTGATCTCTTCAATTCATTTTTGTTGAGGTTTAAGTGGCACCGTTAGGCTGTCGAATTTTTAAGGGATTCGTTCACCTTTCTCATTTTTCAAAGTTCTACTTTCATGTCAAGTCTTTAAAGTTCATTTTTATTATGTTGTGGTATGATCTATATATCTATCAAACTTATATTTTATGTTAATATGATGAGAGACCCTATTTGATCTCATTAATTCATTTTTTTTGAAGTTTAGGTGACGCCGTTAGGCTGCCGAATTTTTAAGGGATTCGTTCACCTTTCCCATTTTTTCAAAGTTCTACTTTCATGTCAAGTCTTTCAAGTTTCTTTTTATTTTGTTGGGGTATGATCTCTATATCTATCATACTTATCTTTTATGTTCATATGATTATAGACCCTATTTGATCTCTTCAATTCATTTTTTTTAAGTTTTAAGTGACGTCGTTAGGCTGCCGAATTTTCATAAGAGAAATCTTATTTTTGTCATCCATCCATGTTTTTCATTTCATATGTTATGTCTTTAAAATTTCATTACCATGTTCTTATATCCTTTATATTCTATCCCTATACTGTTTTGTGGATCATTTATGAGTTTTTGACCCATGTTCCCTCTCTTTTCAATGTTTTCTAAAACCCCGAAACATAGTCGTTATGCTGCAGAATTTCCGTCTCAAAATGTCCCTCTCTTATCCTTAAATTCATTTATTTTATTAAGTGAATACTCAAAGATCTTTCTTCTAAAGGGGTATTAACATATATACCTAAATGTTCTATTTTAAATTCTGGGATTTACATACATGAGACCCGCTTTCCCTTTCTATGGGTTTAAAGTGACATAAAGATCATGTCTTTAAAGCAGTTTTTAAAACATTATGATTATGAAATGAAACCCATTCATTTTATGCTATATGGGTTGTTTATGAAATGATTGATGATTATATATTTGTCTCACATGAAAATAAAGATATGTTAAGGGTGTGCCTCGATAGCGCTCCAATGCATTGGGTAAAGACTTAATCTCTAGAGATCACCGTTTTAAACGACGCCTTGGTGAATAACATTGGTAATTTTTAATGACACCTTGGGGAAGGACCTTGGTGAAATGGAAATGATTTTAAATATTAAATTTCATATCCACATATTCAAATTATGACATACTTTTTTTTAATTAGATATGCCTCATTATTTCTTTCTCATGCCTTAAAGTTGTTTTTCATGACATTGTTGATGTATCTCAAGTTCACATGTTAAATGTTTCCCCTTGTTTCCCTTACTGGGCCTTCTGCTCACCCTTTCTTTTGATGTATGTCCCCAGGTTATGAGATGCAGTAATGAACCTATGATGAACATAAGGATAATCATTTCAAGTGTTTAAGAAGAATTTTTTATGTTCTCATGTTTTAAGTTCCTGGTTTCCAAGACACTAAACCTTAAAGATCCTCGGTTTTCAAAAATGAAATGAAAGTTTATGTGATAAAAAGGTGGGATGGTATAGTTGGTATCAAAGGATGGTTTAGTTATTTGTGGAAATTATGATATGAAAACTCTAGGAAGAACCCTATAGAAAAGTTTAAATATAGGAAATCTTCCTGGTATTTTGGTGAGTATTGAGTAAGGGGTTGCCAAGAAAATACATCTGTGTGTAGATACGAGCAGGTAGAGGTGGCTCTAGCATAGATATACATAAGGGTAAAACCTAAAAACACCACTTTGAGCTAGACTCGAACGGGAACTGGTACACGAAAACGGGGCTTTCTGCACTCTTGGTTACGATACTCCCGGGGGATATGCTTTGGTAAATTCATAAGCTTAGTATGAACCATTATTAAAGGAACAAAGATAAAATAAAATAAAGATTCACATAAGAATATATGATCATGGATAACCTAGATTGGAACCTAGGGGATCACAAGTTAGGGTAAACTTTCCTTCTACAAGTTTATCCTTCTATTCTTAAAGTTTCCTTTTAATGATTATTGGCTAAGTATTTAAGCCCTCTAATTATACTTTCTTTTCTTAGTTAATGGCGGGAAATGGAAGAACATGTCCTAACAACCAATGTGATAGGAAATGTGATGATTGCCCTATTAATGTGACAGAGATGAAGAAAGATCAAGTTGAACATATTGTGATTATGCCAAACCAGCTATCAAAAATCACAATTAATAATTGGTACCTAGTTGAATGCCCAAATTCATCAAAGAAGAAGAAGACAAAGTCTCAAGGATGTTCATCTGATAAAATTGATAAGGGAAAGAAGACCCAATTTATTTTTTGCAAAAAGTGTGGGAAGAGGCACCAAGGAGAATGTCACAAAGGAACTGGGAGATGTTTTAACTGTGGGAAGATAGGGCATAAATTAGCCAATTGCTTTAAAAAATGGATAATGTGATGAATGGAGATAAGGTTCGATCTAATGTACCTTATACATTTCAATGTTGTAAATGTGGAGAAGTTAGACATTATCTAAGGCAATGCTCTCTTGGAATGGGTGAGAAGCATGATGAGGATCAACAATATTCGAGGACAAGGGAACAATGCAAGTCTTATGCTGAGATGGATCATGATGACTGAAGTACATGTAACTTCTTCACAATAATTTTCTATGTCATGTTTTATTTTAGTTCATGCTCTATGAGCACATCTTTTATGTTTTCTAAGATCATAGAGTCACTACCTAATATTATTTTATATCATTAAGGAAAACATCTATTTTTATGTAATACATGTTGATGTAGTAAAGTTGTTCTCCTTAAAAAATAGAGGGTGATTAGGGGATTAAAAGGTGATTATTATTTTGGAAGATGTTCACTATTTTGGGAACCCTATTTGATCGAGGTAAATAGATTACTACGGTATTTTCTTTGAGTAGTAAAGGTTGACTTATATTTTTAAGAATCAATGAATTTAAGGTGAACTTATTGTAATTTAGGTTACATGTGGAAATGATTAACCTATCTTGGGGAAAATGTGATTAGGTTAGTTACTTTTGTTATAAGATGATAAGAGTGGTTGATGTTGTTTGAATATGAATGATAAAGTATATCTTGGAAGACTATGTTATGAGATCGTTCTTATAATTGGGTTTCAATCTTAGTTTGGTTTATTTTGCAGATTTTTAAGGATAGTTATTTATGGAATGGTATGTGATGAACTTTGGGTAGTACCATGGAACTTTGAAGATTTAAAAGTATTTTCCCTTCCTATGGAATTCTTTCTTTTTGAAGAGTTGTTTTATCTTACCCTTTCTGTTTTTGGGATAATGTTTAAAGATAGAAGAAATTGATAGTTAATCTTTTGTGGATTACGTGACTCTCAAGATGAGGATTCTTGTGTTTTTATGAGACCAAGTGTTTTTGAATGCTCATCATCTGGAGAAAAGACTAGTTTTGGTAGAAACTTATTAAAGGATGAACCCCTACTTGAAGGTAGGTATATTTCCTTATGTTTTTGTTCTATGTAGTAAATTAATTCCTCAAAACTATGAAAAGGAACATAAAACAAAAACGTTGTCTATTAACATTTCCTATTGGGAAATCAAATACCTTTTAACCCATCATAAGTTTGTGATTTTCTTCTTGTTAACTTTATCCTAATAATGTTTTCTATCACTCTCCCTCAGAACTTGACCCTTTGTTTTCTCCTCCAAGTCCATGTTTTCCTACATGGAATCCTAGTGTGGGTTAACTCAGGTGAACTTTGTACTTCCCTTTCTTTCTTTTAAAGTAATAGTTTTACTGACTCATTTTCCGATGTGGGACTTTCAATGAAATTTCAAAACCCAATTTTAAAAATTGCGAGGATGCAATTTCTTAAGGGGGGAAGATTGTAACGACCTAAAATTTTGAATAAATCTTGTTTCCTAATTTTGTGTGTAATTTTATATTTTTTTATACTCAAAAAAACTTTTTCATTTGATAACATGAGTATAATTAAAATGAGACCTTTGGGTTTTGACTGTTATATGACCATTGGTCAATATGACCGCTGGAAACTAAAGGTTTTGATATTTGTCTCTAAATACAAGTGATCTTGGTTAATTAATATAGAAATAAGATTTGATGGCCTCACCCAATAGTCTTGGACCGATCGAAGCCCATCTAACAGAACTTTGGAAGGAGGTAGCACCACTGGGCTTTGCTATGGACCAAACCCAAGCCGAACTTCATCGTTTGAAGCTAGAATGGAATCGCCTTTACGAGAAGTTCAAACTGATAGAAATTATTACTCGTGCGATGTTGGCTGAGATACCCCCTCTTTCTCTCATCAATTTGATTTAAGAAAGTTTAAGTGGTGTCGTTAAGCTGCCGAATTTTTAAGGGATTCGTTCACCTTTCTCATTTTTCAAAGTTCTACTTTCATGTCAAGTATTTCATGTTCCTTTTTATTATGTTGGGGTATGATCTATATATCTATCATACTGATATTTTATGTTCATATGATAAGAGACCCTATTTGATCTCGTCAATTCATTTTTTTTGAAGTTTAAGTGGCGCCGTTAGGCTGCCGAATTTTTAAGGGATTCGTTCACCTTTCTCATTTTTCAAAGTTCTACTTTCATGTCAAGTCTTTAAAGTTACTTTTTATTATGTTGGGGTATGATCTCTATATATATAATTCATATATTTTATGTCCATATGATGAGATACCCTATTTGATCTCGTAAATTCATTTTTGTTGAAGTTTAGGTGATGTCGTTAGGCTGCTGAATTTTTAAGGGATTCGTTCACCTTTCTCATTTTTTCAAAGTTCTACTTTAATGTCAAGTATTTCAAGTTCCGTTTTATTTTGTTGGGGTATTATATATATATCTATCATACTTATATTTTATGTTCATATGATGAGAGACCTTATTTTATCTCTTCAATTCATTTTTTTTTTGAAGTTTTAAGTGACGTCGTTAGGCTGCCGAATTTTCATAAGAGAAATCTTATTTTTGTCTTCCTTCCATGTTTTTAATTTCATATGGTCTATCTTCCAAATTTAATTAACATGTTCTGATATCCTTTATATTTTCTCCCTCTACTGTTTTGTGGATCATTTATGAGTTTTTGACCCATGTCCCCTCTCTTTTAAATGTTTTCTAAAACCCCGAAACATAGCCGTTATGCTGCAGAATTTCCGTCTCAAAATGTCTCTCTCTTATCCTCAAATTCATTTATTTTATTAAGTTAATACTCAAAGATATTTCTTATAAAGGGGTATTCACATACATACCTAAATTTTCTATTTTAAATTTTGGTATTTACATACATGAGACCCGCTTTACCTTTCTGTGGGTTTAAAGTGACATAAAGATCATGTCTTTAAAGCAGTTTTTAAAACGTTATGATTATGAAATGAAACCCATTCCTTTTATGCTATATGGGTTGTTTATGAAATTATTTATGATTATATATGTTGATCACATGATAATAAATACATGTTAAGGGTGCTCCCTGATAGTGCTCCAATGCATTGGGTAAAGACTTAATATCTAGATATGACCATTTTTAACGATGCCTTGGTGAATAACCTTGATAATTTTTAATGAAACCTTGGGGATGGACCTTGTTGAAATGTAAATTCACATATATAACGAAATTTTCTATTTTAAATTCTATTATTTACATACATGAGACCCTCTTTCCCTTTCCGTGGGTTTAAAGTGACATAAAGATCATGTCTTTAAAGCAGTTTTTAAAATGTTATGATTATGAAATGAAACCCATTCCTTTTATGCTATATGGGTTGTTTATGAATTGATTGATGATGATATATGTGGATTACATGATAATAAAGAGATTTTAAGTATGCACCCTGATAGAGCTCCAATGCATTGGGTAAAGACTTAATCTCTAGAGATGACCATTTTTAACGACGCCTTGGTGAATAACCTTGGTAATTTTTAATGACACCTTGGGGATGGACCTTGGTGAAACGGAAATGATTATCAATATTAAATGTTGTAGCCACATCTTCAAATTATTAAATACGTTATTTTTATTATGATATGCCTCATGATTTCTTTCTCATGTCTTAAAGTTATTTTTCATGACATTGTTGATGTATCTCAAGTTCACATGTTAAATGTTTCCCCTTGTTTCCCTTACTGGGCCTTCTGCTCACCCTTTCTTTTGATGTATGTCCCCAGGTTATGAGATGTATTAATGAACCTAGGATGAACATAAGAAGAATCATTTCAAGTGTTTAAGAATAATGTTTTAGGTTCTCATGTTTTAAGTTCCTGGTTTCCAAGACACTAAACATTAAAGATCCTCGGTTTTGTAAAATGAAATAAAAGTTTATGTGATAAAAAGGCGGGATGCTATACCACGCCTCGGATTGAGGAGGGGTTAACTAAAACACATCAAAAATGACCCATGGATCATTTTCCTAAAGTTTCAACAGAATCTGAATGCATTTTGTTGATTTTTTGTATGCCTGTTGTTGTATTCACTTAAAATGATGTCCTTTTGAAACAAAAGAGAGACACTTTGAGTGGTGTCGGCCCCATCGTGCCTCGGTTTGAGGCGGGGTTGACAAGTACACGTCACTTGGGTGTTTGGAGTGTCGTCAAATGAGGATTGATGATCCGGGTGAGTCTAATCATCTACTTTCTTCCTCTTTTCAATTTGGGTTTTCACTATTCTCTTATCTTCTTCTGAAGCTCTAAAACCCTCTTTTCTGTTGGGATTTAGGGTGAATCTTGAAGAGATCTTAGATTGGGATCTGGGGTCCAGGGAGGAGGGTTGGGGGATGTCTTGGGGGCTGTCCGGGGTCCAGGGAGGATGGTGGGGGGGCTGTCTGGGGGGATGTCCGGGGTCTAGGAAGGAGGGTGGGGGGGCTGTCTGGGGGGCTGTCCGAGGGGTTGTACGGGGGGTTGTCCAGGGTCCAGGAAGGAGGGTGGGGGCTGTCTGGGGTCCAGGGAGGAGGGTGGGGGTATGTACGGGGTCTAGTAAGGAGGTTGGTTCATGTATCTAAAACTCTATCTAGGTATCATACATCGAATTCCAACATGACTAAAAACCGTCGTGGGGTGTCATCCTGGAGCAGGGCCAAATCACGGCGTGACTGCGGCATGTTGGCCTGGTCCAGCGACATTCGCGGGGCGGAATCCTTCGGCCAGGAATGAAGGGAGCAGGAGGAGGAAGGGAAACATTTCGATCGTCGCCTCCCTCCCCATTAACTATGGGTGGGTAATGTATCTAAAACTCTATCTAGGTACCAGACATCTAATTCCGACAGGACTGTGAACCACCGTGGGGTGTCGTCCTGGATCAAGGCCAAATCACGGCATGACCGTGGCGTGACTGCGGTGTGTTGGCCCGGTCCAGCGACATCCGCGAGGCAGCATCTTCTGGCCAGGAGTGAAGGGAGTGGGAGGAAGCTGGGGAACATTCCGGTCGTCGCCTCCCTCCCCATTAACTATGGATGGGTAATGTATCTAAAACTCTATCTAGGTATCATACATCGAATTCTGAAAGGACTTCGAACCTCTAGAGGGTGTCATCCTAGAGCAGGGAAAAATCATGGCATTACTGCGGTGTGACCGCGGCGTGACTGCGGCCTGACCGCGTCGTGACCGCCGCGTGACCGCAGCGAGACCATGGCGTGTTGGCCCGGTCTCACGACATTTGTGGGGAAGAATCTTCTGGTCAGGAGCGAAGGGAGTTGGAGGAAGCAGGGAAACATTCCATTCATCGCCTCCCTCCCCATTAACTATGGATGGGTAATGTATCTAAAACTCTATCGAGGTATCATACAATGAATTCTGACAGGACTGCGAACCACCGCGGGCTGTCGTCCTGGAGCAGGGCCAAATCACTGCGTGACCGCGGCGTGACCATGGTGTGACCCTGGAGTGATTGTAGCGTGACCGCGGCGTGATCGCGGAGTGACCGCGGAGTGACTGTGGAGTGACCATGGCGTGACCGTGGAGTGACCGTGGCGTGACCACGGCGAGACCGCGGCATGACCGCAGCGTGTTGGCCTTGTCCAACGACATTCATAGGGCAGCATCTTCCGGCCAGGAGTAAAGAGAGCGGGAGGAAGTGGTGCAACATTCTGGCCATCGCCTCTCTCCCCATTAACTATGTATGGGTAATGTATCTAAAACTCTATCTAGGTATCATACATCGAATTCTGACAGGACTGAAAACCGCCGCGGGGTTTCATCCTGGAGCAGGGCCAAATCACGGCATTACCGCGGAGTGATCGCGGTGTGACTGCGGCATGACCGCAGCGTGATTGCAGCGTGACCACTGCCTGATCGCGGCGTGACTGCGACGTGACCGCAGCGAGACCGCGGCGTGTTGACCCGGTCCAGCGACATCTGTGGGGCAGCATCTTCTGTCCAGGATTCCAAATAAATCATATGTAGTTGTCCTTCACATTATAGAAACTGATCTTATGTTATAAAAAATAGACACTTGAAACACCTGAAGGACGAGTTTCCCTTGTCTTGGTGACTCGAAACCAACGATCAGGGATCAACACACAACACAAAGGATATTAGTAACCTTAAAACACATGAAGGACACTACATAACTAGTGAGAAAGCAACCAATGGCATTAAAGCCTTACCTATATTGGCAGTGGAGAACCAAATCCACCTGAACCAACACAAAAAGATCCAACACCCTACTGGAAACATAATATGGAGTCAAAAACACTAAATTCCCAAATACATGAGGTGCCAGACAAGTAGTAAGCATAGAATCTTACCTAGTATCAAATCTGATGGACTGAATCAATCTAAACTCCTTCTGGCACCCTTCACAGAATATAACTACCCTTTGTCCATAGAAAGCAGTCAAAGATCTAAGTGACCAATGCGATAAAGAAAATAAAATAAAAACTAAACTAAAACATACATGTCTCCTGTGACTATACCTGTCACCACCCTACATATAAGTACCACAGTGCCCCATGGGTCAAATCATGTTCCTGCAAGAAAATGGGAAACAGATCAATGTTTCAAAATGATACTATCAAATAGTACATTCCCATTAATTAACAATTACTCTTCCTATTAATGGTATGTAATCAATTTGGCCCGAGTTTTAACTTAGTTTGGTTTTGTTCGATATAAGGGATGAGGTCTAATTATTCTTGGTTTTTATGTTTACACTTGAGATATTTATTTAAAAATGATGCATGTATTTGGATATTTATTTATGGTTTTAGTTCTTATCATGTTGCTATGGGGCCTGTCCACATGAATAATTCTTGGAATGTACAGTTTAGTTGACATTTATGCGCTTTAATGCAATTGATTTCACTAATGATGAGGATTTAGATCAAGTAAACTATTCCTAAAAGGATTGGGCCTTGTAGTGATAGGTGTGGCAATTGTACATCTAGCGTTTGATGAGGAAATACTTATGAGGATGGATTGGAATCATGGTAGGTGATTAGAGTGGGATGGTCCCTCTGAGTATATAAAATGTATTATGAAAGGTTTTACTCCATTTAATGATTCAATATTTCAACTAATGAGATGAAGGATGAGATTCTAGTGTGGGTATTGGGTATTGTCAGACAGATTGGCATTATAATACCAAGAGGCTTGGTGTGATTTAGCTTAGGATGGAACCTGGTTAGTGGGGCTGGGTTATAATACATTATTTTTATGAGGTTCTTGACTAGATTATTGAGAATATAATGTAGATGGGTTTGACATGGTGTGCTTTTTTTAGTAGGACAATTATAAGGTGAATAATCCTCTTTGTCTAGTTGGATGATGAGATGTGCATCGAGGCATGGGATAATCCTCAAGAGATGAGTCTAGACTATGTGACTGAGAGGATATACTATAATTGGTTTGATAGGATTGGGTGAGTGGCCAACCCATGCGAGGATGATACGATGTATGGAGACACTTGGAGACACTTGGGGTTATTTATGTTATCTCATGGAGACACTTGGGGTTATTTCATGACTCCAACATACTCTAGAAATATTCCCACACAATGTTTTAGAAAAACAATTCCATATCATGGAAGACCCCAAGGCTCCTCTATCTTACAATGTTTCCTCACACTCACACCTCATGGTATTACAGTATACAAGTGATCTACGTCAACTAGTCAGGATAGCATCACTACCCTTCGTTCGTAGAAAGAAGTAAAATACCTAAGTGGCCAATGAAATAAAGAAAATAAATTAAAAACTACAAAAAATACCTATATCCTGTGACTATACATGTCACCGCCCAATATATAAGAACCACACCGCCCCATGGGTCAAATCATGTTCCTGCAAGCAAGGGAGAAATAGTTCCATTTAATAATATCTTCATTTTTCATTATGTTCTTTATATAGCATGTTGTTGGAAACACCATACTAGTACACTTATCCATTGAATATGCACCTATGCTACATTATTTGAGTTGAAGATTGTGAACATAATCCTTCTATAACCCCGTCACGTCACACCACAATCTGAGATTGACTACTATGTTGAATAATAATCGATGCATCATAAAATGAAATTCGGCATAGATTTCCCTTATGTCTTAAATATCTCTCCTGCTAGCATCCACCATTCCCCGGTCAATTGTGAACTCGGTCTATAATGCATTCAAACAAAATTAAAACATGTATCAATCCAAGCATTATCACTCTCAAAACCCCATCTTACTAGCCTGTTGAGTGGTTATAATGTAAAATAATTGCAGAGAAAGTTGTTATTGTGTTGGGTATTGGAAAAATTATAACATCGCAACATTTATTTAAGTAAAATTTCTATTTAAAGTAACATGAATGTAATAACGCAATGTTTAGAGTCAAAAAATAATCTTGAATGTAAAAAACAATAACATAAAAAATTAGTTGATAAACTCAATAGGGGTGTAAAAATGGCATGATGCCTGGCGTAGACCTGGACAGTCTGTGAGACAAATTTCTTACAATGGGCCCAGCCCAAGTAGTGTTTCGGGTAGGACTCGAACTAGTGAAGTCCCAACAAAGCCATACCAAACCCAAGCCCAGACCAATCCTGGCCTAACCCAATTGATAATTTCGTTCAATATTATTTTAGTTTGATGAATTGTAAGTTTACTATATTTATTATAGTTAATTTATATTATTTTTTACATTTTACATTTTTTTAAAAGACTTGGACCGGGACCCGGCCCAAACTATTGATATGTACCATGCCTCATTACATACCTATTCAGCAATTTTTATAACACCATACGTCACAACCGACCCCTTTCCATTTATGTTTGCAATTGGGTTGAAGTCATTGGCATTTCATCCCCCCCTCTCCCACCACACCAAACTGTTTAATTTCATACTTATGCCCTTTAATGAGTGAAAATGATTCATTTTCCACACATTTAGACTTCTGATCTATAAAATATAACCAAACTACTAACATTTTTATTTTTTATAACCAATAGACTCCTGAAAACAGGCCACTCAGAACTCATTATGTTGATTTTCGAACCAAATTTTTTCACATTTCCAAATGCCTACTGAACTTTAAAATACATTTTTCGCCATTTACAGTCCAATAGATTCCCCTACTCCTATAAATATCATCACATGCAGTATCCATGATCCAACTATTTCAATTAAAAGCATCTTGGGAACAACTAAACAATTAATTGCACATTTGAATGAACAAAAAAATAACATGGTTGAGCTAGACCTTTGAAGAATTAATAGATGAAATTTTTTTCCCATCCAGACTATACAAACAAATCCAAAAATGGAAAATTAGGATTACACCTAAACCATAAGAAAATAATCAACTAAATATCCATAAACCCAGAAACCAAGATATTGGAAAATATTTACCTCTCTTGGGGAGCAGGGGTCGGCCTCAACAATATTATTACCCAGGCGGGAGGAGAGGAATCCGAGAGGGGGGGATGTCCTGCAGGGTGTTTGGCCATGGAGGGTCTCGCGCGCGATTGGAGAGGGGGCCAAGGGATGTTGGAGGAGGATATTGAGATCAGATGTCACCAAGAGAGGGAGATGAGAGGGGAGGGGTGAACATCTCTAGGATCCGAGAGGGGAGGGGGGCTTCATCGTCTGAGAAGGAGCTGAGAGGGGAAGGGGAACGTCGCTAGAGGAGAGGGAGGGGGCCGAGAGGTGGAGGCAGAGGTGGAGGCTGGGAGGAGGTCGAGGTCGGGGAGGGGATGAGTGCGCGGGATGAAATTTCACGAGGTATGGATCCCTAAATTGGGTATAATTTTTCCCAACGGTTAATAAAAACTGTGGGTAAACTTTTCTTTCCCAATGGTTTAAAAACTATTGGAAAAACCCCAACATTAAATAGACTATGCCAATGGTTCTAGTAAACTGTTGGCATAGGTTATTTTTTCCAACAGGTTTTCTGAACTGTTGGGAACAAAGTGTTGGTATAGAGTCTATTTTAAGAAGTGCATTGTTTTACTGTTCAATGTTCATGTTTCCTACACCAAGTTCACTCATGTTGGATTAGAATTATTAAATGATGATTCATTACTAAGTGTGAAGAGTTTTAAGGTTTATTTATGTTCAATGGTTTCAAAAAAATCTAAAGGGGGAAATTATTGAACACATGGATGAATAAGAAGTTGAGATATGAAGTTGAAGAATAAGTATCCCCTAAAGTTGTGGTATTTTTATAATAAAGAATAATTGGTGGAGAAAAGAAATGAATATTATTCGTGTGTTGTATTTTGATATAAATATATAAATCATGTAAAAACTTAAGTACAACAAGTTGTTTCACTTAAGGCGAAGTTAATTCTAAGGTTCTAAAGTGTTTAAATGTATTTGGACATATTTTAGTGGTATTTGGATTTGTTTAGAAGAGTTATAGAAATGGATAGAATTGGGTTTGAATTTTGAAATTATAATTAAAAAAAGTTTTATATATACATAAGAACTAAAAATTGAAAAGGGTAAAAAATTGTAATTCATAAGTATTTTATATGAAAACGAGATAAAAATTGATAAGGTGAAAAAATTTACTTTGATGCATAATATTTTATTTTTAGTATGAATTTTTTTTATCTATGGATAGAAAATTTTCAAATTCTTCATTATAGGGTTAATATATAAGATATATAATGGATATAAAATATATGTTAGTGAGCCTATACTATAGAATAGTAGAGTAAATAATCTTATATGGTAAAATAGATATTTTTATCTCATGTGTAATATCTTTTTTCTAACAGAAATATAGAAAATCCCTTAGACATAAGGGTTAATGGGTAATATTTTCAAACAAAATAAAATCCATATTTAATAATTTATATATGATTTATAAGAATTTTTTCTAATTTGTATGATATGTTCCTTTACCAAAATATGGGATATCTTGAAGTTAACATAGAATTTTGGAAGATTGATTTCGGTAAGATAAGATAATTGTAAGATATAAAATATTTATATTATACTAAATTACATATCTAGATAAAATTTTGAAGATATATGGTGATTTAAAATATAAATATGATACAACTATTGTGAATAAGTGTAGTAGAACAATATAGTTGTTTGGAGATAATTAAATTATAGGAAAAGGATAATTCCTACCTCATAAAAGTAAAATACATTAGTGAAACTTTTCATGAGACTTTTCAAGAAACAAATATGTTTATTATCTTGTAACATGATTTCAAGGATATTACCTATTTTTTTATCCTCCATGATGGTTCTAGTGGATTTTATAGTCTTGGATGATTCTAGATCATGTTACAGATTATCTACTCATTTTGAGTAGTGAACCTTGTACAATGAGTGTCCTTTACTCATTTCTTTCCAATATATGTGAGTTAAGTAGTGGGAATGTTCACTCTAAAAAGTGATAGAGGTTTATTTCATAAGAAATCTTAAAAGGGAAAAAGAAATTGTATTTAAAAATTTACCCTAACTTCACAATGATCTTACACCATTCTTGGGGCCATCATAATTTTGTTTTTATTTATTTTTTCTAGTAACACCACCACAACAAACAAAAATGGAACCCAAAAAAATATTGGGTTTTTACATTTAATTTGAATCTCCCTTGATCATAAATTTTTAAGATACAATTATAGGATGTTTATTTCCAATAATAATTGTTAATTTTCATTTTGATAAAAAAATTATGATATTTAAAGGGGGAAATAATTGAAATCAATAGAAATAACATAGGAAATTATTTCATTTTTACATCTAGATACTCATAAAAATATGTGTGAAATGGAAGTTAAAAATATCATAAAATTTTAAAAAATTTTAAATCAATTTCAAGATGTATTCAATTTATCAAAATGGGTTACAAAATCATTTAAATCCATTATAAATGGAGTAGTCATAATAGATGTCCCAAAAGGAAAATCTTGTCATGAACCAGATCTGGTCTCCATCAAAACTGGCACCTGACCCGGTCCATGGAAAGGCCCAAAGGGTGTTCCATATCTCCATGGGCTAGCACAAATTCTCGGGTACCACAAATAATGTTTTGGGAATGATTTACCCAATTTTGAAATTATAAAACAACCAACAACAATAAATAGACTAAATCTGAAAATTTAGTCCAAGCAATACTGTATTAAAATTAAAAACTGAAATACATGGTTTTAGACAAATAACAAGAGGGAAAAAATGAAAACTAGTAGGAAAAAAAACTCAAAAACCACCATATGGAAAGGGGTCATCATCCCCAAGCCTTCTCTATAACACCACACCAAAGATGGAACCTAACAACTTGAACCGCCACCTCTAAAGACCTTTCCCTTACCTCTGTCAAACATAACCAGATATACTTACACCCAAAGGTGTAAGTGGGGTGTGAGCCTAATCCCAATATGATTCCACCCAAAAATATTCCATGTGATAAACATTTTAAGTCAAAAAAAAGCTTGCAAGGCTTATAAAAAAGAAATGCTAGTAATAATTTTAAAATGATGAAACTTCAAATGAAAACAATTTAGAAGGAACAAACTTTAAGAAATGAACACTTTTAAAGAAAATATCCATGCTACTAAATTTTCCATCTAGTCAAATCATATGCCAATGGTGAGTATAATATATTTGATGAGTACTAATCATGGGAACACCCATAGACACTAGCTAGTTGTGGGCCCTAGGTACATCGTATCTCAGTGTAAAAGAAACCATAATCAATATCTTTATCATGAAAGAGCCACTAGGAGGGGAAACCCCAATGGACTAGTTATACCCAACATCATAAAAATTTATTTAGTGTTTTCATCGTCAAACTTTCTAAGTGAAACAGGATGATAACACTCCAGATCACTAGCATATTAGTCCTAATCCACCCACCTAGATACTCGAGCTTCCCTCTTTGTGCTTAAACAAGTTCCACAAGTCAAATAATACCATTTTAAAATAAAAACACCATTTTAGTAACATAAAAACACCAAATAGTACCCAACATGCCTTTTCACCCTTTTTGTAACTCAATAAACCATTCAAAATTTTCATAAAACAACTTCAAATAGTAAAACAAGGTTTTTCACACCAAATCATTTTAAAAACCCTCTTTCAAGGCCAAAATTACACCAATTCCATACCTAACTAGATTTTTCAGACCAGAAAACATTTAATAAAACAATTTCATGGATCCCCAAATAACCTAAAATGATACAACATTGAATATACATGAAAAACCCCATTTTTATGTTAAAATGAAAATTTAAAATTAAACGCTCAAACAAATCTACCAAAAATTAATTTCAAACCACACACAAAGGATATAAAACATGCTAAATAGATTAAAAAATCAAGATAAATTCATCTAAGAATGTCTACACATGGAATCACCTACCTTATATGTCAAAAACCCAAAATCCTTTTGTGAAACTTCAACTGCACCACTATCGCACCACAAGGGAGTGAAAATGAAACTAAACCCACATGATTGGTCCAAGAAACCCAAAATAAAACCTTAGGTAATAATACCTAGTTTCAAGACTTTTGGAAATTCAAGGAGGAGGGAGGAGACCCTGTGGACATGGAAGAAAAACAAACAAGGAATCACTTACTTAAAAGATCTTGAAGTTCAACCACCAGAAACCCCTTCAAAATTTGGTTCCAAGGGAGATTTAGGGAGCTTGGGAGGTTTATTTGGATTCTAAGGAAGAATGTCGTAAGAAATGGGTGAGATATATTTAATTTTGGAAGTGAAAAATTGGAATTAAAAAACATTTTTAAGGAGCTAGACAACTGTACATGGTTTAGTAAACCGTGCACACAAACTGTGCACCCAGTTATTTCCCCTAAAAACATATAACAATTATTCTAAATTCAAGGGGGGTCCTTGGGGAAACCAAGGTACGAATTTAGGACAAGAATATAAGAGAAAAAACATACCTTAAAAGAGGGATATGGATATAACAATTCCCCCCCCCCATGAAAACTTTCTACCCCAAAAAGTCAACCCGAATCATGATCGAAAAACAAGAATGGGTACACTTTATCAACCCACTAAAAGGACCATGGGAATAGACTACACTCAAAGCACCTTCTCTTGAGAATCCACTATTTTCACTGGCCTCTCAAACACTGATAAATCGAGATCTATCTCTAACTATTCTCAATTCAGCACATGAGACAGATTTAGATTTCACTTCTTGAACTAGGATACATGGAATACATCATGAATATATGTCAAATTAGAGGGAAAATCCAACCTATCTTCCACCATTCCAATGCACTCGATGATCTCAAAAGGTCTGACATACCATGGCATTAGCTTTCCCTACTTTCCCAAATGACGGCAACCTACATAAGGGTACACTTTCAAGAATACCAAATCACCCATAGAAACCCCTAGATCTAGATACCTTAAGTAAAGATAGATTTTTGGAAACTCTGAGCTATTAATAACTGCTTCCTAATCAACTTGATCATCTCAGATGTCTCTTACACAAGGCTCTGCCCCAACAGTGAGGTCTCACCTACCTCAGCCCAACATAGGGGGACCGACAAGGCCGACCATAGAGAACCTGAAAGGGATCCATTCAAATTAGGGATTGGTAACTATTATTATAAGAAAACTCAACCAATTCCAAATGGCTATACCACAAACCACTGAAGTCCAAGAAACATGCATGGAGCATGTCTTCCAGAATCTGATTTTCCCACTCTATCTGGCCATTTTTATGAGGATGGTATGTCGTGCATATCGTAATCTACAACCCCAAAGCCTTATAAAGGCCTTCCCAAAACCATGAGGTAAAATAGGGGTATCTATATGAGAAAACTTTTGACAATACACCATGAAGCCTCACCATCTACTAAATATGTCATCCACTTTAGTTGTATCTCTGATTGTAATTAAGTAGGATGATTTTGTAAAATGATAAATCACAATCCAAATAGACTTCTTACCCTGAGGTGTATGAGGAAAGGCAATATAAATGTACATAGCAACCTCATCCCACTTCCAGGTTGGAATGGGTAATGACAGAAGAAAACCAGAGGGACTTTGATGCTTGGATTTCACCTATTGAAAAGTATAGTATATCAACACGAAATCAGCTATATCCTACTTCATACCTGGACACCAAAACTGCAGATGAACATCATAGTACATTTTGGTAGCTCTGGGATGAATGGACCACTAATACTGGCGGCTATCCTACATCACCACCTTCCTCAGAGATATCGGTATGACTGAATGGTCTTTGAAGCAAAAGATTCCCTCGAGAGATGAAGACCAATAAGAATTCATCTCCCCACCATAGACAAACTTCATAGACTATTGAAATACCTCATCACTATGACACTCCCTCCAAGTCAACTCTAAAAGTTTAGGATTCAACTGAACTCTTGACAAGAAAAAACCTCCACTGTGCTCCTTGGTCTCTATGTGCATCTGATAAATGTGCACCATCATATTCCACTCATCACTGGACTTCCTCAAATCCTACACTGGTACTCTTATTCTCAACGCATCATCCACCACATTAATATTTCCTGGTGTATATATGATATCGAAGTCAAACCCCTATAGATATTCGATCCAATGGCGCTGCCTTAGATTAAGATCTTCCTGTGATAAAATGTAGCCTAAACTCTTATGATTAGAGTAAACCATAAACTTCTCCCCAAATAGGTAGTAAAACCAATTCTTAAAAGCATGAATCACCACTGCTAACTCGAAGTCATGGTTCGGGTAATTCTTTTCATGTGGTCGGAGCTGGTGAGAGCCATATGTCACCATGTGATCACTCTGCATAAGAACACACCTGATCCCCATACTTGAAGCATCGCAATACACCACATAGCCCTTTCCAGATTCTGTAAATATTAACGTGGGGGTATTAGTAAACCACCAATTCAACTCTTCAAAGGATTTATGACATTATGGGCTCCATAAAAACTTCACCCCTTTCCAGGTGAGTGTGGTCATGGGTGAAGAAATCTGAGGGAAATCTCGAAAAAACCACCTGTATTAACCTACCATGCCAAGGAAACTCCTGATCTCAAACACATTTCTCAACTACTCCCATGAAATAACTACACTAATATTCTCGGGTCCACTGAAACCCCATGATTTGGGATCACATGTCATAGAAACTTCATTTCCCTGATCCAAAAGGTGCACTTGGACAACTTTTCATAAATGCGATGATCCTATAGTGTTCCAAAAACAATCCACATGTGTTTCTCATGATCTTCCTCAGATGCCTAGTAAACTAGTATTTCATCCACTAATACCACAATAAAGGATTTGAGATACTGGTGGAACACCCTATTCATGAGCTCCATAAAAACGGTTGGAGCATTGGTCAATCTGAAAGGCATGACCAAGTACTCAAAGTGGTCATACCTGCTTCGAAAGGATGTCTTTTGGATATCCACCTCTCTCACACTGACTTGGTGGTAACCCAAATGCAATCCTATTTTAGAAAACCACTTTTCCCCCTTCATCTGGTAAAAAAATTCAATTATTTGATGAAAAGGATACTAGTTCTTGATGGTTACCTTATTCAGCTTCAAGTAGTCAATGCACAATAGGAGGGACCATTTGACCGTCTTCTTTGAAAGGATAAGAGTGGTCCTGGGAGAGACTCTAGGGTGAATTAATCCTTTGGATTCCAAATCATCCATCTATATCATTAATTCCCTCAACTCTATGGGGGCTATACTATATGAGGGAAGATATATTGGCTGTGTTTCTGGAACCAAATCAATCAAGTACAGCACATCCTGCTCTAGGTTAAATCCTAAAAAATCATCTGGAAACACCTCTAGGAACTCATCCACTATATGAGGTAATCCACCCTCAAGAGTACGACCATTTTCCTCTAGCGCAAGTGATGATAATTGGAATAAAATATTTCCCAACTCTAGGAGTGGATGTCCTACACGACCCAACTGAGGATCCCATTCCCAAAGAAAAACCTGAAGAATCTCATTGTGTTCTATGAAACTCACCCAAAACCTATAGAAATAGATTTTCACTTGAAAGTGCACCAGCTAATCTGTGCCGAGGATTACATCAAAAGGGTCCATATCCAAGACCAAGAGGTCCCACTCTATCTCAACCCTTGACAAAGAAAGCGCACACGACGGGAATCTAAGACCTTACTCCTTCTTACCCAATGGTGTCACCAACTCCATCGCAAAGGAAAACAACACAGTTGTAAAATTTAGAAAGTTCAAGATACGGTAAGATATAATAGAAATAGAACCACAAATATAAAAAAAATGGAAACTATAGAAGATTCAATCAAAAAAGTATCTCAAAGTGTCTAAGGCCCTGCATCCGACCCCACTGATGCCTGATTAGCCACAGGAAGATGCCTAGGATCTACCTGATAATGGACACTCACCTATGGCTCTTCCCTAAACTGGATCTACCATGAATATGCTTTGTCCATAACACCATAGCCACTAAACCTAGATTCCCCCATCCTCGATGGATCAGATGGAACTAGCACTCCCCTAGAAGCCACAGATCCTACCTTACCCTGGAGTGGACGTGCCACCTTGAAAACCCACTAAAAGTTTCCCATATCTCCACACCGATAACAAGGCTTCTATGGAGATGTACATGAAGGTGGGGTGTTCCCTATCCTCCCACACAAGTGGCACACAAAAAACCTCACATCAGAATCCATATATGAGAATTTTCTAGGAGGATGGCCTAAACTACCACCTCCCTTTTCCCCTACTCCTCTCGCTTCTTTTTCTTATCAGATGAGATACCACTCTCCGTAGCAGACACCACTCCAGAAAACCTATAAATTCATTTCTGATCAATCTCAACCATAAAAGTATGATCGAACACCTTAGAATAAGTTCCTAGCTTAAATAATAAGACCTAAGAATAAATTTTTGGTCACAGTTCCTTCTCAAATTTCCAAGATTCTAGGGACTTGTTAGAAAATATTTCTGGTGTGTACCCCACTAGCTCAACAAAATGGTTAGAATATTCCATCATTGAATAATATCCCTAGTAAGGATCAATGAAATCCTAGGGTTTTTCATAGTCTAGGACCTTAGGGAAAGACTTCTTATTGAAGATGGTCTTGAAATATTTCCAGCTCATCTGCTCATTCTTCCCTCTTTGAAGCATTGATTCCCACCACCTACGGCTGGGACCCACTAACTGAAATGTGGCACATTTCACCCTGACCTCCACAGTTTTGTCCAAGAACTTAAACATATTCTCTATCTTCTCGATCCATTCCTATAACCCTTGAGGTTCCAGGATACTTCATAATGAAGAGATTTATTCTTCAGGAACTTGTGGGCTTTATCCTTCATGAGACCAGAATCATCTTCTCTGGCTAGAGTAGAAGAAGGAATCACTCTCTACCCTAGATCCTAGATAGCCCAAACCTCAGATTCTACCAACCTTTGATCGAATATTGAGGGAGATCTCTCTCCATCTTCTGCCCATGGGTTCTTGGGAGCTTTCTTGGGAGGCATGTTGCTACAAAATGCAACAGTCACAAGAGAAAACATTAGTAAAATAGTTCTGAAAATTTTCAGAAACAACATCAAATATAAAGAAATCAAACTCATCACCATAATGAAATAAAAACCTACTTCACTCGCACCCAATGTCCATGTGAAGTCTGTAACACGCGTGTCCCACCCGGAAGATAAATCAAACAAACAATCTCAAAATCCCATGGTGACTCGAGATATATCACAAGAGGTGTGGGCCAGGAACCCTACTCACATCCAAAACTCCAATCCTTGGCAGTCCTAGATCCTATCTAACCAGACTCATCCCAAATAATTACATAACCCGAAGAGCATAACAATCATATGATACAATTTTTTCATGAACCATATCTAGTCGCCATCAAAACTGGCACCCGACCCAGTCCATGGAAAAGCCTAAAGGGTGTTCCCTATCCCCATAGGCTAGCACAGGTGCTTGGGTATTACAAATAATAGTTTGGTAATAATTTACCCGATTTTGAAATCATAAAACAACCAACAACAATAAATAAACTAAATCTGAAAATTTAGTCCAAGCAAGCCTGTAATAAAATTCAGAATTGAAATACATGGTTTATAAAAAGACCAAGTGTCCCACAACTCAAAAGTATCAAAACAAACAACTCAATAACCACCACATGAAAATGGGTCATCATCCCCAAGCCTTCTTTATAACACCAAACCATGGATGGAAGCTAACAACCCAAACTTCCATCTCCAAAGACCTTTCCCCAACCTATGTCCAACTTAACCAAGTCTACTTACACTCAAAGGTTTAAGTAGGATTTGATCCTAATACCAATAGTATTACACTCAAAAATATTTCATGTGATAAACATTTTAAGACAAAGAAATCTTGAATGTATTATAAACAAGAAATGCTAGTAATCATTTTAAAAGGATTCAAATTCAAATGAAAATAGTTTTTAAGGAAGAAACTTTAAGAAATGAACAATTTTTAAAAAAAATATCCATGATAATGAATTTTCCATCCAATCACGCCATATGAAAATGGTGAGTACAATATATTCGATGATCACTAATCACAAGAACACCCCTTTCCACTAGCTAGTTGTGGGGCCTAGGTACATCATATCTCTGTGTAAAAGCAACCATAATCAATATATTTCTCATTCATGAGCCACTAGGAGGAGAAACCCCAATGTACTAGTGCTCCCCACCATCATCAAAGCTTATTTAGTGTCTTCATAGTCAAACTTTCTAAGTGAAACAAGGATGATACCACTATAGATCACTAGCATACTAGTCCCAGTCTGCCCACCTAGATACCCAGGTTTCCCTATTTGTGCTCAAACAAGTTCCACATGTTAAAGAATATCATTTAAAAATAAAAACACCATTTATGTAACAACAAAACTACAAATAGTAGCCAAAATTCCTTTTCACTCTTTGTCTAACTCATTAAACCATTCAAAATTTTCATAAAACAACTTCAAGTAGTAAAGCCAGGTTTTGTACACCAAATCCATTTAAAAACCCTCTTTTAAGGAAAAATGTACACCAATACCATACCCAAGAAGATTTGGAATCCCAAAAAACATTTAATAAAACAATTTCATGGATAACCAAATAAACCCAAATGATACAACATTGAATACACATAAAAACACTCATTTTCATGTCAAAATGAAATTTTAAAATTAAATGATCAATCAACACTACCAAATATGACTTTCACAACACAAGAAAAGGATAGAAAACATTCTAAATAGGTTAAAAAAGAAATATAAATTCATCCAAGAATGTATACACATGGAATCACCTACCTTATATGACAAAACCCCTAAATCCTTGTGTGAAACTTCAACTGCACCACAAGGGATTAAAAATGAAACTAAATCCACAATATTTGACCAAGAAACACAAAATAAAACCCTAGGTAAGATTCCCTAGTTTATGGGAATTTTAAATTCATGGATGAGGGAAGAAACTCTAAGTAAATGGAATAAAAACAAAATAGGAATCACTTACTTGAATGATCTTGAAATTCCACCACCAAAAACCCCTTCAAAATTGGGTTCCAAGGGAGCTTGAGGGTGCTTGGGATGATTCTATAGCTGATAGGGTTTAATGGGGGAAGAAATGGGAAATATAATTTTAATTCAATAAGGGAAAATTTTGAATTAATTTTTTTTTTAATGAGATGGAAAAATGTGCACGGTTTTCCTGCACGGTTTAGTAAACCGTGCACCAAAACTGTGTACCCAGTTCTCCCCACTCAAAACAAGTCCAAATTATTAAAAATTAAAGGGGGTACTAGGGAAAACCTATGTAGTAAGTTAGGCCAAGAATAGAGGTGAAAAAATTACATTAAAATGTGTATATGGATGTAAAAAATCTAATAATACTATTAACAATGCTTCTGATCTATGTCTAAAGTGTAGAATATTACTAGGATTAAAAGATAAAAATCACTATCAAGGGAAAGGGAAATAGATTATGTTGGTTAAATAAATAACTTAACCTAAGGTGGATAAAATTTTTATTGATCTTGAAATTACATAAGAAAAAAATCTACCCAAAGTACATGATCGTGATCAAAAATAAATTTCAATAAATTTTACTAATATTAAGAGATTTTGGAACTGAGTGGAAAATATTTTCAACGATAGATTTAAATATAAAGTGGAACTCAACAGTATTTATGAGGATCAATAACCTAAAATATATGATGAATGTATTGATATAAAAAATTGGGAAAATTGAAAATTTTAAACCAATATGAATTATATTCACTTGAAAATTGGATGCTATTGGGTTGATTGTGAAAACCCTAGGAGGGATTAATCTTGTTGGTTATAAAATGGTTTTTTGAGAAATATAAATGAAAATAATGAAGTTTTAAAATATAAATCAAGACTAGTTTCTCATTTTTTTTGTCCCTCCAGATTGATTGTGATGAAACATACTCTCGCATAATGGATGTTATATCCTTTCAATAACGCATTACATTTGTTATATAGGAACATATTGAATTTGTACTAATAGAGGTAGTGATAACATACCTTTATGGTAATATTGATAATGATGTTTATTTGTAAATAATATAAGGATTAAAAATTCAGACAACATGTTATGGATCTTGATATCATTATACTATTAAGTTGAATCAGTCAATATATGAATTAAAGTAGGAAGTGCATATATGATATAACCATTTGAGTGAATATTTAAAAAAAATAGGGTTATAAAAATGATCCAATTTGTCGATGTTTATTTATTAAAAATAGTAATTGGGGTTCAATATGATCTTATAATTTTTATATAATGCATCAAAATAAAATAAAAAAACAAATCTAGGAGAACCATGATTGATAAAAAAAATATACTACTAAAAAAAAGAAACGATATGTGTACCTTACAAAGTAGCACGGAAGAATCCATATTTATCATCTTTTTTCTCGATGAATATGACCTGAGAGGTATCTAAATTGTTGGGACCAAGTTAGATGAAATTGTTTCTCATATGTAGAAAGAATTTTGTGTTGACTGCTTTTTTTTCATTATGAAAAATTACTTCTCTTTGTAAATTTTGGTGATCAGATGAAGGAGTACCAAACTTAGAAGATCTTATTCAATTTTCAAAATAAAATCCACCATTTTTTGTTTTCTATTCCAAAGTTGTTTTATGGGTAAATTCATTTTTGGAATCACCTTCATTCCAGAATAAAAGTTTTGATCGATATGAGAAGTTGTGTCAGAGTCTAAATGTCTTCATACTAAATATGATGATGCTTTTCTAATTTGAAATTTTTCAACATCAGAAGTTAATCAAGACATGTGATCCATGTCTTATATAAGAAAGTTATAAAATTTGGATGATTCATTCTCAATGGTTCTAATCGAATTGAGGTTTGGTTGGAAATATAGAAGTGATGGAATACTGGGATGTCATAAAAATTTTCGATGTAAGTCAGATAATGATATATTGATCTTAATGTTTTCAATGTCATGAAGAAGTCATGATATAAGAATATGTTTATGGAGTAATAAAGGTGATTAATTTTGAATTTTCTGAAGTCAAACTAAGGCACTACTAACACTATTCCATTGGACTGATCTATCAAATTCAATTGTTGGTATCTATATGAAAATAGATATATAATAGTTTTTTTTTGGAATTTTTAGGATCGTTGAACCAACTAAGATAAGAGAATAATAAATGAGATGAAGATCAATATTTTAGTCTACCATTTTCATTAAAAATGATATATGTTGGTTCTCTTCAATTGGGTCAAGTGGAAAAGAACTCTGATATGTTTTTTCATTGGTTCAAGAATTAAAGAAGAACCATTATTTGTTTTCTAAGTGGGTCAAGAGTCGTTAGATAATTCTTTACACTGATCTATCATAATAACGTAGAGACTTATTCATCAAATACAGGCTAACACCAATAAGTTTTTGGATTTTTGACTTCATCATACAAAGTATCATTGATCTGAGGAATTAACGAAAATGATAAATACTGTAAAGATATTTTTTGAAGGGTTTTCAAAGGGTATGTTGGTATCTTTAGAATTTTTAACAATTTTTATGAAAAGAAGAATAATTCTAATGAAGTTTCAACAATGTTTATGGTTTAATGATTTCAAAGTTTTATGTCTTTCAGTTAGTAAAGATCTATCAAATGAAAATTCATTCATTTTTTTCGAATGGTATATAACATAATAATGAGAATTATTCAATTATTATATTCTTTCAAGTGGATAAAGATAATAAAAGTGATTTTATATTTCATAATAATAAAGACTGTATCAAAATTTCATTCATATAAGACTAAAGAAGTGTTAGTATGTTAAAATTATAATGTAGTGTTTCGAAGATTCATGAATTTTTTAGAAGAATCGAGAATATTTGAGAATATTTAAAAGATTCAAATTTGAAGTTGAAATATAATTAAAATTCAAGTTTCTAGAAATTTGGTTGATTGGGAAAAAAATTTAGAATCCTACCCATACTACTTTTGGCTCTCCTATAAATAGTAGGAAGTACATTTTACTTTCTGACAATGTAACACTATTGACATGTGAAGAGAGAGAGAGCACTAAAAGGAATGTAAGAGAGAAGAAGTTTACAAATAATGTTTTCCTACAAATGTTTTCTGAATAGAAGAAGAAGAAATAAGAAAGAAGTTTCTAGATTAGAATAATCCATTAGACATAGGTTTTCAAGTTTAAGGTAGTTCAGAATTATTTTCAGATTATTCTTTTCTTCTCGATTTTTTGGACTGAAAAATCAGACATGGGGATCAGACTAAGCCACCAAATTAGGTTTTTGTATGAATTCTAAAAGTGAAGTCCTTACCTTCTAATGGGTAGGAAAGTTGATAATTGTTTTTGAAAGAATAATAATCTGAAATTTGTAAGGCAGCATAGTAACATGTTTTGAACCAACTGGTGAAGGTTTCTTAACTTTTTACACAAACTTACTTTACATCATTTTTGCTAGAATAATCATATGAACTCTTGTATTGATCATAGTGTTACACAATTTTAAGGTTATATCTTACTTATTTTATCTACACAAAATGATTTTTTTTCTAGTGTATTGTGTGTTATTAGATTATTTATAAACCATGCTAAGGGATATATACTCTTGTTTAGTAGTGAACCTTTTAAATAATTGTGTTCCTTTGGAAGTGTGAATGTTTTTTTTAGAAAAATAATAGATCCTTAACATTAGGTGAATATTATTATAAAATAAAGACAAAATAAAAGAAAAATATTTCACTAACTCACCCACTACCCTTCCCATTGATATATTCATCCCAGTTGGGACATTACAATTAGTATTAAAGTAAAGGTTCCATTTGTTTACTCTTTTTTGAACTGTTTAAAGAGATTTTTTTATGGAGAATTGGAATTGTGTGAATATTAATGGGATTCCATTATTTAATGGGAATAAATATAATATCTAGAAAGATATAATTCTATCACATCTTATTCCTCTTGGTTATGTTTTTTTTGAAGCTAATATAGACGGATTTCCTCCTCTTGATGAAAAAAGTTCCTCTAACATATGTGGACAAGAAGAATCTAGAGAATGATAAAAGATCTCAGAATACTTTACTCTAATCACTTTATGAAAGTGAATTCATAAGAGTGAAGGGAGAAACTACTACCAAAGGTATCTGGGAAAACTTAGAGAACATTTATGAAGGTAATATAAAGGTTAATAAATAAAAGTTACAAATATGGAGGATGAATTATAAATATTTAAAAATGGGTGAGTATGAATCTGCTGGTGAATTCCTTACAATTTTTAATGATATTTTGAGAACCATAATATGTCTTGGTGAGAAGATAGAAGATTTAACTATTATTGAAAAGATATTTAGAATTATTCCTGGCTATTTTAATGCCAAGGTTTCATATTTGGAAGATATAGATCTTGAAACTCTATCTCTTGATGGCCTTTATAGTACTCTCATTACATGTGAAATGAGAAGGAACAAAGTTAGAAAAGGAAAAAATAGAATTTGATTAATAAATGTCCTTCAAGGATTCCAAGCAAGAAAGTCTAAAAATATTATTGAAGAGAAATAATTTTTTGGATTTGAATATGGAAATTATGTATGTAACAATATTGATAAATGTTTATCCTTGCTTTCTAAAAATTTTAAAAGATGTATAGGAAAGTATAAAGGAAACTTCCCTTGAAATGTTTTAAATGTATAACAATTGGTAAATTTGTTTCTAATTATCCTTAAATAAATAATGAAGAAGGTCATGATGAATATAAAATAAGGACAGGAATATTTTTTCTGAAATAGGGTGATACGTAAAAATATTATTCCAAGGGAAAAGATAAAAAGTTATATAAATACAAAAGGATAACCATCCTTACTAAAGAAGATGAAAATGAAGATAGTGAAGATGAAACTGAAATATTCACTGAGGTTTTTGTATAAAATAAATTCTTTTCAAATGTTAATGATGAACTATTTGGAATTAGTAGTTATAAATAATAAGAAGAAACTAAGTTAGAGTTTCTCCTGAAGTGAGAATTGAAATAATGTCTTAGAAAGATAGTAAGACTTGAAAAGGAAATCAACAAGTTAAAGAAGGAAATTCCAACAACTAAAAATAAAGAAATTATTACATATTATAATTCTATGTTACATAAAGAGTTTGATTGATTTAACAAGTTTATGGAGGAGGAAAATAATCAGAATGAACATTTTTAAATATTTTCAAAAGAAAAGGAGGAAGATATGGAACTCGTTTTATAAAAACTTTCTAAAGCTGAGTGGTGAGTTACAAGTTTCAAGAACTCTATCTCTCAAGTTGGTGAAATTTTTGGAATATGTGAGCCTAATAATGATCTTAAAATGTTAACTTCAAAGTTTGAAAATATATTATAATTTCTTCCTAATAAATGGAAAGCTTGGAAAATAACGTATGTGGAAAAAACCAACAAAGTTGATAATTCTCATGTTTCTACAAAATTATAAGTCTAAATCAAAAATTATAACTATTTCCAGTTCTAATAAATTTGGGAAGAAATCTAAATTTAGTAATAAGATTCTAGTCAATGATACAATTTTTGGGATCATCAAAGTTTTCATGTGAAAGATAAGAAATTTATTGAGAAACATGTTCATAATTCCAGACAGTGTGGAAGTTTCAGAGAAAAGTATTCTTTTTATGGGTACTTATGAAATTGTTGTGGATTTTCTCATAAAGAAAATATTTGTTAGTTCAATCAACAATACTAAAATTGTTCCATGAGTTATATAACGAAAATATCAAGGGAGATTCAATCCTCACAAAGGAAGAAACCTGAGAAAAATGTTTCGAATGTAGAAATTTGGTTCCAACCTTTGGAAACTATTTCTGAAAGATGTGAACAACCTGTACATATTAAAAATTGTTGCCTAGTTTTTTTACCGGAAAAACAAAATTTTTGGAACAATTTTCAAAATCTGGATGAGAAGAAAGTTAAAGGGAAAGAAAAATATCTTGTTATAGAAACCACTCCCAAATCTATAAAAGGATAAAAAACATATATCTTGGATAGTGGGTGTTCTTCTCATTTGATAAGAGATTTGAAAGTTTTAAAAAATGTAAAATACATAAATGAAGTAACAATGGTGTTTGGAAATGTCGAATCCATCATAATCAAAGGAGTCAGATCTGCTATTTTGGGGGAAGAAAAGTTGAAATCTAGGAAATCTTTGTTTGTTGATGGGTTGAAACACAACTTTTTGAGTGTTTAAAAACTTTTTGATGAAGTAAATAATTTTTTTTTATAAAATATGGTTTTTTTCTAAAAATAGAAGAATATGGAAAAGATGTAACAAAAGGTCAAAACAAAAAAGATAACTTGTTTCAAATTGGAAAATTTGAAAACTCATGTTACTTAAGCATTATGGAAAAAATAAATTTGGGAACAAAATTTTGGGACATATTTTTTATAGAAACATTAGTAATTTATCAAATAAATATATTGTTTGTGATATTCCTAATATGTTAAGAAGAATAGATTGGTGTTGAATAATTTTTTAGAAAGGAAAGATTCCAAACTTTGTGCATAAGAAAGTTAATATTTGTTAAAATTAACCTCTGGAACTTATTTATTATAGTATTTATGGGACAATGAGAAAAAAATATACTTTTGTAGATAAGTACTTCATTTATTTCATTTATTATTTTACACTCATTACTTGTGTTATGTATTTGAAGCCTAAGTCAAATGATCTGAAGATTTTTAAAAGTTTTAGGAGAAGACATGATATGGAATGTGGGAATTATATGAATAAGTAGAGAACTAATTATGGTGGTGAATACAATAATTAAGAGTTCAAATCTTTTATTGAAGACATGGAATTTGGCATGAGTTTAGTATACCATACACACCACAATAGAATGGTGTTGCTGAAAATAAGAATAGAAGTTTGGTTGAAATGTGGTGTACTATATTACTTGAACATGGTCTTTCTAATTACTTTATCACATCTTTTTGTACTTATAATTGTTGTTTCTATTGGTCAAGTTATGATATGAATCCTTATGATATATTCTATGAAAAAACTCCAAGTTTGAAACACTTAAAAGTTTTTTGTAGTCCCTAAATCATAAAGAACAAAGGTGGAAACCTTTTAAAGTTTTATCAGAGTGGTGAATATGGAATATTTCTTGGATATTCACTACATGAAAGAGGATATAGATATTTTAAAAAAGATATAGGGAAGATTATTTGATTATATTGATGCAAAATTTATTGAAAATTTTGAGGAATATGTGTCACAATCACATGCAGATGATAAAGAAGAAGATGATGAAATAATTTTGGTTGAGAAACATGAGAAGGATTCTAACAATTGTAATGACACATAAGTATAAGAATCAAATTCAACTATTTTAAGTGATAAGTAATAATTCCATAAATATCATCCTTGGATGAGGAAGAAAGTGGAAGCTCAAAAAATAATTAGTGATCAACATCAATAATTTCAAACAAAAAAACATTAAAAGTTGTCACACATAATTTTTTTTATTAAAAATTTTAGCAGAAAGATGTTAGTTAATATTTTGAGCATCCAAAATGGATTCAGGCTATGAATGAAGAGTTGGGTCAGATTGAGAATAATGACACTTGTTATATCATGCCTAATCTAAATGATAAAAATGTTTTAGGTACAAAGTGGGTGTTTTGAAAAAATTTAAATGGAGATGGTGAAGTAATAAGAAACAACGTAATATTAGTTGAAAACTTTTACTCATAGATTGAAGGATTTTATTTGGTGAGACTTTTTCTCCAATGGTAAGGTTAGAAACAATTAGAATATTTATTGAAATAGATGTGAAATGATGTTATAAAATTTTTCAAATGGATGTGATGTAATAATTTCTGAATAGAGAACTTGATGAAGAAGTTTATGTTTAACATCCATGTGGTTTTGTTATTTGGAAGGATGAAATTCATTTGTGAAAGTTGAAGAAATCCTTGTATGGGATAAATCAATCTCCAAAGGTGTAGTACTATAAATTAGATACCTTATTAAGGAAGTTGAACTTTGATAAAGTATGATTTGATATTAATTTTTTACATCAAAGAAAGTATGGATATTTCCCTCATTGTTATTGTATATATTGAAGATATTATCTTAATTATAAATGATGAAAGAACTTGTGAAAGGTTTTCCAAATAAATGAATAAGTTGTTTGAAATTTCCATGCTTGGATAATATAAATACCTTATTCAGTTATAATTTTCACAAAATAAGACACAAATATTTATTTCTCAAGAAAAGTATGCTAAGAAACATCTTAATAAGTTTAGAATGGAAAAATATAAACCTGTTTCCACACCAATTTCAGTGTGAACCAACTTGAATAAAGATAGAGAAGTTAATTGAGTTGAATCTAAAGAGTTTTCATTACCTGGTTAGAAGTTTTTTGTATTTTAATTCCTAAATGGTATAAATTGTTTATGTTGTTTCTATATGGGAAATATTATAAATTTATCCAATAGATTCACATATCTTGGCTGAGAAAATAATTATTAGATATATCATTGGAACAATAGATTTTGGAATTAGGTATTATTTTTTAGAAATAATTTATTTTTTTATCTATACAGATATTTATTTGGTAGAAATCGTTGATGATAGAAGATCCAAATTTAGTAGAGTATTCTTTCTAGGGAAAAATTGTTCAAGTTTCCACAGTAAGAAAACAATTAATAACTCTTAGAAAAACTAAAGATTAGTATGTTTCTACCACTCTAACTAATACACAACTTATGTGGATTAAGACTTAGTTGTAAGACTTACTTTTTGAAGTAAACATACTTATGGTCTTGGGTTGTGACAATCAGAGTGCTATAAACCTCAGAAAAAATTTAGTAAAACATTATTTTTCAAAACAAATTGATATCAAATATCATTTCATCAAAGAGTGTGTAGATAAGAATGAACTCAATATATGGTATATTCCAACATCAGAACAAGTTTCTGACATTTTCCCAAAACCTTTACCAGTGGAATAATTTTTCAAACTAAGGTTTAACATGATTGTCAAACCTATTTCTCTCTAAGGTTGAGGTATGTGTTTTTAACCCCCCCCCCCTCTCATAAACTCTTTGGATAATGTTTTCAAAGGGGGATAAAAATAATTCTTTATAAATCTATCCATTAATATGTCCTAAACCTTTTAAGAAAGCATATATATAGGGGAGATGTGGGAATTCTCTAAAATCAATATTTAAATGTGTGAACTCTTCTAAAAATTTCATGAAGTGGTTGTAGAAAATTTGTTCTGATGGGTATAATAAAAAAAATTTGGAAAGTTTGAAGACTTGAAAAATAAGTTTTGTAAGTCAAAATATTTATACAGCATGTTTTTATTGTCAATTATACGTGTTTCCAACATTGAGTTATCTCACGTAGGCTTATAATTTTTTATAAGTAATCCATTTCTTGATATTATAAATTTTTGTGATTTATGAACCTTGTTTGACGAAAAAATACAATGCGGTAGATTTTTGTGACCAAGTTCTCTGAAATTGGTTTTTGGATGCTGAAAGAAGTATGGACTGATTATTTTGTATTTTGGTGTCATTAAAAAATCACATCTCATTGAAAATGTTGGTGTTCTGATGAAGGATTACCAGAATCAAAATATCATATGAATTTTTTATAATAAAATCCATCAGTTTCGGTTTTCTATTATGAAGATGTTTTCGGGTTAATTTGGTTTTCAGACTCACCTTAGGTATGAAATAAAACTTTTGATCAATATGAGAAATTGTATTGGATTGTGAATTTCTCCATACTAAATCTGATTATTATTTTATTATTTTAAAGCTTTCAACATCATGATATAATAAAAAATATTTATCCAATCCTTGTGAAAGAAAGGGGAAAAAGTTGGTCGAGTCATTCTATGTGGTGCCAATCGAATTGAGGTTTGGTTGGAAAGACCTAAGGTGATAAAATACTGGGAAGTCATAGAACATTCTAATATAAGTCAGGTGATTCTATTTCGAACCTAATGTTTTCAAATTCATGAATAATTCATGATACAAGTATGAGTTTTTGGAAGAAGAAAGGTACTGAAGTTTAAAGTTACTGAATTCAAAGTAAATAACTCCTAACACGGATCCATCAGCTGTGGTTTTCCACCGATTCGTCAGAGGAATTGTGATGATAATCTATAAAACTCAATTGTTGCTATCTATATGAAATTAGATGCTCAACAGTTTTGTTAGAATTCTTGGGATCATTGACCAAACTGAGATCATATACTGATCAATCTGATAAAGATATACAATGTAGAAAAACATTTTCATAAAAACAAAAATTCTATGTTGCTTTTCTTCAATTGGTTCAAAATAAAAATAAATATGATATGTTTTTTACTGGTTCAAGAATTAAATAATATTTGTTTTTTGTTTTCCAAGTGGGTAAAGAGTCGTCATAAAATTATTCACACTAATATATCAAAATAAATTATAGACGATTCATCATACACAGGATGATATTGATAGGTCATCGGATATTGGACTTTATCATACATTGAATCATCGATCTGAGGAATTGAATAAAAGAAGAAGTGATTGAAAGAGATTTTTTAAAGTTTTTTCAAAGGGGATGCAGGTATATTTAGAAGCTGAAATGATGTTTATGAAAATCAATAGAAGTCTAACAAATTTTCAACAATGTTTATGGCATAAAATTTTCAACATTTTATGTATTTAAGTTGGTACGGAGCTCTCAAATGAAAATAAATTCATTTGTTTTAAAATGTTAAGGAACATAATAATGATAAGTCTTAATTTTATATATGTTTTCAAGTGGTTCAATAAAATCAGAGTGATCGCATGTTTCATCATAATGAAGATGGTATTAGAATGGTATTGGTATCGGATTGAGGAAGTGTTTATAAGTAAAAATCATAATGTAGTGTCATTTATATTTGAGAAGTTTTTAGAAGAATCGAGAATATTTGATAAGTACTTAAAGAGTAAAATATGAAGTCAAAATTTATGTCAAATTTGTGTTTCTATAAATTATGTAGAGTAGGAAAACATTTTAGATTCCAACCCATACCACTTTTGGCTCTCCTATAAATATTAGGAAGTACATCAACTTTCAAACTATAGATTACTATTCACATGTGAAGAGAGAGATAGAGAACTGAAAGTTTTGGAAGAGATAAGAAGTTTTCCGATAGAGTTTTCATAATAAATTTTTTCGCGAAGGAGAAGAAGAATAAATAAGTTATCGGATCGAACCAAGCCATACGGCACAGGTTTTTAGGAAAAGTTTGAAGAGGTTCAGAATTGTTTCTAGAGTATTCATTTCTTATCCTTTTTTTTGGTTTGATGAATCTAACTAGGGAATAAGATTAATCCATCAAACTATGTTTTTGTATTAAGTCTAAAAGTGAGGTTCATACCTATTTCTAGGTAGGAATGTGAAGGGTTATGTTTTGAAGAATTATAAAGTGGAAGTTGAAAAGGAAGCATAGTAACATGTTTTGAACCAACTGGTGAAGGTTTATTAACTTATTACACAAATTTGTTTTACATTATTCATTATAGAAGAAGAACATGAACTATTTTATTTATCATAGTTCTACACAAGTTTAGGGGTATATCCTACTTTTTTAACTATACAAAATAGTTGTTTTCTAGTATATTTTGTGGTATTGGATTATTTACAAACCATGCTAAGGACTAGATACTCTTGTTGAGTAGTAAACTTTGTAAATACTTGTGTTCTGGAGGATGTGTGAATGTTTCTTTCAATAAAGTGATAGATCTTTAAAAACATACAAAGTTTGTTATAAAATAAAAATAACATAAAACAAAAATATATCATTGATTCACCCCCCCCCTCCAATTTTTTAAAGTTAATTTATTAAAATAAGTGTGTGGGGTTACATATGATCATATAACACTTATAGAATGCATCAAAATAAAATAGAAAAACACAAATCTCAAAGAATCATGCTTGATAAATGAAATTATGCTACTAACTAACAAATAAGTTGTATGTGTACCTTACATATTTGCACTAAAGAGTATTCCTTTATGATATTTGTTCTTGATCAAGATTACATGAGAGGTATCTAAATGAAATCCATCCTTTGGAGGTATTTATGGGTTGGCTAAATCACATGTTTCTTGGGTGGTAGTATCCTACCTTACAATACATTTTAGCATATCATAGGACCCTCTAGGATTCTCTTTGAGTGAATATGTGTTAACACATACATTACAAGTTAATTCTCATGGTTACAGTAACTATAATCTTCGGCCATGCCAAGCCCATATGGTCCATCCTATTAAATGATTCTTTTATGATAAAAAAATTAGGAATATTAAAATAAAATCAATTATCATTAGGCGGTATCATATTTTCACTTATTAAATGATTTATGATATCTCTTTCCAAAGGCATACAATATGCCTTTTTATGCATGTCATACATTACGACCTGTATCAATAATATTATACGATGTAGAAAAAATACTTATTATATTTGTAAATGTAATTAGGTTATATCTCTTTAAATCTATAACTTTCACTAAATCATCATAGACTTAGTTCCATTTCACAATATATTGTATCTTCTATATAACTTGTGAAACTGTATCAAAAATGATTTTGGATTATCTTTCAAAACACTTTTGAAAACAAATAATAAACTTCACCATGGATCATATAATATTAAATACATTGTCAATACCCATATAAAACACTTTTATATTATCTCTAAAACACTTTTCAATAATCAATTTGATTCAAACTCAATCCCCATTTATTAAATCGAGAATTATGATCCCACATGACATTATAGAATTGATAAAATATATAAATCACCATATTCATTACTGAAATAAAAGAGTTTCCTCTAGAAAATAATCAATTAAACTAATCTAAAAATATATATAGCATGATCTCTATTAGAAAAAAGTATCAATATACCTATTTCTACTGGTTGCATCATATACAAGAATTTATACTCTTATAATCCATTTTTTCCAAGACATTGTGTGAAAATGGTACACGGTGTGTGCCAATCTCATATAGCCAACTCATAAATTTTATATTCTCCAAATATAGATTGAAAATACAATGAATACCTCACATATCATTCACCTTATAGATAGGACCATCACATACCCATTACTTGAATAGATAGAAACATCATATGTACTATGTAGGTGTGACCATACACTTCATTAGTCAATCTTAATCAAGGACTTGGATTCCATACTCTTCATATGATTAGAAAATATCATATTGGATGATCTTCAACCGATGAAGTGATCATCAACATATACAAAAAATCCTAATTAGATCAACCATCAGGATTAAATAAAAAAAATTTCAAATTATAAAGGTTTTCATACTAAGTTTCTGTTAAACTCAGGTATTGGGGACTCTAAATATGATCCATGCAACCCTAGTACAACAAAGAAATAGAATATTACATTCCATGTGGTATAATTTGTGGGTCATTCATCACAAAAAAAACTATTATATACCTCATGAGAATATTCCAAATCCCAATACAAGAATCATACTCCATCTAAACATAACATTTCTTCATAACCAATTAAAATACATGATGAACACAAATTAGGGATAACTCAATGTCATGATTTGAGAGTTAAATTATCATTTCACTTCATGATAAATATATAAGTATATATGTGTTTTTTCTTGTATCAAATAATAATAAAATATAGGTCACTATACATAAACTCCTTTCTTAAATATCACATACATTAAACTTCTATATTTTTCTTATATTTTCCATGATTTTATGAGTTTTTTTAACATAAATGTGTCTCTATATAATTCTCCACACATCTCTATGTGACCACCTAATAAAATCATCCCTCTAAACTCTTTATTGATTTTCATCAATGGAAAAATATGGTTTGAATTATGGTGAGACTTAGGAATCATATTCCTAATGTTTAACTCCCTGAAAAAAATTCAAACTCCATAATTTCACAACAATAAATGTTACAATGTTAATTAATTATATTTTCTACATGTAAATATTTCTAATCTATTAATCCTCATCATTTGAAGCATTTTTATCAAAAAAAATACTTGGAATATTTTGGTGACTAATATAACTATTTACATTAATATTTACCAACACATCCAAAACTCCTTTATCATACTAAGTGACATTCGCATTAATTTTTACTATAATAATATTTTATTTTATTCCTTTTAACATAGATATATTCAAACATAGTCCCACTAAACTCTTAGACACTATATTTTCTTCTTAATAATATTATAATAAAAAAAAATTCTTTTTATATAGTAAATAACACTTATCTCCATTAGTGTAAATATTAAACAAATAAATTAATGTATCAACATCCCATATGGGATTATACATGTTTGGAGAATTTTATTCAAAAAGAATATTATTCTTTTAAATATATTATTAAAGGAGGTGTAATATCAATTTCTCATATTTTAATAAACATCTAGATAAAAACCTTTAACCTAGATGCAACTTTTTTATCCATTTCTTTTACGAAATTATATTATAGAATCCAATGAATCATAAACCATGTGTATTGAATTCATTATCTTGTATTATTTATAAAAAAACTTTGTTAACAAATAACTTCTATTATCATATGTTATAAATGATATAAATATTCACATCCTTTAATTATATCCATATAATCATGATATATTTCTTTTCATTCAAATCATTGACTTATAAACTTTTTGCTTCATCATGTGAATGAAAACAACAAGATTTATTAATTTTTCTATTTATTTTTAATAGCTATATATTTACAACATTTTTAAGGTATATATTTGGTATCAAATTCTCTTTAAAAATTAATATTGTATTTCCTCATGATTTTGAAATCCTGTATATTTACAAAACTTGTAAAATATACATTTGGTTTCATATAACCTATAAGAATGAAGAATTAATTTCTATAAAAGCGATACCCAAAATTGACATTCCAAGGAGTTCCAAAAAACACTTTAAGGTATCTAAGATAATGAACTTATTACTCATAATTAATGAAACATTTAGGTTTCAATGACCTTAAATGACTACTTATAGGAACATTTATTTACTTTCATACTAAATTTTCTTTTCCATTTTTAGATTTTCCCGATTTTTACTATCTTTGCAACACCAAAACTGAGACATCATATACCCAGTTCATCTATTCTAAAAACAATGAGAATACATGGAAAATTCTTATTGAATACATTCACATTTTAAAAATAAATCTATCAACGACAATAGAATAAATAATATATCCAAAAAAATATTTAGGGAAACCTTGAGCCTCATTGAGTCATTAACAAAAACAATCATACTGAGTATATGTGCAGATACTACTGTTCCTTAGGTCATAAATGTTATAATGCATTTGATACACTAATTGAATCAATATATAATTATTATTTTGTTAAATTTATTCCAATTCATTATTCTTGAATTATATTTATACTAAATTTTAGTATAATTTTATTTTTTTGATTAAAAACAAATTTTTATTAAAACTATTTTAAAGTGCATAATGTTTATTCATTTTAATTAATTAAAATAACCCCTAATGAAGAATAATTTAAATTAAATTTATTGATTATATATCTATAAATATTAAGTTAAATTCGTATAATTATTGTTACAAGTCATAAAATTATTATAAAATTATTTTATACACAAAAAATATATTTCTTGAAAAACCAGTTTTTCATCACGTATGTGGGTTTTATTTTATATTAAATTATATCAATTATATGAATTGAATTTGTTAAAATAGATTCCATATTTTTAATTATAGTAGTTTATATTTTATAATAAGTTCAACTTAATTTTTTTGTAATAAATAGTGAAAACATTAAAAATATTTTACCATGGTTAAGGAGAAAATGGGTTTACCAGGGGGTTACACTAAAAGATAAGGGTTAAAATCACCTAAAAACTTGTCCATAATATATTTTATTGAGAAATTTAGTAATTATATCATATATTTCTCAATTATGGTCCATTTTGGGTCCTTTTAACATGTGAAAAATGTGGTTATCACTTTTTATTTTCAAAAATTCCATGTGTGTCCTCACCTTGCTTATATAACCTACCCCCAATCCTACCCTCTTCACGCATTCAAAACATTTTTATTTGGAAAATACCTAACCAAATACATTTATTACTTACATCCACACATCTTATATGAATTTTGTATCATAAATCCAATCTAGGAAGGATTTGGGTAAAATCCTAAATATGTGGTTCAAAGAACAGGTATCATTCTTAACCGGTAGTTTTTGTTTATTTTCTCCTTCCACATCCTTAAAATATTATTCAATGATTTTTATATAATAAAAACATTATATACAATAATATAATATTTTATTGTGTTAATTTTATAACCTAAATTCATATCCTTTTCCATCAAATGGGAAATGAAACCATAAATCACGTGTACGGAGAACTACCGTTTCGCGAATAGATGTAATTAGTTTTCCATCATCACCTGTCATGGATATTTATAATTATTGGATTAATGTTTATATATGATACTCATGAAATATTTATAATTCTTAGAACATATATATAATTTACTTTTTACATTTCCACTCATTGAAAAATGATAATGTCGTTCGGGTGTACGTGTGGACTACAGCCTCCATGAAGTGATGTCGTTATTTTTTCATAACAACATCACATGGATAATATATATAAGTATATTTAAATAAATAATATGGTATTTTTGATATTATCATCATTATGTAAATATAAAATAATTATTACCTTATTTTCATAATGATTTTTGAAAAATTGAAATGTTACTCATGCATATGCACAACCTACCGTCTTCATGATTGTAACATAGGTCATTTTTCATAAATGTATTTTTTGATTAATTTTAGAAGTATGATTAATGAATAAATATTATAACTATTTCATGATTATTATTTTATATATTATTTAATAATGACCTCTTTGACCATATTAATTCTACCAAAGTAATTTTTGACATATAATCCAAAATACCTTCAAAACATCCGAAGTAAACTTAAATGATTAACAAATTATGTATATAATTTTAATAGAAGAAATAAAATGAATAATAAAATTTAAAAATTTTCTTAAAAAATTAAATAATTAATATAATTTTGTTATTTAGGAAGATAAAGAACATATATAATGATTTGGATTCAAGGTAAGGGACATTTCTTTAAAAATCATCTTTTAATGTTTTTATTCCACCTCTTTTATTTCCATTTCTATGTTTTATTTATGAATGCATTTATATGGATATTAAATTTTTATAAAATACATTTTTTACTTTATTTAAAAGGATTTATAAAATGATTTTTTTTTAGGTAATGTTATAATTTTTTTACAAAATACAAAAGGAATGTTCTATTTTAAAATATATAGGGACAATGAACTTTACCACCATTATAACTGTTATTTGATATTTGGATTCATTTATATGGTTACACATTTTATTTAGAGAAACCCCCCCTTTCCCTTATTCTTAGTATTTTAGTTTTTGATAATGTTTTTTAAAGTAAATGGGTATTTTAACATCCGGAAGTGTTTTGAAAATGGGTTTAAAATAATTTATAAAAGATTTTATAAAGGAAAGATGCAAGTCTAAAAAAATTTATTCATAATATGGTACTTGGAAATTATTTATATGATCAGTTCACCCAGATATCATTGGGTGAGATTAAAATATCATATATAATGGGTATTCTTAGATAGTTCTCTAATACATTAGGTAATTGTTATGTTATCTAAAGAATTATTTTGGAATTCAACCATATGGTTATTAAAATTTTTAATGGTAATTATAAGGGTCCTATTAGGGTTTTATGAGATGATTTCCAAAGGCACCTATATGAACTTTATATTCTTGGTAATGAGTTTTTCATGGAAATTTTTTTATTTCAAAAGATATGATAATGAACTTTTTAAAATAATAATTATTTCCTTTTTGGGTAAAATGTGCGTTTTAAGAAAAAAAAATTCATGGGTATTTATGTTTTTTACTGCACTAATGGTTTTATTATATTTATATCCCTTAATAGTTTTTGTGTTATCATCCCACAATTTTAACATGTTTTCCATTGGGTTTAAGGATGGGAAAGGTAAAGTAAGAATTCAAGTTGAATGTCATGAAGATTTTTTAGAAAAATAAATCATATTATATTTTAAAAGTTTTTTATTATGGGAAAAATGTATACTGATCAAAAGTTTTAAATTTGTATTATATGGTTATGTTATGTATGATTTATGAATTAATTCTTCAAAACTTTAAACTTGAAAAGATCATACAATTTAAGAGAATGAATTCTTGACTTAAAACTAAAGATTATGTAATTTTTTGAGGTCAGATCCTTATAGTTAGTATCAGAGGTCAATTTAGATAATTTTAGAGGTCAGGATAATACCCTTATGATATTTTAATTTACTGTTACCATTTCAATGAAATATTACTATTTTTATTTATCTAAAATGTGTTTGTTAAAAATATTTTTTCATAGAGTAAATAAGAAAAAATAGTATGAAGGTGTCGAGAGGAAAATATCCTTAAAAATTAGCATCTTAAGATGGTTAGAATTGGAACTGGGAAGTTTTTTATAGTAATGGATCATTTAACTAAAGCTAAAAATGGTGGTAGCATCTATGTTAGATATAAATCATATTTTTCAATGGGAAAAATGTCGATAGTTGATCATTTCATGAGACCGTACCCTCCAGATCGCAACGGAACTTCACATCCAGTAGTAGCTGAAGGATGGATTAATACCATAGAAATGATATTTTAATTCATGGGATTTTTGGAACATCAAAAGGTAAATATTTTCATTTATAATTTTGAATGTGAATCTGATTGATGATGATTTCTCCTTAATAATACAAGAGATAAAGAAGATATTTATTCCATGGAATAGGAAACATTTAAGAATATTTTTACTGATAAATATTTACCTAAGGTTTTTCATCTCATAATGGAGAAATGGTTCCTATAATTGAGGCAAGATGATGAAAATTTTGGAGTTTCATTTGAAGAAAACTTTACAACATTGTCTAGGTATGCACCATATTTTATTTAGGACATTGATAGTAAAATTAGTATATTTTACACTAGTTTGAAACCAAATTTATGAAGAGGTTTGATGCATGAGAACTTAGAATCTGGGAAAAAAATTATTGTGTTGAGAAATTTAAGATGGTGTTTTCCAAAACTTATGTTCCTCAAGATTATAAGAGTAAGGAAAGTTCGAGATGGTGAGAAATGGGAAGCATAAATCAAAGAAATTTGGAGGTAAGAAAATCAAGTTCTCATCTTGTGATAAGTGTGGTAAAAAGAATACTATAGAATTTCTTTTAAAATCTATGAATTGTTATCAATATGGAATTTTTGTAAATATATTTCATGATTTCATGGAAAATTAGGAGAAGAATAATGAAAATTTGATGGTAAGATGCTTCAGTTGCAATGTGTTGGGGAATTATATTAATGTTCCTCCAAAGTTAGTCACTCAGGGGGAAATCATTAAGTTCAAAAGATAAAATGTGTGTAAAATAATTTTTTGATACTAAATTTTATGTTAGTCCATTAAATAAAGTGGTGATGGGTATGTTAATTATTTATTCAAATTATTACAATACCCTATTTGACTCTGAATCTTTGCATTCTTTCATTTTTGAGAAGTTTATAAGTAATTTGGGAATATCACTTCATGAAATTAACATATAACTTTTTTTGAAAAAAACAATGTGGAAATATTAAATTAATCAGGATTTATAGAAATATTCGTATTGTTTTTAGTAGAATTATATTTTCTACAAATCTTGTTGAACTACCCATTGTGGGGTTTCATATCATTTTGGGTGTGGATTGGCTTTCATTTTATCTTGATAAGATAGATTAAAAAGATAAAAAAATTATTCAATTCTTTCATACCTTAGATATCTTAATAAGAAGCAGAGAAAATGATTAGAGATGGCATTTAAAGTTACCAAGCTCATATTATTGAAATGAATGAAATTGTTCATATTAGTGATGTCCTTGTAGTGAATGAATTTATGGATGTATTTTCTAATTATTTTATTAGTCTAATTCCTGATCGAGAGGTTTAATTTATAATTGACTTAGTGCTTGATGATAATCCTATTTTAAAATCAACTTATCTAATTTCTCAATTAGAACATTTATAATTGAAAAAGAAATTAAAATAGTTTCTAGATTAAGGTTTGATTCGACCTAACACTTCACTATAGTGTGCTCATATATAGTTTGTTAAAAATAAATATGGTTTAATTATACTTTCCATTGATTATAGAGCTTTGAATAATATAAGTATTAATAAAAACTATCTTTTTCCTCATATCAATGATTTTTTTTGATAATCTATAGAGAGAGTAGTCTTTTTCAAAGATTTACCTCAATTTGGGAGACCATTAGTTGAAGGTGAAGGAGGTGGATATTCTGAAGACTGTTTTTCAGACTAGATATGGGCATTATGGGTTTATAATTATACCCGTTGGGTTTTCTAATGCACATATTGTATTTATATACCTTATTAATATATTTTTCCATGATTTATTTTATAATTTTGTGGTAGTGTTTATTGATGATATTTTGGTGTATTATAAAAGTTATTAGGAACCTGAAATAAACCAATGGATTGTTTTACAAACCCTAAAAGAAAATAAACTATATTGAAAATTTAGTAAGTGTGAATTTGGGTTATAAAAAATTCCTTTCCTTATATATATTATCTCTAAAGATAGAATTACTATTAACCCTACTAAAACTAAAGTTTTTGGAGAATGTCCAAGACCCACAAATATTACCTAGATTCATAGTTTTCTTGGATTATCATGTTACTACTAATGGTTTATTTAAAACATTCCTTAGTTTTCTTCCCCATTGACTAAGTTAACTTTAAAAGGAGTTAAATTGATCTAGACAAAAATAATGTGATGATTATTTTCAGGAACTAAAAATAAGATTTGTGAATACTCTAGTTTTAGGCCTTCCTTCAAGATATAATGAATTTTTATTCTAAAATGATGATTCATTAAAGAGACATGGTTTTATCTTAATGCATAATGATCAGGTAATTGCTTATGTCACACATCAACTAAAACTTAATGATTTAAACTATCCTACACATGATATTAAATTATATTTTGTGGTTTTTTCCTTAAAAAATTGGATGCATAATTTATATGGAGAAAATTGTAAGATATATACTAATAAAAAAATTAAGTATATTTTTAATCTGAAATAGTTAAACATTAGGCAGAGAAGATGGTCGGAACTGATAGAGGATTATGATTTCATGATTAATTATCAGCATAGAAAGGAAAAAAAGTATCCTATTATTTGAGTTGGAAAAATAATGCTACATTAACCATGTTATTTTTGGAACATGACCCTTTGGTTAATGATTTGAGGAATTTTGGCCTAGAAGTTGTGGATATAGGAACCTCCTCAATTTTGTTTTAGGTGTCAGTACAATCATCTCTATTAGAAATAATTAACCAAGATTAAAAATAGGGTCATGTTTTTCAATAAAATATATATTTTGTTAAGAAGGATAAGTTTCAAAAATTTATTTTTGAAAAATAATATTTTTTAAGATTTGGAAAAAGATTTTGTGTGCCTTGTGTTCCTCAGTTTAAGAAATAATTGTTGAGTGAGATCATAGTTCCCCATTTTCTTTTCATCTAGTAATCACTAAAATGTATAGAGACCTTGAAAAGTATTACTACTGGGATATAATGAAAAGTTATATTATTTAATTTACCATGAAATATTTTAAATTTAAATAGGTTACGATAGGATGATAATTACCGAAGGGAATTCTTCAACCATTTCCAGTGATAGAGTAGAAATTGTACAATATATCTAGGGATTTCATGGTGGGATTAACAAATACTTATCTAGGTAATATTTTGATTTGGTTTATTGTTGATATATTAAATAAATCTTCACATTTCCTTACCATTTGATATACTATGTCTTTAAATAAACTTTATTGAACGTATCTAGAGGATATAGTCAGATTACAAGGAGTTCCTCTCTCTATTATATCAGACTATGACCCCAGGTTCACATATAATTTTTGGAAAGGACTTCAAAAGTAGTTGGGTACTGAATTAAATCTCAATACATATTTTCATCCTCAATATTATGGAAAGTGTAACACCCCAAGATTTTATGGTATGCCTCTTAAAATTTACTATCTTTGATAGTTTTTACTTCAAGAAACACGGAGTTTAAAACTGTAATATACAATTAAGTATGACCGTTGGAGTAGTAATATGACCAATTGAAATAGTAATATGAACAATAGAATAGTAACTTCCCCTATGGATGTATAATTAAAATTTGGGTATCTTGTAAATTAAAATATGATATATTTATATCTTTTAATAAGTAAATAAAAGTTTTAAAAATTATAAATTAAGTGTGGGTATTTTTTGTAAAGCGTAAATGTTTATTTAAAATATTATAATTAATATAATGTTTTAAAAAAATCATAAAATATATTCATAAATTAATATATATTTTTTCTTTTTATTTTAATATAATTTTATGAGACCTCAATAAATTTTTCAAAGTGTTATAAAATGGGATATAATTTTAAAATCAGTATTTTTCAAATAAATGAATATTTTAATTTAAAATTAAATTTATAATATTTAGAAAATTATTTTCTTATAATGATTTCAATTTTTTAATTACACACATCAAAAGGTGTTTAGGGTGAATTTTTGGGATTTTTCTAAAATAGTTGAATTTTTGGTAAATTGTGAAATGCAAAAATTTACAGTATATGATAAATACATGAATTATTGAGTCATAGATAATTTATGAATGATGTAAGATAATATTATAAAACTCTACTTAATTATTTTAAAATATTTAGTGATAAGGATTAAACTATTCATAGTTTTGAGCCAAAATAATAAACAAATAGATAAAATAGTAAAAGAAATACACCTCTCCTATACTATAAATACCACCCCTCACCACCTCTTCTCCTCACAACTCTTAAGCCTTTAAGCATATAAAATTTACACATGATCCTCTTCCCAATACTCTTTCTCACTACTATTAGGTTCTTGTCTCAACAAAAGACCAAAACCAATTTACCTAAGGAGGTTCTCAATAAGAAGAATTCAAGTGGAAAAATCCTCTTTTGCTTTATTTATTTTGTTTTCACTTTATTTTCTTTTTTTATAATATCCTCACCTCCTCATTAAAAACACGCATGTTAAATCTAGAATATTATATATATACTATAAATTTATTATGTCAATGGTAAATCCACCATCAACACTCTTCTCCTCTTCCTTTTATTCTAAAACTAAAAACATAGTCCATCAGGTGTCGATTTACCACCTTCGTGGATGATGTGTTTTCTTTTTTCAATTATGAAATCAAGGATTAAAATAAAACCATTTTTATGGTTAAACTATATTATAATATATTTATTGAAACTTATTTGATGTTCTGGAACTAGTATATACACATGATATTATTTAATAAAACATAACTAGTTCATGGTGACAAAAAAATTCCAAAATAATCTAAATGATTATCAATGATTTTTTATCAAATGATTCATCCTCATACCATATAACCAAATAAAATATATAACCACTTAATATTATGTAATTTATTTAATAACATATAATTTCAACTCTGAAAAACTATTATCATTTTTCATGGTTTTCCATACATGTATATAAGTAAAGCAATAATGAAAACCAAGGAAACGAACGCTCCTAGACAATAAAATTGTACCTTATAACTCATAAATAAGGACATAAATGAACTAAATAATATTATAATAAATCGAATAAATGTAGATAAATTTATTAATTAATTAATTAATGGATTTAATCTAATCATCTAGGGCATTGAGATCAAGTGTAGAACACATTTGGACATAAGGTAAGGGACTTCATCTCAATTTCAATTTCATTGATACTTACATGGTATTATGCACATAATCATTTTTATGTGGTTTATATACTACCCATTTGAGATGAATTTTCATTTTACATTATATTAATCTTAAATATCTATATTTTATTCTATTATTGATATGATTATTTTCTAATCTGTATACCATTTTTACAAATGGTGTTTTCTTTGAATGTTAAAATGTTGTTAAATTAGTATTTCCTACTCAATATAGATATTATGTCAAGGAATATTTTTCTTGAAGTAAATATATGTATTAAGAATTATTTTTACTTGTAGTGATGGATGGGTCCTGACTTATAGCCCCTCGATTCATCGACAGGTCTCATGAGACAAAATAGTTGGAGACAACCCCCTTGTATTTGTTTCCAAGAAGAATAAGATAGGTTTCTACCCACATACAAAAAAATTATTGATAGTATAATGGTTCATATGATAGATACTTGACATCCCATTATTAATCATTATCTTTATTCATCGTTTAGTTATTACTTTCCATGAGATCTTCACTATGATAAAATCAACGGATTCATTTTTCATTCTCAGTTTATTGATGGAATGTGTTTTTCAGATACTTACCTTTCCATTATTCCGTATTGAATTTGTTTCACTTATTATTGATTCAAATAACCCTTATTGATTGTTTGACCTCACCCCTTTCATTTGTTTCCCTTCCCCACGTTATGAGGATAAAATCTCTTAATAAGTCTCAATAAACCATTTTTACTTTCCATTGTTATGTTATATGTTTAATTACCAATGTAATATGGGAACCATGTATTTATCTATTTTCTTTAAGACTATTAAACTAATATAACATTGGCGATTTTATATCTTGTATATATTCCATTGTAATAAAATGACCATTGACTCTAGGATAATGGGGTCGATGTTCTTACAGTTTGTATATGAGAAAATTTATTATAAATCTATGAAAATAGATTAAGAAAAATTATTTTAGGGAACATAACTATAAAATAGACATTGAGTGAAAGCATATAATATTATCCTATAATTTAGTTAAGTTATAATTTATGTGGGTTTTCCTAGTAATACATACTCTTTTGGATACTAAAAGTGGATATGGTTCTGGCACAGATGTACCTAGGGGTAACAACATCGACAATGTGTGTTAGGCCTGAATCGGCATAACTAGGTACACAAAAAAGGTCCTTAATATGCACCTAGTTTGACACTCCTGATGTATATGCTTAGGATAATTCACATTTTCATTACAAACCATTATTGAGGATTTAAAATTAAATATGTCTGCAAAGAAACAATGTTTATGATTATGGGATTAACTATGCATAAATTTTCAATTTATTTTTAGTGTTTTTCTAGTTCGAAATTATAAATTATGATTAATAACCTAATTTAGCATATTCCATTGTTTAGAAGTCACACCCAGTGGAAGCAATCTAAACCAAATCAATGCACATAATTCAAATAGTAGGAATGATCATTTCATAAATGGGTTTAATCCAATCTTTTAAAGGGGACTAGTCTCTCAAATATTATCATTATATGAGGAGATAGTATCATGTTCTAAAAATAAAGAGAAAGAGTTTTCTAAGTATTATGTTTTTCAAGGGAATCATAAGAATAAGAGTATAACAAGGAAAAAGTTCAATAAAGTAAAGAATAAAAAGAAGTATTTTCCCAAATGTAATAATTTTGTAAAGACACACCCTAGTACTTGATTAAAATGAATGGGAGTTTGATAAAAGTGTGGATAGAAAGGCCACCATGCTTGTGATTTCAAGGGTAAGAAAATGGTTTCTAATGTACAATGCTATAACTTCAAGGATATGGGGCACAACTCAAATCAATGTATTAATAATCAAACGAATATACCTCCAAAGAGGACAATAGACCATGGTCAAGATTATTCTACTACCACATATGAAGAGGAATGATTAATATACTTGTGTTTGGATTCAAGAATTATGAGACATATAAGGATTTCATTTTTGTACTTCTTATTTAAGTAATTGGAATCATGTGATGTATAGCATCAGAATTCAAGAGAATTGATTCTCTTGTAAGTTGATCTTATGGAAAACACATGACTTGGGAAAGATAACCCTGAATATATTATTGATGTTGATGTAATAATAAATAGGTGGTTATGGGATTGTATTTGTGACCATGAAGGTGGTTAGTGATTTGATGGTTTAAATTATGCTGGAATTATTAGATTTTTGGATTTAATAAATATATTCAACAACTTGATATTTTAATGTTGGAAGCATGCATGTTTCATAATGGTTTAATAGAGATTAAGGAATTCATATATTTGGTATGTGGGATTAATAGTTTCATTATTAGGGTAATCTCATATTAAGTTTATTTTATAAATTTAGTGACTTTCCTTCATTTTTTTTTTGTCATTGAATGTGGAAAGACATGTTTTAGATCTGTACTATGATTAACTACATATGAAATGGATCAAGTTAAACATTGTAAATTATTGTTTGTTGATAACATATAATAAACTTTTTGGTTTTATTAAACATTTAAAGATCTAATTTATGACTTAAGGACCATATGGTTCATTAAAAGTTATTCAAGTGTGAAAAAAATAATCTTGAACATTCATTTCAAGCTGTAAGGGACGAATTGAAAATATATTGAAGCATAACCAATGTATGAGATTATTATTATGACATGGAAAGTAAATAGGTAATTTTATTTTATTAAGTGCCTATAATAATATTAAAATAATCCCTTCACTCTAGGAAAAATATTTTGGAACAAAAACATTACTCATTGACATTTCATTTTAATAAATCAATGGTCTTTTAACCAATCATAACATTTTTGGTTTTGTGATGGTTAACTTTCTAATGACCATGTTCTCTATCACTCTTCATCATAAATTTATGGTTAGATTATTATTCTTTGTCCATATTTTCACTTCACACTAATGTTAACCTTTTTGAATTCCTATTTTTTTGTAACCTCTACATTTCCCTTTCCCTCTTATTAAGTGGATATTTTATTAACCCTATTTCCGATGTGGGTTCCCCATAAAATAATTTTGAAATATCAACCTTTAATTTTCCAAGTATAATTTAAAATTAAAAGGATGATATTTTTTTGAAGTGTGGGTAATGTAACACCCTAATATTTTATGGTAGTCCACTTTTAAAATTTAATATCTACTATATTGTATTCTACAGGCAACACCGAGTTTAAAAATGTAATATACTATTAAGTATTACCATGGGAATAGAAATGTGACCATTAAAAATAATAACATGACCAGTAGAATAGAAAATTCACCTACGAAATTATAAGTAAAATTTGGGTATCTTTTAAATATAAATATGATATATTTATATCTTGGAATAAGTAATTAAATGCTTTAAAATGATAAATTAAGTGTATGTATTTTTGTAAAATGTAAATGTTTATTTACAAAATTATAATTAATATAATGTTTTAAAAGTAAATTTATTTTCATAAAATAGATTCATATATTAATATTTTGTTTTCTTATTATTATACGATAATTTTATGAGACCTTAATTAATTTTTCAAAGTGTTATAAAATGAGTTATAATTTTAAAATCAGTATTTTTTGAAAAAATAAAGATTTTAATTAAAAATTAGATTTCTCATATTTAGAAAATTATTTTCATAAAATTAATCCCATTTTTTAATTCTTCACTTCAAAAAAATGGTTAGTGTGAATTTTTGTGATTTTTCTAAAATATATGAAGTTTTGGTGAATAGTAAAATACAGTAATTTACAGTATAAGCAAAATACAAGAATTATTGAGTCATAGATGATGTATGGATGATGTAAGACCACTATCATTCATTAATTTATTATATTTATTTGTAGGGTTCAATATATTCATACTCTTGATCTAAAAATAATAAACAAATGAATAAAATAATCAAAAAAACACTATTGTCTTCCAGTCTAAATACCACCTCTTCTCCTCACACCTATTAAGCCATGAATATTTTCAAATTTCTATCCAATCCTCTTACCAAGCCTATTCCCCACATCCAATATGTTTTTTCTCAAAAAAATACAAAAACCAATTTCCCTACGAGGTTCTCAAGGAGAAGAATTTAAGAAGTAAAATCCTCTTTTTCCTTTCTTTATTTTCTTTTCACTTAATTTTTGTGTACTCTTATCACCTATATAGTCCAAAAAATCCAATATATTTTATATAATATAATTTTATTATCTAAATTTAAAATCTACAATCAATTCTCTTCACCTCTTCCTTTTATTCTAAAAATAAAAACATCATTTATAAGGTGTCGATTTACCACCTCTATTGATGATGTGTTTTCAATTTTAAATTTCACCATAAAAAATACTCATAAAACCATTTTTATGGTAAAAATAGATTATTATATATGTATTAAATCATAATTAAAGTTATGGAACCAATATATATACATAATATTAATTAATAAAACAACTATTTTGTGATTATCGAAAAAACACCAAAATAATCGAAATAATTATCAATAACATTTTATCAAATGATTCATACTCATACCATATAACATAATGAAATGTATAAACATTTAATATTTTTTAAGTTAATTAATTACAAATAATTTCAATTTTGGACAACTATTCTCATTTTTCATGATTTTCCATACATGTATACAAGTAAACCAATCATTAAAACCAAGTAAATGAACGCTCCCGAATAATAAAAGTGTACCTTATAACTCATCAAAATTTCCATAAATGAACTTAATAAAATTATAATAAATAAAATACATGTATAAATTCTTTTAAATTATTTAATTAATGGATTTAATCTGATTGTTGAGGACATTAAGATCAAGTGCATAACACATTTAGACATAAGGTAAGGGACATCATCTCAATTTCAAATTCATTGAAACTTACATGGTATTGTGAAACAAATAATTTTTATGTGGTATATCTACTATTAATTTGAGATAAATTTTCATTTGATATTATATTCCTCTTAAATATCCATATTTTCTTGTATCATTGATTTGAATATTATCTAATCTGTATACTATTTTTCCAAATGGTGTTTACATTGAATGTTAAAATATTGATAAATTGATATTTCCTACTCAATATGGATTTTATGATAAGGCATGTTTTTCTTGAACTAAATCTATATATGAATAATTCCACGGAATTTCAATGATGGGTGGGGCCCAACTTATAGCCCATTGACACATCGACGGGTCTCATGGGACAAAACTGTCAGTGACAAACCCATGGTGTTTGTTTCCAAGAAGAATTAGATAGGTTTCTACCCATAGACATAAACCATATTGATGGTATAATGATTCATGTGACAGATACATGATTTCTAATTAGTAATCATTCACTTTCTTCAGTGGTGTGTTATTACATTCCATGATATTTTCGGTATGAAAAAATATATGGAAGCATTTTTCATTCTAAATTTATTAATAACATGTGTTTTTCGGTTATTTAAATTATAATTATACCTTATTTAATTTTTTTCACTTATATTTTATTCATGTAACCCTTACTGAAAATTTGTTCTCACACATTTCATTTTTTCCTTCCTTAGGTTATAAAGATGAAATATCTGAATAAGTATCGTGGAAGCATTTTTATTTTCCATTATTATGTTTATGATTAATTAACGATATAATAAGGGAACCATGTGTATATCTAGTTTCATAAAGACTAATAAACTGATCAATACTTGGAGATGTTATCCCTTGTATCTATGACAATGTAATAAAATGGCCATCAAATTTGGGCTATTAGGGTTTGGGTTGTTACAGAAAGTCTGAGTAGAAAAGTCATACCATAGAAGATATGTATCGTTATTATTCTATAGACTGTTAGGGAAATTGGGATAAACATCTTTCTTTGGTTGAGTTTTCTTAAAACAAAACTTTTCATTCCAGTATTGAAATAGAACCTTTTGATCCATTATATAGAAATTAGAGTCGAATTCCATATTTTTTGGATAAAGTTGGAGATATGATGTTTATGGGACTAGGTTTAGTAGAGGAAATGGATGAGAAGTTGTGGTTGTTTTAGAAACATATAAGGATGGCTCATAAATGGAAAAAAAATTATGTGGATAACCAAAGGAAAGATCTTTCTTTTTCGGTAGGTGATCATGTTTTTTCTAAAGTATCTCCATGGAAAAGAGTTATGGATTTTGGTTAAAAGTGAAAGTTAGTTTTCTGGCTCATTAGACCATATGATATGTGTGGAATTCATCTCATGTTTTGAACTCAGAAGTAGTTCGGTTAGAAGATAAGATTTATTATAAGTACCATACTACTCATATTCTTAACTATATGGAGAAAGTGTTGTGGAATATTTTAATTCATCAAGTTAAGGTTTTATGGGAAAACCATATGGTTGAATAAGCAACATGGAAAAATGAAAAATATATGAGGGACAGATACCCCCACTTGTTTAGTAAGTGAATAAAGTTGTGAGGAAGTAATTTAAAAAATCGGGAAGAATTTAACAAAATATTTAATGATAGAATAAATCAATTTCATGTTTATTAATATTTAACAATTAGATATTTATATTCAATATAAAAATATTAAATAATTTTTAAATCAAAAAGAAAATAGTTTTAATTAAACTCTTCTATTATAAGGTTTCATTTGAAAGATTAATTAATAAATGGTAGAATTTTAATTTGAAAATATAAATTTCTTCTTTTAATCCATCATATAAAAATTAACTTTGGGTGAAATTTTGGTATTTTTTAGAAAATATTATTTTTCAATGAATAATAAAAAATGATTATTTTTTGTAAAAATTTCACTTCTTTTAAATAAATTAATTTAAAACCCCAATTATTTTTTGAATATGATTTAAAGTAATATAAGTATTATTTATATCTATTCAACACAATTAATTACATTTCAACCATCTTTATAATGAATTTTAGTATAAGTTTATTTTTGGGATTAAAAACGCATTTTCCTGAAAACCATTTTAAAGTGAATAATGTTTCTATATTTTAATTAATTAAAATAACTCCTAATTTGGAATAATTTTAATTAAATTTATAGATTATATATATAAAATTTTAAATTTAAATTAATATAATTATTTTTACTAGTCATAAAGTTATTATAAAATCATCTTATTCTCGGAAAATACATTTCCTGAAACAATTATTTTTCATCGCGTCTATGAGCTTTATTTCAATTTAAAATATATCAATTTTTTGGAATTTAATTTGGTAAAAAAGGTACCATATTAATAATCACAATAATATATATTATATAATAAGGTAAAATTAATTTTTTATTATAATAAATAGTGAAAATAGTAAAAATCATTTACCGTTGTTAAGGTGAAAATGAGTTTATTGAAGGTTAAACTAACAAATAAGGTTAAAATCATGTAATAATTGTATAAAATATATTTTATAGAAGTATTTAAAAATTATATCATCTAATTCTTAATAATAGTCTATTTTTGGCCCTTTTGGTGTGTGAAAAACACGGGCATCACTTTTTCTTCTCAAAAATTCCATTTATGTTCTCTCCCCCACTTATAAAAGGTCACCCACTCTCATACCCTCTTCAAACCTTAAAAAAAATTGGTTTAAACAACTAATACCCCAATATATTCCTTACTTACCTCCCAATTTCCTATATCCCTTGGTTTAGACATAAACCTAATCTAGGAAGGCTTTAGATAAATCCAAAATATGTGGTCTAAAGAAGATGTATCGTTCTAAACTGAGTGTTTTTATTTTGTTTCTTCTCCCACATCTTTAAAATATTTCTCAAACAAGATGATATAATAAAAAAACTATCTCCCATATATTTATATGTTATTATGTTAATAGAATAACGTAAATCTATCTTCTATTCTGTCAATTGGGAAACGAAACCATCATTCATGTGTACTGCAGACTACCACCTCGTGAGCCGATGTAATACGCTTTCCATCGTCACCTCTCACAGATATTTATAGTGAAGTAATTAATTTTTATATATTATATTAATGAGATATTTATGATTATAAAAATATATCATATTTTTATCTTTTTACCTTTCCACTCACTAAAAAATGATAACATCGTTCAAATGTACATGTGGACTACTGCCTCCACAAAGTGATGTGATTCATTTTTCATCACCAAATCACATGGATAATATATATAAGTATATTTAAAGAAATAATATGTTATTTATTAAATTATTATCATTATTAAAGCATAAAATAATACTTAACTTCTTTCCATGCTGATTGTTGAAAAATGGAAATGTTAGTTATGCATACGCATGGCATACCGTCTCCATGATTGTAACGTGGATCGTTTTTCATAAATGAATTTCAAGATTGGTTTTAAAATAATAATTTATTAATAATTAATATAAATATTTCATGATTATTATTATGTATATGATGTAATAAGGACCTCTTTGACCATAGTCAACCTACTAAAGTCATTTTTTACATATAAGTTGAAGTACCATTAAAAAATCCAAAGTGAACTTAAATGATTAACAAATTGTGTATATAATGGTAAGAGATGAAATAAAATAAGTAATAAACATTAAAAATGTTCTTAATAGAGTAAATAATAAACATAAATTTTTTATTCAAAAATATAAATAATATATGTGGCAAGTCAGACTCTAAGTAGGGGGCTTTTCTTTAAAAATACACTTTTAAAATTTTCCTTTGAAATATTTTTCTTCCATATAAATATTTTCAAAATTATTTTATGAATAGATTTATATAGACATGGAAGTTTTATAAAGTAAATTTTTAAATTTATTTCAAAGTTTTTCAAAAATTAATCTTTTTATAAAATGTTTTACTTTTTTTAGAAAAGACAAAATGGATATTATATTTTATCGTATACATAAACAATGACTTTCCTAACATCATAAATAGTATTTTATTTTTTGATTAATTTATAATATTCTATGATTTACTCAAATAAAAATCATATTTAATATATTATGGATAAATTTTTTTTTAGAATGATTTTTTAGAAGAAATGGGTATTTTAAAATCTGAAAGTGTTTTATAAACGGGTTTAAAGGAGTTTTTCAAGGGTTTTATAATGGAAAGTTTCAATATTAAAATGTTTTATTCATGATATATAACTTGAAAATTGTTTATATGATGGGTTCACCTGGATATTTTTGGGTGAGACTGATAAATCTTATATGATGGGTGCACCCAGAAAGTGATCCAATACATTATGTTCTTTAGAGAATTATAATGGAAGTCCACCTTATAGTTATTCCAATTTGTGAGGGTTATTTTAATGGTTCTATGAGATGATTTCCCAAGAAACCTACTAATATTTTATATGATTACTAATGATTTTATAATGGAAATAATTTTATTTCAAAAGGTAAGATAATTAAATTTTTAAAATAATGATGATACCCTTTTCGGATAAAAGGTATCTTTTAAGAAAATGTTTTTCATTGGTTTTCATATTTTTCATTTGACTGGAGGATTTCTTCCTTTTCTCCTCAATGAATTTTTTTTCTCATCTTGTGTTTTTAGTATGTTTTTTACAATCTTTAAGGATAGTTAATGAGAATTAATAAGTAAATTTTAAAGTCCTAAATATTTTTTATGAAAATAAATCATGTTTTATTTAAAAAGTTTTACATTATAGGAAAACGTTATATTGGTCGGAAGTTTTCACTTTATATTATATAGTATTGTTATGTATGAGTTATGACCTAAGTATCTAAAAATATAAATCTAAAAATATCCTCAAATGTAAGATAACAAATTTTTGACTTAAAACTCAATATTATGTAATGTTTAAGGTATATCCTTATACATATTGATTTGTAACTCTTTAAACAACTCATAACTTGTGTCACTAACTCAAATAAAAATATAAATATATTTATACATATCCAAATACACCCTTTGTATAAGGTATATGAAACATTTTCATTTAAATGATTATAGTTATATAAAATCAAAAATCTCAACATGATTAATCCTCGAATCACAAATAGATAACCCCTACTTTTATAGAAAAAGGTATAATCCACTATGGAAGTGGGAAGTCTAACCTAAAGACCCTATACCCAAAGATAAATTAATCAGGATATAATTTTCAATTACATCATTAATATAACACCTAATATGTATACACTATTATTAACTAATTAATTTAATTTCATAACTTGATAAAATCTAAATTTATGGTAGAAAAAAACTTAATCCATCGTCATGCCTAGTATGTAATTCCTTATATACATATATGACAATGTCTAAAAAAAGTTTAACAATTTAAACAAAATCATACATAAAAAATTCATAATATAAAATTTATATATATGAATAAAGAAATTAATCACTCTTAAAAAATAAAAATCATTATATTTAAACATAAGATAAAAAATTATAAAAAATTAATAAATATAACTAAAAATAAACACTTTATAATTTTTCTATTTATTACGGATATTCTAAAAGATTGAATAAATATAATAATTTTATATTTTTTTCTTAATATTAACTCTTTCATATTACATGTTATATGGGATTTTACTTTAAATATATGATATTACCTGAAATATTGATATTTTATATTTCAATTCAATTATATATAAATATACATAATCCAAATGTTCGATATTTATCATTTTTTAAACATTGATAAAATCAATCATAAAAAATCATTTTGATGTGGTTTAAATAATTTCATAGAAAATTCCTTTAATATGAAAATTTAAAATCAATTAATTGTGAAGAAATCAAAATTCCAATGTCAACATTTATATTTTTTCATTATTTTAAAATTTATTAACACATTATAAATCACACTTATAATTTCAAGATTGAAATTTTATATCTAATCTATAAGACATTCCATATAATTTTTTCAATTTAATATACACCACATGCATATTAAATTTATAACTACTCAATCCCAGGCAATCTATATTGTCCAATGTTTTATTCATCTATGCATGCTTTGATAATCTATAATTATTAACTTATTTATTAAAACAATCCATACATAATATTTAAATTATATAAAAAAATTATTTATATATGAATATTTAAAATAAATAAAAAAATAAATAAACATTTTTTTATTTTCCAATCATGAGATACAAATATGAGATTTTCAAAGTTAATTTAGGCATGCAAATATTTTATTTATAATGATTAACACATATCTTTTATAAAACCTTTATATACTAAAAAATAATTAAAGATATAAATTTTTTATATTTTTAACTAAATTTAGTTTTTTTTATTGATAGAGGGAGTTATCAATTATAACCCGTGATTCTAATCAGTTCTTACAATAAACATTATCGTGTAGAGGAAAGTCTATTATGTATCAAGTAACCTATACTTTATAGATTATATTGTATAGAGTAAAATCTCTTATATATAAAGTAACCCAATGTAAGATAGTAAATCGCACAAAGGAATAAACCCATATTTATTGAGAAATCCTTACATATCTCTATATATCCACTTTTAGGGCAAAGGGTGATATCTTATAAATAGTAAAGTATCTTACATAAGGGATTAAATGTTGTAACCCATATTAATATGGTCTAATTTGATGATATATGTTATATATTCATTATGACATAATGCTATATTTTCATGAAACACAAGTTTATATTGTAACCTATGATATCACATATATCACAAATTATGGTAAAGACCAAAACCGTGAGTTTTCAACATATCATACCATATTATACGTATCATTTTTACCCTTCATCTAAGAAAAATATAACCATGCATTATGATATGCTATATCATTAATACAAGTAAAGAAATCCAATGGTTTACACTCAACCATGTCATATTTTACATCATTATATGGGATATTTTAGATTAAGATAAGTAAGTTCTTCACAAAATAATGGAAATGCATGATTTCAAGTATCAAATTCATGGTAAATCTCAGATAGAACTATAGGATTTCAAACAATCATATAAAAAATATAAAATTTAGTGTAAGTAAATAAGAAACCCACATTTAGGAACACTATGCTTGTTAAATGAGATCATACTACTGTAAAATGAACAAAAAGTACATGTACCCTACACCATTGTGAAAAACATATTTCCTAATCGTCTATGTGCTTGATAAAGATCACATGATATGAAACTAAATAAAATACCTCCTATATAAGTACCTACAACATATATGAATCACTTGATTCTCATACAACAGTCTCCTACCTTCCACAACTTGCTTACATCTCATAGTGAAAAGGAAGGATGAGAGAGAAAATTTTAAAATGAAGGAGTTTCTTCCATCTAGATACAAGAGTCTCATATCACCCATGATATGGAAATTTCCTCCTAATATTGATCCCTTGTGTATTATCCTTGAGTTTAAAAGTATTAACTTATATGTTATGAGATAATATATGTGGTTACACCAACTGTAACCTTTGGGCCGTCCAACCCCATATGTTTCATATTATGAAATTTTTTATTTATGATTGCTAATATATGAAGAATCTAATGAGAACAATTGTCATTAGGTAGTTGTATATTATAACTTATAATATGTTTTACAGTGTCCCTTTTCAAAGGAATGTGATATTCCTTTCATTTATGCATGTCATACCTTATGACTTATATCAATTGTATGACATGACCAGAAACGCATCATATATGTTAAAGTATTTATGGAATATCATCTGTAGATTAAATATAAATTTTTAATCATTGAATTATATATTGGTGACTTGAATAGTATTGGTATTCTTAATGAACATTAAAAGTTAGTAAATTATTTGATGAAATAATTTGAAATAAAAAACTTTAGGAAGACGAAGTTTTACTTTGAATTACAATTTGAAAATATTAAAGATGGAATTTTTGTTCATAAATATTAGTATAATAAATTAGACAAACAAAGCCTTTATATAGACAAATCACATCCATTAAGTATAGAAATGGTTATATGATCTCTTGATCTATATAAATATCCTTTTATACCTTGGGTCTATTTAAGAACTTGTTGGTCATGGAGTACCATATATTCATGCTATAGGAGCATTAATAAACATTATCAATATAAACGGTTTGTTAAATCATTTTATAAAAAATTTATTGTCCTAGTATACTTATTATTATACTCATCAACATTGTAATGGAATCAAATAGATATTACAATACCATAATAGATCTATCGATCAAGTATTATTTTATTTAAAAATTATAAAACCAAGATTATTTGGTTATAATGATGATGGATATTAATCTGCTTCAAATAACGGTAGATCTAAAAAATGATATTTATTAACATAGTGTGGAAATACCATTTCATTTTTTTTCTATAGAACAAACCATTTCTATGACTTCCTCCAATCATGTTGAATTTATTATGATTCATGAAGAATGTCGATAATGTGTTTGACAAGTATTGGTTATTTATCATATCAAAAGTAATTGGGTATTATAAATGACTAATGATATTCCTGCCCTATTAAATGAAGATAATTCTACTTGAATATCAAAATTTAAGGTGTATATATTGACTTAATAGAATAAAACATATATCAACAATATTATTTTCCACTTAGGAACATAAAAAATAATGGTGAGAATGAAATTAAATAAATAAGGTCCTGTGAAAATCTTATAGATTTATTCACAATGGAATTACCAAATAAAATATTTTAAATTTAGATTTATAAAATTAGTATGAAAATACTATAAATTATATCATGATTTTATAAGTGTGGTTGATAATTTTTCACTTTTTCTACCTTTTTTTGGTTTTTTCCCACTAGATTCTTCTAATAATATTTTTAATGAAGTTGTGTTCTACCCTGAGATGCCCTAAAATGGGGGAGAAAGGTATCAACTTTTTCATATTATTAAAAGGATATTGTCCCCACATTTTAAAAGACATATATAACCTATTTTATTTTAATGTAATTCACCAAACACAAAAATTTAGAAATAAAAGGGAACATAACAATTTTTATATGGTTCACCACTAAAGGCTTGTTTAAGGATCATAGACCGATGATGTGACTGTCATACTTGAATACACTTGGTTTCATGGGATTATGTTGATTATAATTGTTCATACATGGTCACCCTATGTTGAGAAACTTGTATTTATAACTATTTTAGGGACAACGCACTACCTCCCTCAGATCACTTACATCAACTCCTCCAAATGCAAAATTCTGTATGAAGTCAACTATAGTTTATTTATAGGAAGGTCACGTATAAATTTTCAATAAATTATGATTTAATTTCCTTCATGATAGAATAAATTTAATTCTTCAATGAACTATATGGTCTCTAGAAATACCTTATTGTGATCTTCTTGCAAAAATATTATATGAAACTCCCTTACATGATGTATCCACGCATAACCCAGTTCACCATATACTCAGCCTTATGAACCGCATACTACCCTTCACATATCCTAAACTATACTTCACAGAGACTACTCATGTGTTTTATCTATCCACCATTTACATAAACTCATGGACTATGTACTCCTCTTTATAGACCCCGCACTCCACTTTGTGAACTAATCCCTATGAACTGCCATGTAGACTATATACTTCACCTCACAGACCACAAACTCCACAGATCTTTTCCATACTCTGTTTCATGAAATCTAATCCAACTCCTCAATTATTTGATTTTATTTCAAACCAATAGATCTATCTTTAACTTCTAATTGATCATTAATGAAATTTTTCAAGATGTATTTATATTAAAATTCCCCAATAAACATGATAAACCTAAGAATTACTATCTAACCCCTATAAAAATAAACTTTTTGGTATCGAAAAATTCTCCACTATAAAACCAAAAAATCACTTTATGGATCACATAATTAACATTATTGTTGAAAAAAAAATCTCTACTTCAACATCATGAACACCCATTTTAAACCACATACATAACACCATTGGTCACAAACTTTCCTACATGAGATACCCTTTTGAGAACTTCTAATGTGTATGGAATGATTTACTATGAAAGAAACATACTTGACTAAGAGTATTACATACTTGACTATGAATATGTCCTTCCTTCACCTTGAAACTTTGTATAACTTCACTATAATATCCATATTTTATAGCCTAAATTTTTTAAAAACTCTTGAAAACAACACTATTGAAAAAACATCCTCAAATCCTATATAAGGATTCCATTGTCTAAAAAACATCAAACATCATCCTAGAACACCTTGGTTCTAAAATAATTCCCCTTTGGGTTTATTTTAAATTAAAAGTGAAATTAATATCACACAGACATCAAAAATCACTAGAATAACACATCCATCACTCTAATTCTAGATGATAAAATCATGATGTAGAAAAATAGTGTTCAAGAGAGTATTCCATGACACCTGCCAAACCAAAACTCCCATTTTCATAATATTAATTACTCCATCACAATTATAAAGTATCAGCATTGAAAACACTTCTTTAAAAACCAATAAATATTCTATTATCATTCAAACAAACATCTCCCATTGAAATTCATTCAAGATTTCACCATCCCCCCCCCCCCCGCCAACAATAAATAGAAATAGAAACGTTCATATGATATTATTTCATCACAACATACCCCATGTATCATATATCCCTCTTAATCCTCCGTCACTTCACCAATATTTATAAATAGTTAAAAATAATGAGAAGAGGGGTACCTTTGATCCTCTTAAAGATGAGGGGGTGGTTGAAAAAAGAGGTTTAGTTGATTCTTATCAAACATAGAATTGGACAATAGCTTAATCATGAAGTCTATCACTTTATCATTAGTTACAAAATAGTCCATTTTGACCAATCCTTATTCGACATTTTTTAAATAATGTATTACCAAATTTCGATCTATTTTTTTTAGAGTATTGATCATGATTCCTTATTATCTCAATCACGCACTTGTTTCACATTATATTACCAAAGGATACTTCTCATTTCATTTATGTCTTATAATTATTTCTTCATAATTAGGCGATTAGTACACGCCTTGGCCATTGAGATATATTTTGTTTCTATAATACTTAGAGAAGTGATTTCTTACCTCTTAGTCATCCATCCAACACATTTAATGAAATAAAGAATGTAAAACCACTTTTATGTTTTAGGACCATCAAATATCTAGCCCAATACACACCTGAAAATGAATATGATTCATGATCTTTTCCAACATCAAAGAATAATCCAATATTGAGTGTTCCTTGAGTGCACCTCATGATTCACTAAACTACTGTGAGATTATCTTCTTTAGGGTTACTCTAAAAACAATATAAAAAAATGTTGCAAAGACTATATCAGAATGTTTGGTATTAAAATAAAGTAAACATATAATAATCCTCCAGTATATGGTAAGATCCACAGATTTTATATCCTTATGATTACCAATCTGTATTCTAACTATAATTAGAGTCAAAATTGGATTATAATATTTCATGTTGAACTACTTAAATATCTCTTGGGAATACTTTTCCTAAGAGATGAAAGTGTATTCTTTATTTTATATCACCTATAGCCCTATAAAGTATGTGATTTCACCAATCATGGAAATTTACAATTCTGATTTCATGTGGTTAGAAATCTGTTCCCTGTATTATTTGGTTTCTTCATCTAAAGACGATACCATCCACATATACAATCACTATAAAATGGTCTTACTTAGATGTATTCACATAGATATTATGATCAATACCAAACCTTTTAAATTATATCTTATTAAAATAAAATCTAGTTAATAATACCAATATTTTTATGCATGATTTAGACTATATATATACTTATTTAATTTAAAAAAAATGTTTCATCATTTCCAATTTGAAATCCTGTAGGTTTTTAAATTTAATCATATTCTTCTAGAATTCAATTTTAGAAATCCATTTCTGACATCCATCTCATAAAATTTAAATTTTTTTTAGATTTACATAGCTAAAAAGAGCCTAATTGAATCCACTTGGACTATTGGAGAAAATTTTTCTTTAACGTGAATGTATTTAAACATGTATAGTATTTAAAAAACAATCACACCTTGTTCCTAATTACATTTCCATGCTCAATAAATCTATTCTTAAAGATACATATTGTTCCAATATATTTGTAGTTTTTTAATCTTTTGACAAGATCTCATGTCCATTTTTTCATTATGATCAATTTCTTTATTAATTTCTTTAACCAATAAGTAATCCTTTAGTAATTATTTAAATAAGGTTGGTTCTACTATTGATAAAAAAAGTCAAATGATCAAAATTTCTCATTATTCTTATTTTTGTTGGTGTAAATATATTAATAATTATATTTTATGGATACAAATTTTTTCTATTATTTATTCTATGAGGTTCAAATTTCTATAATTCAATAATGAGTTCATTTTCTAAATCAGACTAAAAATATTCATCATCCACAAAACTCCATACAGCTTCTGGAGTATTATAGACTTTATTGTCTTATTTTTCTTCTTTATAAAAAACATTGGCATTTTTGCCTCTAGAGTTCTTCACATCTTTCTCCTTATTGAATTTAATATCCCTAATCTCCAAAATTTTACTCATCCTGTTGTTATATCATTCGTAGGCCTTACCCTTTACTCAGTATCCTAAAAATACTCCTTTATCTACAATATCACCATACTTTCTATGATTTCCTTCTTTATTTTGAATGTATCACTTACTTCCAAAGAAATTAAATTGTTTCAATGAATTCTTCCTCTTGTAAAAAATTTTATATGAGATCCTCTCATCCCCATGGCTTATAAATTCAATGTTTTAAGTGTACACTATAACTTGAATTACCTTCTTCAAATAGTGTTGAGAAATTTTTACTTCAATGAGTATTTTTTTCTATATTGTTCATTGTTCAATTTATTCATTCAATAATTCCATTTTTTTTTGTAGAGTTTATATGGTCAAAACTTCAGGATTTATTCAATATTTATCAATATAGTTATTTAACTCAATAGGGGTATACTCTATTCCATTTTCAAACAAAAATATCTTAATTGTGTGCCATGTATCATTTTTAACTCTTCTCAGAAAACTCTGCATGCATCCTATGAACACTCACTTGCTTTGAATAAACATGCTTTAGAATATTATACTATATTTAGTGATGAAAATAATGAAATATAATTCTCCATATGTTCTAGATATATTCATCAGACCATATATATCTATGTGGACTAGATCAAGATAATTAGATTCCCTCTTGTTAGTTATATGTCATCTTATTCTTTGGGAAATAAAGATTTCACATCAATTTTCCCTACATACAAGCATCACATGCCTTTAAATGGTCTCTATTTAGACTTTTTATTCCCACTAAAACTCTAATCTTGGGTAAGTTTTCCATTATTATTTTTTGAATGTGACCTCAACTTAAATGAAAAAAGATGTTTTCTTGAGTAACCATAAGTATACATGTATTTCAATGACCTTACAGTAGTTATATATTACCATTAGTTATCCTTCCTCTTATAAGAGATTTTCCAGCTTTTCCATTGATTAGGAATCCTTTCTGGTTGAATGTAACCTCAAGATCAGATTCACGAAGTTGACTCACACTTAGAAGGTTGTGTTGTATCCCATCGACAAGTAGAACTTTGGTATTATTTATTTCATTATCTTACAAATGGGTAGTTTTAAATCCATTAATCTCCAATACTTCATCATTTCAAAATAGAACATTTCCATCAACACTACCATTAGCATTTTCCAAGAGATTTATAATTCAGTTAAAGTGTGATGAACCCCCACTATCGAGAATCCAGGTTATTTTTTATTAATTATTTTGATATAAATTTTTTACTAGATTTTTATTCTCATTCATTTTTTCCTTTTATGATTTACTTAGTCATAAATATTTAGAAGAAAACTTCTCCAAATTCTCCCCATAATGCATGGTTAAATCATCCTCATCTTCTCCTTCTAATGGAGAGTAAAAATTTTACAGAAGGATGTTACTTGATTAACCTATATTCATTTATCTTTGAGATCTGTAGTTAATATTTCTACTTCCTCTTTTCTTGTATTCAACGTCTTTATACCCAATGTTAGAACAATGAAAACAACATCCAAAGAAATTATTTCAACTATTTTTTGAACAATATTTTGTTATTATCCTTTGTTGACTACCTAGATATTCATCATTCAAATGGATTATTTCCTCTTCATAATATAACATAGTGTGTCCAATTTATCCATATAATTGAAAGTTCATAAGAGGAAAAATATTCTCACCTTTATTCCTCCACATGTCCCCACCCTTAATGTATCACCACAGTTGTAGAAAATTCTCAAACAATCATGGGTTGTTTTATTCCCTCTAATTTCCTTTGTTCTAAGTGATCATTATTCAAAATTTTAGTGACTTCAATTCAATCTAAGAATTACTAGAGTTAATCTTTACATTATTTTGATATATTTTTTTCATTACATTTTATATATCAACATCATAGAGGATTCCACTTTTACTCCAAAATATTGGTATTGATTAATTCAAAATATTAATGACACCTATAGAGACTTTCTTAACCCTTTATATCAATCCTCTGTTTATTAACCTCCAAATGTGTATCTTTTTCTATAATTCACTTAATTTTAAAAATAAATAAGTTTTATTAATAATTAAATAACCTCTTATGAAAGGGATTCAACCTTTTTAGCTCTCCCATCTAGGATTTCATTAAGTTCATCGATAACCTTAGTATATTCTCAAATCTTAATTTTTAAGATCAAGACTTATTCTAATTTTACCTATAAAGACATATGATTATCTTAATATTCTTATATTTATTAAATATATAATTTAATTTATTCCATATATTTTTAGGATTCAATTATAAGTCCATTAATCTATTTATTTTTTATTATTTGAATATGAATATCTTCGTGATGACCCTTAATTTCCACCTTGGGAACAACTAATCCTTCAGGTTCATCCACTTTTTTAGTAAAATTTAATCCTTATCCATAGTATTAATCAAGTAATCATCATTATCATATTTTAAATCTATTTCTTCTATCTCCATATAGTCTTCATTTTCATTTTATTCTTTTCTCACAGATATCTTTCTATGAATTTTCATTCTTGGTGAATTCCCAGTTTTTCAGTCTCTCCTAGGATGAAATCCTCTTTATGGAATTTTTGTAAATTATTCTTTAATTTCATCATCATAAAATCATCTTTTCACCTTACTGAAATATTCCCAACATTAACGCACCAAAAATAGGCTAAGGTAAGCCTTCCATTGAATCTACCCTTTACTCTCTTGAATTCTCTAAACACAAGTGAAAGAAGTTAATAATCTGCATCATCTTTTCCATTATATCATTTATAAATTTCTATATTCTATGTGGATTTGAATTTCATATCATTACTTTCATGAATTGATGTCCCTTATAGATTAACTCTCATTTCGTAAGCCACCAAACTACTGAACAGTTCATCTAGGGATATCTTGTAAAAATACATCTATTCTTTATTTGAGACTTTTTTATTATACATAGGTGTAAATAATAAATATATATTCTTATAAATATTTATATCCATTACCAATACCCTAATTCCTCAAATATCTCAAATAAATTCAATGATTTAATTGAATAATATCTCAACATTCTCATCTGGAAGAATCCTCAAATCATCAAATTTATTATGAAGGACCTCTAGACTGGCCTCTCTCACCTTACTATAACCATCATATATATTAGAAAATTTGTATCACATGGCCTTTACACTATTACATCACATAAATTTTATGTATTTATAATCTGATATAAATCTATAGAAATTATTTTGATTTTTAGCATTATCATCTAATTAATTCATGACATCTTTAGTCATGGGATACATTATTGCATCACTGACTTCCATACCATGTAATTTATAATAAATAACCTCCAAAATTATAGATTAAAGATTTGATATCATTTTGGTAATAAAAATATTGTAGTTACTTTCATCAAATAGAGGAAGTCCATTAGAATTTAATAATTTCCCAAATCAAAAAGTTCTAATGACATATTTAATGCCTCAGACCTATTCTCCAATACAACTTGTTGTACCCAAGGGATCCCTAATAAGAGAGGAGTGAATTATGGTGTCAAATTTTTCTTATGATGAAAAGTATACTATATCCACATTAGTAGGAACACATTAAACATATATGATTTTACTACACATTCACCAAACACACAGATGTAGAAATAAAATAGAACACATTAATTTTTAATTGGTTTACAATAAAGGGCTAGTCCAAGGAGATTATTCCAATGATGTGTCAGTATTAATTTAATCCATTGAGATTTAATAGACTATGTGGATTATAATTTTTCATCCAGGGTCACTCTATGCCAGGTGAACTACCTTAACAATGAGTTTAGAGATACTGAACTGCCTCCCTCAAATCACTTCCATCAAATCCTCCTTGAGCACTGCTCTAGATAAAGTCTATCTCAGTTTCTCGACTTGAAGGTGGTTTCCATATTTTCAAGAAATTTTGATTCCATTTTCATTAGGATAGCCTGAATTAGATGTTATAGTGAACTCTAAAGTCTCCATAAATACTCACTTGTGATATTCATGTGAAAAAATATCCCAAAATTACATTACATGAAGTAACTGTATGGAACCCAGTTCACCGCATACTCAACCTCATGGAATAAATAGTTCCCTTAATAGCTCATGCACTGAATTTCTTAGAGACTCCTCCCAGATTACCTTTGTCCACTATATACTCAACCTCATATACCACATACTCTACTTCTCAAACCATGAACCCTAATTTGTGAAATGATCCCTATTAACCACATTGAAGACCACACACTTAACCTCATTGACTTAGAACTCTATAGATCTTTCATGCACTCTAATTTTTTATATTTAATTTGTCCCCTGAATTATTTGATTTTCCCTAAAACCGCTAGATTTATATTTAACTTTTGATTAATTTTTAATAAATGGGTTAGAGGTATATTTATAGAAAAATACACCATGAAACTTTCTAAACCTTGGAATTATTATTCATCCTATATAAAAATATACTCCATGACACATAAATTATCCACCTTATGGTTTTGTACACCCTTTTTCGACTGTTTACTTGACTTTGTGGTCAATTAAAATTATTTACTACAACATCAAAAACTCTCATTTCAAACCACATACTTAATAGTGGGGTCAAAATACCTTCCCATATGATATCTTCTTTCAGGAAATCCATATTTGATTTGTGTTCTTGATAATGAAAATCATGTACATGAATATGTGGACCACTACTCGACTATATGGATTCCCTTCCATCACCTTGAAAACTTCTCAGAACTTTACAAGTCTTTCCTTATTTAAAAAAAATCATCAAAGAACTCGAAACTCCTTTGATTAACTCATAAACAGATTTTCAATAAACATAAAAACTATATCAAACACCATCCCATAACACCTTGGTTCCAATAGGTTGTGACATAACAATGTAATTATGGTATTTAATATTACACTATTTTGGATAATTTTTTATTTTTTATTTTTTTCTAGTTCCACGGTTCTAGACTACAAGACAGTCATGTCATGCTATAATTATGTAGCTCTGCAATTGGTTTTTTGGGTGTTATGCATTTCTTGTTTGGTAATAGGTCACATCGTGACATGGGTATGTTACACTATAACTATACATTAGAGTAGTATTTTTCTTAAACACCATTGTATAAGAATTAAATGGTTATTCTTACACATATGAACCTCTATGTGTGGTTTTTTCCATTATAAATTTTTTTGTGACATGAAGGTCACACTGTGATACAATATTCCATGTTAAGTTAGATTTATACTTAACTTTAACACCACAATGAGTGAATATCACACTACAACACGGACCTAGGTAGTTAGTCCACGGTTCTTACCTCTTTTGGCGAGTCATTTCACGCTGTGATAGGGGAGGTTTCACCATGACGTACCATGTTTTAATTTTATGATTTTTAACTTCTACCCACTTTAGATTTTAAGGGGTTGGACAAGTTTTATTCCCCTCTCATTTAGCCTATATGTAGAATATCTCAAGGGATATTCTCTTCCCTTATCTCCTCCTTGAATTTTCTCCTCCTAATTAGATTTCAAGCGATTATTCAAGGCTAGACCACGATTATACTTTTTCTCCCCAACCTACATCTATTTCCCCTTAGTTTTATTTTCACCCATGAACCATATTGGTTGAACGGGTCAAATATTGGGTTCATTATTGGTCTAATAATGGATATTTTGTTGTCTAGAGATCTTAGAGGTTGTTTAATTGTGAGGTTCTTCATCCTCTGTCAAAGGAGAGTGGTTTCTATTTGGTTGAGACAGATTTTTCTTTATAATTACATTATTTGGAAGTTTCCTGAAATGATTGACTGTTATAAATTTTTTCAAGCAAGATATATGTATGTATGAGATCCTTGTGGGGTTTGTAAAATATTTTTATGGTTTTATATACTTGGAATAGTTTATTTTTAATGTATTTTTATTAATTCATTTAGAAATAAATTTTTTATACTCCAAGTGTTTTTGGAAATTCCTTAAAGGATGTTTTGAAATATTTTTTATGATAAATTATGGGTTTTGGGCCATTTTTATTTCTAAAGAATTTGAACTATGTTTTAAGAGTTTATTTTCAATTAAATAAATGTTTAGTTTTCAAGTGAATCCTAAGGTACAAAATCCTCATTTTTAAATTGTTTCTTCTTATCTATTTTCTAAGGATGTTTAAAATTTTGTCACATGTTTAATTTCAAAAGGGATATTTGGAATTTTATCAAAAGGGTTCCATTGTGAGTTTGGCATAGATGTTTTAATTATTAGCCCAAAAATCTCATTTAAAAGACCAATTTGGTACATTGTTTAATGTGTTGATCAATGTTTTATGAGACCATATTTATTCCCCTTTATTTGACCCCATATAGAGGGTTTTTTCATATGGAAAGATTATTGATTATGTGGTTTCTTATGAAAATTTTAAAAAGGTTTTGTTTCATGAAAGGGTATTTTAAGTGTAATGACCCACTTATCCTCATTGGATTGAGAATAAAACAAGTCATTACTTGGCCTTAAGTGACATCCCCAAGGCACCAAAGGCTGGCAATAAATGCCGAAGGGTTTCAATACAAGTGGGGGACGATTTACCCTTTGAATAAAACCAACTGAAACATCACTCACAACCACTATATGATGTATGATAATGAAACAACCAACTCATGCATTACCAAAAGAGAACTACATTATTCCACAACCAATACATAACCAACACAATATCAGAGTACCAAGCGGAAGACTAAACAAAGACCCAAAACAATCCAAGACACACTCCAAGGATCCACACTGAGCTCTATGCACCAAGCACAACCACATCTCCTAGGAATCACCACGAACCACTATCAATAAGATGTTTTCCCTTTACCTGTGTCCCAGAAAATGACATCTGAAAAATCACCAAAGTGCCAAAGCAGGGTTGAGTATAAAACTCAGTAGGTTTTCCCCAATGACTACCTAATCACGCCACTAGAATAGAAGAGTTAGCCAATATTTATATAAAACAATCTATATAAAACAATTTCTCAAAATAGTTTATAACAAGATATAAACAATATTCCACAACCAATCATATCCAAAAACATCCAGGTGAATTTGAAACCAATTTCCAACAAGTTATTTTTTCAGAAAAATAACTAATCAATATTTCAAACCATTTCACAATATCCCTTTTTGGAAACCCAACCATTTCACAAACTCGTGAAATCAACCATGCATGATTTGTTATGACAGTTCCATACCCATGAGCGGTTTCTCTTCAATCTACCAAGTCATCACAAGGTAATTGTTTCCCATGTTCCATTACACCTTTAGTACCGAGCACAAGGTCATATTTCAACCAATCCTCGTACTTAAAAGTCCCATGTTCCATTAAACATTTGGCGTCGAGCACAAGGTCTTATTTCAACCAAGCCTCATATATGAAACATGAACACACACCACACATTCACAACAATTATGCCAAAACAATCCTTTCAATAAAACACCATTATTGAAAACCATTTCCTTCAAAACCAAGTGTGTTCATCCAATTCAAACCATTTCAATAAAACACTCCTTTTTATTGAAAACCCATATTTCATTAAACCATTTCCCATTCCATCAAATCCATAATTTAAAATCGACATTTTAAATTCAAAAAGCCAAATCACTTTACACAACAATTCACCAAGATTTCAAAATTCCATCAAAACCATAAATCATCACTAAAGAAGATTTATTTCATGATTTTCATAGTCAATTATATTCAAATAACCCAATTTGAAACTAATCCAATCAACTCTAACAAGAGGAGTGAAGAGTGAATCCACCTACCTCAACAAATTAGGAGAAACCAACCAAGAACTGGGTCGAAACACCATGAAACCTCCTTAGATTCCTTCCCCTATCACCAACAAGACCAAAACCCGACTTAAAAGTCATCCACTACCTTAGATTTACCCACCTTGGGCGTATATCTAAGGATCCATCAAGAGGGAAGAAGGAGATCTAAGAAAACTCAAGGAAACGAGACTTACCTTGATCAATTAGCCTCTAAACGCCCAGGCAAACCTCTGGATTGCTTCCAAAATGCCTTGTAAGTGTTCTTCCACCTTCACCAGAGAGAAATCCTGAGTTAGGGGCATCTAGGAGAAAAAATGAGTGGGTTTAAAGATAAAATGGATTGGGTCCTTAAAAATAGCATCTAAGTTGACTTCGCGTGTGGTTAGTCCGCATGGTTAGTCAAATCGTGTGCTAACCATGTGGTAGTCACTGCTTGGAAGGGGTGCTCTGCATAACCTCCTCGCATGGTTTTCCAAAACCGTGCGCACACCATGCGGTCTCCTCTATCCAAGGTGACACCACCTGCATGGCTTCCGCACAGTTTGGGCAACCCGTGCGAAGCCCGTGCGTCACCACCTTTTTGCCCTTTGACCCTCCCAACCATTTCCCATATGTTTCATGTACTTAAAAAACATAAAACAAGGGTTACTTACCAGAAACCAAGGGTACTAAATTCTCCCCACTATTGGCCTTTCCATCCCCGAAAAGTAGAAAACCATTGCTTTCCTGAAAGAGTTCTGGCCACTGCTCTTTCATTTCTTTCTCGCATTCCCAAGTCTCTTCCTGAATCTGACCATGTTGCCACAAAACTCACACTAGACCGATGCTTTTTCCACGCAATAATTTCTCTTTCCTATCGACAATACATACTGGGATATGTATCAATGAAGCATCCGGCTCTAGGTCAGCGTGATCCCATCTGATCACATGGTCATGATCAGGCTGATACTTCTTCAACTGAGATACATGGAACACATTATGCACTGCACTAAACTGTGGTGGTAATGTCAACCGATATGCCACCTCACCAACCAATTCCAATATATAAAAAGGGCCTATATATCAAGGAGATAATTTTCCCTGCTTCCCAAAATGATGATGTCCAAGCCTTGGAGAGAATCTCAAAAACACATGATCACTCACCGAAAACGAAAAAGGTCTTCGGTAATGATCCGCATAAGATTTCTGAAAACTTTGTGCTGTCTCTATCCTCTTTTTAATCAAATGAATCTTCTTCGTTGTTTCATGGACAAGGCTCGGCCCAACTAGTGAAGTTTCACCCATTTCCACCCAGCATAGTGGAGAATGACAAGGACTCCCATAAAATGCTTCAAACGGAGCCATGCGTATCAAGGATTGATAGTTGTTTTTGTATGAGACCTCCACTAAGGATATATGCTCCTCCCATGAGCAACCAAAATCCATTACACAAGCCCACAACATAGCTTCCAAAGTTTGTATCATCCGCTCAGATTTCCCATCCGTCTGAGGATGATACACTGTGCTCATGGTCAACTGAGTTCTGAGGGCTTGCTGTAATGATTTCCGGAAACGAGATGTGAACCTCAGATATCTATCTGAGACTATAGACACTAGTACACTATGCCTCTTTACCACTTCTCAAATATAGATTTTTGAAATATCTTCCACCATATGAGTTTCACGAATAGGGATGAAATGGGCCGACTTGGTTAGACGATCCACTATCACCCAAATGGCATCGTGTTTCCGGACCGTTCTTGGAAGACCTGTAAAAAAATCCATTGCAATATGTTCCCATTTCTACACAGAGATAGGTAAAGACTATAATATACCAGCTGGTCTCTGATTCTCTTCTTTAACCTGTTGACAAGTTAAGCACCGCGAGATGAACTCATCCACCTTCCTTTTCATGCCTCTCCACCAAAACTGCACCTGTAAGGCCTTATACATCTTCTGTGTGCCTGGGTGTACAAACCATCTTGAATGGTGGTTAGAATGAAGGAGTTGTTCATGAAAAACCATAGGTATAACCATCCAAACTCTGAAACACAAAACTGAACTTCCATCAAGTTTCCATCCATCAATGGTCTCCCCACCCTTGAGTTTTGAACTTACAACCAGGCATTTTTCATCAGATGTTTGTGCTTCTTTGATCATCTTTACTAAATCAGGAACAAGTGTCGCTGAAAAGAAAACAGCCTCATCACCTCGGTCTTCACATTCCACGTGCATGTTGGCTAAGACCGACATCTACTGCCATTCATCTCAAGCTTCTTTCGCTAACTGAGCATATGAATTTCTACTCAATGCATTCCCCCTGAATTTCCTTTTCCCGGTGTGTACATCAAGTCAAAGTAGAACATCTAGAGATACTCTATCCATTTACTTTGCCTCAGATTCAAATCTCGCTGTGAGAAAATGTGTTTCAAGCTTTTTTGATCTGTAAACACAGTAAAGTTCTCACCAAAGAGATAATGTCACCATGTTTTCAAATCATGGACGACAGCAGCTAACTCCAAATCATGTGTTGGGTAGTTCTTTTCATGCTCTCTCAACTTCCTTGAACCATAAGCAACCACATGGTCTCCTTGCATGAGGACACAGCCCAACCTTGATCTGGAAGCATCACAATACACTATGTATCCCTGTCCTGATTCCATCAAAATCAAGATGGGTGCTGATGTAAGGAGAACCTTCAATTCTTGAAAAGATCTCTGACATTCATCATTCCATTGAAATGCACTGTTCTTCTTTGTCAATGTTGTCATAGGTGAAGCTAGTCATGAGAAGTCATGAACAAAGCATCGGTAACAACCAGCTAGACCAAGAAAACATCGTATTTCAAAGATATTATTCGGTGGTTCCTAAGAAAGAGCATCTTCTATCTTTTATGGATCCACTGAAACACCTTTCTCAGAAACAACATGGCCCAGAAAGCATACCTCTGGTATCCAAAAATCGCACTTTGATAATTTGTCATACAACTGATGGTCTCTCAAGATTTCCAACACTATCTCCAAGTGTTTATCATGCTCAGCCCTTGTTCTTGAATACACCAATATGTCATCCGCAAACACCACAACAAAAGAATCCAGATATCGCTGAAATATCTGATTCATCAATGCCATAAAGACTGCCGGTGCATTTGTAAGACCAAAAGGCATGACTACATATTCGTAGTGGCCATATCTGCTTCTGAAGGCTGTCTTCGGAATATCCTCCTTCTGAACTCTCAACTGGTGTTATTCTGACCACAAGTCAATCTTTGAGAACCACTGAGCTCCCCTCAATTGATCAAAGAGGTCATCAATGCATGGTAGTGGATATCTATTATTTATCGTAACTTGGTTAAGTTTACGATAATCCACACATAGCCTCAAAGTTTCATCTGCTTTCTTTACAAACAAAAATGGTGCTGCCCATAGAGACACGCTTGGATCAATAAAACCTTTTCTTTCCAGCTCCTCTAACTACACTTTCAATTACTGTAACTCTGTTGGTTCCATCCTATAAGATAGAAGTGAGATAGGACTGGTCCCTGGAAGGAGATCAATCGTAAACTCCACTTCTATTACAGGTGTTAAACCTGAGAAGTTTTCATAAAAAACATCAGTAAATTGATCCACGACTACTAGAAAACTATTATTCACAATCTCGTCCCTCGAGTCCAAGTTTAACGCAGCCAACTGGTAAGAGATCGTTGCTACTACTGGTTCCAAAAATCTCATTGCACCTTCCTTCTCCACTCTTTCTTCTCTAAAGAGATGCTCGATGCCATCCTCAGTCACGAAACTGACTGTTATGCTATAACAGTTGATGTGAACCCTAAACTTAGTCAACCAATCCATACCCAGGATTATATCATAGACATGCATCTCCAGCACAGAGAAATATCATTTCTGCTCAGCTCCATCAACAGTTATAGAACATGCTCTACACATGAAGGCTCTACAGTCTCATTCACCGAGAGGGGTTTGAAGTTTTATCACATAAGGCATCATTTCAAGTTTTAAGTTCAGAAAATCAGCAATATGAGAAGAAAGAAAAGAATGTGATGCACCAGTCTCGAACAACACTTACATGAGGGTAGAATTCAAAAGAATCTTACCTCTCACCATAGACGGTCCAGACTGGTCATCCATAATTACCTATTCTGCTCCATACAATTGCTTTGTTGTTGCACTTTTCTCCTTATTGCAATTGTGGAATGCTCTCGGTAGTGTTGTACATTCTTATTTCATGTGATCAATAGTGCCGCATTGAAAACACCCAGCTTTCATCATGCGTCGTGGAGGAAGATTCACCGATCCAGCCTTCTAAATTTGATTCGCACTCCCACCCTGGAAGTAGGTGTCCCTCTTCTGCTTGTTCCCAGCATTAGAGTTACCACCCTTTCTCATGGCTACCATCATACTTCTTCCTCCCATAACTCCTAAGATGTCTCTTTCAGCTACTTTTGCTCAGTTTACCATCTCTGTATAATCCGTAATACAAAGCACAACTATCTTCGAGTGAATCTCCTGTCGCAACCCTGATTTAATGATGTGTGCCTTCAGCGACGCACTTGCAACAACTTCCGGTGAAAAGCACACTAAATTCATGAATTTAGCTTTATACTCTGTGATAGAGAAATTATCCTACTTCAGGCTGAAAAATTCCATTGTCTTTTGGATCTTGAATGTGTGATGATAGAATTTTTTATTGAACAATTCCTCAAATTCCTCCCAGCCCAGGGCTTGATCCACCTTATCCTGCACCACTAGATCCCACCACTGTTATGCAAGATCCTAAAGCATATACGTCGCGAAATTTACTTTTAGTTATGCTAGTGTGCTGATGAAATTGAATATACGATTCATCCAACTTAGCCACACCTCCACCTTTTCGGGTTCAATATCACCCCAAAAGGTTGATGGAGTCTACTTCATGAACTGGATGGTATGATCCACATGCCTTGGTTCATTCCTCCAGTTCCCCATATCCACAGATTGAAAATATTGGACAATGCTCTCAACCAGCTATTGATTCACACGTGGTTTAGGTGCAACCACATTCTCCACAGCTTCTTTGGGTTGGTTCTGACGACGCCTATCGGGTGCCATTTTCTAAACTAACAACAACCTCCATCAATCTCACTCTCTAGCAACCGATGGCTTAGCATTCAAATTATATCACAACATTGTTCTCAAAACAACATTTTTCCCATGTTCAAACATTTTTTAAAACATTCATCATGCTTTTTGAAAATCATCCCATTTTCATAATACACTAAATACCCTATTTTCAAAATCTTTCTCTTGAAAATAATTTCTGCATTTTTCAAAAATTCGCATCTTGCACAAAATCCTTACACATTCCTCACAATGAGATATGAAATCCTAGTGGGAATTCATTCCTCTATAATGCATGTCATGCTCATCTCATTGGCTAAACCCATGACAATGAGATTTCCAACATTCTAAAAGTGTATTCAAAACACTTATGTACCCAACACCCTGGTAACTTGAATTTCAGCATAAATGGGTTAGCTATATCCTTTTATGCTATACATTTCAAGTTCTGAAAATCCTACTCCTGTCTAAGATTTCGACCCAAGGAATATACAAGAATAAATTTCAACTCCAGGACCAATAACATCGATGAACACTTGTTAGGTGAGGAACGACCAAGCTGATACCATTTGCAATGACCCGCTTATCCTCATTAGCTTGAGAATACAACAAGTCATTAATTGGCCTTAAGAGACATCCCCAAGGCGCCAAAGGCTGGCAATAAATGCCAAAGGGTTTCAATGTAAGTGGGGGATGATTTACCCTTTGATTAAAACCAACCAAAACATCACTCACAGCCACTATATGATGCATGATAATGAAACAACTAACTCAGGAATTACCAAAAGAGAACTACATTTTTCCAAAAAAAAATACATAACCAACACAATATCAGAGTACCAAGAGGAAGACTAAAAAAATACCCAAAACAATCCAAGACACACTCCAAGTCTCCACACTGAGCTCCATGCACCAAGCACCACCACATTTCCCAGGAATCACCACGAACCACTATCAATAAGATGCTTTCCCTTTACCTGTGTCCTAGAAAATGACATCTGCAAAAGCACCAAAGTGCCAAAGTAAGGGTGAGTATAAAACTCAGTAGGTTTTCCCCAATGACTTCCCTACTCACGCCACTAGAATAGAAGAGTTAGCCAACATTTATATAAAACAATCTATATAAAACAATTTCTCAAAATAGTTTATAATAAGATATAAACAATCTTCCACAACCAATCATATCCAAAAACATCCAAGATCATTTGAAACCAATTTCCAACAAGTTATTTTTTCAGAAAAATAACCAATCAAGCTTTCAAACCATTTCACAATATCCCTTTTTGGAAACCCAACCATTTCAAAAACCCGTGAAATCAACCATGCATGCTTCGTTGTGACAGTTCCATACTCATGAGAGGTTTCTCATCGATCTACCAAGTCGTCACAAGGTAATTGTTTCCCATGTGCCATTACACCTTTGGCACCGAGCACAAGTTCATATTTCAACCAAGCCTCGTACTTAAAAGTCCCATGTTCCATTAAACGTTTGGAACCGAGCACAAGTTCCTATTTCAACCAAGCCTCATATATGCAACATGAGCACACACCACACATTCACAACAATTATTCCAAAACCATCCTTTCAATAAAACACCATTATTGAAAACCATTTCCATCAAAACCAAGTGTGTTCGCCAAATTCAAAACATTTCAATAAAACACTCTTTTTTATTGAAAACACATCTTTCATAAAACCATTTCCCATTCCAAAAAATCCATAATTTAAAATAGACATTTTAAATTCAAAAATCCAAATCACTTTACACAACAATTCACCAAGATTTCCCAATTCCATAAAAACCATTAATCATCACTAAAGAAGATTTATTCCATGATTTTCACAATAAATTCCATTCAAATAACCCAATTTGAAACTAATCCAATCAATTATAACAAGAGGATTCAATATTAAAGCCACCTACCACAACAAATTAGGAGAAACCAACCAAGAACCAGGTTGAAACACCATGAAACCTCCTTAGATTCCTTCCCCTATCACCAAAAAGACCAAAACCCAACTTAAAATTCATCCACTACCTTAGATCTACCCACCTTGGGCATAGATCTAAGGATACATCAAGAGGGAAGAAGGAGATTTAAGAAAACTCAAGGAAACGATACTTACCTTGATTAACCGGCCTCTAAACGCCAAGGCAAACCTCCGGATCACTTCCAAAATGCCTGGTAAGTGTTCTCCCACCTTCACTAGAGAGAAATCCCGAGTTAGGTCCATCTAGGAGAAAAAACATGTGGGTTCAAAGATAAAACAGATTAGATCCTTAGAAATAGGATCTAAGTTGAATTCACGCATAGTTAGTCCGCATGGTTAGTCAAATCGTGCGCTAACCGTGTGGTAGTCACTACTTGGAAGGGGAACTCCACACGGCCTCCTCCCACAATTTTCCCAAACCATGTGCACATTGTGCGGTCTCCTCTTTCCAAGGTGACACCACCTACACAGCTTCTGCACGGTTTGGGCAACCCGTGCGCAGCCTGTGTGTCACAACCTTTTTTCCCTTTGACCCTTTAAAAGTCTCCAAACTTTCCCAACTGTTTCCCATATGCTTCATGTACTTAAAAAGCATAAAACAAGGGTTACTTACCAGAAACCAGGGGTACTACATTAACTATGATGATATTTATATTTTATTCATTATTGATGAATGTGATGATCATTTGTCTTATTTTTGTTGATTACTTGCCTCTATTTTGACATTTAATGGGAACCTTATGTAGATAAGTATAAGTTTTATATGAGTGATACTCTAGATTAGTTTGTGAACTTTCTAGTGGTCATCACCAATGAGACATTGAGATATAACAAGTTAGATTGATTTATTTGGTTCATATAGGTCCTAGGGTTTCACAATATAGGCCAAATATTTTTTTATTCTAGAACCCAGTGAATTTATCATGATTCCTATTTATTATATGATTCTATTTGGGGATCCCCTCTCTATATTTTGATTGTATCCCATTGTTTTCTATCTTGATTTCATTTAATATTTATCGATATTGATGCTTTTTATGTTATAACTATTTAATATGATGGTTCCCATTGATTTCATTCCTTATTTATTATGGTTTGATTTAATTTTCAATTTCATTTCAAAATAAGTTATGTAAAAAGTTATTAAATGAGAAAATATGTGTGGTTTTTATTATGTAAACTTGGAATTCAACATCATTAAACATTTTAAGAAATTTTTCATCCTAAATGAAGTATTACACCACTTGTAAAGAAGGTTATTTTGAAATATATTTAAAGGAAAGTATGGTTTACTTTATTGGGATTGAAATCTTTATTTCAAGGCAGATGTGATTTTGTTTTCCAAAGAGGTTTACCTTGGTTTTGGATAAAAGATAAATCTATCAAAAAAATTTTGTTATTCTTTAAATTTATAAAACATTATTTTATAAATGTTATTCAAACTATAATTTATTAAATTTTTTATAAAAGTAATTTCATTGGATATTTGGTGAAATCTTACTAGGGTTGTTTAGATTACACACTATATACACACATGTATGTGTGTATGTGTATATTATGTTTTTATACAGCTTCTCAGGTTATTATTTTAGCTTGGTTGTAGTTTTTTAGTCCATTACTAAATGATTTGGATATGTAGAGTGACCATGTGTCACATGGAGATGTTCGAGTGATGAATCTGTTTTTTTGGCATTTGTGCATTGGCCAATTTAGATAGGTGTAGTTTTTTTAACATTTACTATTTTTGGTATCTAATATTTTTTTCACTCTACATTATAAAATATTGTTTTTGGTTCATTATTTATAATTCTTCTGAATGAGAGTAGTCATTTTTATTTATTATGTATCAGGTGGATGTTCACCTTATTTTCACTAAGTTTTGTTATTTACATTATATTGAACTATTTATTTGATATTCAAGGAAGTCCAATATATGGATGTACTATAATGACCCAATATTTCATCAATGGAATTTCCTTTCTTATATTTTTGTAATGTTTGGTAAGGTATCATATCGTATATGCACCACATGATAAAAACAACTACATTTTATTATTAATTTGAACATTACATTTAGAGAATAAAAATTTCCATAAGAATTGAAAATATTACAAGGGTATAAAAAATATACAATAAGATAACTAAAATGAGAAAATTTGGATCTTCTCGATCCGTCTGAATAACCGCACTCATGAACAACACTGTTGAAATAAAGTAGAATATTAGTAATGAAATATTCATTTTGAAAACGAAAATATATATATATATATAACCTTGAGATAAAATAGAAGTTAATGAAGAATGAATTAAATTAGATGTATTTATAGAAATTAGGGAACCCATATAGACATAAAAAATTTAATCATTAGAATAACAACATGATCATTAAAATAGTAATCTAACTATTATGAATAGTAACATGACTGCTAGAATAGTATCCCCACCTATGGAAGTGTAAAATAATATTTATATATCTTATAAAATGAAAATATGTAATATTTATATCATGATGCAAGTAAATAAAAAAATTTAAAAATGATAAAATAAGTGTTTATATTTTTGTAAAACATAAATGATTTATTTTAATTTTTATAACAAATATAAATATTTAAAAAAATATTTATTCCCATAAAAATGTTTTATAAATTAATATTAAGTTTTTTTTAATAATTATGACTAATTCTATGAGACCATAAGTAAATTTTCAAAGGCTCAAAAAATTGATCATGATATTAAAATTGATATTTTTCAAATAAATGAGGATTTTATTTTAAAATTAAATTTATCATATTTAGAAATTTATTTTAATAAAATGGATTTAATTTTTTGATCCTACACATCAAAAAATGGTTATGGTGAATTTTTGTTTTTTTGTAAAATAAATGAATATTTAGTGAATAGTGAAATATAGTAAAAATATGGTATTTAACATTATAAGCTAAATACATGAATTTTTTATTCATGGATGAGGTAATAAGTCATTATTTTAAATTCACATGCACCATTTACTATATATAGTGATGATAATAAATAATATTGATAGTCTTGAGATAAAAAAATAAACTAATGAATATAATATTCAAAAACATTTCTCTCCTCCCCTTATAAATATTATCCCTTCTCCTCACACCTTCTAAGACTTGAAGATTGAAAACTTTATACCCAAATATTTTCCCAAACCTCTCCCCCATATCCTATTTCTTATGGTATCATCCAAATACCAATCCCAATTTCCTTAATAGGAATCCCAAGAGGAGACACCCAAAAGAGAAGGTAATTCCCTCAATCAAATATTTTAATTTTCATTCCACCTCATCCTCCAAAAAGAATTCCATACTACATGGAATGATAAATACAATATTATATATATATATATATTAATGTTATATTTCTAATGGAATATCAACCATACATCCTCTTTTATTCTCCTTTTTTCTAAAAATGAAATTGTTGTCCATACTATGTCAACTCACTGCCTCCATGGATGATGAGTTGTTTTTTTCCATTATATCCTTCAATGTTGGCCATAAAAATATTATTATTATTAAATAATATGATAATAAGTATATTATAACTTATTTAGAGTTCTGGAATGAATATAAATACATAAAATTAAATAAAAAAACTAGTTTTTGATGGCCAATAAAACCGTCTAAATGAACTAAACACTTAATGAAAACATTTTCACTAAATGAATCATCCCAATGTAGGAACACATATGGATATTTGGGACAACTATAATTTTCATAAGCACATTAACACCATCTCATTTAACTTCTGGAGTTTTGATCTCATTTTAAAATAACGTTAATAATTATCCACAAATGATCTGACCTTGGAACCATGAAATGAACACTCCCGTAATGAAAAAAATTGATAATTATATCTCAATGAAATGATTTTAAATAGTGATGTACCAAAAACAGTTCATTGGTATGTAACTTGAACTGGTTAGATAAATGATCTCAATTATGTCTCCCTATATGTTAGAGGTTTCCAGCAAGTAGTGAGGGTTTGTAATGGTCTGGGGGGAGACTATACCCTATTTGATCAGAGTAGTAGCATAGGTTATAAAAAATGAATAAATATAGAAAATTAAATAAATTAATAATAGATAAATAGTGTATCATTCATATCATAATAATCATCTGTATTATGTCATAAATAATAAATATAACCATATACAAAAAGATGATCATCTCATGAAGCTCTACAAAAATGGGAAATATAAGGTATATCGAGCAGTAGGAATATACAACATGACATAAAAAATGAAAAAAAAAAAAGAGACCAAAATCCATATTTACTATAATCCCAAGCATAATCTTGGTCATATGATCCTAAGGTCCCATGCTATAAGAAAATGATGCATCCATGTCTGGATTCTTACCGTTTTCACTATCTATATCCATAAAGTTTGTCTAGGTACCAATGAACAAGTTGTGAGTGAAACTCAGTAGGAAACCACCAATGGTGTCTAGAACTATCCATACATTTTATAAAAATGAGTAGTTTATAGTTAGAAAAAATATAAAGAAATTATGTAACTAAAACCATGTCAGTTCAGGTTCCTAAAGGACAATCATCTGACTCTGCCTACCCAATTTGGAATGACTATAAGTATGTATCACCACATATAATATATATATATATATATATGTATGTATGTATGTATAATTATATGCATGTGAATGTATATATGTGTGTTTGTAAACAAAAATAGATATATATGTATACGTAGTACTTTCTAGGACCTGAGGTGTAACCCAGACGTTTATGAAAAATCATAAGAGTCAAAGGCTTTACATAAGGTAATTGGCCCGGTATTCATCTGGGAATCTAAAACATCATTTCCATCATTCCAAATTAGTGATGAGGGTCATAATGCCCAAAATATCATTCGGGGAGTGTCAAGAATCATTCCTAACATCCTAATAATAATTAAAAATTCCATTCCCAATATCATACGTCAAAGGACCATGAAAATTCATGTCCAAAATTTCCCTTAATCATATCACAATGACCAATATATATGGTTTATCAATAATAATAATAATAAGGCATTACCTTTAATGCATTAATGTAATCTAATAAATGGTTGACACACCATTTAACATTCCATTTAACCCCATTTAGCTACAAATGTAATATATAATTCAATAAAATTCAAGTGTCTTGGTCTTACCATACTCATGCCATCAAATATAATTTATCCATTTCAATTTGGATTTAAGATAAGACCACTAAGAAAGTGGTTTGGTAAAATATAAATTTATAAATTCAAGGAAATTTAATTAATGTGCCCAAAAGTGTGGCACTCATCAAGGTAGATGGCCTTCAATAATTTACAAGGGTATATGGGAGTAACTCTAACAAGGGTTAATTAATTAATAAGGGAAAAACACTTTAGAGGTGATTCATGGAAAGTCTAGTGTGTGATATGACCATGCATTATATAAACATCAAATATTTTAGGGAAAAGTGTTAGACCACCTACCTTATGAAGGTAAACAAATCGACATCCAGTATTGGCCTTTAATCTGGGCTATAATGGGAGAAAATAGAGGAATATAAAAATACCCTTAAAATAGAGCATATTATATCACATAGAAATAATTCCAAAGATGGAAATATAAACCAAAAAAGGAGGAATATGATTAGATCACTTGTTGTTGGCTATCCAACGTGACAAATACCGAGTGATTCTGATGTTGTGTGAGAGAGGAGGATCAAAGACTATGTAAGGAGGAGAAGGGAGCCCAATCGGAAGGGGATATTGTTTCATTTTAATGGGAAAGAAAAAGAGGGCTTAATTTTTAAATAAGGCATGGACGAAATCATCATTTCACCCACTTTTAAAGGTCACATTATTTTTAAAACCATGTGTATCCCATGTGGCTCCTAAGTATTTTTCTATATAACCCCCACACGGTTGTGAGGATCCCTTTCATAATTAAATTAACCATGTACCTCCTTTTATTGGTCTAGTTGTTTCTCTAAAAAATCAGATCTTTGGGCTCTAAACAAGCCTATGATGCTCCCGAATCCTTACTTAAACTCTTAATAACTTTTATTAGAGTAAAATAAGTGGTTTAAATATAAATATAAATTATTTTTACCTCCATAAAAATTTAGGACATTACAACATCCCCTACATAAAACAAATCATCCCTAAGTTTCTCTTCTGAGGGTGGTTGGACATCATTTAAGAATATTTCTAGCCACTGAGTCAATACATTGGCCTCTATCTTACAAGTCTCATCTTGTACATTTTCATACATCCATATCACCCATACTAGAGGAACTAGCCTACCTTAGAGATACTTTGTGCTCTAGTCAACAACACATATAGGATACTCCTCAAAATAAGAATCAAACTCTAACTCAACCTCATCAGGATGATGAACATGAGATGGGTATAAATGATAAGGATGTAACTAAGATATTTTAAATACATTATATATATCCCTATATCTATGGTGGAGTGTTATTAAATAATCCACTAATCTAACCCACTTGAAAAATCTCAAAATTCCTGAAAAATCTTGGAGCTAGCTTGTTGTGCCTCCCAATTCATCCATGCCCCAACCTAGGAGAAACAAAAAAGAACACCTAGTCCCTACCTCGAACTCTATAGGTCATCTAATTTGGTCGACATAAGACTTTTTTCTAGACTAATCTATACCCATATTATTTTTGATAAGTTGTACCAGCTCTGATGTCTCCTGAATGAGATGTGGTCCTGGTAATGTTTCTTCTCTTGCCTCTAACCAACATAGGAGTAAACAACATGACCTACCATAAAGGGGCCCATATGGAGCCATCTGCATAGTCACATGGAAGCTATTATTGTAATAGAACTTATAATGAGACATATTTTTCTCCTATGAACCTATAAAATCAAGGGTTCATTCTTAGATAATTCCCTCTAACACCCATATCATATGCTTAGACTGTCTGTCGACCTATGGTTGATAGGTTTTACTCATAAGTTCCTATAAACCCATTCCATTATAAAATCCTTTCTAGAACCATGCTTTTAAATGAGTGTTCTTGTCTAATATGATGGTATGTGGAACCCTATGAAGATATAAAATCTATTATATGTAAATCCTCCCAAGATCCTCCACAAAAAAGGTCTCCCGAATAGGCAGGAAGTGGGAGACCTTCATCATCCTTCCAGAAATAACCCATTCTAAATCATAGCCTCAAGGTGAATAAGGTAAAATAATCATAAAATTCATTATTAAAGCATCCAATTTCCACTTTGGAATGGGAAATGGCAATGAAATCCCTACTGGTCATTGGTTCTCTGCCTTCACCTAATGATAGGTGAAACATAGAGTAACAAAACCAGTTATCCCTATTTTCATTATGGAACACGAATATAGGTGGTCTAAGTCATGATACATCTTAGAAGGACCATGATGTACTACCCAAATAGAGGCATGAGACTACTGAATCAACTCCTCTCATATTTCTGTAGGCACCCACAAACGTCCATGAATGCACAAGACCTCATCCCCATCAAAACCCAACTAGGTAGCGGGTCCACAACTCAAAAATAAACCATACAATGTCATAGCATTGAGGTGAGATAGGTAAACCTATCATTAAATCCATTGTGATTTTATCCAATTTCCACTCCAGAACAGGAAATGGCTGTAAAATCTCTACTGGTCACTGGTGCTCCATATTCTTCTACTGACAATTGGAACACAGAATAACAAAACCATCTATCTCTCTTTTCATCCCCAACCACCAGTATTGGAAGCGTAAATCACAATACATCTTGGTATAACTAGGATGTACTAACCAAATAGAGGCATGATACTCTCACATAATCTCTTCTCAAACGTATTTGGGAACCCACACACACCCATAAATTCATAATACCTCATCCCCATCAATGACCCAACCATGCGGCCATTCCACAACTGAAACTCTCTCCCTTAGGACTAAGCACTCAGTATCAAAAATTTGCCTCATTACCCTATCTAGAAGTGAAGAGTTCACTACCAAAGCAATAAGAATAGGATTAATTTCACCCTCTTGATTCTCAATATGCATATCATAAAAGAGAGACATCAACTACCATTCATTATTGGCCTCTTGAACTACTTGTGCCTGAGTCTTACGGCTTAGAGCATCAGCCACTGCATTTCCATTCCCAAGCATATAAGAAAGGTAAAAATCAAAACACTATAGGTATTCAACCCATTTTCAATGTCTGATATTTAATTCACATATATTTTATAGGTATTTGTGAATTTTATAGTCTATATATACAACAAACCATCCCCCTAATAGATAATTCCTCCAACAATGCAAGGCATGAACAACCACAACTAGCTCAAGATCATGCATTGAGTAATTTGGATTAAGATGCATCATCTACCAAGATGCATACACCATGAATCAATATCCCTATATTAGAATGGATTTTAGCCTTATTCTTGACGAATCACAATAAATCATATATCCTTAACTGGGATTAGGTAAATTCTAGATTGGTGCTAAATTCAATTTTCCTTTTAACTCCTGAAAGGATTTTTCACATGATTCGTACCATTTCACACCCTTATTTTTCAAACCCATAATAGGTTCTAAAAGGTGTGATAAATACTGAATAAAGTTCCTGTAATAACCATATATCCCCAAGAAACTCCATATTTCAACATCATTCTTGGGTTATTCCCATGAAACCCCAACTCTCACTTTCTATTGGTCCTTGGATACTCATGTATCTAAGATTATGTTCCCTAGTAAGTGAACCTTGTTTATCCAAAAGTGGAATTTGGTGATCTTAGTATAATGCTAGTCCTCTTTTAGTGTACTCAAAACGATATCGAGATGTTTAGCATGATCGTGTCGGGTATGTGAGTATTCCAAGATTTCATCCACGAAAACTACCATAAAGGAATATAAATATAGGTGGAAATCTAATTCATGAGGTCTATGAAAAATATAATGACCCAATGTTTAATCAATGGAAATTCCCTTCTTATAGTTATGTCAGAGATAATCACATTTGGAAACATAATGTCACATCATGCATAAATGAACTTCTAAATACTATGTGACCTTTATAGCCTAGCCATTAAACATAATTTTTTCACTTATGTTATTTCAATTTCTAAAATTCGACATACACAGTTGCAATTAGTAAGATATTTAGAATCTAATAGGACAAACTTAATTTTTGGTGAATTGTAACTTACCCTTATGAATAGTAATATTACCCTTATGAATAGAAATATGTTCCTTATAAATATTAAACTGGCTAAATGAATATTAAACTCACCCATGAAAGTGTAAATAAAATTTAGGAACCTTATAAATGAGATGGAATGTTTTAAAAATTAATAATTAAGTGTTGGTATTTTTGTGAGTAATAAATATTTAATTATAATTTTAAATTAATAAATTTATTTAAAATAAAATTCATTTTCATAAAATGTATTCCTAAATAAATATTCTATTGTCCTATTATTTTAGGATAATTTTATGAGACCACAGTTAATTTTTAAAATTATTATAAAATCAATTTTAAATTTAAAATCTGTATTTTTAAACTAAATAATGATTTTATTTAAAAATTAAATTTCACATATTTAGAAAATTATTTTGAAAAAAATGAATTCCATTTTTCAATTATACACATAAAAATATTTTTAGGGTGATTTTTTGGGATTTTTCTGAAATACTTTAATTTTTGGTGAATAGTGAAATACAATAATTTATGAAATATGCTAAATAAATGAATTTATGGATCATTCTTGAGTCATTTCTGATATAAATGGCCATTGTTTTGAACTCACATACACTAATTACTATATTTAGTCACAATAATCCTCACTATTTCTTGTCTTGTTCAAAATAATAAACTAATGAGTAAAATAATAAGAAAATACCCATCTCCACTACTATAAATACCACCCCTCACACCCAATTCTCCTAGCACCTATAAATATTTGATCCTTGCCTATATTTTTTACAATACTCTTACCTAGTCCATCCCCCACGTCTATGATCTCTTGGTATTATCAAAAGACCAATTATATGTGCCTTGGGGAGGATCTCAAGAGGATAATTCAAGAGGTAAATCCTCTCTCTTTTCTTTTAATTTCCTTACATTTTAAATTTATTTTCTTATTCTCTCCTATAATACCTTTATTCAAATGGAATTATAACTCCAGTACCATACATATAATTGAATTATATAATTTTAATGTAATATCCAACATTAAACTCCTCCCTCCCTCTCTTTTATCTTAAAAATGAAATCGTCTCCCGTGATATGTCAATTTTCCAACATCACGGGTGACGCACTTTTATTTTACTTAAACATGTATAAGGATATTAATAATACCATTAAATTGTTTAAAACAGATTTTAAAGTTTATTTTATAACCCTTTTTATGTTCTAGAAATAACTTATACTCATAATACTAAAATATTAAACAAAACGAGTTCGTTGTGTTCAAAAAACTGCCAAATTTAACCTAAAACAATCATGATTAACTTATATCTAATGAATCATCCTTAGGGTATATAACCAAATACTTTTAGGATAATTTAATATTATGAAGGATTATAAACAACATATAATAAAAATTCTGTATGTTCATCCTCATTTTAAACAAACTTCCATTCATGTACACAAATGAATAGATCATGAAAACTATGAAAATGAACACTCACAAACGATGAAATTAAACTCTATAACTCATCCAAAGGACCATAAAAGAACTTAATAAGACCACAATGAATTATGTTCGTGTATAAAAAGTTCTTTAATTGTTAATTAATTAATCTCATGTGATTATACAAGACATTAAAGTGAAGAAATCATTCAGAAAAAAAGTAAGGGGAATTCTGGAACCCAATTCTCTTTCTTTGGGTTTTCCCACTTTCACACCATTTTCAGTATGTTTATTACGTAAAAATCATTTATTAATAATTATCATACCTTTTATTAGATATAAATTTTTTCAACTTTAGTTTATGACAAACATAATGTTTTCTAAAAGAACTATTTTTTCAAAAAACACACCTTTTACTTCTCAAGATTATTTCCTTCACTCAAGGTTAATGATTCTTATATCAAGTATGGTATTACCTATTTCATTTGTGAACCCAAAGTTTATGAATTTATTCTCATGAAATGAAACCCATTCCTTTCCATGGGTTATTATATATTCAATATTGATATATGTTCTAGGTGGCATGCGTGATATTGTAAATGTTGTGATGTGATAGGTGCACCCATAATTATATAACGTAATGTAAATGTTATGATGTAATGGGTGCACCTGGTATTATATATACTCCAATTACTTGGGTAATATGAAGAACCTCATGAGTAAAGTGAAATATTCATGAACATGATGCAATATTTTTTCACAACTATGTGTGGTAGTTTACCACTAAGACATAATGTTTCATTTTTATGCATTGCCACATTCTAAGTCTTTTCTTAATGACTCCTCTCAAGATTATGATCATATGCCTATGTTATGATGATAATGTTTGTTATCACACCATTTTATATTGTTTCATGTTCTTATCTATCCTCTTACTGATCTTTTATCTCACCCCTTTTTTGATGTATATCATTAAGTGACTACTTGTACTAAGGAGAATTCAAGGGCTAATAAGAATCTAGAGAAGAAGTAATTAAATAAATGTTTATGTTTTATTTTGTAATAGTTATGTATGGTTCTAGTTTTACAAAGACACTAAACCTTTGGATCCTATTTCTGAAATTTTTTTTTCTATTTATCATTAAAATGATGTAATAGTAACGTAAGAAAAATGAGGTCTCTATAAAAACTATTGGCGCATTCATGAGATTGAAAAGAATCACCAAATACTCATACAAGACAAACCTACTATAGAATATTGTATGTGGTATGTATTATGGTCTAACATGAACATTATGGTAGCCCAATATCAAATATATCTTGGAGAAAACCCTCCCTCTATTGAGCTAGTTGAAGAGGTTATTTATACAAGGTAAGGGATACTAGTTATTCAAGGTAAGATGATTCAATTTTTAGTAGTCGGCACAAATCCTAATGGTTCCACCTTCCTTCTTGGTGAAAAGAAATAAAAACCCCCAAGGAGAAGTATTGGGTAATATAAAACCCTTTTCTTCACAGTCATCAAACTATTTATTGATCTATTGAATCTCAGTAGAAGAAATCCTATAAGGAGGAATATATACTAGAGCTTCTCCAAGAACTTGCTCATTAGTGAACTCCACATATCTCTCAGGAGGTAGTCCAGAAAATTCATTGGGAAAAACACCCCTAAAATTATCCAATATAGGAGGGAAATATATATGTTTTATTACTTGGTAATTTAGAAAAAACTATTGACTTGGTCCATCACTCCACTCATCCTGTGATGCTCAAGTCTATATCGACTCACCTGGACATCTCATTCACCCCTGTGAATATAATTATCACCCTCATGTGATGTAAAATATACCCTTCGGTGGTAGAAATCAATGTGATCATGGTAAGATAACAACCAACTCATCCTTGGTATAATGACATCTCACATCATCTCAAGATAGAAGAGTTTCTATATGAAAAGATAATTACCTATCTCAAGGGGACACTCCTTGTATCTCCATAAACTCTTGAATCGGATCCCCAATGAAGTATTTAGATTCATTATTCCATATAATTATTTTATTTTGAGGCCTATACATCTAATTATTTATATAGATATAAACAAATGTGAAGAACCAATGTCAAATATGGAAGAAAACAATGTAGATTCTTCTAAAATCATGCCTCATATAGTAGAAGCCCCATCAATTTTCTCCTAGGGTTTCAACTATATAGCATGTAACTGGACTAATCCATAGACCTAATATATAGCTTGACTACCTGGAGTGTGTTTTTTTATTGTCACTGTATATATTGTGTCTGCCTACCTCGATCATAAATACCTCCTTATCTTGAATGATAGGTATAAATATAGCTCCCTACCTGATACAAAGCTACTGATCCCAATCCTAAATGTGGAGTTGGTGCATATCTTATGTCACTAGGAACTAGAGAAAAGTTTCTATATAAATGATGAATATGAACCCTCCTATTGAAATCTCGGCATTCAACTGGGTCTCTACTGCACTGGGGTTTCATCTTTCCTAGCTTTCCATACTGATGTCATATCACATAATTGTCAGTGTGTGTCTTCTGGTTACCACTAGACCCCATAAGAAACCTCAATGTTATTCTTCCTACCACTAGATAAACTGATTCTATATCACAGTAATGAACCCTCATGGACCTTTCCTTCATCTTCCCTCATATTACACTTTGTGATGAGGTCGTGGTTCACTATCTCAGAAATAGTATTCAACTGAAAGATGTTAACCTATGATCGGATGGAATACACCATCCCATCCTCAAACAATCTCATTGTCAGTAGATCATCACCAGAAATATTTAGAGAAAAATGTTGGAGATTAGTTAAATAAGATGAATATTCCATCACAGTCAAAGCACCCTGATGTAAATGCATAAAATCCTTAGCATAATCAGCTCTCAACATCTACAGGGAAAAGTAGTCATATAAGACTGCATGTAATTCCTTCCAGATCATATCTTTATGATAATATTCCTACATAATAACATCCCACCAATGCTTTGAAGAATCATGTAGTATGTAAGCTATGATCTTGACCATTAATTCTAGAGGCTTCTCTAGATTTTCAAATATAGATAGCATAGACTCAATCCATGACCCAACAACCTGGGGACACCATACCATAATAAAGTTGGTGGATATTACTATTGAAACTCTTGCATCGACTCTTCCATAGTAGGGGTAGGTCCCATGGCTCTTTACATGGAGTGCATTATCCATAAGAAACCCTCCTGAAAATAAGAATTAGCTCCTAGATCAGAAATAATATGTGGTGTCATGGATGGAACTACATGAGGTAATAATGGTGGATCGGGGGCCACCATCTCTAGAACATAGACATTATCACCCTCCCAATGCACAACACGAGGCTATCATGGTGGAATATTTCTATAATTCCAAATTCACACCATAGAATAGGATTTGATAATAGAAATATCAAAGAAAAAATAATATGACATGTACAAGACTTCATGTGTAAGATTCAATACCTCTCTACCTACTCCTAAATCCAGGTCTAGGTTGTGTAGAAGATCACAAAGAACACAAGATATATTCCCAACTACCCACTGCTATGGTCAGGTCAAGGTCAAGATCTTTGTTCCATAGTAGAGATTTCAGTATATGGACTATCAATAGCAATTTATAGATGAAAACACCCTTTAGATTACAATTGGTAACCTCATTTAATGGAAACCATTACATTTAACATTTAGAAATTTATAAATTTTACATTTATATTTATGTATATTTATTTATATTTATGTATATTTATTTATATTTTTGTATATTTATCACATCCTAGTTAGATAAGTCACCATTCACAAGTTATAAGGTCAAAAGTTTATAAGTTACAATTGGAATCTCAAGTAATTACAACCAATACTTTACAATGGTTTAATTAGATAGATAAATATTAAAAATTTATAGAGGCACACACACTTTTTAAATTGAAATTGACATCCAAGTAATTACAACCACAAACTTTCCAACTCATGTATCCAATGTCCCATGGCTCAACATACTATAATTGGATAATTAAGGTACCACTATCAATATATATAGGAAAACACCATTTAGGTTGAAGAAAACACTTTAATTTAATTAAATTATTTTACCCCTTCAAGAAACATTAACACATTTTCAAATATAAAATCAAGAAACTAAAATATTTAGTAGAAAATGCACACAGTCATATAAACATGGCAATACATATGTGTGTGATGTAAATCCTAAGGTACCTACAATGATGAATGAGATCATAACTTCTTATTATATCAAGAAAAGGATAAAAGACATTACATAAAGATAATTATAAAAACCACCCTCCATGTGCATCACCCAATAGTGAAAACAAATCAACTATAATAGTCATAATCTAGAATAGCAATCCTCATCCCATGTAATTTGGATTTTCTTTGTATATGAGTTAGTTACTCATAAGAATAGGCTCATTACCAAAATCCAACACATTCTTATTCTCCTATATACCAATCCCGAACAGTAATAAAAAATTAAAAAGAGATTTGATGCCATATTGTGACATTCCGGACCTAGTTCATTGGTAAGTAACCTGACCTGATTGTCCATATGACCTCAAGCACACCTCCCAATAAGCCAGAGGATGCCGGATAGCTATAGGGGTCTATAATGATCTAGTGGTGAAATTATTCCCCCTTTGATCAAAGTAGTACCACAAGGGTATAAACAATAAATAAATAACCTGATCTAAATAAATAAATAATAGAAAAATATTAAATCATTCATTTCATAATAATCTGTAGGACCATATCATAAACTATAAAAATAACCATATACAAAATGATGATCATGCAATAAAGATTTTAAAAAATGGAGGATGTAAGGGATACTAAGATATAAGAATATAGAATATTCTATAAAAATGAAAAAAAATACCAAAATCCATCTCCATAAGAATCATAAGAATAATCTTGTTCTTATACTCCTAATATCCCATGCTATGAAAAAATCAAGCATACATTATTGGATGCTTACCTTTATCCCTACTGGAATCAATAAAGTCTATATGGGTACCAATCAATGTCCCGAATAGGGTTTGAGTAAAACTCAGTAGGATAGCACCAAGACTATCTAGCACTATACAACCATTTTATATAAAATGAGCAATGTGCAGATATAATAATTATAAATAAGTTATATAACTGAAAACCAAGTTAGCTTTGGTTCTTAAATGACACCTGTCAGACTCTACCTACTTTAGCCCAAGATAAAATGTCTTTAAGTATGTGTCACCATATATATAATATATATTTATTTATTTGTTTATTTATTTATATTTATATTTATATATATGTGTATGTATATGAATTTATATATATATAAACATATATATGTATGTATGTATGTATGTATGTATGTATGTATGTATGTATATATGTATGTATGTATGTATGTATGTATGTATATATGTATGTATATATGTATACTTAGTAATAACTAGGACCCAAGGCCTTACCTAGATGTCCATGAAAAATCATAAGACTCATAGGCTTTACATAAGAGAATTAGCCTAGTATTCATTTGGAAATACAAAACATCATTTCCATTATTTCAAATCAATGATGTGGGTCTTCATTCCCAACATCCCATCCAAGGAGCATGAAGCATCATGTCTAATGTCCCAATAACAATGTGAAATTTCATTTCCAACATCCAACGTTAAAGGACAATGAAACTCCGTGTCCAAAAATTCCCTTAATCATTGCACAATGACAAATATTTATGGTCTATCAATAATAATAATAATAATTCGTTACCCTTAATGCATTAATTTAATCCAAGAAATGGTGAACACACCATTTAACATTACATTTAACCACATTTATCCATGGGTGTGATATATAATTCAATAAATATCAAGTTTCTTGGTCTTACCATACACATTCACTCAAATAAAATTTATCCAATTAAATTTAGAGTCAATCCAAGACCACTTAGAAGGTAGTTTGGTCACATAGACATTAATCAATTCAATGGAATTTAAATAATTCACTCAAAGTGGTGGCACTCATCGAGGTAGACTACCTCTGAAAATTAACAAGGGTCTATGGTAGTAACTCTAACAAGTTTTAATTAATTAATAAGGGTAAAACGCACTTTAGAGGTTATGAAAGGAAAGTCCAATGTGTGGCATGACGGTTTGTGATATAAACATAAAAATTCTTAGGAAAAATTGTTATAAAAATTACCTTATGAAGGTAGAAGAATCCTCATCCAATATTGGCCACTAATATAGGCTATAATGGGACAAAATGGAGGAATAGACAAATATCATAAAAATAGGCAATATTATCTCATATAAAAATAGTGTAGAATGTGGAGAGATAAACCATGAAAGGAATGAAGATGATTAAATCAATTACTATTGGATATCCAATGTGAAAAACAGTGAGTGATTACAAAGTTTTATAAGGTAGGAGGTGCAAAGAATATGGAAGGAAGATAAGGGTGCTTGAGTGGAGGGGTATATGTGTTTTGTGTAAATGGGACTGAAAAGGGATAGGTTAATCTTTGATGAATCCAAGGGATAAATCATCAATTCACCTACTTTTAAAGGGATCATGATTTATCTACATAGTTTGACAAACTGTGTGCCAACCATGTACCAGCACGGTCCAGGGATGACAACCCCTCACACAGTCTAGGAACCTGGTTTTTTAAATCGTGCACATCCTATATAGATTAGTATTTTTATATAGCACCCCCACATGGTCATGCAGATCCCTTACATGGTTAAACTAACTATGAACCCCCTCTTATTAGGCTACATGTTTGATCCACATTGTTACTAATAACCATTCACTAATCATGTTCATCTTGTTGTTTCTCCAAAAAATAGAGCTTTGGGATCCAAAAAACCCCTGGATGCTCTTGAACCCTTCCTTAAACTCTTAGGAACTTTTATTAGAGTAAAATAAGAGGTTTAAATTGGATTGTTAACTATATATACCACTCTAAAACGTTTTCATGTTACATAAATGAAAATAATAAAATTATAATAAATCAAATATAGATAGAAAAGGTTCTGAATTAATTAATTAATTAATCTAATTTGATTATCCAAGATGTTAACTATGTGTTCATAGAGGATATAAACATAAATTAAGGTATCTCTCTGAACCAACCTTTTTCTTTAGGTTATGAAAAATCTCTCTAACTCAATTTATCACTATATTTGATGTTATTAAATGATTCTAAATTCTGTATATATGTCTCTTATATATATATATATATATATATATATATATATATATATATATATTATTTTCCATTCCTTTGATGGGGTAATATGTGCCTTAAGTTTATTTCTAAAATTCCTTATGATTGTTCCTTATGATTGATTCCATTTCCATGGAATGCATACAAATGTACATGCTATGATGGGTGCACCCAGGAAGTGGTCCAATACATTGGGTAATGTTTATTCTCATGAGAAATCATTTTTGAGATTATAGAGTAAACCTAATCCACAATGGGACTTTTTCCACCATGTGATGTTGTCTCGGTGGTCATCCTTGACTTATGGTTATGTCACATTTTATGTTTTTTCCAAATTTCCATGTTTCCATGATCTTATGATTCCATGTTCTTTATGTTATGATATTATATTCTTATTCATTATATTTATCTATTATGATATCATGTTATACCATTTTACTCACATTTTATTCATCAGTATCATGTTTATTCCCTTACTAGGATATATATCTCACCTGTTTCTTTTCTGTGTTACCCGCTTATCCTACGTAGTTTTAGGAGATCAAAGGGATTTTGGATCTCGTTATAGAGGTTAAAATAATTTGTTATTTATTTTTTTCCATTTTATAAATTATGATCCTAGTCTTCCAAAATCACTTGGCCTGAAAATCTTGGGTTTGTATTTATTGGATATTTTTGTTAAAATTCATGTAATAATATGTGTAAATGTTTTGGGTTGTTATATTTGGTATCATAGAAAGGTCTAGTCATTTTGCGGGATTAATACTATAATACTTTAGTAATAACCCTATTGATAAGTCTAAATATAGGAGAGTACCCTAAATTTTTGGTAAAGTATTGAGTAAGTGGCTTCTGAGAAATTATAGCCCTATTTGGATACTACAAGTTGATGTTTTATTGGATTAGATGCATTTATGGGTAATAACCCTGAAAAGAGTTAGTTAGGTATATCGCATTCATTATCCTAGTGCATAATGAATAGACCCTTACTATGCACCTGTTTTGATACTTTTAGGGGATATTATTTGGAAAATTCAGAAAATCTTTACAAACCATTATTAAGGGCTTCAATAGATTATTATGTTAGAAAACATAATAGAGAAATAATAAGGGATAACCTAGATTTAATTATAGAGACTCAAATATTATTATTTTCATGTCATTTATAAGTTATTACCTCTAAGTTTATAGTTTCCATTTTATATATTTATTATTTAAATTATTATCATCATTTTTTTGTTTTAGTTAATGGAAATAAATAGGAGGAATTATAGAAATAACCAATGTGATAGGAAATGTGATGATTTCCGTAATTATATTCCTAACCTTATGGGAGTGGGAGCTAAGAACAGCATGGAAGTACTAGAATAGATGACTCAGGCTATTAATGATAACTTGAATCATGTAGAACACCCTTATTCTCTTAATAAAGATAAAGTTGCAGTTGAGACCTTTATGTGACAAAGGTCTCCTACCATTATTGTATCTTCTAATCCCCTTATAAAGAAAAAATGTATTAACTCCATTGAAAATATATTCTCTCTAATCCAATTCTCATAATTAGATAAAGCCATGATGGATGTCTATAGTCTCTAAGGATAATTCAATCAGTGGTGGAAACTGATTAAGAAAAATAAGTCCAAAGAGGATATTGATTCATGGAATGGAAAGGATTCAAAAATATTTTTCAAAAAAAAATCCTTGAAATCTCTATCTTAAAAAGGAGAGGGAGTTACTTCAACTTAATTAAAAGGAAGATGAGTCTATCTAGTCATATGAAGAAAACATCATAAGGATTTCCTGATATGCCTTCAAATTTTTCATCACATTGAAAGTAAGGTGGACCAATTCTTTAATGGGTTAAATTCGAGTCTATGAAAAGATTTAGTGCATTGAGACTTTGAAATCTGTGAAGAGATTTCCCGTTGTTACCTTAAGGTTGGCGGGGAGATCAGTGACTCTTAGTGTCTCATGGGCCTAGAGACTAAAGTCATAAAATGGATTTTTCTTTTAGCTATCAGTGTGAACAAAAAATAGATCAATTATTGTATTCTATGTATATAATTAATCCATGATTAATTTTTGTAGACTGAACCTTATAGAAAATATTATCATAATTCCTTTAGCGTAGTTTGATTCTATATTAGGCATGGATTGCCTATCCTTATATTAATCTAACATCTACTATTAGGATATGGATATCACTATTCACATCATGATCCATCCTCTAATTTTGTACAAGTTTAAATAGAAGGATGGATATCTTTTGAAATATTTATCTCAAGTGTGGATATTATTACCTTATGAGAAATCATATCTATCTCAAATGATTGAAACAAAAGAGAAAATCATGCTTGAATTTATTCCCATTGTGAGGGATAATATAGATGTATTCCCCTAAGAGTTTCATAATCTTCCTCATTATCAAGAGCTTGACTTCAAAATTGAACTTATACCTATATATTTAACTATATCAAAGACTTCCTACATAATGGACACCATTGAGTTGGAAGTACTAATGAAGCAGTTACAATAGAATCTTGAAAAGTGTTTTATATGCCGGAGTTCTTCAGTGTGGGGTGTTCTGATCCTCTTCACTAATATGAAAGATGGTTCAACGCACATATACATCGATTATTGTGAACTCAAAAATATCATGATAAAGAAAAATTATCCCTTTACATGGATAGATGACTTCTTTGATCAACTAAAAGGGTCCTAGTATTTATCTAAGGTGTAAATTTGGTTGTGATATCACTAATTAAAGGTGAAGAAGTAATATTTTCCCAAGACTACCTTTTGAACAAGGTATGGACACTATCTGATCATATTGATTCCCTTCTAACTCACTAATTCTTCATAAATTTTTATGGAAATAATGAATATATTTTTTATATATTACCTTGAAAATTTTGTGGTGGTATTTATAAATGATATTCTAATATACTCATAAAGTAAGAAGGATAATGATAAGAATTTGAATAATTTTCTAAAGGATTTTTGAAAGGTGGGGTTATATAAAAAGTACAGAAAATGTGAGTTATGGTTGGATAAAGTATCATTATTAGGGAATGTTATCACTAGTAAAGGGATATTTGTTAACCCTTAAAATATAAAGGCAATTGAAGAGTGGCCTAGACTAGTATATGTAATAGATATCCATAATTTCCATGGAATATTTGTGTATTACCAATGATTTTTGAGAAACTTATCATGATTTTCAAACTAACTAACCAAGATTAATCAAAAGGGAGTAATGTTTTTTTGGACTAATTAATGTGAATAAATATTTATGAAATTGAAAAGGAGGCATATCACATCACAAGTCCACACACTACCCGCAAGTGGGGATCCTTTCACAGTATACAGCAAGGCTTCAAGGAATGGATTGATTTATGTGCTAATGAAGAATAATAAAAGTGATAGCTTATTCCTCAAGGTAGATGAAATTTTATGAGAAGAACAATCCAACACATGATTTAAAGTTGGATGTAGTGATCTTCATATTGAAAACCAAGCATAATTATCTCTAAGGGGAGAAGTGTAAAATATATATGGATCATAAGAGCCTAAAATAGATATTCACATATAATGAGTTTAATATTCACTAGTGAAGATGGTTAGATCTAATCAAGGGAAATTAATTATCAATCCACAACCATAATGGGAAAGAAAATAAAGTGTAAGACTCTCTATGTAGAAAAGATATAGTAACCATATCAATGATGAGAATTGATAAGGATCCAATCTTATTATACTTACAAAGGATTGACATGGTGATTATAAAAGAAGGTACATCATCATTCATTTCTCAAATAATTTCTCATCCATCCCTTTTGAAAAAGATAAAGGATGATCAAAGAGATTATGTGGAAGTATAGAAGAAGGTGAAAGCTATAAGAAAATAGAAATACTTTGAGGTCAGCATTAGTGAATAATGATTTGTAAGATTTGTGTCAAGACTATGTGTACTATAAAATCCCGAGATAAAGAAGGAGTTGTTGAATTATACACATAGCTCAACCTTCTTCGTCCACCCAGGGAGTAAAAAGATGTATCAAGATCTCAAAGAGGTCTATTGGTGGGAAAATGTGAAAAAGGAGATCATGGAATATACATCAAAGTTCTCGGTGTGTTAGTAGGTGAAGTCTAAAATGAAAAATTCTAAGGGGGTTATCCAACCATTACATATACCTACATGGAAATGGGAAAATGTCCCCATGTACTTTTTCACTATTCTTTTTAAGTCATCAAGATTGAATAATTATTTATGATTTTTGGTGGATCATCTTATAAAGAATCCACATCTCATTGAAATTCGATAGGACTTCTCACTCAATAAAATTTCAAGGATATATATCATAGAATTTGTGAGGTTGAAAGGAACACCACTATTAATTGTATTTGACTAATATCTATGATTTATCTCTAAGTTAGGGAAAATATCCAACAATATATTAACACCAAGTTAAACTTTAGTATAGTTTATCACCCCCAAATTGATGCCCAGTCTAAGTGAAATATCTAGACACTTGAAGGAATTTTGAGTAAATGCTTGATGGAATTAAAAGGAAAATGGGATCAGTATATTCCTCTAGTCAAGTTCACATACAATAATAGATTTTACTAAAACATTAAAATGGCTCCACATGATATCCCTTTATGGAAATAAATGTATAACCACTTTGTGTTGGGATGGTTTTTTTGAATTCATGTTTTTGTAACTAGAAATGGTTGAGGAAATTGTAGAAAAGGTCAATACCATTCAACTACATATTAGGGATACTCAATGTTGAAAAAATATTTGTGTTTATAATCATTGATGAGACATGGAATTAGAGGTTGGAGATAAAATGTTCCTCCAAATATCTCTATGGAAAATATTCATGAGATTTCGGAAGAAGGGAAAGCTAATTCCCGGGTTCATTGGCCCCTTTGAGATTCTCAATTGCATCGGGATTTTTTCCAATCAACTAGCACTCGCCCCAGCCCTTTCTCAAGTACATGACGTATTCCATGTATCCCTCTTGAGGATGTACATGTCAGATCCCTCACATTTACTTAATTTAGTGGTAGTAAAGCTGGAAAATGATCTCTCTTATGAGGATCATCCTATGAAGATATTTGACTATAGAGACAAAGTTTTATACATCAAGACCGATCACATAGTTAGAGTACTATAGAAAAACCATAAGTAAGTAGAGGTGACATGGGAACCAGAGGAATCCATGAAAGTAGCCTCACCTATTTTCACCTTAGTATGTAAAAAACTTCAAGGGTGAAATTTCTTAAGGGGGAATAATTTAATAACCTATGATTTCATTTATAGAATTTCTCATCTTATAAGTGCATCATATTTAGTAATGCAGTATAATGCACACACACCACATGATAAAACCAACTACATTATATTATTAATTTAAACAATACATTTATAAAATAAGAATGTACATTATAATTGAAAATATTAAAAGGGGAAAATAGAAAATAAGATAACAAAAATATGAAAATTTGGATATTCTCAATCCACCAGAATAACTACACTCATAAAAAACACTATAGAAATAAAGAAGAATATTTGTAATGAAATTTTCATCTTTAAAATAAAAATATATATACCCTTTGGATAAAATATAATTGAATTAATAATGAATGAAATAAGAGGTATTTATATAAAGTAAAAAAACCATATAATTATTACAAATCAGACCGTTGGAATGGTAATTTGTCTATTGAAATAATAACTTGAACATTGGAATAGTAATATAACAATTAGGAATAGTAACCTAACTATTAGAAAAATATCCAAACCTATGTAATTTTAAAATAATATTTATATATCTTATAAAATAAAAAAAATGGCATATTTATATCATGATACAAGTAAATAAATGTTTTAAAAATGATAAAATAAGTGTTTGTATTTTCGTAAAACATATATGATTTATTTTCATTTTTATAACAAATATAAATATTTAAAAGAAATTTTCTTTCAAAAAATGGGTTTATAATTTAATATTAAGTTGTATTGTACTAATGAGATGATTTTATGAGACCACAAGTAATTTTTCAAAGGGTTAGAAAATCGATCATAATATTAAAAATGATATTTTTCAAATAAATGGGGATTTTATTTAAAAATTAAATTTATCATATTTAGAAAATTATTTTCATAAAATGGTTTTTTTAAAATATATACATAAAAAATAGTTAGGTTGAATTTTTGGTAATTTCTAAAATATTTGAATTTTTTTGAATAGTGAAATATAGTAAAATATGATCTTTAACATTATAAGATAAATACATGAATTTTTTAGTCATGGATGAGGTAAGAACCCATTAGTTCAAACTCACATGAACCATTTACTATATATATTCATAATAATCATTACTATTTATAATCTTGATCCAAAATAATAAACCAATGAATATAATATTCAAAAACACCCCTCTCCTCCCCTTATAAATACCACCCCTCACTACCCATTCTCCTCACACAATCTAACCCTTAAAGCATGAAAAATTTATAATAAAATATCTTACCAAAATTATCCCATGTGTCTTAGTTCAACCGGTCTCATCCAAAGACCAATCCAAAGTTCCTTTAGAGGAATCCCAAGAGGATACATCAAAAGGAGAAAGTAATTCCCTCGACCGACTCTTTTAATTTTTCTTCCTCTCCATCCTCCAAAATGAATTCCATAAAACATGGAATAATAAATCTAGAATAATATATATTCTTTATTTTTATAGGTATAATAGAATATAAACCTTCCATCCTCTTCTATTATCCATTTATTCTAAAAATGAAATCGTTTTCCACACTACGTTGGTTCACTACCCCCATGGATGATGAGTTTTTTATTTTCCACTAACACTTTCAAGTTCTGTAATGAATATAAAGACAAAATATTAAATAAAAAGAAATAAGTTTTTGTGATGCTCGGTAAACTACCTAAATGAACTAACCGCTTAATGATAATTTTTTCACTAAGTTAATCATCCCGATGTCAGAAAACATATGGTTATTTGAGAAAATTATAATTTTTGGAGGTACATAAACACCCTTTCATTTCACTTCTTTAGTTACAGTCCCATTTTATAAGAATATCAATAATTATCCACAAATGATCAGACCTTTAAACCTTAAAACAAATGCTCCTTGAACAAAAAAAATGACCATTATATCTCAATTAAATGGTTATAAATGAACATAATAAAATTATAATAATTAAAATATGTATATAAGGTTATTAATTAATTAATTAATAAATCTATTTTGATTATCCATGATATTAAGTGCACGTGATGAACATATCCAAACATATGGTAGGGGATCTCTCTAAACCACCCTTTTTCTTTGTGTTATGACCTTTCTATCTCAAAATAAATCTCTCTCTATATCTATTTGATGTTATAAAATGCTTCTAAATTCTATATATATATATATATATATATATTTCATATATACCTATCTTATTATCCATTCCAATGAAGGGGTGATAAATTCTTAAAGTTTATTTCTAAAATGCATTATGATTATGCCTTATGATTGATTCCTATTTTTTGTAGAAAGCATAATCATGTACATGTTATGATAGGTCTTCCCAAATATAACTATAATACATTGGGTAATTTTTTTACTCATGATAAATAATTTATGGGATTATAAGTAAACCTAATCCACAATGGGACTCTTTCCATCATGTGATATTGTCTTCATGGTTAGTATTAACTTATGTTTATGTCATATCTTATGTTACTACCACATTACCATGTTGAAATGATCTTATTATACCATGTTATTTATTTTATTATCCCATGTTATTATTCATTATCATTCACTTTTATCATATCATGTTAGTTTGTTTTACTCCCATGTTATTCCTTATTATGATTTTTTTTCCTTATTGGGATTTATAGCTCACCCATTTCATGTATGTATTTTTTTAGTTTATCCTATGAAGTTTTAGAATATAAAAGGAATTTAGGAGATCATTGTATAGTATAAAATAGAGATGTTATGTTTTAGTTTCTTTTTTATTTATTATGATCCTAGTCCTTCAAATACACTAGGACTCACAATCTTTGGGTTGTATTTAGTGGATATTTTTATTGAAAAACATGTAATAATATTTGTAAAAGATTTGGGTTTTTATAAATACCATGATTAATTTATGGTTAGTTTATATTGTTTATTATTATTTTATGAGAGATAATCCATTTCCATTTTTGTACTCTTGGTTCCCAAGAACTATCTTCTAGGTCATTGTGATCAGGACCGCCCTTTGGGTTTTTGTAACAAATTTCCCACACTGGTTTATTACAAAATGGTATCATATATCTCTATTTATTTGTGTAATATATTAGTATAGAGATAGGATTTTTAAAACTAAGGAGGTATATCATGATTAGGTGATTTATCACCACCATTATTGATGAAATTTGAGTTTCCATGGGTATTTAGGATTTGTACTTTGAATTTGGATGACCTCATTGACTATTTCTGGGATTTTTTTATACCTATTTAGCTGTGCTAGATAATTTATGGGTTTACATAATTTTTTGGATAAAATTAGAAATTATATGTAGTTTCATGTTTATATCACGTGGTCTAGAAAAAAATTTGATCCTATGAATTTAGTTTTAGAGGCCACTCAGAAGATTCCACAAAACCAGTGCATGGTCGGCCAAACGATGTGGCAAGTTTGTGCATAGTTTTGTATCCCTCTGGAAAATTTTGTTGAACCTCTTTTTATTACTAATGGATCCTAAGTTGGTATATTTTAATCTAATAGGTATCAAATAGGGTTTTATGATGTTTTGATGATAATGTAGTGGATTTTTGTTTTATGTTCCATGTGATATTATTATGTATATCAGCATTTTAAAAATATAGATTTGTATAAAAAGGAAGTTTCATAAAAAAAATTTGACTTTGAAACTAGATTTGGTGATTTATATGAAAAAGTAATTTCATGAATTCTTTATTTTCTAAACTAGATTTTTTGTTTTACTTCTAAAAGGATTTTTCTTCCATGTGGAATTTTCCAAAGTGATTGATTTTTTTATGTAATTTAGAAAATGTTATGAAATTAAAGAAAATTTCATGAAAAGTTTTTGGCTTGTGATTATATCCACATAGTATTTTAGAAATAATGGAGAACTTTATGATGTTAAATTGGTTTTCTTTTTTTAAAGAATTTGATTATCTCCAAATCCAGTCTAAATGTTTATAAAATATTATGAAAGAAGGATTTGGATTTTTATGTTGTGAAATGGATTTTATATGGTTTTATAAATGGATTAAAATGTTTTAAAATCAATTTAGCTTTCATAAAATGAGTTTTTATACTCTTTATTAAATGATGGTGCTTTTAAAGAAATTGTTTTTTTCATTTAGATATTTTTTGGTGAATTTTTTTATTTTGGTTTAATCCCATGGTTATATAGTGATTATGTGAGTTGATTAGTGATGCATGAATTTTTTGGGTTCATGTTTCATGTTACTTGTTGTATGAATTCTAGATAATTCTTGATAAAATGTGGAAATTCTATCTCTATGGATGAACCTTTTAGTGATTCTCCTCACAGTTAGGTGTGAATCTTCCGGTTTTCCACTCTACCCATACTCTAAATAGAGTGGTAGATACAAAACGTTCTTTTCACTTTGACTTATTAAATAGAAACTCATTTACATTCTATAGTGATCAATGATTTATTTGGGTGGTGTAATTGTTTGAGAGGATCAATATAATATCTAATTATATGGAAACTCTTGAAACATTATTTTTAAATATGATTGAGTTTGTGAGCCTTTATCCAGGTGAGTGATCGGTGAATGATTATTCCATTAATTTTCTATATTCGGTGTTATTTTATCTGATCTAGTCATTAGTGGATCCTTAAGGGATTATTTATTTGATATAGGGATTCATTAAAACCATGTATTTTTTTTATTAGAGTTTGAACTCATATTTTATTAGGAATTGGTTGAGATGGAATCTTAGACATGGTTTATACTCAAGTGATATTCTAATTTGAGAATTATGCTTATTGAGTTTAGAGGAGATTGTCTTTTATATGATTATGGATTATTTATTTCTTTCAGTATTTTCTCCATCCTTGTTTTTTATAGGTGTGATTAATTTTCATTATGCTCACACCCCATTGATATTTTATGCCTCATTAGATGGATATTTGATGATAGCTACGTGATGGTATTTGGATTTGATGAATTGAACATATAAAGCCTTGGTTACATGCTTGGGTGACTAGGATGAGTACTATACCAATTTATATTATGCTCAGCCTATTACCCGATCTGAGATTATTCCTTGTTTGTGTTTCTATTAGTTTCACCATGAGTTGGGTATAAGGTTATTCTCCATTTTTCTTCATGACTGAAGATTATAACCCATGTGGATTATTTGATGAGGCATGTTTGGATTGATATATCTTTTCTATTCTTATATTTTATTATTTTTATGGATTTATAGACCATATATTAGGGTCCTTTTGAGTATCGTTTTGGTTACTGATTTCCTCGAGAAATTTTGAACTAGTCTCTTGGATAATTATTACAATTGATAGATGATTATTGTTTCACTTAATCTATTTTTAGTGAAGAAATTTTTTTATGGTCCTATCCTTTTTTTAGGATTTTACATTTCTTATCTATCCATTTTTGATGATTTATAAATGGGGTAGAGACCAATTATATGCCTCCAGAATATTGAGTTTCAGATTCATTGATAGTGGTTTAGATTATGCTTGGAGATGTTTAATGATGCTTGATGATTGATTCTATTGATTTTTAGGAGTGGTGTGTTGTTTGGTGATCATCACTCATTAGAACTATTGATTTTTTTTCTTATCCCACCCACCTATTATGTTGGGTGTGGAGGATTTCAATTTCCATTGATTTTACTCTTATTGACAACTTTATAAGGGTATAAAGTGGAATCTTGGGGAGAATTGTGGCACACACATATCACTATAGTATTTAATATTATACTATTTTAACTTATTTTAAATTTTTAGTGGTGTTTTGGGGTTTTCTAGTTCAATAGTTCTGGACTGTGGGATAGTTATGCCATGACCTAGGTGGGTCACACCACGATGAGTGTGTTAGGTGTTTTTAATTTCTAGGTTGGTAGTAGATGATTCCATGACATTTTTAGGACACACCATTACTATTAATTAGAGTAAATTTTTAGGAAAAGTACCTTTTTTAAGAATAAAAAGTTCATTTTTTTCATAGGAACCTATGCATGAGGTTTTTACCTTTGTGAATTTTTTATCTAGGCAAAGGTCACATCGTGATAGGGGTGGTCGCACTATGACATGAGTTTCCACCTTGAGTAATCTTGGTGATTAAATCTCATACCATGATGGGTATATATTTCAACATGACATAACCATGAGTAATAATCTTGTGGTTATATTCCTCTTTGGTGGAGGCATTTCACACAACTATATAGGAGGTCATACCCCAATGTGTCCTTGAAAAGTTTTAATTTTTTGATTTTCCAGTTCTACATCATTAGATTTTAAGGGGTAGGTCCTATTTTTTCCCCTCTAGTTCATCTTACACTTAGTAGATATTAAGATATCTCCTCCACCCTTCCTTCCTCTATATATTATTTCCTCATCCTTTTATTTCGATTGGTTCTTCAAGGTTAGAACCTAGTTCATCTTCTTCTCTACTCCATACTTCCATTTCCCCTCAGTTTTCTTTTATATCATGAACCCTAAAACATTTTAAGGTCAAATTTAGGGTTTGGTATGGTCTAATCAATTGGATTTAGTTATTTAGGGATTATATAGGTTGTTTATTTTTGAGGTTTTTATTCCACCATTAAAGGTGTATGGTGTCCATTTAACTGAGGTAGGTGTTTTTGTAAAATTCCTTTATTTAATAGTTTCATGAAATGTTTTAGTGTTATAAATTCTTTTCCAATCAATCTATATATATTTATGAGACACTTTAGGGGTTTGTAAAAAATCATGGTTTTCTATAATTCACATAGTTTATTTTTCAATTTATTTTTAGTAATTCATTTTGAACTAATTTTTTTATATACTAAGTGTTTATTAAAATGAATATGATGATATTTTTAAATGATTTTGATGATAAATTAGGGGTTTTGGACCGTTTTGTTTTCTAAAGAATACGATCGATGTTTTAAGGGTTGTTTTTTCATTAAAGATATATTTGAATTTCAGGTGAATCTAAAGGGAATAAATCTTCATTTTAAAAGTGTTAATTCTTGTTTATTTTCAATGGATTCTTCTTAACATGGTTTCCCATGTTGAATTTAAAAAGTCTCATTTGTAATTTGATCAAAAATGTTTCATGGCTTATATGTCATGGATGTTTTAATGCTTTTACCTTCAAGCTTGTTTTAAAGACCCATTTGGAACAATTCTAAATGAGTTGCATGATATTTTGTGAGACCCTTTTGTAACCCTTTGTGTGATACCATGTATAGTCTTGTGCTCTTTTGGGAAGATTATTGACTACGTGATTTCTTATGAGAATTTGAAAAATGGGTTGTTTCATGTTAGGGTGTTGGAGGTAGGATGTAGATTGTTTTTTATGAATTATTGTTGAATTTTATTATCATTTGGCTATTTTTTTATTGCACACCTTCGATTGTAAATATCATGGTAACCCTAGTTATTTGAGTAGAAGTTTTGGATGAGAACTACTCTATCTTAGATTGTGATCTAACTAGGGTTCATTGTCGATGTGACCTTGAGATCTATCAGGTTGGATTGATTTTTTAGGTTCGTATAGGGTTAGGTGTTTCATGATCTAGGTATAATATTGTTTTATACTAGAACCTAGTGAGTTAATTATGATCCCTAATTATTTTTAAGGATTCTATTATAGGATCCCCACTCTATATTTTTATTATATCCCCTTGTTATTTATCTTGGTTTTTTGAATCCTTTTTCATTATTGATGCTTGTTTATGTTAAGCCTCTTTCATATGATGGTGATCATTGATTGTATGAAATATTTAATATAGTTTTATTTACACATCAATTTGGTTTCAAAATGAGTTATGTGAAATTTTTTCAAAGATGAAAATTAGTATGGTTTTGATTATGTAAACTTAGAATTACACCTCTTTAAATTATTTAAGGTTTTCTCCATCTTAAATGGTTGATTAAACCAATTTGTGAGAATAATATTTTTAAATTTATTTTAAATGATCTTTTATTTTATTTTATTGGGTTTGAAATTAGGGTTTTCAAGCTATATGTGATTTTATTTTCCATATAGATTTTCCTTGATTTTGGGTAAAAGATAAATGTATGAAATGTTTTCTTTATTCATTGCATTTGGAAACCCTTATTTTTTAAATGATGTTCATACTAAAATTTATGTAATGTTTTATAAATGGAATTATATGGACTCTTTAGTGAAATATTACTGGGCCTATTTAGGTCACACCCTGCATGAACACCTATTTGTGATTATATAGCTCTTATGTATTTATACAGATGTCAAAATAGTGATATTAGATTGTTTTTTGTTCATTATTACATTGATGGATAATATGGATATAGAGAGTGAACATGGGTCATGTAGAGATGTTAAAGTTATGGCTTGGGTTGTTTATTTATTTATTGATGCATGTGTATCGTTCAATTCAGTAAGGTGTATTATTTTTTTGGCCTTCACTATATTGGTTATGTGATGTATTTGTTACACTATATATTATAAAATAATGTTGGTTGTTTTTTATTTATTAGGTTTTAGAATGAGATTATTCATTTCTATTGATTATGTTGCTTTTGGATGTCCACTATTCTTATGACATGTTTTATTAGTTCCAATATCTGGAATAATTTATTTGATATTCATAGAAGTATAATGTAAAGACAAACCATGCTAGATTCTCAGTTATTTTCCACTATGTATTGTTTTTATCTAATAGAGAAACCATTCCCAACTATGTATTCTTGATGCTGAGGAACTAATTACCAGGCCATGGGAATCCAGAACACCCTTAAAATTTTATAACAAAATAATCTGGACCGATTCATGATTGTGGTAGCTAAAACTTTTCATGGAATTCAATTACATTGGATTTGCTTATTTTTTACCACAATTTTTTAAAATGAATATTATATGAGATTATATAGAATTATGAAATCCACAGGGCAGTCTTATGAATAATTAATTATTATGTAGATGTTAAAATCCTAATACTACTATTACTTTTTATTCATAATAAACTATTACTACTACAGATTCAATAATATTCAGTACTAACTTTTATAAACACTAAAAAACACTCATAAATGATATATTTTATCAGTGTTAACTAAAATAACTGATGAATGTACCCTTTATCAGTGCAAAAAAAATCACAGATAAAAGGATACCATTTTCAGTTCTTACTTTAGCTCTGATAAAGAGCTCCTTTATCAGCACTTCAATTTACACTGATAAATGGAACTGTAAATAATTTAATTTATATATATATATATATATATATTAATAATATTTATATAACAAAAAATTTATATATTTATATAAATAAAATATATATTATAAAATATATAATATAAGATATTATACATCCTCCCCCACTAAACATACATGGAAAACAATTGCAGTTAATAAAGGGGTGTTTCCTTTGTTTAATAAAATGGGCTTGACCCCAGACTGTTTTGAAGTAAATAAATATTAATATAAATATATATAATTTATAAATACATATTTATAAATTATTAAATATTATTTATTTAGTATAAAATATATATTCTTTTGTTTATTATTTTATACTTATTTATAATTATATATAGTTATAATTACACACACACATGTGTGTGCGTGTGTGTTAAAATACAGTGATGTGAAATATATAAATACATAAAATATATTTCATATTTTAATGTAAAAATTTATATTTATATTAAATATTTAAAATATATACATATATTTGTATGTTTTTTGTATTCATGTGAATGCATGTGGATGAAAGGGTGTGTTTTTATATGCATGTATGTGTATATATGTATGCATATGTTTGTTTATGTATGTGTGTGTATTTGTATGTATGTGAATGTATACATATAGATGTGTGTATGTATGTGTATGTATGTGTATGTATGTGTATGTATGTGTATGTTTGTGTATGTATGTGTATGTATGTGTATGTATGTGTATATATGTGTATGTATGTGTATGTATATGTATCTATGTGTATGTATGAACTTATGTTTACATATATATATATATATATATATATATTGTGTATGTGTATGTTTATATATGTGTGTTTATGTATTTGTGGTTGTGTATTTATGGGTGTATATGTTTATGTGCCAATGAGCCTATAGTCGAGTGGTACAGGCTCCTTCTTGGCATTCAAAATACCCGGATTCAAATCCGAGTGGGGGTAGATTTTATGAGGTACTGTAGCAGTGGAACAGTTCACCCAAAATGGGACTACGAGCCAGATATTTAGGCTTTTGGTTCACATGGCCTTTGGGCCACATGGACTTTGGGCCACCAAAGGCCTTGGGACCATAGGGCCTTTAGGCCTACAAATGATGGGCCAAAATTGCATCGAAGAGAATTTCTTGGCTAGTGGAGAAGCATAAGGGAAATGGAGGGACCTGATGATTAGTTGGATATGGAGGTTCCATCATAGAGAGGCTAACACGCACTAGTTAAAATACCCCAGGTAGGGGAGGAAGTGATGACTAACTACGAATGTGAAGTCTGGACTACAAGCTAGAGTGACGAATGGAGAAGACAAGGAAAATGGGTTGCTTCAGTGTGGGGTCGTGGGATTCGGTCTTTGAGACAAGAATTAGCCTTATGTCCCTAGGCCTACGAGTTATGTAATGACCTTGTTCCACTGAGCTTTCAGGCCATGCAAGGGTTACCTCTCAACCCAATTAAAAAGATGATTATCCATAAATAAAAATAAAAAACTAAGGCCTCTGGGTCATTATAAGCATAATGTATGCTTATGTTCATGTATATATGTATATGTATGTGTATTTGTATATGTGTGGATATATATATATATGTATTTTCTTGTATATATGTATTTTTTATGGAGTATTTGTATGTTTATGTAGTATCTGTATGTATGTGTATGTATGTGTAGGTGCATGTATGTAATTAAATGTATGTATATGTGTATGTATGTGTATGTATGTGTATGTATGTGTATGTATGTGTACATACACATATAAGTGTATATGCATGTATATGAATGTTTGTGTATGTATGTGTATGTGTATGTATGTAATGTGTATGTCTTTGTATATGTATATTAATATATTATTATATAAAAGAAAAAGTCATTTGTTCTTTCAATTTCACATATAAATATATATGTGTGTATGTTTATGGGTATCTATATAAACATATACGTACACATAATCACATGAAAAGGCATATGGTTTTTTAAATGAATTTAATTTATTTTTTTTATAGAAATATATATATATATATATATTATTGTAATTTTTTCATTTTTTAATATTTATTCATTATTGTTAAATTATAAATATTTAATATTTTTAATATCTTTTTAATTTATATATTTAATATTTAATATTTTTTACTTTAATACTATTGTATTTAAATCTTTATACATTTATTATTTAGTCATTTTTAATTAGTATTTTATTGTGAATCTTTATTCTTTAAATGTAATTTTTAATATTTATTCATTTTTAATATTTTTTAACTAATATAATAAAGATTATTAATTTATTCTTACTATTTTTTGTTATTTATTCAATTTTAATTGTAAAATTTTATTCATTTTTAGCATTTATTCAGTTAAAAGTATAGATTCATTTTTTAATATTTATCAATTTGTAATATTTTCTATAATTTTTTCATTTATAATATTTATTAATTTAAATGTTTATTCTTTTAATATTTTTTGTAATTCATTTGTTTTTATAGTTATTTAAACATTTTTAAATATTAATATTCAATACTTTTAATGTGTTTGTAATTATTATAATTAAAATTTATTTATTTTAATTTGTATATTTTTGTATTTAAATCTTTATACAATTAATATTTATTCATTACTAATTAGTAATTCATTATAAATATATTTTTTTAAAAGTAATTTTGAATGTTTTTATTTTAATATTTATTCATTTTTAATATTTTATTAATTAATGTATTTAAAATTATTAATTCATATTTATATGTTTGTGCAATTCATTAATTTTTTAATTATTATGCTTAATTAATTTTTTATATTTATTCATTTATTTATATCTATAAATTTTTAATATATATTCACTTTTAATTTTTTTCTAATTTATTCATTTTTAACATTTATTCATTTAATATTTCAATAATTTGTTCATTTTTAATATTTTTTCTATATTTTTATTTATTAATATTTAATATTATTAATAAATTTTTAATTTATATTATTTTTTTTAATATTTTTTAAATATTAAATAGTAATTATTTATTCATTTTTAATTATTATTTTATAATAGAGATTTGTTATTTAATGTATTTTTTAGTATTTATTCATCTTTATGTTCGTATTTATTCATTTTTAATATTTTTCGTAATTTACATAATTAATATTATTTATTCATTTTTAATATCTTTGTAATTTATATAATTAATATTATTTATTCATTTTTAATATTTTTTATTTTATATAATTATTATTATCTGTTCATTTTAAATATTTTTTTTAATTCATATAATTAATATTACTTATTATTTTATTATTACATATTCATTTTTACAATTTTTGTAATTTATTAATTTTTAATATATTTTTAATTTATTATTTTTTAATATTTATTATTTTTTATTATAAAGTTTTTTTTATTTTTATTATTCATTTTTATAAAATTAGTAATTTATTTTAATTTTTAAATTTCATTTTTAAATTTTATTAACTATTATTTATCAGTGCTAAATATTATCTTTGGCCACGCTAAATTTTGCGCTAATAAATCAATACTTTATTAGCATTATAATTATCTCTCGTAATTATAGAAATTAGCTCTCATAAAAAGTGATTTTCTTTTTAACACTGGTTAAGGTATCTTTTATCAATGCTTTTTTACTAGTGTTGATAAATCCCTTTCCATTCTTTTAAAATTGCCCTAACAGATATATCTACTCCTCATGTTGTTCAAGCTTTTCCTGAAAGGTGACCTCTATTATGGTTTCATGGAATATTGAGGGTGAATCCAAAACCTCAAAACTGAAGGTATGATATTCGAATCTTAGTTTTACATATTTCTCAAATGATTTAGTATACATGCATCGTTTTTTTGTGATTATTCCCGAACAATGGTGCTCACGACTCCCCTACTAATCTTTTGGTCTCACACCACCATTTTTTCTCTGCTTGGGATTCTTCTTCTCATGTTATTGCAGAAATGATTATTATCTTTTTTTCCTTCCCTTGTCTTCAATGTATTCTTTGTTTTGTCACATTGATCTACTGTCCACCCATTCATTGGTTAAAAATATGTGTTTGTTTAATGAAAAGGAATGATATGGTTTTAATTTCAGACATATATTGTTATTATTTGAAGGAATGAAGTAATCTAGGTTGGGATTTTGAAATTTTATTTGAGTTAGAATGTAAATAATTGGGTTCAAAACCCATGGGACTAGTTTTTCGAGTTTTTTAATTAGAAAGAAAATAAATAAAATTATTTTTGAGGTATGTAAGGTTGAAATTTGGAAGTTTGAGTTGATTTTTCAAAAATATTATGTATGTAATGAAATTTTATGTCAGTTTATTCTTTATATGGTTTTGTTACTTCTCTCTGTATTTCAAATCCAATGTTGTCTAGGCTATTTTGTAATGGTTGATAAATGATTATTTAAATAACTAAAAATGGGTTGTCACACCTTATTCCTTCTTTGTAATGTGTATTTTGTAAATTTAAAAATCTTCATTAAAATGGTTCATGCCACCTTATGCCTTTAAATATGAAAAAACATTATGAAAAATAAATAATTTGTTTTTGATATATGTTTTAATAGTGAAATATTATTATATATACTCTAATACATATCAAGTTATATAAATCCATAGTTTTCATGTGCACATTGATGCTGATTGGGAGTGAATTTTTTCCCTTGATGAATCCATTCCAAAAATAGAATGAATTATTATATGTGTCTTCTAGGAATAAAAAAATAAGCATTATTATAATTTTTATTCATCATCTTCAAATTTTTAACAATTTTTTGATGCAATAACAATTTTTATAAAATATGATGACTATTTATGTGTGTGTGTAAAGAATAGCCTTTTAGGAATCTAAGATCATGCCTTTTGTGTATTTATTTATTTATTGTTAAATATGAATATTATTTAATCAGATATGATGAATATAAATTGAAAATGGATGAATATCAATCATATGAAAAAATATTATGAATATGGGGTTAAATAGTTCATCATGTTTGAAAAATAGCATGCATAAGACCCTTCTCAAATCCTTTATTCTTGTTTATGTGGTTGTTAATCAAGATGAATTATTCTAGAAGAGTTATAAGAACACTTGATCTGTTAAATAATAGATCGAAGTTATAAATTTTATACTAAACATGGGGAAGAATTTAATGTAACTATTGATTGGGATAACATTGCAGTGTATGGATCATTTGATATGTATACAAGTGTGATCAGCAATAAATATCATATGGAGGGTATGATCACAAGTGTAAATGGTGATGGAGACTATGTTTATGAAATGATAATTGTAGTTGAAGATAGACTTCATGATTGTCCAAATTTTCTTAATATGTTAAAGAGATCTGCAAAGACTCCATTGTATGTGAGTTTTAAATATACATCATTTTTTTCCATACTAAATCTATATAATTTGAAGGATGGAAATGGATGTAGTGGAACAATATTTATAAAATTGATTTCTCTCTTGAATGATATGCTACTAGGAGATAATGATCTTCCTTACATAAAAAATTATGCTAAAATAATGATATGTTTAACAGGTATGACCACTGAAAGAATACATGTCTATCTAAATGATTGTATATTTTTTCACAAGGGCCATGAATCACTTAAAAAGGATATAAGTTTTGTGTTTCTGGATACAAGAAAATGAACCAAGTCCTTTGAAATTTGTGTGGTACTTTCCAATCATTCTAGGATCTAAATGTTTATATGAAAGTGAGAAGATAACAAGATAATTGATGCATAATAAAAATACAAGATTTCAATATGGAAAAATTCATCACCCAGTAGACTCTCCTCAGTGGAAAAAAATTGATCATGAGTATCCTAAATTTGTAAACTAGTAGATAAAACTCAGTTTTCCTTATCTATAGTGGGAATGAATCCTTTTGGTGTACAAATTATCACTCACAATACATGACCAATTATGTTGGTAAATTATAATTTTCCACCATGGTTATACATAAAGGTAAAATGCATTATGTTGTGTCTTCTTATATCAGGGATAAAATAACTAGGTAATGATATTGATGTTTATTTGGATCCATTGATTGATAATCTCAAATTAATATGGGATTCAAGTGTTTTATTGTATGATTCTTATAGTAATGAAGATTTCCTATATAGAGAAAATTTATATAGTATGATAAATGACTTAATTTATTATGAAAAATTTTCAATATATATCATTAAGGGAATTTTATGAAATCTCATTTATGAAGAGGATACACACTCAGTTAGGTTGAATCATTCCTTGAAGGCTACATTACTAGGATATCACAAATTTTAACCCTGATAACATCAATACCAATTTTCAAAGACATCATTCGAGGGGAATTTATAAGAACGTACAACACTATCACCACTACCACGTATTCAATATTTTTATAATATAGCATCTTATACCTTAAATAATATATAATTACATGATTTAAAACAAGGGTTTCACTTTATTAAATTTAAAGAATATTTTAGGTTATATTTTTAGAGAATTAGATAAAAACATTACATTAGAAAGTGTACATGTTCACACATTATACATTTTTTCACAAAAACAAAGCTTTAAGTTTACACTCATATTTCATTCAAGACGCTTTTTCTTTATTTAAGACAAGTCACCATAGTGTAAATATTGACCTTTCTAAAATTTCTACTCAAAATTAGATCATATGGAAAACTTTTGAAAATATGGGATGAGAAAAAAAAAAGTTAGATAAGGGTTATAAAAATAAAGGTATCATGTTAGTCTAGTAAAAAATGGGAAAACCCATGATAATGATTAACTTTTTCACAATAAAACTTTGAGCACATAAATAAAACATATTCAAAATAAAAAATAATACTTTTCTCAAATAAAACATTTTAAAAATCATAGTAAAATCATGAAACAATCATGAAAACATACCTTTGAAAAACAAACATTTCACCATTAAAAGTTCACAACTTTCCTTATCTTATGAAATCAAAAAATTTCCATAAAAACCATTAGAAAACATAAAATAGGTATCTTAGAGCATCATATTCCTAACCTATGTACACTCAAGTTTAACCCCTGAAATAAATAACCAAATCCATATTAATTCTAGAGGGGTAACCACCCCAGTTATCTCCCTCTTTTTTGACTTCAGAGACTAAATCACTACCCAATGAATTAGAGAGCTATATTAGGATCACCCCGTATAATGATCTATATCATACTCACCCATTATCATATATAATTATCAAGTAACATATCATAAAAAACTTTTTAATCTTGCAATTTTTCATCATAAACCCCTTGAAAAACTCATTTGAACCCATAAGGAAATCACTTTTCATTTTTGTATAAAAATACAGAGAAATATCCCTTTCCTTTTGAAAAATCTTTAAAATGAAAAATTTCCCAATGAAATAGGGATTTAATTTACTTCGTAAAACCATGAAAACATGAGTATTAATATTTATAATAAATAAATGCCATATTAATAGAAAATTGCACTCATTTTATATATGTTAAAAAACATTCTTGTTGCACTTTGGTAAAAATAGTCAAAAGTAACCTCCACGGAAAACATTAAAAACATTCCTTTTTAAACATTTGTAAATAAATTAAAAATTAGTTAAAAATGGAATTTAATATTCTTTTAAGTATAAATAAGAATATTATTGAAACATGTTAAAGATCATGGACATTGAGGAAAAATATTTTAAAGAAATGCATTAAAACATGGTATTAAAGAAAAATCTATTACGACTTTGGTAACTTTTTGAATCAAAATATCATTGAAAGAGAGAAAATTAAAAGGATTTGTAAACCACTTTAATTTTAGTAAATTAATGATAAAATACTTCCATATAGTATTATATACACCATAGAAAAAGAAATCATGTGGTTAAAATGGAAGGAGTCTCAAAGAAAGGAAAATTAAGATGTCAAATCCCCTTGCCTTAAATAACATCCCGTGTCATATATTTTTTAGCTCTTTGATAATAAAATTATATTGGTTATTTACTTGATTGGGAACATTTTTAATTTTAATTACATTATTTTTATTCTTTTTATTTCATTTATTAACATATTTTATTTAGTTACTAAATCGACTGAGTTCACATTGGACATTTTGAGGATATTTAGTTTACAACCTCAAAAAAAAATTGGTGCATTAAATGAAGTCAAAGGGTTATGTTTACATTAACTAATCAATCTTAAACATTTTATAATTACCATATTTATATATAATATTTAATTTTAAACCCAACCCTGTTAGGCGGTCAAGAAAAATGAACCACATCATTTTATAGAGACTGTAGTCTGTACGTACGCATGAACGATGATTTCATTTTTCTAATGGGTGTAAAATAAATAAATAAATAAATATTTTACTTGTACAGAATTTAAATATATTATAAATTTAATATTTATTCATTATTTCCATCCTTATGACCATCCTTATTAGGTGTAAATGAAAAAATAATCACATCGCTTTGTGGAGGTGGTATTACACACGTACACACGAGCAACGTTATAAATTTCCATCAAATATAAAGGGTGAGAAGGTAAGTAATATATTATCATTAAAAATCTTAATTATGTATTAAATATCATATATATTCATTTTTTTCCATCATTTTAACCAGTCATATAATCCAGTGAAGAGAAAAGAAACACATCGCTTTGTGGAGGTGGTAGTCTACACGTATGCGAGTGATGTTTTAATTTCTCATATGATGAAATAAAATTGTACCATAACATAATAATATTTCATTACATGAAATATTTTTATGATATTATTTCATCATGGTTAATTTCACTAACCAAGTCTGGATTCCATCCAACCCGACATTCGAGACTATCCGTGACATGGCCCGAAGGGCGTTCTTGTTCCCCACAGGCTGTAAACTAGTGCCGGACATCAAAATAATCACAATGTGAATGATTTTTTCCCAAATAAACTAGGATCAAATTAAATAAATCTAAACTCACCAATAACCAAAAATAAATGAATCTCAGTAAATATGAAAACTGATCCAGATATAATAGCTGAAAAAAACAGAAACTATATACAAATTGAGACCAAACCATGTTACACAATCTCCATGTCACCTCTTGGTCGCCACTAGCCACATGTCCAACCTGCACTTAAGGAACACACCAAAACCAAAATCCTGAACCTGCAAAATAGCTTGGGTCTGCCGATGTGGAGTGGAAACAGCTCAGTAGGAAACCACCAGAGAGAGTGATTCCATACATTTCATTTCCCTAAGACAATCCACAGACACTATTTTGAAATATGTTTATGAAAATAGGCTCTTAAACATTTTGATAAACCAAACATCATTTTCCAAAATTTTCCCTTTCTAAATAACTCACATAGATTTCCTTTTCAAAAACAGTTTCACCTTCCACAACCCATTTCAAGACCTAAAATATAAGTACAAATCCCAAACCAAATAACCAAAAGGTCTATACAGAAATTAAATGAAACAAGAAGGCACAACTAGAAAATCTAATAACCAATATGCATCAGAAATAAAACTGAACATATCAAAATCCAAACATAATCATTTTCTAAACATCTTTAATAAAACCCCCCATGGAGACACATTTATCAAATAAAATTTCTTTTAAAATAACATGTATACAATTTATACCATATAGTTAATGTTATCAATACATCATATAAGCAATATATCACAATAGAGCACCATGGAAAATCCCTATGGGTAACTATCATAAGTGAGACACTATGAACCTTGTACCTCAGTGATCAGTATCCACCAACTCAACTACCAACAGCATTCACATGCACAAGCCACTAGGAGGGATTATCCCAAGGGCCTAATGATCTCAAGATAATAATCTAATACCAACATTATTCCCATGAATGATCCACTAGGAGGGATTATCCCAATGGCCCAATAGTCTCTGATCATATCACATGTTTAGTTAGTGTTGCAATTGTAAATCTTGCTAAGTGAATATGTCCTTTCCACTTCCGATTCAACTAGCATTAAACCACTAGAAGAATCTTGGATTTCCACTTCTGAATCACTAGCGTACTAGTTCTAGTTCACCCACCTAGATACCCATCATTCCCTTTGTGATAAAGATCCATTTCACATATCACATGAATCGAAACCTTCATACACCCAAACCAAGCATTACAATCACATGAGGAAATCACCACTTTCACAATTCATATTGATCCAACGATCAAGATCATGAAGAAACCACCATTTCCATAAAAAACCACTTTCCAACAACAATATAAAATAACAACTGGGTCTCTAAACCACCCAAGATTTCAATCCATTTTCCAAAACATTATAATGTTCCAACCCGGAATTCACATCACTTCACATCAAAATCAAATTTTATAAGATAATAAAAAATTCCAAATGGTCCTTAAGAATTTCAAATCCAAATACATCTACGAATCTCCTTTTCACATCATTTCTAAAATCAATATAAAACACCACTTTCACATGTGAAATTTCAAACGGGCCTTTATATCTCAAATAAAAATTCATTCCTAAGCTAAATTGAAAACATGAAATAATATAGAATGTTCCAAATGGGCCTTTAAACCACTTTCACAACTCATGACACACATTTTAGAAACATAACATGAAAGTTAATGCCTAAAAACACCACTTTCTTTATAAAACCATCTTCTATCACACATTTACCTCAAAACCACTTTAAAACACGGTTCACACCTTTCACACAATCTATTTAATACATTTATAAATCACAAAAAAAAGAATACTTTCAACTAAATCATTTTTTATTTATGAAACCACCTTCTAACGCATGTGCACTTCAATACACTTTGAAAAATCCATTTTTAAAAGACATATCACTTGCCTTTAAACCAATACGATAAACCACACATGAGTTTCATAGCATAAAATCCACCCAATTCCATACACAATACCCAAATCACAATCAAATCACCTTAATAAAATATAACTAAGGGAAAACACCACCCAAAGAACCCAATTTCACTTTAAAAGATCAATTAGTGTTTTATCAAACACCATAAATGCATTTAAACAAAGACCTAAGTAAATAAACCCTTTGAAAAAACATTTCACCCCAATTTTACATCATATAAAAACCAAACAAATCATCCCAAAACATTAAAAGAAAGCAGAAAACATTTATCAACCATTAAGGAAAGCTCAAGCATCAATAAAATGTTCCAAAAAATAAATTGATGAGAACACCTACCATAATGACCTGTGAATGCAACCAAACTCCATGGAAAGGAAGAATACACCCCAAGAGACAATCCATACACCCAAACATCAAAGAAATAAACTCACATATCAACCCATTTTGTTAAGGTTTGACCAAAATAGAAACCCCACCAATAGAAAACAATAACTAAAGATGGGAAATAAAAGATAAGAGTAAATCAACCAAAAATTACAATATCTTACCTTAGGAACCTTCAATGAGCATCCATGGAGGTTAGGGAGTAAGGGAGGAGGATCTTGGAGGCTCTCATGGTGCGCCTAGGTTGAGAAAGGGAGAAAAATCCAGAAATAGGGTTAAAATATTGGAGAGGAAAGATTGGAATTTAACATTTTTAAGAATCTAGGTAGATATCATGGTTTGGCCACACGGTTTTCCAAACCATTCACAAACCATACAATCGCCACTTTCCAAATGGACAGAACCGTCGTCACGATTTATACACTGTTTTAAAAATTGTGAACAACCCATGTGACTTCCCCTTGGATCTCAAAACAAGCCACATGGTTTCCTAATAAAATATTCATAGTTCCCCTTAAATGCGGGATAACTATGTGCCACAAGTTTTCAAGACCAAAAACTTAAAATTTTCAATGAAAACTCACCGGAAGGCCTCTAAAACCCAAAAATTCAAATTGGGACTCAACCCAAACCTCAAAAAAATGATCCAAAACCAATGAAATATTAAAATTAAATAATTAAAGAGGTTGGGATGTCACAGTTAATGAATACTTAAAGGTGGTAGAAGAATAAATAAACTTAAAACACTTAGTTAAAAGTTATACCTCTTCTTTGGGAAACCTCCTTTGGCTTACACCTTAAGCCTTATATATTCTGTCTTTTTGTGAGCCCAAAACATCTATTACATGGGGAGGAATTTTAGGAAGATATTTTTTAATGGATTAGTCAAGATATATTTCTCAAAAGGTTTGATAAATATAGGAAATGAGGTTCACTTTTATAAGAAAGGGGAGTGGAATATTGTAAATATTAAGAACTTTAAAATATAATAAATATCATAATAATGTAAAGTGGAAAAAATATATCCATAATTTAAAATAAAGGAAATTATAAAATCTAAATCACTTTAACTAATAAAATTTATACATGTTTAGGTTGTATTTTAAACCATATATTTTGATTTAACCCCCTTGTTAACCCTTTTTACACTTAAATGCAGTAACACATTTTTCACTCTTTAAGGGTTATAATTTTACTTCCAAGGTGCCAAGTGTCTCAAAAATGGTCTATGGTTGAAATTTTAAACCATTTAATATCTTACTTGACCTATTTAGATATTTTTTTATTTTTAAATAATTTAATAAAATATTTTTTATCATAAAACATCATTAAAGTCATTTTTTGACTATTCATTATATTTGACTTCAAAGACATCAAGAAAATAATGTAATTTTAATATAAATACTTTAACCATAAAAAATAAATTATAAATAACAATTTAATTCATGTAACATCATAATTTATAAAAATTGTATCACTTTTAATGTTTTTAAAATAATTTACTTGATTTTTCTAATGCTTGCACAAGCATTGCGTCAACGTTGCATAAACATTCTAGGTAAGTATATCCTCATTAAAAATAAAAAATAATTAAATATAATAATAAAGTGTATTAATCTTAAAAATAACCATTTATAACTTATATTAGATTATTTTTATACCTATAAAAATTTCTTATAGAAAGTAAAAGAAAGATAATGATGTTTTGTATTTATTCTTTACTTAAAATAATATATAGATCACTATCAAAGAAAATTGATATAAAGTTTCAATATATTTAAATATTTTATGAGTATGGTTGAACTTCAATAATACTATTTAACAAATTCAAGTGTGATATAGAATTTTAAAGCCTTATCATGTTATTTTTAAACATAATTAACCCAATTTTCCCTTTATCATGGTGACAAATATTTACCATGATTACTATTTATAATGAACAAAAAATTAAATTTATCTTATTACTAAATTTGAGTCTAATTATTCCAAATACAGAATCAATTTTTCATGATTCATTTTATATAAGTGTAAGACATTAATTTTTATATAACTACACAAAACATGATGAAAACCTGTTTTTATAAAATTGATTTTTTAAGCATAAAACTGAAGTTATACGAGAATAAATTATAATATTTATTAATTTCCAATTTTTTTGATAATTTTTAATTAAATATATCATATATTACTTTATAAACAAATAAAAAATCTAATGATACTTTTAAATAAATTTATTTAAATAAAATAAATGGTAGTTTTGCAAAAAACGACATTTTTCACTATTCACTAAAAAATCAATCTTTTCAGAAAAATTATAAAAATAATCCTAATACTATTATGAAATGATAATTTAAAAAATTATTTCCATTTTTTCAAATAAATATTCTAAAATTTTTAGAAATTAATTATGATATCCACGCACAAAATACAGTAAAAACTATTTTTAATGAAAAAATATTTTTGAAACATAAAATGGATTTATTCTCATTCCTTTCCTGATAATCATAATTAAATGAATTTTAATTTATTAAAATAGATATATAATATATTTATTTAAATAGAATAATTTATTTATAGTTCAATTTAATATATTAACATAAAAATACATTGTGCACATAAAAACAGTTTTATGAAAAAATAGATCTTTTACTTTCCAATGATTTTATCTTCATTTCTAAACAATTGATAATAAATGTATGATTAATTATAAATTTTATTAATGAAAAAAAAAATTACATATATTTAATAAAATTTTTATTCCTATTCATACCCATCAAACCAACAGCTAGGTTACAATGGTCGTATATAAATAATAATATTTCTATAAAATATCATCATTTGTTTAATCTTGTTGTTGTGTTTAACACACACTATTGAACATATTATTATTTAAATAAAATAAATTATAAAATATTAGGGTTTTTCATAGAAAGTAATGGATATGGTCACTATTTTTGGTAAACCCTTTTTGAAAAAACTAATGAAAATTAGTTGGAAAAGGAGATCATTTTTTATTTTTGAATTACCATATGAGAATTGTTTGTACTTAAGAAATTTTCATGATGCCATTCATGTATAAAAAATGTAGTGATTGTTTTATCATAAAATTAATAAATTCCCCTCAGAAAACAAAGGATTAAATTAAGACTATTTTTGACATGATTGATTTGGTGATAAGGGAAGAATTTTCTCTAGTAAATAGTGAAGGGTAGACTTTTATTCCTCCGGTATCTTACACTCTTTATAGAAAAAAAAGATAACAGTTCTACTACTTCCTAAAAGATGTAAAGGTTATATAGGGGTATTAATAAAATATCCAGAATATTTATTAAATGGTGTATTTAACATTAAAAGGCTTAAAATCACCTATCTTTCATATTTTGATGCAAGATTTAATACATATATCTTTACGTTGAATTCTACCTAAAATTTAACCACACACATTACCAAGATTTGTTTCTTTTTAAAATCTATATGAAGTAATGTTATATATTTGGAAAAGTTTTCAACTATAGAAATAAAAATTTCTATCATATTAAGTGAATTGGATATGTTCTTTGTGTCATCATTCTTTGATATGATGGTTCACTTGATTAGAGAGATCCATATATGGGGTCTTATATATTATAGATATATGTACCCCATTGAATGGCATATAAATATTTTTAAAGGGTGTGTCAAAAATAGAATTCATCCATAAGGTTGTGTTATATAGTAATATATTATTTAGGAATATATTAAATTTTTTACTGAATACCTTTCTAATGTGGATAGAATCGGTCACCCAAAATGTCATTAAAGTGGGTGAATTGTGGGTAAATTAATTTCCAAAAAAAATTGTCACAATTACCATTATAGAGAGGGAGTAGTCTCACCTATATGTTTTACATAATAGTTATACGTTTCAGCATATGTTTAAACCCAAAAATCAATTCTTAGGAATTTTAAATCTTCAAGGGATGAAAGTGGATATCAAATACACATAATCAATAGTTTATAGGATGGATTGGAGACCATATTTTTAAGGAATCATATGAAAATATGAATTCAATTACCAAATGACTTCGATGGATAGCCAGGGGACCAAGTATGCATGTATTATCATATAATGGTTATGTATTTAATGGTTAAAAATTCTATACAAAGGAAAGGTATGAATGTAGTATCATAAAAAATAGTGGAGTTACTCATTCGTAAAATGAGATACATGTATCTAGTACCAACGATAAAAATACAATTTACTTGAATTTGTCATACTTTGGAATCAGTGAAGAAATATGGGAGTTTGATTATATAACATTCCAAGTGTCAATTTTTCAATTAAAATAGGTTGATAACAAGGGTGCAGTTAAAAATTAGGGAGTGGGATTTGTGAGAGTGTACTTTAGTAAGGAACTGTGAAATTAAAAACCTTTTATAATGGAGTTACAGAAAGTACAGGTATTTTATGTCTCAGATCCTACAAATAAAAAGTGGTCCATTATTTTTGTATTGAAAAAAACCACTATAAGGGTAGATGTTTATTTAATTAATGGTAACCATTTCATTAGTAAATCATAATTATTTTCAGTGTTCTAAATATAGATGACGTGTTGTATGTCATAGGGGGCACAATAAGGGGATTTGGATGCTCGAGAGAGGGTCCAAATCCCTTTAAACTTTAAATAAATAAAAAATTAGAGTTCAATGAACAGGTTAAAGTTTTTTTAATATACAATGTGTTTCCTCATGATATCATGTGTTGACTACTAAATTTACATAATCTAAATTAAATGTTTAATTGATTCTATAAATAATGGCCTCCCCACATGTTGATGCTACAAACACCAAGGATGAATATATTGACATTGTTGAAACTAATGAAATGTTAAAATGTGAGCTACATGTGGCTGGAAAAAGCTAGTAGTGTTGTAGTGTGATGTTATTAAGAAAAATTATTAAGGTGAGAGGTAAGGGGATAACATTTGAGGTTGTATAGAATTTACAAATACATATTATTTACTGTAATAATTCCATTTTCATTAGTTACATTAGGGTCACCACTCAAATGCACATGTCGATTGATATAAATTCATGGAATAATGTTGTGTTTGGATTGAATTAACTAATTTTGGAATATATTAAGGTAAATTTATTATATACTTTATTTATTTTACTACATAAAAAAATAATGAAACATTGATTTACACTTCATTTTTCCTTGTATAGTGTATTTATGTTAGATGATTTCTGAAAGAGATTTGCATTAATAGTCAGCGAAATGGACCATAAAGCCTTTTAGATAATTATTTAGAAGCATCATCTTAGAGATTTTGGAGGTAAATTAAACCCCCACCTAGCATAGATATATTCACACGTGATAAAATGAGAAATATGGAATTTTTTTATTAGTAATCATGAGGATACATCATTTCATGTACATTATGATTGGTAATATTTTACTTGTCAATAAATGTATTCATTGATTTTATTAAGAATTGTCAATTTTTGAAACATTAAATGATTATTAAAAATAATTAGTGTGCATGAAAACCAATGTACCCTTAATATAAAAAAATGTATGGGGTATACTTCACTTAAAAAAAATAGTATGCATTTTAAATCTATAGTTATTATTTTATATGGAATGAAACAACCACATAATTTTATTCCTTTATATACATGAAGATTGATAAATAAAAAACCAAATCCACTTTCATACAATGTCATGGGCTACGGAAGGAGGATTATATAAATAAACAGGGAATAGTATTATATGAAAACACATAAAGAGTATGAGAATCATGAGTATGTATGAAATAATAATAAAAGTTCTTCATTAAATCGATATTACATAATAATGTATACTTATTTTACTATATTTGTTATCTTGTCTAAAAATAAGATTTGTAATCAATTGTACTTAATGAAAAACTAATTTCAATTGTCATGAAGTTGACAGAATAGTAAGGTCGTGTCTGAGGTATGAGTTTTGGTGTGTCGCTTTAAACATATTTTGAGGAAAAAAGGAAAGGGGAGACACCAATGAGAAAATAAAAATAATATAGTAAAGGATTGAAGTTTTAAATGAAAAATGTAATTATAAGTTTAATTTTACAGAACATTTAATGTGAATTCATAAAAATAAAAGAAAAAACGGATCAAAAACCACTATATTATGAGTCACTCTCCCATACTTAAGACTATCATTCCCCTCAAAGGCCTCCATTACTCTAGGTAATAAATTTTTTCATAATAGTTTTTGATAAATGTGAACCAAACAACTAATGAAACCATTATTGTAATAAAATTATACAAGGTTAAATTGATTTTTATTAATATATATAAACAACCACCCATCACCTTTTTGTGAGGGATACAATTTACAATATCAAAGTAGAAATTCTATACACAAAAAGACATCATAAAGATCATGTAAGGGTATGGATTCGCATAGCTCATGAGTTAGGCACCGAGCTAGATATCCCCCTTGATAATTTGGAAGTTCACATGGTCAAAATTTCTATTGTAACTTTTTTCATGGCCATTAAATATTATAAAAATACATGCTGATAAATAAAATGAAGGGGGACATAAGGTCAAATCAAAACAATATAAAGAATCAACCAATAAATAGAAAAGACCTTCTGAAAGTACCTTTTACCCACTAATTCCACTAATGAATTTACTATCATTACAAATTAATGTGGATGTAATGTTCAAAGATAATAATACATACTTCGTTGATTTTGAATAAAATACATATAGAGAGGCCATTATAGATATTAGTGGTATTAAGAATATAAATGAAATTCTAAAGCATGGGTGGTTGGGAGCCTCAGTTGTGAATTTATATATGAGGTTCATTTTCATAATCTATTTTTCTAATAGTGGATCTAGAAATTTAATTATAGTTAAATACAATTCATATTTTTTATAGGCGTATATATCAAATCTAGGTGAAGGAAAAACCTTGTGAACAAAAATTTGGACTCATTAGTCCTCACATCACTTATACACATGAAAAGTCATTAAAAGAAAATTAAATTTCAATAATATTAGACAGATTGTCTCTATTGTTTGAAAAGAAACTTATAGGTGAAAAAATATTTTAAATACCTATAATTTAGGGGTAAAACTCTACAATATAATCATATAAAATATATATTCATTTCATTCATCACTTATTCCTTTTTGTTTTTTAAAAATCATTAGATGCTCATTAAAATCAATTTGTATGCTCCAAAGATTTATTTTTTGGATTCAAATCTTGGAAACCAAACAAATTGGACACATTTGATGAACTTGATCAATTTTTAATACATTGAATTCATCATTTTACAAATAAGATTAAAATTATATTTTTTTATAATGTTTTAATGATAATTTTGTTATGAAATAATGGTGTTTAAATATCATCAAAATAAAATTATAATAACAGTTCCTATAAAACCCTAATATTTTAGAATGTATATTTATTTAATTGAATTCTGTGTTTGATATAGTGTACCACACACAATATCGAGCTTAAATAAACCATAACATTATTATTTATATATAATTGTTATAACTAGTTGTTGAATTAGTGAGTATAAATAGAAGTACGAAAATTATGAAATATATGTCGAAAATTTTTCCTAAAAAATTATTTATTAATGCGTAGGAAATAATAACTCATTTTTGAATAATAAAAATTAAATCATACAATGTTAAGGGTAATTAAAGTTAAAAGGGTAATTTTTTTATAAAAGGTGGTTTTATTTATATTTTATATATTTCATTTAAAATATAAATTTATATTTTAGACTATTAAATTTATTTTAAAATTATTTTTACACATTTAAACTAATTAATAATCATTCATACTAGTGAATATGAAGATAAAATCATTTGATAGTAAAAATAGAAATTTTTCAGGAAATTATTTTTAAGTATGCAATGTATTTTTTTAATAAATTAAATTAATCACTACTAATAAATTATTTTAATGAAATTTATTGATAATATATTCAATCAAATAAACTAAAAATCATATAATGGTTAGTACTATGCAAGTAATGTGAAGGAAATCATTTTACTCTTCATAAATAATTTTCTTCTAAAAATGGTTTTTATGTACTTTGTTCATAGATATTAGAATTATTTTCTACCACTTTTAGAAATTTTATTTGATAAAATGAAATTAATTTTAATATAATCATATTAAAATTATCTTATAATATTTTTTTATGATTTTTGTAAAGGATTAATTTTTTGTGTGAATAATGAAAAATATCGATTTTCACAAAAAAAACATTTCTTTTCAAATTTTTTAACAGTGACATTATTTTTTGGATTGGTTTTAAATTAAAATTAGTTCTATTTGAATAAAAATTATATAGTTAATTACATATTAATTATAATTATACATTATTTTTGTATAAATTCATTTTTAGGCTTAAAATGAATTTTTCAAAAAAGTTTCTTTTTGTTGCGTTTTTCATTATTAATTTAAAATTAATTTATGAAACATCTAAAAATTGAATTTTGAAAAATGAATTTCATATCTAGAATAAATAATTTCAAATTTAGTATTGATTTCAACTTCATTTTTTTCATACTAAATAGTAACCATGGGAAATTTTTATCACCAATGTAAAGGGTAAAACATATTAATTAAGGTAAAAACAAAGTGAGAAGATCACAAAATATTATCTTAATTATTAATGGATGATATTATTTTAAACATTATAACCATATATTATAAATTTTACTGATTTAGTTCCACTTTACCATGATTAAAGAATTTATAATATTTAAAAGTTAATAATAATTATAGGAGTGCCACAACCCTTACTTATAAAAGGGAACCTCCTATCCTCCTTTATTCACAAATATTGAGCACTCCATCATAGAAAATTCCTACCCAAATACCCTCCCAGATTTACTCCTAAGATTCTAGAGATTTTCTTCTCTCAAAAATTACAACCTAGAAAGCTTAAGGTTTAAATCCAATGAGGTTTTCCAAATAAGTGGTATAACTATTAGTTGAGTTATTTCATGTTTATTTCTTCTTCAATCTCATTAAAACCAATCATAACCATTCTGATATAGTAAAATCAGTTTCTAAAATATACTTAAATTTAATTATATTTATTCTATATCCATTTTTCATCTCATTTAATATCTATGATAAATTAAATTGTCGCTCTTGTGTACATGTAGACTACCACCTCCATAAAGGGATATATTTTGTCTTTTATCACAACATCACATAGATAGTTATAAAGATAAAATTAATGAATATATAATATTTTTATAAAATTATTATGATTCTATAAAGATATTATACTTATTACCTCCTTACCCTTTATACCTGTTTGAAAATATTAACGTCCCTTGTCTGTATGTGTGGACCACCACCTCTACGTGGCGATGTCATTTTTTTTCATTTCCACCTTACATGACTAGTCATAAGGATGGAAATAATGAATAAATTTGACATGTATAACATATTTATGATTTTTTACTCTAAAATATTATCTACTTTATTTATTTTCCACCTAACAGAAAAATAAAAATGTCATTAATGTGTACATATGGACTATCATCTCCATGAAATGATGTGATCCATTTTTCATAACCACCTTACATGGATGATTAAAAAATAATATTGAATGTATAAAAATAATAATTATAAAATGTTTAATATTTTTGATATAATGGAACCAAGACCCCTTTGACCACAGTCAAGGCATTGATGTTATTTTGAAGTTATAAATTGAACGACCCCAAAACATCCAATGTGAACTTAACTGGTTTGGTAACTATATAATACGTGGTAATAAATAGAATAAAATAGATTATGATAAGGTAATAAACCTTAAAAGTTTTATTAATCATGTATAAAATTAATATAATTTTATTATTCAAGAAAGTAAAGTACATACATGGTGAGTTGGGATATTAGGTATGGATATTTCATTAAAAACTTATTTTAAAAGTTTTAAAGTGTTTATTATCTTATTCCTCAATATAAATTTTCATCAAATGTTTTAAAAAATTTATTTATATACATAAATGTATGTTACAATTAATTTTAAACCATTTTTTTCTTAATTAAAAATTTCTTAAAAAAAATCATTTTAACATTTTTCAAATATGTGATTTTTGACCTTTTTACAATAATGTAAAAGTATCTTTTTTAAATTATAAAGCATGAGAAAATTTTCTTCATATCATGAATATTATTTTTTAAGAATATTTTAATATAATTTTTTATTTTTTTCAAAGAATATTTTAATTTTTTACTTCTTGTAATTTTTTTAATACTTTTCAAAGGAAAAATGATTTTTATCCTTATTTTTACATGAAACTTAAAGTGCTTTCACATATGTGTTAAATGGGATAATTAATGAGATTTTATGATAGAAATTAAATATTATATGTGTTTTATGTATGTTATGGTCCTTTTAAAATGTTCATGATGATAGGTGAGTCTGATATTGATCTCAAATACATTGATTAATGATTTTTTTCTTCGGGTAATATATGTTGGAATTAATCGAGTAAGTTATTTCATTTATAATATTATATGTAATAGTGATTGTAAGAGTGTTTATAAGAGTGATATGAAGATGATATATTTAGTTACCTTTATGAATTTTCTATTATTTCAAACAATTTTTATGGATGTCTTTGATTTTATAAGGTAAAATAATGAGATTATATTTGAAGGAAATTTTATACCTCTATTAAGAGAGAAAATAATGTTTTTTAATAAAATGATTTCATGATTTCCCATATTTTCCCAATAAAAAATCATGATTTTTATTTTTATTTTATTATTTATTACAAAAAAATTATAAAAACATTGGTATTTGAAGTTAATTTCTTGAGTAAGTAATAATTATTTTGAGCTCAAAGTTTATTATGTAAAAAGGAAAATTTTCTTATGGGTTTTCGTGAATTTTCAAAAGGACTAATGAGTTTCCTTTATTTTTATATCCCTTAATGAGATTTTTTTCTCATACCAAGTTTTCAAATTCTTTTCACATGGATTAAGTTTTTATAGGGATTATAGAAAAGTCAATGGTGACACATCTTGAAAGAATAAAAAGTGTCAAGAATGAAAAACATGTGTAAACATAAAAACCTCTTTTTATGGAAAAAATGTAAACTATGTGGAAATTACCACTATGTTATGTAATTTTTTTCCTAATTATATTAAAATATAAACCTAAAATATCCTAAAAATGTAAGAATATGAAATCATTTCTATTAAACTCATAATTATGAGTTGTTAAAGGCACAGGTTATTATAGTTTGTATCAGATAAAGTGTTTAGATAACTTTATAGGTTATGATGATAAAGTTGTGAAAATAATAGTATTTATTCCATTTATAATGTGGTTTATTATTATTTGATATACTCAAACTAACCATTTTAGTTTTAGTAAATGGCTGGAACTGGAAGGAACCAAGTTAACGATGGGTGTGAAGAACATTGCGGTGGTTTTTTGAATGATTAGCCTATTGGAATTTAAACTATAATGAAAATTGTTTTATTTATATTAAAAAAGTATCTTGAGTTATGGTTAGAAACAAGAATCTAGGAGATTTTCCTAACACACAAAATTATAGAAAAATGGAGTTTCATGGTAGTTCAAGTGATAAATATCATGATGGTAAAAAGATTCAATTCCATATGTGTCAAGAATGTGGTAATAGGTTACCATGTAAATGTATTAAAGTAATGATAATATGTTTTATATGTTGTAAATTATCTCATAGAGTAATAAAATACTGAGAAAAAGAATATTTCAGTTAACACTCTAAAGTGAAATAAAGTTCTTCATAAGGTATCAATTGAATGTTTTAAATGTGATGAGTATGGTCATTATGAAAAAATATTCCCTAAGAGAAAATATCAATAAGGGAATCAAAAAAACATATGAAAAAAATAGAAATATCATGTGTTAAATATGAAGAAAACTAAAAATAGCATATAAAAGGTATGGATTATCTTAATAATTTTTCTTATGCTTAAAGTATAAAACATGAATATACTGTGATTCATGAATATATGACATGATTTATATTTTTGATTGTAGGAAGAAAATATTGTGTAATAAAATAAAAAATCATAGTTAGAGGTGTATAAAGTAATTTGAATTATTAAAGTATCAACATATATAGTTTCAAGAGTTATAATATAGTAGTATTTTATTTAATGGATAATACATTTAAGGATGATGATAAGTTTAAATGCCTTCATATCCTTTTTAGGTTTTATTTGATGGAGTTTGAGATTATTAAGGATACATTGGGAGACATTTATTTGGTTTTAATACATGATTGAGGTATATATAACCCTTAGGTTTATCATGTGACTTTCTATGTTGGTTATTTAGGAACTATTTTTGTTATCTTGGGGATATAAAGATAACAATTAGGGTTATTGTGATATTTGATGTTGAGATAATTATTTATAATTGAGATAAAGGGTTATTACATTTTGGTAAAATATGTTTTATCATATATATAACCATAAGATTGAAATGTGATTTGTTGACTAAATTATTAATTATATTTTTGAAGAAACTCACTATTTTGGGAACATTATATGATTAATGTAAATAGAATTTAAGGACTAAATATTTAGTTAATTAAGGAAACATATATGATTTTATTTTGGATTTATTGTTATTCGGGTTATTTATTGAAAATATTAGCATGTTATAGAGATTACATGATTAGGGAAAATACATTTTTGGTATCCTACATTATGATTGATTGATGTTTATTGGAGATAAATTTACGGTTAATATTGAAATAATATGTTATAAAATATTTCTGATCTTTAGGTTTAAATTTTAGTCTAGTATATTTTAAATTATTTTAATATTGAAGTTGAACTCTGGGTGTTTTTGTTGAGATCTTATAGATTTATGAAAGAAAGTTTATTTATATTGGATATTATTTTGACCTTGTGCTAACCATTTTGGTATTGTAAAATGTATAAATTCATAAGTAATAGCATATCATCATTTTTCGATATTGTTATCCATTGAAATTAAAATTTAGTGCTTTAAGAATGAAAATTTTATCATGGATATTTATCATTTATAATATGAGATGAAGTACAGGTGAAAAAATACTTGAAATAGAATTGAATGATGAAATTATGGAAAGAAATCAATAAGTATATTTGCTCATATTATATACCTCAATGGTAAAATAATTCCTTAACTAAATAAATAGGAAGATGAATATGTTTAGTATTATATAGAAAAAAACACTCAACTATTAATTTTTTTTCTTTTAGAAGCTCATTCACAAGTACGACTCTTACAATGATAAATTCATGGTTTGAGAAATATTTATGAAATGATAAGTTTCCTAGTATTAGAATTGATATTAAAGTTATTTTAAAAATGAAATGTTATCTATGTTGATTGTAAGGTATTTCTTTCCACATATGTATATTTATCTTTTGCTCCTTGGAATTGATTTTGAAAAAAAATTAAACCCTTTTTATGAGAAATGATATAAAATTACAAAGATGAAATTTATTTAAGGGGTAAAATGTAACACTTTATATTCCTTTAAATGAATTCTATGTTCAATAAAATTTACCACATGCAACATTGAGCTTAAAAGTTCCGTGGTATTATTATTTAAATATGATCATTATAACAAAGTTGTTAGATTGATGAGTATGAATATGAGTAATTGAATTTTGAAATATATGTATAAAATAATTCCTAAAAAAAATTTATGTATTAATTACTAATAAATAAGTACACATTTCTGAATTATAAAAATTAAAACATATAAGTTTAATAATAATTAAACTTAAAAGGGTCATTTTTCTATAAAATCATGCTACTTTATATTTTTTATATTTCATTTTAAAGTTAAATTTATATCCTTAAAGTATTAAATTTATCAAAAAAATATTTTTTATAAATTTAAACTAATTAATATTCATTCATACTTTGATTATCAATTTTTTAGAAATGAAGATAAATCATTCGATTGTAAAAAGAGATTTTTTTCTTCAGAAAACTATTTTTAAGTGTCTAATATACTTTCATCTTAATAAATTAAATTAATAAGTATTTATAAATTATTTTTATTAAATATATTGATAATATATTCAATTAATTAAAATAAAAATCATCTAATTGTTGTTACTATTCAAGGAATGTGAAGAAAACCATTTAATGCTTTGAAAATACATTTTTCTAAAAATGATTTATATGTGTTTTATGCGTGGATATTAGAATTAATTTAGGTAAAATTTATAAATTATATTTGATAAAATGAAATTAATTTTGATATAATAATATTAATATTATATTAGGGTGATTTTTTTATTTTTTAGAATAATTGATTTTTGGGTGAATAGTTAAAAATACCGATTTTCAAAAAAAATGTCATTTCTTTTCAAGTTTTTTAAAAAATACCTAATATTTTTAATTGGTTTTAAAGTAAAAATAGTATTATTTGGATAAAAAAAATATGATTAATTCTATATTAATAATAATTCTACTTGATTTTGGTGTAAATTATTTTTTAGGCTTAAAACACATTTTTCAAAAAAAATTGTTTTTTATTGCATTTTGTGTTCTTATTTTAAAATTAATTTCTTTTACATCAAAAAATTAAATCTTTAAATAAGAATTTAATATTTGGAATCTTAACTTTCAAATTTATTAATTATTTCAATTTCATTTTTTTCATAATTAAAAGTAACTATGGTAAATTATTATCATCATGGTAATGGGTAAAACGTGCTAATTAAGCTATAAACTAAGTGATAAGGTCACAAAATCCTATATTAATTCTTATTTTATGGGATTATTTTGATAATTTTCGCTATATATTCTATATTTTATTTATTTATTTCCAATTTACCATGATTAATACATTTATAATATTTAAAATTTAAGAATAATTACATGAATGTCACACTCCTCACTTATAAAAGGGTACCTCCTCCCCTCCAATATTCACAAAATTTGAGTACTATAGTTTGAAAAATCCCTGAAAAAATACCTTACCAACCATATTACCCACATACAATAGTTTCTTTTCTCTCTAAAAGTCCAAATTATAAGGCTTAAGGTTTAATCCAAAGGAGGTTTTCTTAAGAAGAGGTATAACTCTTAACTGAGTTCTTCCATGTTTATTTCTTCTTATACCTCCTTAAAACCTTTCATAACCATGATGATGGAATTAATGAATATATAATATTTTTATTACATTATTATGATTTTATAAATATAATATATTTCTTAACTTTTTACTCTTTCCATCTGGGGGGAAATGATAATGTCACTCGTGGATATGTGTGGACTGCCACCTCTACACAGTGATATGATCTGTTCTTCATTTTCACCTTAAATAGTTAGTTATAAGGATGTAACTAATGAATTAATGTTTAATTTATAACATATTTATGATTTTGGAAATTTAAAATATTTTTTACTTTATTTCTCTTCCACCATTGGAAAATTGAAAACGTTGTCCATTCGTACGTACAGACTACTATCTCCATGAAACGATGTGTTTCATTTTTCATGAATTCCTTACATGTATGATTATAAAATTATATTTAATATATAAACATGATAATTATAATTTTTTAATACTATATATTTAATATAATCATGACCCCTTTTACCATGGTAAATGCACCGATGTTATTTTGAATTTATAAACCAGATGACCCCAAAACATCCAATGTGAACTTAACTGAATTAGTAAAAATATAGGACATCATAATAAATGAAATAAAAGTGATTATGATAATTTAATAAACCTTAAAAAATTATCAATCAAGTAAAAAATTAATACAATTTTATTATTTAGGAAAGTAAATGATGTATGTGGTAATTTAGGAGATGTGGCAAGACATTTTTCTTTAAAACATTATTTTAAAAGTTTAAAAGTTTTCATTATCTTTTTCCTCCATATCCATGTTCAATAAAATATTTTAGTAATGTTATTAATATACTTAAATTTATGTTCAAATACATTTTAAACCATGTTTGACTTTATTTATTAAGGTTTTAAAATAAATTTTTTAACCTTTTCTGAATGGGTAATTTTTTACCTTTTTGAAAAAGTGTGAAAGAAATATTTTTTAATGTATACAGAATGAGTGAAATTTCCCTACATTATGAATATTATTCTTTAATAATATTACTCATTAATTTTACATCATTTTCAAATAATATTTTGTTTTATATAAACCTGATATTTTTTCATTTTAATACTTTTCAAAGGACAAGATGATTTTTATCCTTGTTTTTACTTGAACCCTAAAGTGATTCTACAAATACATTAAATGTGATAATTTATGATATTTTATTATGTAAATGAAATATTATATGTGTTTTATGTATGTTATAGTCCATGTTAACTTTTAATGATAATGGTTGAGCCTAATATAACTCTCAAATGCATTCGGTAATGATTTTGTTATCTGGGGAATATATGTTAGAATTAACCAAGTTATTCTATTTATATGAGTGCTAGTAAAATTGATTGTAAGAGTCATATAAATATGTTTTTTCAAGGTACCTATATAAATTTTATATTTTTTAAAATAATTTTTCATGAAATTTTTTCATTGTATAAGGTAAGATAATGATATTATGTTTAAAAGGAAAGTTTATGATCTTTTTTATGGGTGAAAAGTATATTTTTCAAGAAAATTTATTCATGAGTTCTTGTGTTTTACCAATTAAATTTCATGATTATTGTTTTTCGTTTATTCTTTCTTAAAAAATATTTTATTAAATATTTGGGATTTGAATTTGTTTTCACCAGTAAATAATGATTATTTAGATATCAAAGTTTATTATGTAAAAAAGGAAAAATTTCATATGGGTTTTCAAAAAAAATCAAAAGGTCTAATGGGTTTCCTTTCTTTTTATATCCTTTACTAATATTTGTTTTCTCATACTAATTTTCAAATATTTTTTATAGGGATTAATGATGTGTAGGGATTATATCAAGGTCAATGATATCATTTCATGGATGAAGAAAACGTTTCATGAATGAAATAGAAGTGTAAATATATAAATCTATTTTATGGAAAAAATTACACTAGGTGAAAATTTCCACTATGTTATGTAATAGTTTTCCTAATTCTATAAAATTATAAAACTAAAATATCATAAAATTTTAATAATGGTAAATCCTTGGTATTAAACTCATAATTATGGGTTATTATAGGCATGTGTCCTTATAGTCACTGAGTACAATATGCCTATATAATTCTAAAAATGGATTAGTATTGGGGTATATGTAATAAGATTTTGTTATCAAAGCATATATCAAAACAAATTACTTATTCTTCTCAATATTTCCACATTAACTAGAACAAAATAATGACAATGTGTAATGTCCCGGACCCTCCTGGCCCATTACTTTGCCAAAAGTGAGGTTCCACCAAAACAGTGGCACCGTGAAAATGACACCGTGACGGTGGAACCGTGACGGTGGCACCGTGAAGGTGACACCGTGACGGTGGAACCGTGACGGTGGCACCGTGACGGTGGAACCGTGAGGGTTACACCGTGACGGTGGCACCGTGACGGTGGCACCGTGACGGTGGCACCGTGAGGGTGGTACCGTGAGGGTGGCACCCAGACGGTGGCACCGTGACGGTGGCACCGTGAGGGTGACACCGTGACGGTGGCACCGTGAGTGTGACATCGTGACGGTGGCACCATGACGGTGGCACCGTGAGGGTGACACCGTGACGGTGGCACCATGAGGGTGACACTGTGTCCCCTCGCCAAGCCTTTCATTCTTCTTCCAGTACCTGACTTTTCCGCTCACGCAACGTAAGTTTCGACGTAAATTAATTCTTTTACTCCTTTTAAAACCATTTAAATCCCATAATTAATTCCTAAAAATCTCGAGAGACCTCCGTGTGTAACTGCCCAGCCGTGTGGTCAACCCACGACCCCCGCACCTTACATGGTTACGTGTTCTCACCTCAACCATTCGCGGCTCTTATAAACTAAGGGTTAGTTGTGGTTTCTCCTTTCCTCGATCGTGGATTTTCACAAACAGCTTTTGGTGCATCAGGTACGCCGCATCGTTATCCGTAAAGTTCCGCGCCCGGCCTAAGCGTCGATCATCTATCAACAAGTAGGGAATTTCTCACCGTCTCTCACTTTTGTGTAACATGTAGGGTGGGCGTTCTTTTGTTTCTGTAGAATTGGTTGGACCGAACCTTAATGAAAATAATAAATGAAGTTATAAAGAATGAAGGGGAAGGGGTTTTAATCATTGTTTCTGCTTTATATTGTGATTATCTTCCTGAGTTGTGCTGGCTTACGCCTTCTGAAAATTCATGGTCGTTGGTGGTCTTTCCCTGTGCACTAGTGAACCCGTCGTGTGTTTTAAATGGCTTGTTTGTAATTGTGAACTCCTGCTGTAAAAAGTAAATTGGTTAATCACGAATACCAGGCTGAATAAACTGAAAGCACCAGGATCAACCCTTATGTGATAACCCCGGTTAAAACACACAAAAATTGAAATCATGGAGTGTGTTAAGTCGTTTAAATCTGAAAATACCGGCATGGCCCTGACTTGTGTTGGTGGTGTTAGTTGGTTGTTTTATTTTACGGTCCGATTGCTGGAGATGTGGGAGGGGATGGGATCCCCTGTTTTTTATACTCTCGGTGGTTATGTGAAATTGGGGATGGGATCCCCTGTTGGTATGGATTCGGTGGTTGTGAGTTTTAAGACCGGGTGGGTACTTGTTTATATCACGAATTGGGGTGGGATCCTCTGTTATTGAGAACTGGGTATGGGCGTTATGGTTGTTGCTTGATTGTTTACTTTCCTAGACTTGTGCCTATGCCTACTAGTTGCCCAGTAGTGCTTAAACTTAATTAAACATTTTCATTGAACTTGAAACAAGAATGGGACAGATGGGTTTTGTTGGCGAGAGTCATGACTTGTGACTTGAACGCAGTGGTGTTGTGTTCTGTAGGCTGGTTAGAAAAACCTGAGCTTTGGGTGAGTGCTTTTTACCTATATCTATACTTGTATCTTTTTGTTTCTTATTCGCGCCCCACCCAAGTTGAGCACTTAGTGCCAAACACCCCCATTTCATGGGGGAGGGTGTTTTTTCCAACACTATTCATAGTGGCTGGTTATTAGCTCCTTTTCTGCTCCCTTTCCCGGATAGCCCAAGTATCTTCGGGCAGGCTGTGATGGCCTAAGGTCCATTATTAGCCCAAGAACCTTCGGGCGGGGTAGTGTGGTGGTTGGCCAGGTGTGTGTGGCAGGTGGTTTCCCAAGTGTCTTTGGGATGAGGCCTAGGTTTCTTCGGGCGTGGCAGTGGATCCTTTAGCCCAGGTGCCTTCGGGCGTGGTGGTGGTTGTTCTGGCCTAGGTGTTTGCAGGCGTGGTTACATGTGACAGTTGTGGCCCAGGTGTGTGCGGGTGGGATTTCAGTAGTGGGACTACGTGTGGTTGTGGCCCAGGTATGTGCGGGTGGGTGTGGCAGTGGGACTGCGGTGAGAATGGCGGGATTGGTCCGATGCGTAGGATGTCTCAATAACCAGTGGGAGAGTGGCGCGGGGTACCCAAACATCGATGTGCTATTATATTATATTACTTGACTTGCGTTATTTGGGGAGTGTGCCTTGGTGAGGCTTGGGTGGATAGTTTACCTTGATAGGTGTTTGGTTTACTTCTTTTCTCACGGGACTTTAGCACGTTCCCCCACTTGTGCATGAGAGTCTTTGGTTTTCCCTACTGAGTGTACTTGTATGCTCACCCTACGTATATAAAACTGCTTTCAGGTTACCAGGAGGACTTCGGGGATCGCGCAGGACCTTACTAGCTCGGATCCTTGGAGCAGTTGCAGTTGTCGTTTCTTTTTTCTTTCTTTGGTACTTACCTTTGTAGTCACCTTTTTGCACTTCGTGGATTTTTCTTTTGAAACATGCATGTGGGAATGGTTTATTTTTTGCTTTACTTTTCTTTCTACCTTGGTGTTGCTGGGTTTTCTTCTTCTTATCTCTTGATCCTATAAAATAAAAAGGGTAATGCCTTCCATTTGTGTGACATTTCCATACCCTTGGTGCTAGTCGCCAATCCGGGACCTATTGAAGGTGGGTTTCGGGGGTCATTATCTCTCCTTCAACTTAAAGAAGGAAGGGCCTGGCAATCTGCTGACCCTTCTCTCCTTTTGGTGAAGGCGGGTTGTGACACAATGATTTTGGTTATCATACTTTTAAATTTATGAAATATATCATATTACATCAAAAAAATAGCTTCCTAGAAGAAGTATTTTTTATGATAATTACAATTTTATTTAAAATATTTATTAATAATTTGTTTATTTATATTTTTCCAGTACATATAGGACCATCATCAGTCAATATATTCAAAATTGGAAGTATATTTGTTTAAAAATTATTGGGAAGAATACATGGATTTAGAATGTTTTCAAACATCATAAAGAGTTGATTTCCTACTACTTATTTAGTTAATTTTATTATCATTTTTATCATATATTTTTTAAAAAAATCAAATACATCATGATGAATTTATTTCCTACTAATTTTTCTCCAATAATTTTGTTCTTATGAAGAGCACAAAATTCTTCTATATAGGCACACAATTCTTGGATAAAAATTAATTCTTGATGAAGTCTTTGATAAGGATGATGCATTCAAGTAGTATTTGTTCTCTCAATAGAGTTGTTTTCTCTTTATTTGATATTTTTTATAATCAATAGTGATGAAATGAATTTTCTTTTTGGTCTAATACAATTTTATTACACACTTTGAATATAATTTTGTGTTTTAATGATATAAAAACATATTATTTATGATGTTTAGGAATTAAAAGTATGTAAATCCAACATATTGTGTGTCTGGTATGACTAAAACTATTTTTTTTATTTAAAATTAAAATTTTTGTTCAAAACACACATCACATACTCAAAACCGAGAAAAAAGCGTGAATTATCTTAATACTTTAGGAAACAGATCCATAAATCATTTTTGACATTTAGTTTTTATCCTCACATCAGTCTGACGGTGTGGCTAGTATGACATGGAGTGTGTATTTTCTATTTAAAATCAACATTTTAGTTCAAATCATGTGTAACATACTCAAAATTGATCAAATGAACTCGGATTATCTTGATACATTAAGAAAATAGTACATAAGTTATTTGTGATATGTATGAATCATCTTCTTTTCAATCTGACACATGGTGTAGATGGTAAGACTGAATGTGTTTGTTTTTTATTTAAAATTGAAATTCTAGTTCAAAACACATTTCACATACTCAAAATTGATAAAATGTGCTCTAATTTTCATGATACTTTTAGAAAACAATCTATAAATCATTTTTTATGAGCAGGAAACAACCGTACATCAATCAAACGCACAGTGTGGATGGTATGACTAAAATATCATTTTGTCGGTTTAGAAGTGTCATTTCAGTTAAACACATGCATCACATAATCAAAACTAAAAAAATCTAACATTGTCATGATAAATTAGTAAAATGATCCATAAATAATTTTTTTCATATGGGAATCAATTGCACATCAATCCAACACACGGTGTGTCTGGTGTGACTAAAATTGTGCTTTAAAAGTTTAAAAGTAGCATTTTAGTTCAACACGCACATCCAATATTGAAAAATGATAAAATTCACTTGTATTGTCTTTATACTTTTGAAAAATGATACATAAATCATATTTTACAAGTAGGCACCAACTACACCTCAATCTGACACATAGTGTTCCTGGTTTGACTCAAAGTGAATTTTTTAGTTTCAAAGTGACATTTTAGTTCATCACGTGTGGTACATACTCAAAACTGAGAAAATGTACTTATTTTGCCTTTATAATTTATAAAAATTATCCATAAATCATTTATTATGTATATGAATCAACTTCACTTCAATACGACATACAGTGTGGCCAATATGACTAAAAGTGTGTGTTTTCAGTTATAAAATGACATTTTAATTCATAAAACATTTCACAAACATAAAAATTAGAAAACACGCTAATATTATCTTGATAATTTATAAAAAAAATGAATAAACCATTCTTATTTATAGAAATTAACCAAACATCCATCTGATACATGGTGTGCCTAGTAGGACTAAAAGTGCACAATTTTATATAAAATTAAACTATTAGTCCATAACACACGTCACATACTCAAACCCAAGAAAACATGCCCAAATTATAATGACACTTTTGAATAACATCCCATAAATAATTTTTTATTTGTAAGAATCAACTATATATCAATCTAACATGTGGTGTGGTTGGTATAACTCAAAGTGTATGTTTTCAATTTTAAAGTGACATTTTACTTCAAAACACACATTATATACTCAAAACTATGAAAAAACACTTCGATTTTATTTATAGTTTATAAAAATGATCTATAAATCATTTTTGACATGTAGGGATCGACCACACATCAATCTGACACACTATGTGCCCAATATGACTAAAAGTGCATGTTTTTGGTTTAAAAGTGACATTTGAGTTCAAAACATGAATCACATACTCGGAACTAAGAAAACATTCTCAAATTGATTTAATGCTTTAGTAAAATGGACCATAAATAATTTGTAATGTGTATGAATTAACATCACATCAATCCAATGCACAGTGTTACTAATATTATTGTAAGTGTATGTTTTTATTTAAAATTGATATTTTAATTCCAAACACATGTCACATACTCAAAATCCATCAAACACGCTCATATTTTATTGATACTTTATTAAAAAAATCCATAAATCATTTTTTATATGTAGGAATCAACTACACATCATCTGGGAACATGGTATAGATTATATCACTTAGAGTGTGTGTTTTCAATTTAAAAGAGACATTTGAGTTCAAAATATACATCACATAATCAAAACAAATAAAACACACAAGTTTTTTCTTGATACTTTATGTAAAATATTCACAAATCATTTTTTATGTGTAGTAATCAACCACACATCATCATGATCCATAGTGTGACTAATATGACTCAAAGTGTGTTTTTTAGTTTAAAAGTGACATTTTATTTCAAAACACACTTCACATACTCAAAATAGATCAATCATGCTTGGATTGTATTTATACTTTAGGAAAATTATCCATAAATTATTTTTGGCATGTAGGAATCAACCTCACTTTAATCTGACACACGATGTGCCCAGTATGACTGAAAGTGTTTTTATTCAATTTAAAAGTGAAATTTTAGTTCAAAACATGCATCACATAGTCAAAAACAAGAAAATGCACTTGGATTGTCTTGATACTTTTGTAAAATGATCGATATATCATTTTTGAAATATAGGAATCAAACAAAAAGCATTTTGAGACATGGTGTAGTATCACATTGTTTCAATTAAATAATTTTATCAGCACTAGAAATTACACTAACAAGATATCATTCCTCAGTGATAAAAAATCCACTACAAAGGGATCACTTTTATCAGTGTTTTTTATCATTGATGAAGGGTGCTTTGATCGGTTCAATTTTTAGTGATGATAAAATCCTGTAACTTTTAAAGGAACTTATAAAATTAGTTATTTTTATCCCTAAAAAATCCATTTTAATCACAGATAAAGGCCTGATTTGTAGTAGTTAACATTCCATATGAAAAACCCTACATTTACTTCAACCCTTGTCATTTCAACCACCAGATTTGATGTAATGACCTGGACCCACCAACCAGGGCATGGCAACATGTGCTGAGTTGGCATAACTAAAATGGGATTCCTTTGCCTAAAGTGATTGTATTCATGCACCCAACCATATCCATGTAGAAGTGTATACGGATAATAATGATAGATAGTAACATCTAGAGTAAAATACATACATGTAATAACCTCTAGGGAATACAAAAGAGTACGAAAGTGTAATTTAAAAATTGAAGGGGAAAATATATACCCAACTTGAAAATATGTCACAACCTAATAATAACTAGAAAATTAAGAATGTTGAGAGAGATCTACTCCTGATATCTAATCCCTGACCATTGTACATGGTCAAATGCACCCAAGTATCCCTAAGATTTGTCAATGTCACTACTGACTTGTATGTCATCTTCATAAGACATGAAACATCCAGGAAAACCCATACAGGGGTGAGTATATACATACCCAGTATGATGCCCTGAAAAATAAAGAATTATAAATAGAATACATGATATAGATTGTCATCTCAACCCAAAGAAAGTGGTAAAAAATCCCAACAAATAAATATATATGCTCATATAAGAAACCTGAATGAGAAATAAAGGGTATCTCCATATCATGGCCTAGCCTTGGATGATGAGTCTACTTGTAGCTCCAAAGGTCCATCATCAATGCCTAGCATCTCATGTGTCTATCTAAATAAGTCATGAGGAGGGACCATACCTTTAAACTACTCCACAACCTGATAGATCGTAATCTTCAAAAGATAGAGGAATCACACCTTGGTATGATAGGGAAGTACCCTCTTTGTATATATGCATATAATATGGAGGACCCACACCCTAGTGTGATAAGGTATTACCATCTTCATGGATAGAGGAGCCACACCCTAGTGTGACAAGGGAGTACTGACTCTGTATCTATACAAAAAGTATGGAGGACTCACACCCTAGTGATATATGGGATTACCATTTCTGAGGATAAAGGTTTCTCCCTCTGGTATGATAGTGTAGTACCACCTCTTTATCTATACAACAAGTATGGAGGACATGTTCCCTAGTGTGATAGAGGAGTATCATCTCCTTAGATAGGGGACACACACCCTAATGTGACAAGGGAGTAATATCTTTGTGGATAGAGGACCTACACCCTGATGTGATAGGGGAGTATTGTCTCTGTATCTGTACAATGAGTAAGGAGGACCCACACCCTAGTGCGATAGGGGAGTACAATCTCCATCTGAAATCTTTGATGATCCTACCTGATCACTCCCATCATTGAGTGTCACCAAAATAATCTTCATGCTTGTAACATCTCGCATTGTATCTCAAAATCCGCTTGGAAGTATATCATCACATTCTACATAGAAAAACACTCAAGATAGGCTACTCATGAACCAAAATCCTGATGGTACTGAAGAAATTATAAGAAGCCAGTGGGCCAAGGATTTTAAAATTTTCATCACTGGAGTGACAAAACTTCATCATATCCAGCGATCTAAGCCCTGGTCTAGTCTCAGGATCTCATATGAATTATTCAAATCACAAAAATTAAATAAATATGTGCCTTATTTGATTCAGCAACATGTTCGACTATAGATCATTGTCGATGATTGTTGATCGAAGGATCTAAAGTTGAACCCCTCTATATTGTTCACACACACTCTAAGAATCCATTCACTCATTGTTCATCGAATTCTATGTGTTAGCACGGATCTCTAATGAATCCATCAGTTTCATAATGATCACCTCAATCGCATCAATTCGATACATAGAAGGAATTTGTGGACCGATCACTTAGAGAGATACTTTCTCTCTATAGGAAGTGGGAGGAGAGAGAGTCTCTCATTCCATTGGAATGTGTTGGAATAAATCCATCTCGGTGTTGATTTTGGGTTGATTATGTTTGTTAACAAGTTTTTACGTTGTTTATGATGTTTGTTTGTCAAAGGAGGCATAAAGAGTGAGTGTGAATGTCTGATCTAGTGGAGTGAAAATGTCTGAACTAATCTCATGGAGCACAAATGTCTGAAATGATCTCTAAGAGCATGAATCCCAATACTAATCTCGCGAAGGAGTCATGTGAAGCACCACATGATTGTCAAAATCTCTCACATTGAGATCATGAAAGGAATCTAAATTCATTGCATTATTTTAAGAGGATATCAAGGATAGATCATGTGAAGCACCTGAAGACATCGCATGATTTTTAGAAGATCTCACGTAGAGATCATGCGAAGCACATGAAGAAAAAGAAGTTGGAAATGACAGAGATATCATGTGGTCATTCAAAATCACATGACTGTATGATTGTATTTAGATCTCATAAAGGTATCTCATGAAGTACTTGAAGAAAAAGTCTTTTAAATCTCATGATTTTCATTTGATCTCGTGATGGGGTCATGTGAAGCACTGTATGAAAATGGTGTTGGCCACATGATTGCCTTTGGATAATGTGATGGGATCATGTGAAGAACCTGAAGAAAATGATAATGATCATGTGAATCAATCATGATTTTCAATTGATCACATAATGGGATCATGCGACATGCTCAAAGACAATGTAATTGATCATGTTAATCACTTGAGACATGCATCAGGTTATCATGTGAAGTTATCACACGAAGCACATGATACCGATTGATGAGGCGGTGGAATGGATGGATAATCATGATTTTTTAAGTTAAGGTAGTGGATTTGTGCTTATAAATACCCCCTAACTCTTCCTTAATAAGTTATGAATTTTTATTAAGTGGTTTGATCCAAAAAAATATATTTTTTACGACCTAAAAAAAGTCTTGTGTTGGAGTCTTGCGATCCATATAATCAGTAGAAAGTTTTCCAAAAGGATCTCACAAAGGATTCTCAAAAAGTGAAGTATGTGTTGGGTATTTGTGTGCATAAGAATACCTATTGATATCTCTCAATATATGTGATATGATCAAGGTATCATGATCCGCATGATCTGGTCAAGGTCTCGTGATCTGTATGATATGAACAAGGTCTGATGATCTGTGTGAATAGAAGAATGTATAACGAAAGGGTCTTTAGATGGGTGTTATACACTGAGAATAACCAGACCAATCAGAGTCACATGATCCACATAAATAGAACAATGTCTCATGGTGGGTTCTTGTGATCTGTGTGATCTATGTGATCTGAAGGGTGACTCTAAAAGGGTTCTCATGGAGGAGTCTCATGCAAAGGTGGTTGTCATCTCATTGATGAAATAGGATCACAAAGACATTCATGAGTGTGAATCAATTCTGAACTTATTTTCAAAAGTTTCTACTAAAGTATTATTATGTTCGCTTCAATAATATATCATTGAGATTTCAATTTGTGAATGGTAGTATACTAGGAGGGACAGTTATTTTGCTCCAAACTTTTTAATAACAGTGATCTTTAGTGGATTTGGTACATCAGAACATTTTCTTTATATGCTCTTTATACATATCCCAATGAGGGTGAAACAAGTAAAATTGTTTTGTACTTTGAATATTTTAAATTATATTTATATTGTGAAATGAAAAAGGGAGATAAGAGAGTTTTATCTAATGATAAAATAAGATCTGAAGAGAGAGTTGTTTTAATCTTTCATACCCTGATTCAACCCCCCTCTCAGTTTATTTAACCTAGTTGGTCTAACAATTGGTATCATATTAAAGGTTTAAATTCAGAGTTTCTCTCTCAGTGGAATAAATGGAAGCTGTTAATTACAAAGAAATTCTGATCTTCGATGGAAATATTTTTCATCTATGGAAGAATCAAATGAAACACTTCTTTCGATAATTATGTATGGATGTTTTTAGAGATACAATGCATGGTATTTTCAGACAGTATGGAAAGTTTATTTTTATCATAATATGACTTTAGATAATTTGATGTTGATGCTAAAGTAATTAATTCCTTATGGGGAGTATTATCCTATATAATCTACACAAAGGTGATATCATGTAAGTCATCACATGCTATGTGGGAAAATATTCTAAATATCAATGAAGGCAATTCAAAAGTCTGAGATGCTAAATTAAAATTTTTTTGGAACAAATATAAGGACCTAAGAATGCACCCCCAATGAGTTTATAGATGCATTCTTTGATTAGGTGAATGTTATTACAGAATACATGCATGGTCTTTGAGAGATTTTTGAAAATGTAAAGATCATTGAGTGCATCTTGAGAATACTTCCACCTCGGTTCTATTTGAAATTATTTATACTAGAGGATAAATATCTAAAGGAGTTTGCATTGGATATCTTATATTGTACTCTTGTCTCTAATGGGATAAGAAATGATGATAATGAGTCTTTAGAAAAAAGGGAGGTCTAGAGATGTAGAATCTAAGTCCATGAAGAAGCTATCTCTAGAAGATGGTCAGGAAGAAGATATTGTGGATGATGTTGTTTCATTCCTTTCCAAAAATCTTCAAAGGGGAAAAGTAAATTTTAAAGGGAAACTTCCTCTTGCATGGTTTCATTGTGGAAAAGTCAGAAATATTATAGAAAAGTGATTTATTAAGTTTCAAGATGATGATTAAACTCCCAAGAAGTCTTCAGCTAGTTTGAAAGTAAGAAAGAATACTAAGGGAAATTTCTTCAGAAAGAATAATATACTTTCATAAGAAAATTATTATTCAAAAGAATATGAGGTAGAAGAGATGGAAGACTATAAGGATCATGGAGAAGATGTTATGGTGGCAATTGTAAGTAACTCACAGACAAGGGAAGAAAGTGATAATGTTGAAGGAGAATTTTAAGGAAGATTTGAACTCTAGGTTTAATTAGAAGTTTCTCTTGAGGAGACAGATGTTTGGAGTGCCAAAAAAATGAAAGATAATAGGTTGTTTCATGATGAAAAACTCTATATTTAGTAGCAGGAAGAAGATAAGTCTGATTTGAATGATGAAATTAAAAATCTCATATTTGAAAATCCAAATAACTCAAAGAAAATTATTGAGTTAAAACTCAAGGTAGAATAATTGACCAAGGTAATCGAGAGTTTAACTAACATAATAAAATATCAATTTAAATATATTTAATAAATTGAGAATATATTTTTCATCTTATGAAAAAAAAAGTGAAGGATCAAGAGAAACTCTTGAATCATAATATGATATTAGGAAAGGAGGTTTCACCTATAATTAAAAACATGAAATTAAAATCTGAGGGTCCAGCAAAATATTCAAAGGAATATATGGAGAAGAATTTTTCACATCAGAATTAAAATACTAGTATGGGAGTTGATTGTGAATAGAAATAAGTAATGGGGTATGTCATAGAATAAGCTCCCACTACAAGGTTGAATATTGGTTTAGGTATGAATCAGAATCAGAAGATTCAAAGAACTCAAGGTAAAATCAGTGGTGCAGATATGATACATAGGAATATACCTCATATCAAGTGTTATTATTTTGTAAAGATGGGACATTCTCAAAATGTATGTTCTATAGACAATACATACCAATGGGATAAAGATAAATAGAGGTATCCAAATAGATTTCAATATTACATAAATTATTTTGATGGTCATTGTTTTTGTTGTGGAGGATTTAGGCACATTTTCATATATTACTCATCGACAAAGTAGAGGAATGTACTAAAGAAAAACCAAAGTAGTTTCATATAGTAGTTCAAGGGATCATTGAATGGTATGAGAACACAAAATCAATTTGAAGCTTTGAAATATGAGGTTATACCATCATACTCATAGGAAGATCAAGAATATCAATCAACATCAAGTGTGAAGTCAAAGACATGGATCATAAAGAAAAGATATGAGCAAGTAGTGGTTGCGGAGATTGACTTTGAATTGTTAGATCATACAGGAACATGGATCATTGATAGTGGATGCACCTCCCATATGACAGAAAATAAGATTATGGTGATAAAAAAAATTATGACAAGGAAGGTGTCATAATATTTGGTAATAATGAAGGTCTGAAGATTATTGGATCATGAAAATCCAAGTTTGGGGGTAAAGGCATGAGACATGTAGATGTCTTGGTTGTTAAAGTTCTCAGTCACAACTTTTTAGGTGTTAGTAAATTGTGTGACTCAATAAATTCTATAATCTTTAACAAAAAAATTGGCATGGTCAAGGGAAAATATGGAGAAGTTATTTTTTAAGGAAAGTGCATAAAGTGGAATCTCTACCATGTGAGTGGAGAAGAATATATGTGTTCTCTATCTAAGGATGAAGAAACTTGACTATGGAATAAGTTTCTTGGTTATATGAGCCAATAAACCTTGGAAAATCTATTAAAATGTGATGTTTCTTGAGATCCCCCTAATTTATCACATGATCATACTCATTCATGTGATGCTTTTCAACAAGGGAAGATTACTCGAATGATGTATAAGTAAAATATCAAATGTAAAAAAGAGTTCTTGAACTAATGCATATTGATGTATATGGACCTATTTCACCAAGAGATATTAATGGGAACAGATTTTATATCCTTTTCATTAATGATTTTAGCAGAATGACATGGGTCTCAATTATCACCCACAAGTCTGAAGTGTTTAGTTTCATAACACGTTATTGAAGGGAAGTTGAAAAGATTCTAGATCAAAATATTCTAAAGTTCCAAATGATAATGGAATATAATTCAAAAAATATCCAAGTGGAGTATTATCATGATAATCATGGGATAAGAAACCAATTTTCAATAGTAATAACTCCATCATAGAATTGATTGCTTGAGAAAAGAAATTGGATTATCAACAATATGGCCAAAATGATTCTTATTGAGAAATACCTTCCAGATATGTTTCAAAAATAAGTAGCATTAAAATCGGTATACATTTATAATAAATCCTTATTATGACCAAAGGAATAAAATAACCCATATGAGATATGGTATGGAAAGAAAACAACATTTAAATACTTTAGAATATTTTTAGGTAAGTGTTTTATTCTCAATAAAGATAAATACAGTAAGTTTGAGTATCATGGAGATGAAGGGATATTTCTTGGTTACTCAAGAAAAAGAAAAGCATATAAATGCTTCCATAATAAGCTAGGAAAATTTATAGAGATAAATGATGTTGTTGTGGTGGTGGAAAATGACCAGAATATTTAACAAATTCATGAAAATAATTAGGTGTATAGTGATGAAGAGTTGAGTAACTTAGGGGGAGTGAAAGTATATAAGGAATATTTAGAAGAATATACAAATGATGAGCAGAATAAACCTATAAAGAAACCAAAGAGCTGAGTCAAAATTGATAGGAAGAATATTTTAGGGGATCATACATCTCCAATGTAGACATAGAGGATAAAGAATCTATAGAAAGTGTCTTTCTTATCATAGGTAGAGTCAAATTGTTTTGAAGAAGCTTCAAGAGATGGGATTAATGAATGAAGAACTTGACCAAATAGAAAATAATCAGACATGGGAGATTGTTTTGAGTCCAACAGATAATAATGTCATTATAACCAAATTTTTTTTCTATAAAAAATTGAATGATGAAGGAAAAATAATTAGAAAGAAATAATGACTGGTGTACAAGGGATACTCTCAAATATAGGGTATTGATTTTGATGAAACATTTTCATCTATTGTGAGGGTGGATACAATTCAATTATTCTTATCTATATCAATTCAAAGGAAATTTAACGTTTTCAAAATGGATGTCAAGTCACCATTTCTAAATGGGTTTATGGAAGAAGAATTTTATATTGAATAGCTAGATGGTTTTCTCATTCATTAAAATGAGAAAAAAAAATCCGATTAAAGAAGGATCTATATAGGTTGAATCAGGTACCAAGAGAATGGTATTCACGACTTGGTCAGTATTTAAAGAAGATAAATTTCTAGTATGGTGGAGTTGATTATAATCTCTATGTTAATAACAATATTAATTAAAGGATGGTGGTGCAGGTATATGTTGATGACATAATCTATGGTAGATCAAATGAAGTGCAGAGTAAAAAGTTTTTAAAATTTATGAAATGTGAGTTTGAAATGTCATTGATTAGTGCGATAAAAATTTCTCCTAGTTTAAAAGTAATGCAAGGAAGACATGGGACATTTATTTATTAATCAAAATGTGCTAAGGAGGTTTTGAGAAGATTTGGAATGGAAAATTCCAAATAAATTACAACTTTGGTTGATACATAAATAAAATTGTGTAAGGATGTTGAAGGAAAATTAGTTTATATCATTGAATATAGACAAATCATTGACAGTATATTATATTTAATAGCAACATGACTCAATATTTTTTTCCATATGTCAGGCCACATGGTATCATAGTAATCCCAAAGAAATCCACTTACTTGCAATAAAAAATAATACTTCGGTATATCAAGGGCACGGTGGATTTCATTTTTTTATATAATGAAAAATCTCAGCAAGAGTTATTTGGTTATACAGATGCATATTAGGACAATTCAAAATATGATAGAAAATCAACATTGGGAGGTGCATTCTATCTTGGAAAATTGTGTATTTATTGGCTACATAAGAAAAAATATTTTATTTTTTGATCACTGTAGAAGATGAATATATTGTGGATACTCAATATTGCATGTAATTATTATGGATGAAGTAGTATCTTGATGATATGGGAGTTCAAGTGAAGTCTCATATTGGAATTAATTGTGATAATTCAAGTGATATAAATCTCAGAAAAAAATCTAGTTTATCACTCATGGATAAAGCACATTGAAATAAAGTATCAATTTATCAAGGAGAAGTTTGATCAGGGGCATGTGAAGTTGGATAATGTGCCTAAAAAACTATAAGTTGAAGATATTCTAATGAATCCCTTTCCTAAATAAGTGTTTGAACATTACCGACTAGCTCTTAGAGTTTAATATAATCCCCACACTTGAATAAGTGTGGATATGGGACTCCCTATCCCCGAGGTATAGTTTTTTTCCCTTATGTGTTGATATGCATTATTTATCATGTTTCAAACCAAAAAGGAGTGACCTTTGGATTCATTGAAAAGGGGGGAGAAGATGTCTTAATCAGGATAGGGGTAAGCTGATAGAGGGAGTAGTGAAATGGGGAGAGTTTTAAATCTCGTTATGATAAAACTTTTATATAAATGAATAATAATCATGTAAAGGAGTGTTCTTTGGGTTCATGATGTAAGAAGTTGACATGTAGGTTGATAAGTGATATCGAAGGTTAAGCTTGTTTTGTCTTTTTCTATCGAGAAAGTTTCTAGAGGAAAGTTTGAGAATGAAGTGATTATTCGATGAACCTTTCCTGATACTCTTACTTTTCATTCCATGATTGACTCGTGTGGTCTTAGAGTATGTGTTAAATAATTCATTGATCACTATCTGGTGTTGCAAAAGGAAAATGGTTTTTCATGTACATGGCATGTCAAAAAGTTGGATCTTGAAGATTGTAAGTATATTCAACAGACCCAAAGGGGGGTGTTGTTGGAAAGAATATCTCATGGTGGTGCTTTTGGGTTAATTGTGTTCGTTGATAAGGTTTTACATTATTGATGAATGTTGTTGTCAAATGATGTGTAAAGAGTGAGTGTGAATTTTATATCTCTTGAAGCGTGAATGTCTGATCTCACAAAGCGTGAAGGTATAATCTCATGGAGTGTGAATGTCTGTTCTCGTGGGGCATGAATTTATGAACTTATCTCGTAAATCATGAATATGTAAACTGATATCATGGAGTGTGAATGTTATAACTGATCTCGTGGAAGAGTGACACAAATCACCACATGATTATCAGATGCTCTGACATTGAGATCATGCGAAGCACCTAAAGACATCGCATTATTTTTATAGGATCTCACGGAGAGATCATCTGATGCAACTAAGGATATTGCATGATCTTCAAGGGATCTTTTGGATATATCATGTGAATTATATGAAGACAATGAAGTTGTAAATGACACTGCATTATTGTCATTTGATCAAGCTATGGGGTCCCATGAAGCACTGGAAGATAATGGAACTCACCACATGATTGTCTTTGGATCTCATGATGGGATCATGAAAAGCACCTGAAGATAATGATGCTTATCACATAAAGAATGTATGATTTTCAATTGATCACGTGATGGGATCATGAAACACACTCAAAGACAATGAATTTGATCATGTGAAGCACTTGCGATATGCAATAGGTGATCATGCTAAGCGATTGCATAAAACGTGTGTTGCCAATTGATGAGGCGGTGGAATGAATGGTTAACTATGATTTGCAGAGTTAAGACAGTGGATTTGCGCCTATAAATACCACCTAACCCATCCTTAAGAATTAAATAAGTTTTTTTAGGTGGTTTGATCCAAAGAAAAATTATTTCACATGACCTAAACAAAGTCTTGAGTCGAAGTCTTGTGATTCGAATAATCGGTAGAAAGTATTGAAAAATGATCTCATGAAGTGAGGTATACACTGGTTGTTTGTAACGACCCGAAATTTTGAATAAATCTTGTTTCCTAATTTCATGTGTTATTTTTTATACTCAAAAAAAAATATTTTATTTGATAAACATGATTATAAATAAAATGAGACCATTGGTTTTTGAGTGTTATATGACCATCGGTCAATATGACCACCGTGAACAAAATGTTTTTATTATTGTCTCTAAATTTAAGTAATCCTGGTTAATTATTATAGAAAGAAGATTTGATGGCCACACCTAGTAGCCTTGGGCCGATCGAAGCCCATCTAACAGAGATTGGGAAGGAGGTAGCACCATTGGGCTTTGCTCTGGACCAAATCCAAGCCGAACTTCATAATGTGAAGCTAGAACGGAATCGCCTTCGCGAGAAGTTCAAACTGATAGAAATTACTACTCGGGCAATGTTGACTGAGCCGCCCCAAAATTCTATCACCCTAGCACACCTTACTCTTAGGTCCTATGCTGGTATTATAAGGGGTTATGTAACGAGACCGTGATTGCCTTGTGTAATCTTTTTTTTAAATAAAAATTTGGATTTCTTCTTATGATGATGTTTATGAATTTTCAAATGACCGGATAAATATTGTATGCATATTTTTGATGAATTTTAGAAAAAGGATATTTTAAAAATGGTTGTGTAAACCTTAAATAATTAAAAATGTGTAATGATTTTCGAAAAATGGTCTTCTATAATTATGTTCAGTACGAAATTTAGAGTCTAATAAGATCAACTTGATTTTTGATGAATAGTAAATTATGAATAGTGATTTTATGATTAGGATTAGTAATATGACCAAATGGATTAGTAATCTCACTTAAAGAAAGTTTTAAAATAATCTAGGCACCTTGATTAAGTAATGTGATTCAATAAAATAGTTAAATAACGGTTTCATTAATTATTATTCAAGTATTAGTTTTTTCGGGGTGAATAGTGTTTTTTAATTAAAAATTTAATTAAAAATAATTAGAAAATTATTTTTATAAAAATGACTTCATTTTTGAACTCAGAGCATCGATATTATGTTATGGTAATTTTTGGGGATTTTTCTGAAAAATGTGAATTTTCGATGAATAGTGTTTTTATTTAAAAATTAAATTAAAAATATTTAGAAAATTATTTTTATAAAATGGATTTCATTTTTGAAATCAGAGCATTGATATTTGGTTAAGGTGAAATTTTGGGGTTATTCTGAGAAGGTTGAATTTTTAGTGAATAGTAAAAATACAGTTTTAGGGTTTCGGTATGTTTAATGACATCATAATGGTGTCATGATGATGTCATGAGATCTTTTGAGGGTTGGCCGGCCAAGGGTGATGAATTATTGTTTTGGGGGCCCCATGTGGCCTAACTCCATGATAAATTCCAAGGGAGAGCACATGGGTTTGAGAAAAGCACATGTGAGGTGTCCCTTGGCCATTAATGTCTTGTCCCCTCACTTTCCCTATAAATACCAAGCCCTCCTCTCATCAATTAGACTCCCCACTCTTCCCCAACGAAGTTCTGGTCTCATTACCTCCCAAGGAGTCCTCCCAAGGTGCCCCCAAGCCCTCAAGTTCCCAACCTTTGAGGTTTAAGAGTTACATTTTAAGGTAAGGGATCTGACCCCTCTCTTTCTTTTCAAGTAATCTCTTTTATGTCTTTTCTTTTATACTCCATGTTCTTATGTTGGAGGATGTTCTTTTATATTCATCCTACTGCCTATTTCATGTTCATATGATTAGAGACCCCCCTTGCTCTCATCAATTCGTTTTAAGAATGTTTAAGTGGCGCCGTTAGGCTGCCGAATTTTTAAGGGATTCTTTCACCTTCCTCGTTTTCAAGTTCTATTTTCATTCAAGTCTTTCATGTTCCTTTTTGTTATATTGGGGTATGATCTCTATATATATCATACTGGACTCTTATGTTCATATGATGAGAGACCCCATTTGATCTCTTCAATTCAGTATTTTGATGTTTTAAGTGGCGCCGTTAGGCTGCCGAATTTTTAAGTGGTTCTTCACCCTTCTCGTTTTGAAGTTCTACATTCATGTCAATTCTTTCAAGTTCCTTTTTGTTATATTGCGGTATGATCTCTATATATATCATACTGGACTCTTATGTTCATATGATTAGAGACCCCATTTGAACTCTTCAATTCAGTATTTTGATGTTTTAAGTGGCGCCGTTAGGCTGCCGAATTTTTAAGTGGTTCTTCACCCTTCTCATTTTGAAGTTCTACTTTCATGTCAATTCTTTCAAGTTCCTTTTTGTTATGTTGGGGAATTATCTCTATATCTATCATACTTAACTCTTATGTTCACATGATGAGAGATCCTATTTGATCTTTTCAAATCATTTTTGTTGAGGTTTAAGTAACGCCGTTAGGCTGTCGAACTTTCATAAGAGAAATCTAATTTTTTTCTTCCTTCCATGTTTTTCATTTCAAATGGTATGTCCTTGAAATTTCATTACCATGATCATGTATCCTTCTTATTCTTTCCATGTACTATTTTATGGGTCATTTATGAATGTTTGACCCATTTTACCTCTCTTTTAATGTCTTCTAAAACCTCGGAACATTGCCGTTATGCTGCAGAATTTCTGTCTCAAAATGTCTATCTCTTTTTCTAAAGTTCTTTTATTTTATTAAGTGAATACTCAAAGCTCTTTCTTCTAAAGGGGTATTCACATATATACCAAAATGTTCTATTTTAAATTCTGGGATTTACATACATGAGACCCACCTTCCTTTTCTGTGGGTTTTAAAGTGATATAAAGATCATGTCTTTAAAGGAGTTTTTAAAAAGTTATGATTATGAAATGAAACCCATTTCCTTTATGCAATATGGGTTATTTATGAAATTTTTGATGATGATATATGTGGCTCACATGATAATAAAGGCAAATTTAAGGGTGCTCCCTGATAGCGCTCCAATGCATTGGGTAATGATGTAACCACTAGAGATTACAATTTTCACGATACCTTGGTGAATAACCTTGGTAATTTTCAAATGACACCTTGGGGATGGACCTTGGTGATATGTTCATGATTTTCTATGTTAAATGATGTAGCCACATATTCAAGTTATGAAAAATGTTGTTTTTATTATGAAATGCCTCATGATTTCTTTCTCATGCCTTAAAGTTCTTTTCATGTCATTATTGAAGTATATCAAGCTCACATGTAAAATGTTCCTCTTGTTTCCCTTACTGGGCCTTCTGCTCACCCTTTATTTTGATGTGTGTTCCCAGGTTATGAGATGCAGTAATGAACCTAGGATGAACTTGAGGAGAAGCCTTTCAAGTGTTTAAGAAGAATGTTTTTTTTTCTTTCATTTATTATGTTCCTGGTTTCCAAGACACTAAACCTTAAAGATCCTCGGTTTTGTAAAATGTAATGAAAGTTTATGTGATGAAAAGGTGGGATGCTATAGTTGGTATCAAAGGATGGTTTAGTTATTTGTGGAAATTAGGATATGAAAACTCTAGGAGGAACCCTATAGAAAAGTTTAATATAGGAAATCTTCCTGGTATTTTGGTGAGTATTGAGTAAGGGGTTTCCAAGCAAATACATCCCTGTCTGGATACGAGCAGGTAGAGGTGGCTCTGGCACAGATGTACATAGGGGTAAAACCCGAAAACACCGCTTTGAGCTAGACTCGAACGGGAACTGGTACACGACAACGGGCCTTGCTGCACTCTTGGTTACGACACTCCCGGGGGATATGCTTTGGTAAATTCATAAGCTTAGTATGAACCATTGTTAAAGGAACAAAGATAAAATAAAATAAAGGTTTACATAAGAATATATGATCATGGATAACCTAGAAGGGAACCTAGGGGATCACAAGTTAGGGTATACTTTACTTCTACATGTTATCCTTAGATGCTTTAAGTTTCTTTGCATGATTATTGGCTATGTATTTAAGCCCCTAATTATAGCTTCTTTTCTTAGTTAATGGCGGGAAATGGAAGAACATGTCCCAACAACCAATGTGATAGGAAATGCTATGATTGCCGTATTAATACGACCGATATGATTAGGGGATTAAAAGATGATTATTATTTTGGAAGACTTTCACTATTTTGAGGACCATATATGATCAAGGTAAATAGATTACTACGGTATTTTCATTGAGGAGTAAGGTTGATTTATATTTTGATTTATCAATGAATTTAAGTTGGACTTATAGTAATTTAGGTTACTTACAGGAATGATTAAACTATCTTGGGTAAAATATGTTTAGGTTAGCTATTTTTGTTATAAGATGTTAGGAGTGGTTGATGTTGTTTGGAGATGAACAATGAAGTTTATTTTGGAAGACTATGTTATCAAGTCCTTCTTGTATTTGGGTTTCAATCTTAGTTTGGTTTATTTCGAGGAATTTTAAGGACTGTTATTTATGGAATGGTCTATGATGAACTTTGGGTATTACCATGGAACATTGAAGATTTAAAATTAGTTTCCATTCCTATGGGATTCTTCCTTTTTGAAGAGTTGTTTAACCTTACCCTTTCTGTTTTGGGATAATGTTTAAAGATAGAAGAAATAGATAGTTAATCTTTTATGGATTATGTGATTCTCTAGAAGATGATTCTTGTGTTTTGATGAGACCAAGTAGTTTTGAATGCTCATCGTTTGGGGGAAAGGATTAGTTTTGGTAAAAACTTATTAAAGGGTGAAACTCTACATGAAGGTAGATATATTTTTCTTATGTTTTTGTTCTATGTAGTAAATGAAATCCTCAAAATTATGAAAAGAAACGTAAAACAAAAATGTTGTTGGTTTACGTTTCCTACTAGGTAATCAAAGACCGTTTACACACATCATAAGTTTGGGATTTTCTCATGGTTAACTTTCTCCTAATCATGTTCTCTATCACTCTCTCTCAGAACTGACCCTTTGTTTTTTTCCTCCATGTCCATGTTTTCCTACATGGAACCCGAGTGTGGGTTAACTCGGGTGGCCTTTGTACTTCCTTTTCTTTCTTTTAAAGTAATGGTGTTACTGACTCTTTTTCCGATATGGGACTTTCAATGAAATTTCAAAACCCAATTTAAAAAAATTGAGAGGACGCAATTTCTTAAGGGGGGAAGATTGTAACGACCCGAAATTTTGAATAAATCTTGTTTCCTAATTTCATGTGTTATTTTTTATACTCAAAAAAAAAATATTTTATTTGATAAACATGATTATAAATAAAATGAGACCATTGGTTTTTGAGTGTTATATGACCATCGGTCAATATGACCACCGTGAACAAAATGTTTTTATTATTGTCTCTAAATTTAAGTAATCCTGGTTAATTATTATAGAAAGAAGATTTGATGGCCACACCTAGTAGCCTTGGGCCGATCGAAGCCCATCTAACAGAGATTGGGAAGGAGGTAGCACCATTGGGCTTTGCTCTGGACCAAATCCAAGCCGAACTTCATAATGTGAAGCTAGAATGGAATCGCCTTCGCGAGAAGTTCAAACTGATAGAAATTACTACTCGGGCAATGTTGACTGAGCCGCCCCAAAATTCTATCACCCTAGCACACCTTACTCTTAGGTCCTATGCTGGTATTATAAGGGGTTATGTAACGAGACCGTGATTGCCTTGTGTAATCTTTTTTTTAAATAAAAATTTGGATTTCTTCTTATGATGATGTTTATGAATTTTCAAATGACCGGATAAATATTGTATGCATATTTTTGATGAATTTTAGAAAAAGGATATTTTAAAAATGGTTGTGTAAACCCTAAATAATTAAAAATGTGTAATGATTTTCGAAAAATGGTCTTCTACAATTATGTTCAGTACGAAATTTAGAGTCTAATAAGATCAACTTGATTTTTGATGAATAGTAAATTATGAATAGTGATTTTATGATTAGGATTAGTAATATGACCAAATGGATTAGTAATCTCACTTAAAGAAAGTTTTAAAATAATCTAGGCACCTTGATTAAGTAATGTGATTCAATAAAATAGTTAAATAACGGTTTCATTAATTATTATTCAAGTATTAGTTTTTTCGGGGTGAATAGTGTTTTTTAATTAAAAATTTAATTAAAAATAATTAGAAAATTATTTTTATAAAAATGACTTCATTTTTGAACTCAGAGCATCGATATTATGTTATGGTAATTTTTGGGGATTTTTCTGAAAAATGTGAATTTTCGATGAATAGTGTTTTTATTTAAAAATTAAATTAAAATTATTTAGAAAATTATTTTTATAAAATGGATTTCATTTTTGAAATAAGAGCATTGATATTTGGTTAAGGTGAAATTTTGGGGTTATTCTGAGAAGGTTGAATTTTTAGTGAATAGTAAAAATACAGTTTTAGGGTTTCGGTATGTTTAATGACATCATAATGGTGTCATGATGATGTCATGAGATCTTTTGAGGGTTGGCCGGCCAAGGGTGATGAATTATTGTTTTGGGGGCCCCATGTGGCCTAACTCCATGATAAATTCCAAGGGAGAGCACATGGGTTTGAGAAAAGCACATGTGAGGTGTCCCTTGGCCATTAATGTCTTGTCCCCTCACTTTCCCTATAAATACCAAGCCCTCCTCTCATCAATTAGACTCCCCACTCTTCCCCAACGAAGTTCTGGTCTCATTACCTCCCAAGGAGTCCTCCCAAGGTGCCCCCAAGCCCTCAAGTTCCCAACCTTTGAGGTTTAAGAGTTACATTTTAAGGTAAGGGATCTGACCCCTCTCTTTCTTTTCAAGTAATCTCTTTTATGTCTTTTCTTTTATACTCCATGTTCTTATGTTGGAGGATGTTCTTTTATATTCATACTACTGCCTATTTCATGTTCATATGATTAGAGACCCCCCTTTCTCTCATCAATTCGTTTTAAGAATGTTTAAGTGGCGCCGTTAGGCTGCCGAATTTTTAAGGGATTCTTTCACCTTCCTCGTTTTCAAGTTCTATTTTCATTCAAGTCTTTCATGTTCCTTTTTGTTATATTGGGGTATGATCTCTATATATATCATACTGGACTCTTATGTTCATATGATGAGAGACCCCATTTGATCTCTTCAATTCAGTATTTTGATGTTTTAAGTGGCGCCGTTAGGCTGCCGAATTTTTAAGTGGTTCTCCACCCTTCTCGTTTTGAAGTTCTACATTCATGTCAATTCTTTCAAGTTCCTTTTTGTTATATTGCGGTATGATCTCTATATATATCATACTGGACTCTTATGTTCATATGATTAGAGACCCCATTTGAACTCTTCAATTCAGTATTTTGATGTTTTAAGTGGCGCCGTTAGGCTGCCGAATTTTTAAGTGGTTCTTCACCCTTCTCATTTTGAAGTTCTACTTTCATGTCAATTCTTTCAAGTTCCTTTTTGTTATGTTGGGGAATTATCTCTATATCTATCATACTTAACTCTTATGTTCACATGATGAGAGATCCTATTTGATCTTTTCAAATCATTTTTGTTGAGGTTTAAGTAACGCCGTTAGGTTGTCGAACTTTCATAAGAGAAATCTAATTTTTTTCTTCCTTCCATGTTTTTCATTTCAAATGGTATGTCCTTGAAATTTCATTACCATGATCATGTATCCTTCTTATTCTTTCCATGTACTATTTTATGGGTCATTTATGAATGTTTGACCCATTTTACCTCTCTTTTAATGTCTTCTAAAACCTCGGAACATTGTCGTTATGCTGCAGAATTTCTGTCTCAAAATGTCTATCTCTTTTTCTAAAGTTCTTTTATTTTATTAAGTGAATACTCAAAGCTCTTTCTTCTAAAGGGGTATTCACATATATACCAAAATGTTCTATTTTAAATTCTGGGATTTACATACATGAGACCCACCTTCCTTTTCTGTGGGTTTTAAAGTGATATAAAGATCATGTCTTTAAAGGAGTTTTTAAAAAGTTATGATTATGAAATGAAACCCATTTCCTTTATGCAATATGGGTTATTTATGAAATTTTTGATGATGATATATGTGGCTCACATGATAATAAAGGCAAATTTAAGGGTGCTCCCTGATAGCGCTCCAATGCATTGGGTAATGATGTAACCACTAGAGATTACAATTTTCACGATACCTTGGTGAATAACCTTGGTAATTTTCAAATGACACCTTGGGGATGGACCTTGGTGATATGTTCATGATTGTCTATGTTAAATGATGTAGCCACATATTCAAGTTATGAAAAATGTTGTTTTTATTATGAAATGCCTCATGATTTCTTTCTCATGCCTTAAAGTTCTTTTCATGTCATTATTGAAGTATATCAAGCTCACATGTAAAATGTTCCTCTTGTTTCCCTTACTGGGCCTTCTGCTCACCCTTTATTTTGATGTGTGTTCCCAGGTTATGAGATGCAGTAATGAACCTAGGATGAACTTGAGGAGAAGCCTTTCAAGTGTTTAAGAAGAATGTTTTTTTTCTTTCATTTATTATGTTCCTGGTTTCCAAGACACTAAACCTTAAAGATCCTCGGTTTTGTAAAATGTAATGAAAGTTTATGTGATGAAAAGGTGGGATGCTATATTGTTTGTGTGCATAATAAAACCTATTGATATCTCGTGATCCACATGATCTGAACATGGTCTCACAATATTCATGATCTGAACAAGGTCTTACAATCTTCATGATCTAAACCTAGTCTTGCAATCTGAGTGAATAGAACAAGGTCTCACAAAAAGGTCATGTGAAAGGTGTTATGTAATGGTAATAATTGGAACAATCAGGGTCATGTGGTCTATATTAACAGAATAGAGTCTCACAGTAGAGTCAAACGATTCACATGATCTGAAGGGTGACTCATCAAGGGGTCTTATGGAGAGGTATTTTGAAGGAGTCTCGTGAAAAGGTAGTTTTCATATCATTTATGAAGTAAGAGAATAAAGACATACACAATTGTGAATAAATTCAAGACTCATTTTCAAAAGAGTTTATTGGAGGAGTAGTGTGTTCACTTCAGAGAGAGAGTAGTGAGATTTTAAATTGTGAATGGATATAAACTATGAGGGGTAGTGAGTTCGCACTAAACTTTGTAACAGTAGTGAGATTTAGTGGATTTGGTACATTGACACATTACCCTTATATATTCCTTGGGCATAGCCTAGTGAGGATAAACCAAGTCAAATTGTTGTGTCCTGTGCATTTTTTAATTTATATTTATATTGTGCAATGGAAAGAGGATAGAATAGAGTTTTTTCTAATGACTAAGCAAGATTCAAAGAGATAGATTTTTTAATCTATCATACCCTGATTCACCCCACCCCCACCCCCCTCAGGGTATTTAACCTAGTTGGGATAACATAATGAATAGTCTCTAAATAAATGTCTCTCTCCTGGTTATATAGTGGGAGGCTCAAATACCCAGAAAGGGTTCCCCGGCCCCCCAAAAATAAAACCCCCACTAAATAAGCAGTAAATGACATGTTATGATGAACTAATTGTGTCATTAGTGTCATTTATATTTGATCACCTCCTTGTAATATAATAAATATATTACATGATAAAACTCAAGTCATTAACCCGACTTGAAATTCCTACAATATCAAATGAACCTTCCTTTTTAAAATGGGAATCCCCAGGAGTGGAATTTTCTAACCCTCCACACCCAGGAACCCCCCTTCCAAGAATGAGGTCATATGGAGAAGCCCCAACCTGGAAGGATCTATTTCCAACTGAGATGACAGAGCATCTCACAGGGTAACACCGTATTAAATGAACCTTAAATATTAAAATAATATTCATTAGTATAATATTTTTTTCTCTGTATTCACTTAATAACTTATGAATAATTTTAATAAATAAATTAAACTCAATTATTCTATACTCAAATAATAATGAATTTATTTATTTTTCGATGATCGTTAATATTTGGAAAACTCTTAGACCCCATTGTGGGGCACACAATGTCCTATATACTTATTCACCAAAATAGGGAATATTATTGAATATTATATTTTGTGTGACCCTCTAGGCCATTATCTCAGTAGTATTGAATATTATTCATATTCCAAGAGTGGAATCTAGAAACTCATCAAGGCCCCTAAAGAGATAAGAAAAAGTCATAGAAACAAAAATCATCCTACGAACATGTACTGTGTGATATAATCACTTTGTCTTTAGATGTCTCATAAAGAAAAACACACACTTTTGTCAATATCCTTTCTTTATTGTTTGTTGATATAATTGGATAAACATACCATTTACTACACTGGCCAAGGATTTATGAAGTACTACCATCCTGATCAACTAGGCCCGACATATTACTTTCTCAACTTGGAAGTGACAAATTCTATCTTGATCATTCAACCAATGCCATACCAGCATTGGATCACCCAACACAAGCTACCTCACCATGACTTAATTGTCATGGTTTTTTCTTTACATCAAAGTATGTAGTCAAATGGAACACATTGATAGTGATCTCAAGTCAAGAGACCAATACATATGTTCATAGATAGGAACAACCAATGACACCTGAAACATATAGTATTCATGTTAGTGTGTTTATCCTCATGATATCACCAAATAGATATCTTCAAGTGAAAAATTCATGAGAAGAAGTCTCAATGCTTATGATCCCCCATTACCTAATAGTCAGACATCAATTGTGTCTAGACAATATGATGTATCTAGACCATAGTACATATATTTAAGAGTAATGTCATAGTATCTCGAGGTTCTCATTATAGAATGTGAACTACTATAATCTCTTGATATGATAAATAATCTATGAAAATTACGATTTAAATAGTGGACACATAAATATCTACACTATAATGGTAAGTATACATCACACATAATTCACTGTACACATGGTATGGTTATCAAAATTATTGATAAATTTGGGCCTAGGGAACCCACTTTTACAACACTCCCACTTTCATTAGATAAAAAATTATAACCATCCTTGTTAGTTCTCACATGATAAGATCATGTTTCTGCTGAGTTATGTATTTAGTTGTTGGTCCTTCCACATTTCTATTGCATTGTTATTCTATTATCTGCGACATTACCTCATTGATTAAGACTTCCCAAGATATGATATCATCAATTTATCCCTTTTTTCCATTGTCTAAACTAGACATCTTTTATAGTAACATTAAAAGAATTATCATCATGATAAAACTTTACTTACTATGTGTGATTCTAATAACTATAACAACTCATTTTGTACTTTACACTGCTTCTTTTTCTGCCTCAGAAGTTGCATTGTACTCAGTATTTTTAGATATAGCTACCACTTACTTAAATGATATTATACTATTAATTATCTTATCCTAACTATGATATAATATCATATTGATCTAAAGTAATACTAGTTTATGTCCCATGAAAACTAGTATCCTTTATTCTCCACAAACTAGGTACATATCTTTTGTACTTTCTTAAGTATAATCAGATAGTTTTGACTGTTTCCCTTACAATTCTCCTAGATATAATTAATATTTTTCTACCATTAATTATATGTTTTCAATATCTATATATATAGTATATGAAATGGAATATTTGATTAATCCATCACATAATTTTATAGAAATCAACTCACCAATTTAATCTCCTCCTATGTCCAATGCATGTATTCTTGGAGATATTTATGTCATGTGACATTGGTAACAATTCTCTCTTGAATTTTTTCAATTTTTATTTATCAATTCCTTATCAATATATATACTTTGAATTGTTCTAATAAACCCTTAGATCTATCTCCATGGATGGTGTCCCCTAAAACATTGGTAGCTACTTTAAGTTGATCTCTGGAGAGATAATTTCATTTTGTTCTTAACTAATTGTAAGACCAATAGTTATTTTCCATATGTTACCAAACATAATTTACTTGGAAAACCATGGATCTCCCACTAACCTCTTGTAGACACATGGAAAAAATTCATTCCAAAAAAATATTCTATGATTTTATTGCTTACTTTAATCCTGAATTGGATTTTAGTAACTTACACCCCTTACTGGCATTCTATGGTGTCACCATCCCTTTCTGGTTGCATCATATAGACACCTTCTGTGATTAGTGGTCTTGGCATAGAATGCTCAATAAAATTATCATATAAATTATCTATAAAAATTAAAATTCTAATGGATTTAGGAATAATGACTTGGTGTTACCAATCAATCCTTATTGGTACCTCACTTGTACCATCCATGTATAGTCTCAATTGAATACCCACCACAGTATTCAAAATGATAAGCACCTTGTACTTTGATGAATGGAATCCATTATTGAATTTTAATTGATCTTGTCAATTTTATCTAATTTAAATATACTACCTAAATGTAGGAATTAATATTCTCAATGAATAATATATCACCAGCCATAGTGAATATAAAAACATCATCATGGTTTTATCCTTCCTTTATTGTATGTGTCTCTGAAACATTCTCTTCCATGCCTCTTGTGAAACTCATTCCCATTAAAACCATTTGTATATCTTTTTCATTGAATAAAACCAATTCAATCTTTCTCCCATTATATCAATTGGAGATGTTCACACTTTTATAGAAATATAGTCTATCACTTGACTACAACCTTTCTATCATATGTATTTATTTAATATCCTAAGAAACTTTTAGGATAATTACTTTAGATTCTCATTGTGTTTTTCTTGATGCAAGTTTTTTATATCCTTAACAAACACTTTTCATTAAAATGCATTTTCTTATGACATAATGGATTTTCATTATACTATAACTCAAATGATATCAATTTTTTATTATATATGGTATGTGTTTATGGGATAACATCATTATTTATGATGAATAATGGAAGTATCTTCAATGAATACAATTTGCAACATTGATACTCCTTTTACTTACATCGTGACTCTGATGTATACAAGGAAATATTTGTTTAGTAATTACTCCATAGTACATTTTTTATCAATATTAACATGTAAAACTCATCATTGATCCTCCTTATTAGCTTTATAGCTCTGATAGGGATAAGGTAATGTGCATTTAAGAATTACTCAATGCTACATTATAATGATTGATGAATAGTTGGTCAAGATATTTTTTAACATGAAGGCACAAAGAAACTCATATCTTCTGACCATGCATGTACCATAATTCACTTTAACATTCCTTAAACACTTAAAGGAATATTATAAAGTATATTTACCACTATTTTACCCTTGTAATAGTTCACACTCTCTATCTAAACTAATTTTGAAAGCTTTGTGGCATACCTTTATTTCAAAAGGTTTATTTGTCCAAAACTAAGTACATAAGTGTGTTGATAATAACTAAGGTATTTAACTCAGAAGAGTTTAAAACCATACTGGGTATATCCTTGAAAACTAATTAGTTTTTCTTGACAAAGTATTATATTTCCAAAACTGGGTATATGAGTATTACATTTTATATTAATTTGGTATTGTCAATGATTCAAGCATTACTAAACTATTTGTTGAGTATTAAATGCCTCAAACAATATTTATTCTAGAATTTTGATAATGTTTCCCTATATCCAAAGGACACGTAAGATTAACATTTTCATAATACTTAACAAATATTTAACTAGAATCATTTACTTGGCAATCAGAAGCTGTGTACTTCTCATCGCTGACGTAGAAACCACCCTTTCTCAACTTCTTAGGAACATACCTTAATTTTTATAAGATTTATATTACTTTGTTACTATATTTCAATATATATATATATGTGTGTGTGTTTGATAAACATGTTGTATTTAATACCCAAGAATTATGATATAAACATTACTCACAATTGATGAATGTACCTGAATAATAATTTATTAATTGATTCTTTAATTCAATTCATTTCACTTAAAATTCCATAGATTTATTTCATGATATGAGAAACAAATAACCTCCTGTTTAATACCTCTTTTATTTCAAGGAAATTGTGAAGGTGTATTTGGTGTCACTCTTTCCATTAGCCTTTTTCCCTTGTCTTTTAAACTTATTCACTATAAGAACTAAAACATTATGTAAGTGATCATTAACTTGGTGAAGCTTACCTAAAAGGTAACAAAGTGTTTTTTAAATATTGTTTGTTTTGTAATATGAAACAAAACTCGAGTAACTGGGTGAAAAAGATATAATAATGGGATGTCTTGAAAGATCATGATTTCCCTTTAATATTTACTCATAACTAGTGTAATTATCACCAATTCTTATATCTCTTCACTTTATCCTCACAAGCTTCTCAGATATGAGACAATATGTAAACCCATCTATGTCCTGATTTTTTATCCACAACTCACATTGGACATTGATGGTAGAATTATAAGATAACCATAAGATATGTTATAAATGAGTCTCTATTAAGAGTTTTTCTCACCCTTTCTTCTTGAGGAAGCTTAAAAGGTATTGGGGATACTAACACCTTGAATTTCCGATATAGTAGTACTTTGCGCAAGCGCATGTACTACTTGTTGGAAACTCATTCTAGTTTGGAAATTTTATTTTTCCAGTAGTTATTTCAGTTTACTTGTGGTATTACTTTTCATTTTATACAAAAATAAAATCTAATAGAATAGTGATTTTATCTTGATTATTGATTAGACATTACTAATTAATTTAATCATCAAATGTCTCTCACTATTTTAGCAACCCTCTTTATTATAATTATAATGATTTGTCACTTGAGTATTCTAGTTTAAAGGATCCTTGAAACCTATACTCATAGTATACAAGATATGGATACACTAATACTTGGAGAGCTCAAGATAGGTGTTTGATTATCCAACCATATTTTCTCGTAGCTCCTTGATCTATTGAGTGAAATATCAGCTTTTAAAATCAAGAACATGATTTACTCAATGCTTGACTCTAAAGATACAACAAGATAGTTATGACTACTTATTTGTTTCCATTTTTAGTTAAGTCAACCCATAACTTTCATAATAATTCTCTAGTAGTAGGAGGTACTCTCAATTATAGCTGTTGGGCTCCTCATGCACCTGGTTTTGTTCAAATTCAAACAATGGAAGGTTTTTGCGACTTAATATTTTTTTAGGGTTTTTAATATTTTTTCAATTAATCTAATCCATTTCTATTAATATTTTCATATTATGTTGTCATGCTCAAAACTAAATATTAATAGAAAAACATTCATCGTGTCTTTATGTGTTTTTCTGTTTTTTATTTTATGTGTTTCCCGCAGACATGCAAAAGCATAAAATAGTAAACAATGTATAAAGGAAATAAAATAACCCGACTAGTTTTTAGAATCTAATATTGGTTGATCCATTTTAACTTAATGGGTCAATCATGACCTAGGGGTATCATAGTTGATTCGAGTTTGACTCATGATGCATCCTCGGTCCAGTGTGTCCATATCTTGTCTGAGTTTTCACCTCACCTTGGCGATGTCTACATCTTACACCATCATTATCATAATACAAATGTACTTGAACACAGGCAGAGGGGTCTCAGGAGTGAAAAATACAAATAACTCACTTTTATCTGGGTGTGTAGACACTTAAATATATTAAATGACAAAAAATGATGATTCACATAACTTCTCATTTAAATAATTAATTACATGCATTACATGCAATTAAATAGTTAAATAAATAAATAAAAACAGACATAAAAAGTCAATAAATGCTCAAGACTAGTCTATGGGTAAATTAAAAGTATGATAAAATTAAATGTAATAAATTTAAGTGTGATAGCATTTAAATAAATTAGAAGGAGGTCGTGATGGCGACAGCTCAGTCACACGGGGCGACAGCAACAGCCTGACGGCCAAAATAAGGTGCAATGGCACTGGTAATAAGAGACCATGATCAGGGTCAAACAAGGTGGTGATGACATAGAGGGGCTATGGGTGGCTAGTTCCTACTAAGTGTGGTGGTTTTGGCTGTTGGAGAGGTAAGAGCAACGACAGGGAGGTGTTGAGGAATGGATTCCTTAGGAAGCTGACCCATACCTCATTTTTTGTTTCCTTTTCCAAAGGCGCTGATAGGGGACTCGCCTATTTTTTGAATTTAAAAAACAAATATATTTTTTAAATTTTCCACCGCCAACCCTCTTAGTCATGTTGCCCTCTTTTAAAGGCACCCTTTTTTGTGATGTTTTTTTCTTGTAATCCATTATGTCAAGATAATTAAATGACTATAAATTATGTCGTAGAAAAAATATATTTATATTTTGATAATTTACATCAACTTTGGAATCAATCCCACCATCAGAAAACACTATTCTGTTCAAAACCTTGGCTGGAATAATTAAGTGTGATCGGATAATGGTAGAAAAATAAGAACACGATCAAAATATATATAATTCTTAAAATTTTAAGACTCAAAAACCACAATCGATCTATAATTTTTTTCTGATGGTCGTAACATGGTCATCCAAGATCGGATCGAAGTGTGGTCGGATCCATTTGGACCAAATTAAAACTCTCTAATTAATTTAATGCAAATTAATTTTCCTTAGATCAGAAAATTTACAGGACCACTCTGATACCAATTGATTGTATCGCAGCAAACAGTTGAAGCCAGTGGGTAGTGGATTTCAAAATTTTCATCATCAGAGTGACGAAACATTATCGTCTTCAGCAATCCAAGCCCCGGTACAGTCTGAGGATCTCACATGAATTATTCAAATCATATAAATTAAATAAACAAGTACCTCGTTTGATTTGGAAATGTGTAAAAATGCAGCTCGTCGGTGGCGATCATTACTCAAAGGATCCAAAGTCATACACAAATAGATCATCTACACATGCTCCAAAAAAAATTTAACTCTTAATCATTCTAATTCTTGTTGCTAGCACAAAGCTTCAATGAATTATTTGGCATCACAATGATCACCTTGATCTCGTCCCTTCGATATGTTGAAGGCATTCTTGGATATATCTCATTGAGAGAGACTTCCTTTCTATATGAAGTGGGAGGATAGATAAAGAGGCTCTCATTCCATTGGAATGAATAGTATTTTAATGAATGCCTCTCTCCTACTTATATCATGGGAGGCTCAAATACCCGAAAAGGGTTCCCTGGCCCCCCAAAAATAAAGTGTCGACTAAATAAGCAGTAAATGACATGTTATGACGAACTAGTTGCATCATTAACGTCATTTATATTTTATCACCTTCTTGTAATATAATAAATATATTATGTAATAAAACCCGAGTCATTAACTCGACTCGAAATTCCTTCAATATTAAATGAACCATGAATATTAAAATAATATTCATTTTCATAATATATATTTTTCTATATTCACTTAATACCATGTGAATAATTTTAATAAAAAAATCAACCTAATTATTCTATAATTGAATAATAATGAATTTATTTATTTTTCAGTGATCGTTAATACTTGGATAACTATTGGACCCTATGGTAGGACTCACTAGGTCCTATGTATCTATTCATTTTTTTTTAAATAAAAAAAATAAAAAAAAAAATAAAAAAATAAAATAAAAATAAAAATAAAAAAAAGGCGTACATGGAAATCTCGAGGTGTAATGAGCTTACACCCTCTGAAATTTAATGAAACCAAAAAAACATACATTGAAAACCAAGGAGAATGAAATTTCAGACCTGCTGCAAGTATGTCAAGGAATCACGAGAAAGGCAGGCAGTTCTGTATCTTGTTGAAGACAGCAGAACCCACATGCCAAGGAGTAGCAACCGAGCATGATCCAGGGCCCCAAGGTGAAGAACCACTGGAAGGGACTTCAGAAGAGGTGGGACTCCTATGGCAGATGATGCAGGGGGGCCTCCAAGTGCTCAAACCCGCCGGAACATCTAGCATGAGATGCCAAACTCCAAAAGCAGACAGGGACAGCAGCATAGGCTTACAAAGCAGGCGGATAGCAGTAGACATCAGAACTGGAATACAACATCATAGGGCTCAAGGAAATAAAAACTAAGGGTTCAGCCAGCAGCATTCCAGGAGCGAGCAAACAGAAAGGCTGCAGGTGGAGCAGTCCAGAAGAGAGAGCCATCCCGGCTTTATGCAGATGCAGGGGGTGTCTCCAGTTGATCCAACCATCCGGAGCTATGCAGTAAGAGCAGACAAGAAATCAAGGTCCCTTCAAAACAGAATTTCTATGAAGCAGACCGAATCAAGCAGGAGAAACCAGCATCATCAAACCAAACATATCCAGGGAAGATAGACTAATCATTTCCATGGAATTTCATTGAAGTTGAAATTTGGGTTCTTCTTAAATTCCTCACAAACAAAGATGAACATTCTTTTTCAGAGCTCAAGATAAGTGTCAGCGGTCATGTCCCCATTTTTATATTTCCGAAAGGCAGTTCTGTCATTCTCATCTATCCACAAATCAAGCTCCTTTGAGAAGTCCAATTTTTCCTCCATGATGTAAGCATCTCTATATGCAGGGTCATTCTCATCATCCTCACTGGAGGAAGCTTCTGAATCTGTTGTGTCTGAGTCAGATGACATTTCAGTTGTCACAGGCTGTGGAGGAATAGCATTTTCTTCTTTTGCATGTGTAGTAAGGGATCTTGTAATAATGGTTCTTTCTATTTTGGAGCGATCTTTGCTCTTTATTTTGTGTCTATAACTCGGAGTAATAAAACTGTCTGCGTCAACTAACGGCTTCTTCCCTTTCTTAGTACTTGATTTCAGGAATTCTTCCTCAAATTGACAGGGTTTGTCAAGCTCATCCTGAATGGGATCATCTGAGTTAGATTGAGCTTCACCCTCCCCCTCCTGTTGACTAGTATAGGCCTTTGGAGAGAGCTCAGTGACATCTTCACTTGAGTTAGGGTCAACAATGGTTTTCACTTTCCGATCTTTTAGATGAAAATCTTCTTTCACTTGAGAAATCTTATCCTCACTAGTCTCATGACCAACATTATTAATCACATGACCTCCAGGTATAGAGACCACCCCTATAGTATAAGGGCTGGCATTTTCACTGGTGTTAACCAGTTGATTGCTTGGGTTATTCTTGGATATCAAGTCATTCGCGGGAATGCCAATCTGGTCAGCAGGTAGCATTTCTGGAGCAGTCTTTTCAACCCACACTGATTTGAAATGTGGTCGTGGGTGAGGTGGATATATTTCGATCCCACATCTTTTAGTAGGATGACCAATTTTAAAGCATTTCGTACAAAAATCTGGAACATTCTCAAACACTACAGTCTGTATAAATCCAGACCCCCCATTTTGTATCCAAAATCTCGAAGGCAACTCTTGAGAGATATCAATTTCTGTGCATATCCTTGCAACCGAGGGGCGTGTCAAGTTTAGTGTAGCGTGATCAATTTTGAGAGGCTGACCAAAGAGTCGAGCAATTGAGAATAATGCATTGTGTTTGAAAAGGTGCAAAGGTAGACCCGGGAAGCCAAGCCAAACAGGGACGATGGGGGGTTCAGTATCAAAATCAAAATCAGGTGACCATTTGAAAACTTTCATGAAAGAACCCCCAAAAGACCATGAACCTCTGGTCCAAAATCTATAATAGTCATTGTCAAGGGAAAACTGAAACAATACGTGCAAAGAATTCTGAAGTCCGATATGAAAATTTGTAAATCCAATGTTTTCCAAAGTTTTGCAAAGGAAGGGCAATGAGGGTCGACTTTTCAAGAATTTACCAACTAAAGAAAAACAAAGGTCCGTAGAAAGTAGATTTACCTCTTTCGTCGAAAATGAAATTGCTGCTAAACCTCGGTGCTTATAAGTTTTTGAAGAAATGGAGTCAGAGGTCCTGGTATCCGTAGGAGAGGGTCGACCAGCAACAACATCAGCAAAGGAACGCGATTCATAGTTCCCAGCGAGCGTGCTAGGGTTTCGTCCAGGATCGCCCGTAGGCTGCGGCTCTCGGGCGGAATCCATCCTTCCACCTCATAGTTCCTATGTATCTATTCATCATAATAGGGAAGATTCTTGAATACACTATTATGTGTGATCCTCTAGGATAATCTTGATAGTAGTGAATATTATTCACAAACCAAGAGTGGAGTCTAGCGACCCATCAAGACCCCTAAAGTTATAAGGAAAAGTCAAAGTAACTATAACCATCCTGCGAACACTCACTATGTAATATAATATCTTAGTTTTTAGATATCATATAAAGCAGGATTCACACTTGTATTGTCGCCCTTTTTTGCTTTATTTTTTGTTGATCTAACTAGACAGACTTACCTTAGACAACCTTGGCTAAGTATTTATAAAGTTAATTTCATTCAGACCAACTAGGATTGAGATATTAATTACTGAACTCAGAAGAGACAAATTATATCTTGATCATTCAACTAATGTCATACCACCATGACGCACCCAACACAAGCTACGTCGCCACAACTTCATTATCATGGTTTTTTCCTTACATTAAAGTACGTGATCAAATGACACACATTGATAATGTTATCAATTCAGGAGACCAATGCACATGTTCATAAATAGTAACAACCAATGACACCTAAAACATGTGGTGTTCCTATTGGTGGGTTTGTCCTCATGGTCTTACCTATTAGAGATCATCAAGTGTGAACTTCGTAAGAAGAAGTCTCAAAGATTATGAGTCCCCAATACCTGATATTCAGACATCAAATGTGTCAAGTCAGTATGATGTATCTATACCATATTACATATTTTTAATAGTAATTTCATAGTATCTTGAGGTTCTCATTATAGTCTGGGAACTGCTATAACTTTTTGATGTGATAAATAATTTATGGACATTACCATTTAAATAGTGGGTGCAAAAATATCTACATTATAATGGTAAGTCTACATCATGCCTAACTCACTGTACACATGGTATGGAAATCAAAAGTACTGATAAAGTTGAGTTTAAGGGGCCCACTTTTTCAAAAAAAAATATGAGTCAGAACTAATGGGATACAAGAAGAAGAAGTTTCAGAAAGAATTATACAGTGTGTAAGGGGGTCCACACAGCATGTGACCTCACCTGGACTCTTGGTCGTGTCCTCTCCAACACATGGCTCATTGGCCATGTAGTATTGTATGGAATGTAAGGGTACTACACGACATGTATCAGCCTCCTAGGGTCGATCCATGTGGTCTTATCCATGCTCGTGTACTTAGTCATGTACCTGGTCGTGCCCGGGTATCAATTTGTTCCCATGTACTCCCAAAGTACATAGTGTGTCCTCCCGCATGAGGTCTTGGGAATGTGTACCTGGAACATAGCCTTGCTTCCTAGGGAGGGTCACATGGAATATAGGTCGACCACATGATATGTGATCCTTATCTTTTTCCCAAAACCCCAGCCATCGTAGTTGTGTGAGTACATGGCATGTGTTCATCCCATTACATGTTGTGTAGTCAAGATTTTCATAGAAAGTTTGGATCTCTATGTGTCTTCCACATCTGGATCTCCCGACGCATTTTACATCATTTGACCACCCAAAACGGTGGTAATCGCCTCCAGGCATTGATTTCAGCCCTCTATTTTCCTGAAATCAAAATCCAATTCTTTGGATGAAGCCTCCACACACCTTGTGCACCTATTGTCATTGTTTCCACTCTAGATCCTAGATCCATAGAGTATCACCTACGTTCCATACCGATCTGTCTACAAAACACTGATTTGGTCAATGTGTGCACATCCACCGTGAATCTAGGGGTCTCATCACACTCAGTCCTACCCGATAATGTCAAACCTTGTCCCTATAGCCCAATGATGAAGAATGTGAAGAACAAGGGGAAAGACACAAGAAAAAAGGTGCATCAATCATTGGTCAAGTGTTCTTGGCCAACGATCTTGGATCATGGGTATTCGGGGTGAGAAACATGGCATAATCAAGAATAAATCGAATAAATAATTTAATTTGATACACAAGCTCATGTGAAGGATTAAAATAATCACAAATCAATGAATAACAGATAATAACATGCTTAATATCTTAATCAAGGAAGGAAACCACAATTAATGAGATCTACCTAAAGATTAGATCAATCATTGGTGAAGAACGCGTTCATCGGCGATGAGGATGATCTATTGTATTTGTTGCCTGTTGATTCACCTCGATCTGAACATCGATCATCATCTAATCTTGATCCGCCAATGAATAATGAAGGAACCTACTCCCAATGATCTTATTTTTATGCGGTTAACCCTGTTGACTTTTCATAATAAGCTATTTAAATAGGACAGACATTTTTAGGCATTAAATGAATTAATTAAATAAATTGATTGATTGATCCACTTAACGTACCCGCCAATGGCTACCTCATTCAAACATCTAACTCTGATAAACTTTAGGTCATGTTCAATGTAAACCCTGAGCTCTGAGTTCAACTATGGTCTCATATTTTCAATTCGGGCCTTCGTTCAGGAGATATTCTATTTTTTTTAAAAAACTATATGCGCGTGATAAAAAAATATATTTAGTATTTTTATAAAATTAATTTATTTCTCACTGAGCCTTGGAATTGTGTATTGTATCAACATCTGGATTTGAAAATATTTCTTAATATATTTCAAAGTATTACAAAAAAAAATAAAGTCTCTACATTTGACATGAGAGATAATTATTGATCCAAATCATTGATTACAACATCATGTACCCTATATATATCAATATGTTGATGAAATTTGGAACTTTTAGACCTTTATGCTTTCTTTCACTGCTAGAATGTTATCCTTTTTCGTTTACAGAAATGGGAGAGCATTAACAATGGTCAAATGGAGGTCTCTAATTCTAGAAATAATATTATGTGGGTTTTTTCCTATCTCAGCCTTCATTTTCCTCGACTTCCCTTTGAAATATTCCCTCGTCACCCCACGTCGCCCCAGTCATCCTCGACATGCCCTAACTGCAGCCAACCGCTGTCAGTACACTCTTAGTATTCCTCTGGTCACCCATTGACATCCCCCACCACCCCTCGACCACCCCAACATACCCCTAACATCTTCAGCCACCGCGCATCTTCCATGATTAACGAGTGTGAGCTTTCAATGTCCCTTGTGTCACCTCTTGTGTTGTAAAAGTGGGTTCCCTAAACCCAACTTTATCAGTACTTTTAGATTACCATTTATTGTATACAGAGATTAATACATGATGTGCACTTACCATAATAGAGATATTTCTACGTCCATGATTTAAATGGTGATTTCCATAGATCAGTTGTTGTATCAAAAGGTTATAGCAGTTCTCTGGATATAATGAGAACCTCAAGATACCATGGTGTTAGTATTAAACATATGTGAGATCATGAGGACATACCCACCAATAAGAATACCACATGTTTTGGGTGTCATTGGATGTTCCTATCCAAGAACATGTGTATTATTCTCCTGACTTAAGATCATTATCAATGTGTGTCATTTGATTGTGTACTTTGATGCATGGAAAAAACCATGATAATGAAGTCATAACGAGGTAGCTTGTGTTGGGTGCATCATTGGTGGTATGTCATTGGTTGAATGATCAAGATAGAATTTGTCACTTCTGAGTTGAGTAACCAATATCTTGGGTCTGATTGATCAGGATAGTAGTACCTTCATAAATCCTTGTCCAAGGTAGTCAAAGGTAAGTTCATCTAATTAGATCAACAAATAATAAACCAATAAAGGACAATGACACAAGTGTGCATCATGCTTTATGATATATCATATGATAAAGAGATTATATTACACAATGTGTGTTTGTAGGATGGTTGTTGTTGTTAGGGTTATTCCTTATCTCTTTAGAAGTCTTAATGGGTTGCTAGACTCTACTCTTGGTTTGTGAATATTGGTCATTGATATCGAGATAAGGTCCTAGAGGGTCACACACAATAGCACATTAAAGAATCTATCATATTCTAATGAATAGGTATTAGGATATGGTGAGCCCCACCATAGGGTCTGAGAGTTGTTTAGACATTATCGATCACCGATAAATAAATAAATTCATTATTATTAGAGTATAGAATAATTGGGTTGAATTTATTTATTAAAAATATTTACATGTTTTTTATGTAAATATAAGGAATAATATTTTACGAACTAATATTATTTTGATATTCAAAGTTCGCTTAATATTCGTAGGAATTACGAGTCACTACTACAAAAACAGGCTTTATTAGCACTCAAAACAGGCTTTAACAGTGCTAAAAAAGCGCTGTAAATCTCAGCACTAATAAAGGGGGGTACCCTTTATCAGTGCTAAAAAATCACTGATAAATGTGTTTTTTATCAGTGCTTTTTTAGCGATGATAAAGTGATCCTTTATCAGCACTTTTTTAGCGCTGATAAAGGTTCCCTTTATCAGCATTGATAAATGTGTTTTTTATCAGTGCTTTTTTAGCGCTGATAAAGGCTCCCTTTATCAGCACTGATAAATTCTCTGTCTTCTATAACATAAAATTTTGTAGCAGCACAACCAAACAAGACCTGTAAAAAATTCAGCATCTCAAGAAGTATACCTATACAAAATTAACACATAATTCATAAGGTAATTATACCAAGGATACCCATACAACAAGTATACCCATACACCATTAACAAATAATTCACAAGTTAATTAAATACATAAAGAATTAAATTCATAATTTAGGGGGTTGGGGGTTGTTCAGGGGTTTGGGGTGGCTATCCAAGGGGGGTAGGGGGTGTCCGGGGGGATGGGGGTGTTCGGGTGGATAGGGGTGTCTAGGGGGTTGGAGAGGTCCAGGAGGTTGGGGGGATGTACAAGGGGGTGGGGTGGTGTCCAGGGGGTGGTGGGGGTTATCCATGGGGGTGGGGGTGTCCAGGGGGTGGGGGTGTCTAGGTAGTGGGTGCTGTCTAGGATGGGTGGGGTGTCTAGGTGGGGGGCATCCAGGGGTGGTGGGGTGTCCAGGGGTGGGGTGGTGTCCAAGGGGGGTGGGGGCGGTCCAGGGGGTTGGTGGGGCTGTCCAAGGGGGGTGAGGTGGTGTCCAAGAGGGTCGGGGTGGCCATCCTTGGGTGGGGGTGTCCAGGGGGTGGGGGTGTCCAGGTGGTGGGGTGGTGTCTACGAGGGGTGGGGGTGCCATCCATGGGGTTGGTGGGTGTCCAGGGGGGTGTCCGGGGGGTCGGGGGCTGTTTGGGGGGGGATGTCCATGGGGGTGTCCAGGGGTGGGGGTGTCCAGAGGGGTGGGGTGTCTAGAGGGTGGGGTGGTGTCCAGGGGGTGGGGGTGGTTTTCCATGGGGGTGGGGGAGGTGTCCAGGTGGTGGGGTGGTGTCTAGAAGGGGTGGGGGAATCCAAGGGGTGGGGGCCATCCAAGGGGTTGGGGGCCATCCAGGGGGTGGGGGTTGTTCAGGGTGGTGGGGGTGTCCAGAGGGGTGGGTGTCCAGGGGTGGGGGGTGTCCGGGGGGCTGTCCATGGGGGTGTCCAGGGGGGTGGGGGTGTTTATGGGGTTGGGGGGCTTTCCAGGGGGCGGGGGTGTCCAGAGGGGTGGGGTGGGTGTCCAGGGGGTGGGGTGGTGTCCAGGGGGTGGGGGCGGTCTAGGGGGTTGGTGGGGCTGTCTAAGGGGGCTGGAGTGGTGTCCAGGGGGTGGGGGTGGCTGTTCATGGGGGTGGGGGTGTCGAGGGGGTGGGGGTGGTTGTCCATGGGGGTGGGGGTGTCCAGGGGGTGGGGGAGGTGTCCAGGTGGTGGGGTGGTGTCTAGAAGGGGTGGGGCATCCAGGGGGTGGGGTCCGTCCAGGGGGGTTGTCCAGGGTGGTGGGGGTGTCCAGGGGGTGGGAGTCCAGTGGGTGGGGGTGTTCGGGGGGGGGGGGGGGGGGGGGGGGGGTTGTCCATGGGGGTTTCCAGGGGGTGGGGGTGTCTAGGGGGTTGGGGGTATTTCCAGAGGTTGGGGGTGTCCAGTGGGGTGGGGGTGTCCAGGGGGTGGGGTGGTGTCCAGGGGGGTGAGGGCGGTCCAGGGGGGTGAGGGCGGTCCAGGTTGTTGGTGGGGCTATCCAAGGGGGGTGGGGTGGTGTCCAGGGGGGTGGGTCGGTTGTCCATGGGGGTGGGGGCCGTCCAGGGGGTTAGGGGCCATCTAGGGGGGTGGGGGCTGTCCAGGGTGGGGGGGTGTCCAGGGGGTGGGGTGTCTGGGGGGTTGAGGGGGCTGTCTAGGGTGGGGGGGCTGTCCATGGGGGTGTCCAGGGGGTGGGGTGTTTGGGGTTTGGGGGCTTTCCAGGGGTGGGGGTGTCCAGAGGGGTGGGGGTGTCCAGGGGGTGGGTTGGTGTCCAGGGGGTGGGGGTGTCCAGGGGTTGGGGGAGGTGTCTAAGTGGTGGGGTGGTGTCTTTGAGGGGTGGGGGTACAGGTGGTGGGGGTCATCCAAGAGGTGGGGGTGTCCATGGGGGGTAGGGGCGGGGGCTGTCCAGGGTGTTGGGGGTGTCCAGGTGGTGGGGTGGTGTCTAAGAGGGGTGGGGGTGTCGTCTAGGGGGGTGGTGGGGGTCCAGGGGGTGGGGGTCTGTCCATGGGGGTGTCCAGGGGGTGGGATAGTGTCCAGGGGGGTTTACTCATACAAAAATTACCCATGGATCGTTCTCCTAAAGGATAAACACAATCTGAATGCATTTGGTCAGATTTTTGTACGTCAGTTGTTGTTTTCACTTAAAATTATGTCAATTTTAAACAAAAGAGAGACACTTTGAGTGATACCAGTCACACCGTGCCTCAGATTGAGGTGGGGTTGACTCGTACACATCACCAACATACCCAAGGATCGTTCTCCTAAAGGATCAACAAAATCTGAATGCGTTTGGTTGGATTTATGTAGGTCAGTTGTTGTTTTCACTTAAAATTTTGTCCATTTTAAACAAAAGAGAGACACTTTGAGTGATACCAACCACATTGTGCCTCATATTTCAGCATGGTTGACTCGTACACATCAAAAATAACCCATGGATATTTCTCATAAAAGATCAATACAATCCAAATGCATTTTGTCGGATTTCCATACGTTAATTGTTGTTTTCTCTTAAAATTATGTCCATTTTAAACAAAAGAGAGACACTTTGAGTGATACCAGTCATATTGTGCCTCGGATTGAAGCGGGGTTGACTCTTACACCACCAAATCACCCATGTATCATTCTCCTAAAGTATTAACACAATACGAATGTGTTTGGTTGGATTTTCGTAGGTCAGTTGTTGTTTTCACTTAAAATTTTGTCTATTTTAAACAAAAGAGAGACACTTTGAGTGATACCGGCCACACCATGCCTTGTATTGGGGCTTTGTTGACTCTTACGCATCAAAAATGACCCATGGGTGTTTCTCCTTAAGGATAAACACAATCTGAATGTGTTTGGTCAGATTTCTGTACGTCAGTTGTTGTTTTCACTTAAAATTTTGTCCATTTTAAACAAAAGAGAGACACTTTGAGTGATACCAGCCACACCGTACCACGTATTGTGGCAGAGATAACTCTTAAACATCACCAACGCACCCATGGATTTTTTCCCTAAATTATCAACACAATACGAATGCGTTTGTTCAGATTTCCGTAGGTCAGTTGTTGTTTTCACTTAAAATTATGTCCATTTTAAACAAAAGAGAGACACTTTGAGTGATACCAGCCACAATGTGCCTCAGATTGGTGTGGTATTTACTCTTACACGTCAAAAATGACCCATGTATAATTATCCTAAAGGATAAAAACAATTAAAATGTGTTTTTTAGATTTTCGTACGTCAGTTGTTGTTTTCACTTAAAATTTTGTCCATTTTAAACAAAAGAGAGACACTTTGAGTGATATCGGTCACACCATACCTCAAATTGAGGTGGGGTTGACTTGTACACATAACTAATGCACCCATGGATCATTCTCCTAAAGTATGAACACAATCCAAATGCATTTGTTCATATTTCTATAGGTCATTTGTTGTTTTCACTTAAAATTTTGTCCATTTTAAACAAAAGAGAGACACTTTGAGTGATACTGGCCACACCATGCCTCAGATTGAGGTGGGGTTGACTCATACACATCAAAAATGAACCATGGATCATTATCCTAAAGTATAAACACAATCCAAATGTGTTTTTTTAGATTTCTGTACGTCAGTTGTTGTTTTCACTTAAAATTTTGTCCATTTTAAACAAAAGAGAGACACTTTGAGTGATGTCAGTCACACCGTGCCTCGGATTGAGGTAGGGTTGACTCATACACATCACCAATACACCCATGGATTGTTCTCCTAAAGGATCAACACAATACAAATGTGTTTGGTCGTATTTCCGTAGGTCGGTTGTTGTTTTCACTTAAAATTATGTCCATTTTAAACAAAAGAGAGATACTTTGAGTGATATCGGCCACACAATGCCTCAGATTGAGGAGGGGTTAACTTGTACACATCAAAAATGACCCATGGATCATTATCCTAAAGGATCAACACAATCTGAATGTGTTTGGTTGGATTTTTGTACGTCAGTTGTTGTTTTCACTTAAAATTCTGTCCATTTTAAACAAAAGAGAGACACTTTGAGTGATACCATCCACACCATGCTTGTGTTTTCTGCGACGTCGGTCCTTCATCCCCAAAAATTTCATAGATATCAACATCATCTATATGTTCATATGAAATGGTAGCAATGACATGTGCTGAAGGTATTTGACACCTTTATTGATTATCCAAATCCCTTCATTGTGGTCTCCTCTAACATACAAAACATCATCTACATTGGGACCGTTGTGAAATGATTGTGATGTACCACTGAAAGGATTTTAATCAAATGAATTTTCATCAGACCCTTCAGTAGTTTTGGATGATAACATAACAATCGACCACTTTCGGTTTTCGGGATCTAGAACATAAAAAACATGTACTGCTTGTGATGCCATTATAAATTGTTCATCTTTATACCCTTCTTTACTAAAGTCAACTTTCACAAATCCCCATTCATTTATTTTAACACCACTGTTGTTATCAACCCATTTTCATTGAAAAATAGACAATTGGAATATCGTATAATCCAACTCCTATATTTGTTTGATAATGCCAAAGTATGACATATTTGCATAAATTGGATTTTTGTCTTTACTACAGGAAACATGCATTGCTTCAGCCACAAGTGTAACTCCACTATTTTGCATGGTACTATCTTCATCATGTTCATCCGTATAGAATTTATAACCATTAATTACATAACCATTATAAGATAATACATACACACTTGGTCTGGTGGCTAGCCATCGAATTTGTTCTAAAATTGAATTTGGATTTTCATTTAACTCCTTAAAAATGTGGTCCTGAAAACATCCTATAAATTGATGATTATGTGTATTTGATATCCATTTTTTAACCCTTAATGGATTCAACTGCCTAAGAATTTCTTTGTGAATTTCAATATATGGAGAAACCTCCCAACTGTTATGCAAAACATAAAGGTGGGCCTGCTCCTGATTTGTAATACTGATTGTCACAACATCTCTTCCAAAAATTATCTCACCCTCAATGCATCCAGTGTGATGAGATTTCTGGAGACCAATGCTTTCCACATCAGATAGGTATTCGGTACAGAATTCAATGGCTTCCTCAACCATATATCGCTCCACTATACAACCCTCTGTCCGACTTCAATTTTTGACATACCCTTTCAAAATCTTCATATACCGTTCAACGGGGTACATCCATCTATAGTGTACAGGACCACAAAGTTGAATCTCTCTCACTAAGTGAATCATCAAATGAACCATCATATCAAAGAATGTTGGTGGGAAGAACATTTCTAATTTACATAATATGATGACAATTTCTTTTTCCATAGTTGGAAATTTCATCAGGTCTAAAACTTTGCTACATATAGCTTTGAAAAACAAAAAAAGTTTGGTTAATGTATGACGAAAATTCTTGGGAAAAATGCAATGTAAAGTTATAGGAATTAAATCTTTCATTAAAACAGGGAAGTTATATGATTTCAAACCTTTTAACTTCAAATCATTCATTGACACAATGTTCTTGATATTTGATGAATACCCCTTTGGAACCTTTACATCATTGAAGAAGTTGCAAAATTGATATCTCTCCTCCCTAGAAAGAGTGTAAGTAGCTGGAGGAAGAAACATTCGATTTTCACCCTTCACAGGAGCCAACTCTTCTCGTATTCCCATGTAAACCATGTCCAACCTTGCCTTAATTCTATCCTTTGTTTTTCTAGGGGCATTTAGCAACATTCCGATAACACTGCCACATACATTTTTTTCCACATGCATCACATCACGGAAATTTCTGACGTACAAACAATTCCAGTATGGTAATTCAAAAAAAAATCTATTTTTCCAACCTATTTTCGTAAGGTTTTTCGAAAATGGTTTTCCAAAAACAGTTTTCACATCTTTTACTTTCTCAAACATCTGATCACCTATTAGTGGAGACGGTGTTGTGCGTTGTTTGGAACTTCCATTGAATGATGTCGTTTAAGATCGGTACTTATGCCAATGAGGTAGAAATCTATGATGTCCTAAAAACACAAATTTCGATGAATGTTTCAACTTAATTGATTATATATCTTCTTTGAAAATGGGACACCCTTGAGTTACTTTAATGCTATAGCCTGACAAATTTCTATAAGCAGGGAAATCATTTATCGTCCCATACAACATCACTCTCAAGGTGAAGTATTCACTTTTATAAGCATCATACAATATAACACCTGAATCCCACAATAACTTCAAATCCTCGATCAAAGGATCCAAATAAACATCAATATCGTTACCTAGTTGTTTTGGTCCTAATATAAGCATAGATAACATGATGAATTTCCACTTCATGCATAACCAGGGTGGCAAGTTATAATTTACCAACATAACAGGCCATGTACTGTGAGTGCTGGTTTGAAAACCAAAAGGATTCACTCCATCTGTAGATAACGCAAGATGAAGGTTTCTCGACTCTTTTCCAAATTCAGGATACTCATGATCAATTTTCTTCCATTGAGGAGAGTCGTCTGAATGATGTAATTTCTTGTCTTTATTTCTTTTATCTGCATTCCATGACAATTGTCTTGCAGTTTCTTCACTTCCATATAGATGCCTAAACCTTGGAATGATTGGAAAGTACCATACAACTTTCGTAGGACTGGATTCATCTTTCTTGTATCGATAAGCACCACACTTTGGGCATTCTGTAAGTGATTTGTTCTCCTTGAGAAACAATATACAGTCTTTCAGGTAGGCATGTATTCTTTCAGAAATTATACCCATAGAGCGTAGCATTCGTTTAGCTTCATATGTCCGGATTGGGAGCTCATTACCTTCCGAGAGCAGGTCATTCAAGAGAGCAAGTAGTTCCATAAAACTGACATCACTCCATCTGTTTCCTGCTTTCAATTTATACAACTTCAGTACAGCTGACAATGTTGTATATTTAGTGAAACCAGCATATAATGGCGTCTCTTCACAACTCTTTAACTTCTCAAACAATTTTGGGCAATCACGGAGTTCATCTTCAATTGTCCTTGTCATTTCCTCAATACGATCTTCATCATCATTGACATCTATAATCACATCCTCCATACGGTCTTCTTTATTATCCATATTTGTATTCATATCTGATGATCCATAAAACGTGGTTTTATCCCAGTCAGTAGCTACATTCGCCTTTTCTCCGTGTTTATTCCAACATTTATAACTCTGATCTATTCCGTGACATATCAAACGTTCTTCCAACTCCTCTAGAGTAATTAGTCTAGAATAAAAACAACGTAATCATGGACAAAGGATTTGAGAATGATCCTTTGCATGATTCTTTGCAAACTTGATGAACTCTTTCACTTCGTTCTCATACTCTATTGTCAAACGATTAGAATCCATCCAATCTTTATTCATCTCCATCCTATTTGAATCTCAAATATTAGTATTTATGGTTCAAATACACAAAACAAGACTTCCAAATACAAGAATAATCAAGAATGATACATCTACCACTCCTAGGTCTCTACCCTACATTCAATATCATCATGCCTAATATTTTTGGTAAGCTCAAGTTACTTAATTTAAATCATAGGGGGGATAATCACTTGTGTCATATATGGTCTCCCATGTTATTCCATATGAAAATTTTAACAAATATTATTGACCTATCATCCCATTAAATCCTCATGAGTGTCTAATTCCAAACTCCATATTAACTCTCAACTAAAGCTCTGATACCACATTATCATAACTCACCACCACTAGGAACCACTCCTAAAATGGTAGTGAAAATAAGTGTAATTAATGAATCCTACCTCTAATAGTACATAGGTTAGATACCATCATTGAGGGTATAAAATAAAGAAATGGGAGGTGTTTCCCTTATAAATACCAACAACAGAGATAAACCACCAATCAACTCCATATAATATAAAATAAAACCCAATCCATAATTCATGTGAATTTCATAGATAAAAAAAGGTATCTAAAATAAAATATCAAAAACAAATCCTACACTAGTGGCTCTGGTGGTAACTCCTAGCCTCAAGATAGTAATTTCCATCTTGGTCACCAAATCCATCTTCAAAAACTTATAAAAATAATTATATAAATAGGGGTGAGCATACAAGTATACTCAATATGATCCTTCCCAAAACCTCTCATAAAAATGTGTATGAAATATATTAATGCCTTAGTGAATAAATAATAGAACTAATACACACCAATATATGGTCATATATCACCCAACCTCACCAAGGATCACTCACCCAATATCACATTCAAGTATAGTAACATAATATCAAAAGAATATATATTAATAAATTACCCCACATCCACTTCCCCACTAATATGGTCATTCTCACACTCTAATGGAATATTTCTTATGCTTCAACCCCTTATATATAATTTTATAACCATATATCCACACATACACATGTCACAAACACATAAAAACCCATATCCACATCACAACCACACATCACATCCTCATCACAGTATGATATCATGAACATGAAATACATAAACCTCATACTCTCCTCCTACAATGCACAACCCCCTCTATGTATCCACACCAAATACACATAATCATGTCAACAAGAATATATATACACCAAAACCTAAAATCGTTATAGGTCGTGTATATACACCCACTGTGAGCCATTACAACTCTATACTAAGTGTGAAGGGGGAGAAGGGAAGAGGGAGTGGTTCTATATGTGTTCCCTCTATAACCTAGATATTGAGAAAAACACTCAGAACTAAAGTGCCCATATGGATTTCAATCAGGTTACTCGACTCAAGTGGTGGTGCGTAAGAAATAATAAGAAAATATAATAAGTATATAGTCACACATAAATCTTTCCTAAGGGTTTACACCAAACTAACACTACAAACACCCACGTCAACCATTGCCTTGTTACTACCACCCTCTAATAACCACTTCCATTATAGTGCCACAAATAATCCCCAACAAATCACATAAGCAACCATATCAACATTACCAACTTCTCATTTCATTTAACATTATAATTTCTTGGATTTTTATTGCCATGTGAGTTTCAATTGTTAAACATTTTAATGTAGAACCAATCATTAAATCACTACCCACTATAATCCATTCATTAATCATTAATAACATTTATTCTATCTTTAACCATTTATTAAACACAATTATTCCAATAATTATCATTAATCATTTAAAAAACCATCATTTATCATTTCCAACCCATCACCCATTATTATTTTCATTTATTCCAACCATATTCCATGCCAAAAGGAAACTATAACACCACCCAATAACAACTAAATTTTCATGACATAAAATACCACTAAACACATTCTAAAATCCATAAAAGCACTTATTTTCTGCCTAAATAACCATATCATTGATATCATAACTACACAATAATCCATCCATCACTACCGTATTAATTACCACGTCACATGCTCCCAACCACATCAATCAACCATCACCCTTATAATCATCGTGATAAATACCCCATACATAGTAGCATGAAAGGGAAAACATATAAGAAATTCACACTAAAAACTCCCCCTTAAACATTCTTTCATATTAAAGTAGAATTTATAGTTTAAATATAACACTTTAATTACAGATTTCCATACAACCAATTCATTACCTACCTTAAGTGACTAGAAAATTATGAAAGGTGATTATAACATATTATTAGTAGTAAGAAAATTCTTTCCCAACATCAAGAATAAATCACTTAGCAACAAAACCAATAAATCCATAAATATATAAGAAATATTATGGAACTTCATAAATCACATACAAAACTCCCTCTTCACTTTAATTTCCTTTGGTGTAATTCATTATAGTATTTAGGTTAATCAGTACTATCCATCCAATGGAAACAAAATAACATGATAATTCCACAATTTACACATATTAAAGAAGGAGAAATTTCATGTCCCCAACCTCAACTAAAGATTTAACAAATATTTCATAAGAATGAGAAGAATACTCAAATAAAACATGACTTAACACATGAGGGTAATCTAAAAGGTCTATGTATGACCATTAACTATTAAAACCATAACAAAAAAGCACAAAACCTGAATCAACGTTGTTGTCACATCCTTTCTAAGAAGAAATTTCAAGAAGATAATCAAGAAGAAGAGAAAAGAAATTCACCTTAGATTTTAAAGAGGTTGGTCTCTTAAAATTTTGGAAGAAAACCAATCAAAGGGTGGCTAAAGATATCTAAATATACATCACTAATCACCTAGGGTTCTAGGAAATTTTTTTAAATAAGAAATAATTTGATACAAGGCCTAAATTTATAACCATTCTATAAAATTAAAGGATAATGATGTGAAAAGGTCACCATTCCATAATACAACTCTAATCCAAAAACCATGGCATGTTATCCCTTGAATCTATAGGGTCAAACCACATTAAAATTGATATTAATATAATAAGGTCCATGAAACAAACAAGTCAACCCTGTCATGTCACTCAAACTATCTAGGATCACAGTGTGATCCTCAGTCTCCTCCCTCTAACTCAGAGAACCTTAAACCAAACCACGATGCAATAGAAGGTCGTATAGTGAAACATAACTCAAATAGACACAACTTAGAAAATTACCACCCAGGTTTCCATATCGTAGAAAGGAGAATCATTCTATAATACCCCTTATGGAAGATTAACCAAAAGGCTCATGTAAGATGAACTTAAAACAACTTAAGAACATCACACTGCATTACCACCCCTCACAGCACAACTAAGATCGCATAAGATAAGCCCAAAAGGGAGTATATCAGATTAATCTAGTGACATCCCTATATAAGAATAACCCAGTGATCTTTACACCATGACAAAACTACTTCATGTAGTAACCAAAATTACACTTCAAAACCTATCCACCAAAAATAAACATAAAAGGAGAAGTAGGAGATTTACCTAGAGTAGATCGCACCCGCGATGGAGGGAGAGAAGAAACATCGAGCGGTCAGGGAGCCTTCTGCGCTACATCAGGAGGGGAAGGCGCGACCGCCAGAGGGGGAGGTGCACGGGAGGAGCCGCCAATCGTTGAGAAATGGAGGAGTATGGTTCGCGGGGAGTAGGGTCGAGCGGAGAGGAGGAGAAGTAGAGTTTGTGGGGAGGAGGATCTGCGGAAGGGATTCGAGGGGGAGTTTAAGGAGTAGGGCTAGCGGCAGAGGTCTGGCAACGAGAAGATCGGGAGGGGGAGGGGAGTTGTCGTAGGGGTACAGTACCACGAGAGTTTGAGGGCGCGATTAACAAAGGATATTGTGCGCCCGATTTTATAAAATATGGAACTACGGTTTTATCAGCGCTGATAAAGAATCTCTTTATCAGCGCTCAAAAAGCGCTCATTAAGGGTACCTTTTATAAGCGCTAAAATTTTAGCGTTGATAGAGGGAATCTTTATCAGCGCTTTTCTTGCGCTGATAAACGGCTTCTTTATCAGCGCTTTTTGCTTAGCGCTGATAAAAGGTGGCGCTTCCCTTGCCCGTTTTTGTAGTAGTGAGTCGGGTTAATGACTCGGGTTTATCATGTAATATATTTAATATATATTACATGTATGGAATAAAATATAAATAATATTTATGATGTTGTTAGTTCGTTATAACTATTTATTTATTGCTTATTTTGTGGATGTTAAATATACGGGGTTAGGGAAGCCTTTTCGAGTATTTGAGCATCCACTATATATAGTAGAGGAAAAACTCATTCGTAGTACTGTTCATTCATTCGGAATGAGAGATTCTCTCTCCTCCCGCATTCTAGAAAGAGAAAGTATCTCTCTGAGTGGTCGATCTAAAAACGCATTTGGTGGATTGAATGGACGTGATTGAGGTGATCGTCGCGACGCTGTAGGATTCGTCGAAGCCCCGTGCTAGCACCCAGAATTTGATGAACAGCGATTGTGCTGATTGTTAGAACATGTGTGGACGATCTAGAGAGGTTCGATTTCAAATCCTTCAAGGAACGGTCATCGGTGACGAGTTGCAGTCAAACGTGCTTCGTTTCGAACAAGGTATTTATTCAATTTTAATTTTCATGCTCTATTTAATTCACGCGAGATTCTCAGATCGTACCGGGGCTCGGATCGCCGGAGACGACAAGTACCTTCTCTCTAGTGATATTTTTTTTTAAATCCTCGATCCTCCGGCTTCTGTTGCGCGCCCTGCTATCAACACCCCGCACCCCCTTATGTTGCTCATCATGCCAAGCAACCAAAAACGCGTGTTTTGGGTTCAATCCTTTAACTACCAACCAAAAGTGATCACTATAACAATCGCTAAAGGGCTTTATCACGAGCTTTTGGTGGACGCTAAGGCCATTATTTCTTGTAGTGTTTTCACTCATTGTCTACCTCTTTTACATTATCATATTCGCTTGCCATCATCATTACAAATATTTGACTTTGTTTAGTCAATGATATGCATCTCCTACAGTCGAACATGCATTTTTTGTTTTGAAATTTTTCATGGTTTCACTACTACAACCACCCTATCAACGCGAGAATTTCCTTTTATCAGCCTTAAAAATGCGCTGATGTTGTAAACATTGATAAAATCTGGTTGCTTTTATTCATGCTAAAATAACACTCATAAAAGCATCATTCATCACCACTAGAAAAAACACTGATAAAGAGTGATCTTTATCAGTGCTTTTTTAATGCTGATAAATCTGACTTTTATCAGCGTTAAAAATTAGAGGTGATAAGTGTTGCTTTTATCAGCGCTAATTTTTAACGTTGATAAATTACAAAAATATTTAAAAAAAATTGCATCGTTGGTGTGACCCCCACCCTTTTATTAGTGTCTCGCCTCCTTCTATTAGCGCTTCCCCCATCATCCAAACTCCCCTTTATCGGTGCTTAGATACAACACCCTTTTATCAGCGCTTATACTTGCTTGGTCACTCGTGCCCATGAAGACTCAAACTTGAGGTCTGCTTGTACATGGTGAAGGCCCTTACCACTGCTCCATTTGGTTTTTTATGACGTTCATAATATATTTGTTTATTTACATATATTTACATGCATCTTTTTATTTATATATTCATTTAATTATATATAATTATTTGATTATTTTTAAATACATTTATAAAATATATTTATATATTTGTGCGCGCGCGCGCACACATATATATGTATTTACATATATATATTTATAATATATTTATGTATAATTGTATGTTTGGATATAAATTTTGTAAAATGTATTTATAAAATTCATATTTATTGTAAATACATTAGTGTGTGTTTGTATATGTGTGCGTGTGAGTGTGACTCACTATATATATATATATATATATATATTTGTATAAGTATGTGTGTGTCCATACAAATGAATGTAAATTTATATTTTAATATATATAAATATATATATTGTTGCAATGTATAAAGATACATATAGAAACATTATATATACATTTGCAGATATATATATTCATAATTTTTTATAAAGTAAATAAATTGGTTAGATTGTTATTTAAAATAAACTAGAAAGTAAATATTTATTTCCATATGGTCATATATTTAAACAGATATTTTATATGTGAATATGTTTAAAAATTTATTCATGCAATAGAATTTTTATATATAAATATATACAAATATGTATATATATTAGGTGTTTGGGGGTACAGTTACAATTAAACACACACCTCACACATAGGCCGGGAAGGTTGACTATATATAAATGAATATATATTAATTATAAATAACTAACATAAAAAATGATAAAAATTGAACACCATAATATCCATACGAAAGTAATGATTGAAAATAAATTTAGTCTCCACCTAAAAAAGAGAAGACAACTCACTTGAACAAAGATAAAATTCCATTAAATGTTCAAAAATTAGAGTACTCTAATTAAAAGCTTAGTTATTGAGGTTTTTCGGGCATTTTTTGGTCTAAAAAAAACAATAGTCAATGCTTTCTTGATTATCATGGTGTAGGTATCTTCGTAGGTTTTGGTTTGGTATCTCAGGGAACTTAAACGGAAATCTGGATCAAAAGTTATGACCTTCAAATTCAAGTTATGTTTTAAACTTATCTTATTATATTAATTAATTTATTAATTTTTTCTATCACCAGATCATTATTAAATATCTATTACTCAATGATAATTTGAAATTTGTTGATTGACATTAATTTTTAATTATCATCTTTTACCATTTTCACTAAATATATTATATATTAAGTTTAAATGCATAGTATTATATAAATCATATTTATGTAAATGTATTTTATAACTTTTAATATAAATATATTTATATTTTAAAATGTGATTTTTAAGAATTTATAAAAAAATTATGAAGGTCAACTTTTATCACCTTTAAGAAAGACGGTGATAAATGAGTTTTTAAAAAAACTTCGATAAAAGTTAAAAAAAGTTTTGATACATACCTTATTTATCAATATTTTTTTTACTAAAGGGCAATGCTTAATATAGCGAAACTTGTGGTGTTTCAATCAATGTTTGATCCGTTTAATTTTTTTTTAAATATTAAATGTATAAGTAGGTCAAAAAAGAAATCAAATTCCAACCCTTTTTTAGAAGTGATTATGAATGGTTTATAAAAAATTGATCTGCAATAGAATGGTGGGAAACACCGCTTTTAGATATCAAATAATTTTTCTAACTAATTAATACAATATTATATCGCATTTCTCAAAAGTCACACTTAAAAATTATATAAAACCAGTTGTGAGTATATACAGACAACCGCCTGTGGTAGGTCAAATAAAGAAATCCGCCCAAACCGACCCACTGCACCCCCACCGCCCCCGTGCGGCGACGCCACCACCCCATTCTTCCCCATGTCCCCCATTCCCTCCCTATAAATAAGCCCCCCACCCCTCTCTTCATCATCATCATCAACCCTACCCTCTCCATGCCCCCCTTTCCCCTTTTCCCTACCCACAACCCTCTTTTCTCTCCCCCTTGCAACGGCCCCCATCTTAATCTACTTTCGGTTTTATCTTTGCATGTATACATCCAGTACCGGAGAATCCGTAAAGCTCAGGAGGGATAGCGCCCTTGGATGGATATGATCATAGAATGAGGAGAAATATATCTCAGGCTTTAAGATTCATCAGTGGCGCTATCCATCCTGAGTTCCATGGGCTCTTCCTGCTACCTGAGGATATTCGCCTCTGAAGACAACGCCGGCGAATCTCCGGCGACTCTCCGGCGACGCTCCGGCGACGTCAACGGTATGCTTTTCTTCAGCCCGGCGGGGGACTGGTACCCCCTTCGGGTGCTTTAAAACCTACGAGGACAAGTAGATCCGTCTTTTTGTTGCATTTTTTTCTTCCCGCTTTTGTTACTCCTTAATGTTATTCCTTAATCCCGCCAGGCATCGGAGTAACAGTAAAAGCCTATAAGATTTGGTGATTCTCGTGGGGAATAATCTTAACTTCCGGCTACTCAGCATCATCGTCGTGATTTTGGGTTTGGGTTTGACGTTGGGGATTTTTCAGAGGGTTAGGTTTTAGGTTTTGGTGATGGAACGCTGAGAGCAGAAAATCTACTTTATATCTTAAAGATACTGTATGCGTTCACCAGATATAATGAGCGGTTCGAGGGCGTGACGGGTTGTTCATCAGGTCTTTAATGGGGGCTCTGAAAATGGTGACGCGGGTTTCTGATGGCGTAAATTAATTGATGTCAGAGGTAAAACTTCGATGCTCACTCCTTCCCATCATCCTGTTGCAGTCAGCCGTCCGCTTTTTTCAGAAGTGAGACCAAATCGGGCTGAGATCGTATTACATTAACACGTTCTAAATGGTTTGTAGTGAGAGAAATCCTCGATGAATGTGAGAACTCCCTTCTTACTTCATGCATTGGAGAGAGAGTGAGAATTATGATGATGATGTGATTATTGGACTCTAGAAACTTTTATTGCTTTCACATCTGTGCGTGCTTTGTGTTGGAGCCACCGAGTGGGGGCCGGCCATGGCGAGGGAACCTTGGATTTTTTTTACTTTAAGGTAAAAGTGGTTTAAGAATCTCTTACTTTTCTTCATGGCTTCATGCGCACCAGGGTTATAAAGCACGAGACATTCTATGTCGATGGGTGTGATGATGGGCCGGCATGTGTGCCGACAGAAACCCCACTTTCTCTGTGTGTGTTGTTTGTTGGGAAACTTTTGCGATGAACAGTGATCAACTCTAATTGGAAACGACTTGTGGATTGTTTTTATGGTTCTCCTGCCCTGATCTGTCGTGATGATCATGATTGTGTTTCTGTTCATTACCTTGTGTTTGATTCATTAAGGCATCTGTTCTGTTAAGAATAGTTTACAACAATTCATGTTAAGAGGGTCTGTTTGTCCATGAATGTGCTTGCCCTAAATAGTTTCATTGTAAAAAGGCTGAGCCTCCCCAGTCTTTCACTCATCTTTCCCCCAAGTGCAAAGTTTCAACGCTCTCCTTTGGTTTTTTCCATTTGTCTAAATTTTAGGGGGGTTTTTTTAGTTTTTAAAATATTTATTATTTTCGAATGGTTTTAAGTAGCAGTAACTTTTAATCGACCCTAATGGACTTACATAACCCGAATTATGTAAAGGAAGATCCCATGTGCAAGATTTCCCATTTGGAATGTCCACGGACATCCCATCCTAGCCTGGTTCACCCACCAAAACCACTAATTAAATGGATCCACCCCGACTCAATACTCAAGTGCTAAAAAAATCTCTTGATCTAGTACTTTCCTCTACCTGATCAACGCATAAAAGAATCACGCATCCCATAAGGATATCTGCGGGTGTTAGTATATCATACCGAGTAGACGACCACTTCCCTACCACTACCAATCTGTTAGAAATCCATGTTGTAACAACCAATCTGTTAAAAGCAAACAATAAAATCATCATGCTTTGGTGTATAAAAATAAATAAAAAAACTATTAATGGACTCTTGTACTAGAAGGGTCCGAACATATACCTGCGTAGGGAATAACCTCGAATCATATCCTCTTGGTCAAACCAAAGAGGGGGGAAATAAGTTGATTAATATGCGCTGAACCATGGCAATCAACTCTCATGTCCAACCATCAACGTGTAAATAGGTTAAATAATATGGAAGCCTTTCCACCCACATGAAGTGAAAAGTCAACGATATATACATGTGTAAAAACCACCAAATCAGTAAAGTATAACACAATCCATTATATCATGTCAAGAAGCCAAGCTAAAGAATCAAACATGGTACAGCATGTATAAAGTAAAACAATCTAGGCTTTGCTAATCATCTAAACTTAAACAATTCATCCAAGCCCTAAAAAATATCAATTTTCATTTATTAAACTTATTTCCTTTAATAAAACATATGGTTAATATTTATTTTCAGCCAATGTTGCTACTTGTAACCCCATTAAAAAATTATGGGGGTGAGGGGTTACCTATATGGACTTGTGCTTAACGTGCACCGCTAGAGGTATTGGGCAATCCCAGAGAAAAGAAAATTATGGATATAGGTGATTCCTCACTACACTTCACAGTGGGTTTTTATACTTCATAGATTTTTGTTTACCAGTTGTAAAAATCATTGCTAAATTCACGAGAAAAAATATTAACATATTTAATAATTATTAGTTAGTAATTATTTTAAACTTAAATTAATTCTAAGAAAAGTTGAAAATCAGATTTCAATATTAAATGATAACTTTTGATTCATCATGAGATGTCAAATCAAAGTTTGCGATAATTATTAATTATTTAAGATTGTTTTTATATGCTTGTTGGGTTGTCTATAATATAAATATGATGTTAGTATATACATTTATGTGTATTTTGTTGGTTGATGTGTGAGCATGTTTTCGTGCCTATATTTTATACACATTTATTTATATTTATATATTTTTATAAGATATATATAAATGTATTTAAATAAATATATATGTAATTATATATATTTATTTATGATTTATGATTTATTATTATTAATTAACTAATACTTATTTATTATATATTGATTTATTATTTGTTATTAATTTATTATTAAACTAACATTTATTTTTTTAATTTAATATTTATTATATATTATCATATATTATTTATTGCTAATTTATTACTTATTATTGATTTATGATTAACCAATTATTTATTTATTATTTATTTACTATTTATTTACTATTTATTTATCATTTATTTCTGTTATTTATTCATTACTTTTTTCTTATTTATTTATTATTTATTATTTATTTATTATGTATTTATTTATTACTTATTCCTTATTCCTTATTAATTATTATATATTACGTATTATATATTATATATTACGTATTATATATTATATATTATCATATTATTTATTAATTCATTATTCATTATTTATTACTTATTATTTATTAATCATTTGTTATTTAATATTTTTAAATATTAATTATTTATTTCATATTAATTTGTTATCTATGATTTGTTTATTATTATTTATTATTATGATACATTAATATTACTATTTATGTATATATATTAATATGTATTTATTTGTATATATATAAATTAAGAGGTAAGTGGTTCAAATCTCATCCAACACATATATATGTTCAAATTATGCATGACATGTATGACATGCACGCATGATAGGATAAATAAATAATAAGTAACAAATAATAAAAATAAATAATAAATAAGAAATAGAAATACAAGGAAGAGTAGAGGAGCTCCAACCTTGGCCTCATCAAAAACTTAATACCATGAAAAATAACCGGGCAAGGATCAAAGGTGAATTTTCATGAAGAGGAAGGGAAGAGGTTGAGAGCTTCAAATAGGGTGATCACATATATATGTTCAAATTATGCATGACATGTATGACATGCACGCATGATAGGATAAATAAATAATAAGTAACAAATAATAAAAATAAATAATAAATACGAAATAGAAATACAAGGAAGAGTAGAGGAGCTCCAACCTTGGCCTCATCAAAAACTTAATACCATGAATAAATAACCAGGCAAGGATCAAAGGTGGATTTTCATGAAGAGGAAGGGAAGAGGTTGAGAGCTTCAAATAGGGCGATCCAAAGTTGAAATGAGGAAAATTTTTTGACCCAAAGGATTTTAAGGGTAAAAAGGTGGAGTTAAAATTATCAAATTACCATTTTTTTAAAAATACTTATGCACTCTACTAGGTACGCGGTGACTACACTGGTGCAGGCCACCATACACCACCAGGTATTTGATACAAGTTCACTGGGTGTAACATTATATTATTGTTTTCAGGTATTCTTAAATCCATCTTTTTAAAATGTTTTGGTTGAGTTTCGTTGAGGGAAGCTTCAGGTGAAAACTTTGGAATTTTTGAATTCTTTTTGACGTGTAGTTTGTCTAAATCGTGCGCCTTGCTAGTGCAAACCGAGACAATGTGGTTTTGCATGGTTGACGCACGGTTTGACAATTTGTGTGCCCACTTAGTAGAAACCATGCACCTTAACAAAAGGGGTGCACAACTAAGGCACACAGTTTGTCTAAATCGTGCGATTTTGCCCAGAAAATCATGCGTACAAGAAATAATTAATCTGAAAATTATTTTTAAGATCCCAAAACCCTTGTTTTAGGTCCCTAACGAGCTTGTATGACCCCATAGAGATTTCTTCTTCCAGGGGATCTCCCAAGAGCAGTTTTTGACCCCTTCACACCCTCCTGGAAGTAGATTGAAGATCAGAGAACAACGTTCAATCTCTACCTGGTAGGTTTCCTCTTCCCATTTTATTTCTCTCGTTATCTCTCTTCTCCTCCCTAGGGTTTTTTGGATCGTCGTGTTGTTGGTAGATCTAATAACCTCTGTTTTGGATCTTAAACCTAGATTTGATTCTTGGATTCCCATTGTCGACATTCTTCATTGGAGAATCCCAATTAGGGCTTTGTGTTTTGAGGTCCCGTGATCCCGAGGTAGGTGCTTTCGTTATGATATCCAATTTTTATTAACACTAAATTGCTTGATTTAAATTCAATTATTTGATTTAAAGTTAATTGCTTGATATAAATGAAATTTCTTTCAATTGGTTGATTAAAAGCCCAATTCCATTGAATTGGGGGTTTTGAAATTAAAATTGGCCCGAAATTGGGAAAAACTATCAATTCCATTGAATTGAGGCGTGTTTATGGAAATTGATGGAATTTGTGGAATTTAATTGTGGAATTAAATTGTGGTATTTAAATTATGACATTTAAATTGTGAAAATGAGTGTGAAATTGATTTCAAATTGATATTTGAGAAAAATGGATTAAAATGGTTTTGATTGAAACCTTTGAGTTTTATCTTGAAAAAAAATGCATGTTTTGATTAAAAACCCATTTAGGTTCTTAAATAGAAGTTGGCATATTTGAAATGGGAGAATAAGATGAATTGTATTTTAAAATATTTTTAAAATAAATTTCCCACCATTGTATGTTTATTAGAGAACATGCAAGCCTAATTAGTGAGTTATTCGGAACAACACTCTACGATTTTACAACGTCACTAAAACATAAATGCAGCACGTCACATCCTCGACGAGATGGTGATGAAGTCCTCTTGACCAATGTTGTAGGGACGCGTGTATACACATATTATCATGTCACCTTGAGTGTTAGGGAGTCCCATAGCTTAGAACTATCGTACCTTTTGGCACATGGTCGTGTTTCTTGTTTTCTTATATTTGAAATATATGCCATTGTTTGTTGTAAACTATTTTACATAACTTTTGAATTTATATAAATTGTTTTATATAAAATGTTTATTAAGACACTTGTTTAAAGTATTTCCATCATTTAAAATTTAAAACAATTAGTTTAAATATGCTTTTGAAATGTCAGCCTTGTTTATTTAAATTTGAAAAATTTATTTGGTTAATTAAATGATGACATATTTTATGGAATCCTTAGTGAGACCTTAACGGGATTTTAGCTCATACCCTACTTGTGCCTTCATGTGTTTTTAGATTATCTCCTTCCAGGTTCAAGCAGGGGAAAAACACCACTTGAAGGTGGTTCTAGGTGTTGATACTTGGGTTTGGAGAGCTTCGTCCGCTGTGACTTGGGTTGTTTTTTCTAGTTTCTAGTACTTTGATATGGTACATTGGGTTTTCATACATTTTTGACTTCTAGTACACCTATCCTTGTGGAGTTCTTGTATGCATACTGACTTGTTTATCTTGCTTCCGCAAAGTTTGTGGAAAATTTATTCCCACTTTCATTTTGTATAATGTCAGGTACTAGTGTCCAACCCATGAGGATCAGACATGCTCTTTGGGTCATGTTAGTTCCGGATTGGTTATCGAGTTACCAAGGTACATGAGATAGTTTTTGATAAAGTGGTTTCAGAGCTCTAGGTTGATCTTCTTGTCTTGATGGCAATATGCATTTGTGTAATCTTGTCGGGACTTGAGAGGTAGTTACAATTAGTGTCTGACCATCTCTCACTATAATGAACCTTAAGTCACCAGGGGTGGTTTGGGAAAGACGTGTTGAGGATTATTTCTAGTCTTTTTCTTTCTTTTGATTTGGATAGATTAAAATTTAAATCTTGTTTGTCTATTGGTTGAGATTAATTTCCCTTATTGATCTGTTTGAGTGTTAATATGATGTCTTCTTTGTTGTCTGCTGATATTGTGTAGCATTATGCCTCTGAGAAGATGTGCGAATTGGATCCAGGAGGAAGCTACTGCTGAACCATAACGAGTGCATCCTCTAATGGACCCGAATCTAGTTGAGGTGATTGTGCATATTGCCCAAGCTCTGGGACAGACACCACCACTGGCTCCCATTTAGGCTCTAGTTGTGGAACCTCAAATGGATGTTATCCAGAATAATTCTTAGTAATTCCTTCGCTAGAAGCCACAAATGTTCAAAGGCTCCAATTATCCTCAAGATACTGAGGAATGGATGAGCATGATTGAAAGTTTTTTGGATTTCTTAGAGACACCTGATGAAATAAAGGTGAAGTGTACCACCTTCATGCTAGAAGGACCGATCAGGAGATGGTGGGATATGATGGTGACAAAGAAGAAGCATGGGGGATTAGAGTGAAAATACTTCATGGTTATTTTAACTGACCAGTTCTATCTAGATTCGATGTTGTTGGCCAAGGAAATTGAGTTTATGAAACTTGATTATGTTAACAAGACCATGTCAGAGTATGCAAATCGTTTTACTGAGCTCCTGCAGTTCACACCTTAGATAATATCAAATGATAAGATAAAGGATTGAAGGTTTGAGTTGGGACTTCGATCTGATATCAACTCTTAGGTTTTATTGATGAGGCCACCCTCTTATACTGATGTGCTAGATAGAGCATTGATGATCGAAATGGACTTGGATGGCAAGTCAGGGTCGACGATAGTTCCTTTTTCTCCCAGCGATAGTGTGAATTCCTTTAAGGTAAAGAGGAAGCATGATGATTATCATGGTGGATCTCGAAAGCTGGGTTTTTCTAGACCTCTTACAGTGCCTAGTAGAGGATCTTTGATTTGTTAGTAGTGTGGAAAGCCTTGACATTCTAAGCAAGTTTGCACGAAGGCACCCAAGAATTTTGGCTCCTACGGATGCTCGGGTCACCTATAGAAGTTCCTTCATGTCTATTACACTCCTTGTAGTGGTACAAGATCATCAACACCTTCTAAAACCGTGGTGAAATCATTTTCTTAATGAACAAAGGGGTTCCATCCACATGCATCTAGAATGGAGCTTCTTCACGTAGTGAAAGAGTCTCCAGAGGAAGTGTATACAAGTCCAGTGTTTGTGATAGGTACCATTACTATAACTTCATCATTAGTGACTGTTTTATTTGATACCAGTGCATCTTATTCATTTATTTGAACCCGTATTGTAAATATGCTAAATCTTCCTATGGAGCTTTTATCTTATGTAATGGATATTGCTACACCCATCAGAATGATGAGAGAGTAGGGTCTCTGTAGTCTTTCTTGGGTTTTCTATCTGTCATATGTTGATCTTGCTTGGAGTTTTCTGGTTCTCGACATGAAACCACTTGAAATAATTTTCAGGATGGATTGACTCATTGCCAATAAAGCCTGAATTGATTGTTATCTTCAACGAGTATCCTTCACTAAACCCAATGATGTGTGACATGACCCCCTCCCCACAAAGTGTACCCCTCCTGGGCCGACAATGTGAGAAGGGAGATAATGACCCCCGAGTACCGCCTCCAGTAGACCCTGGGTTGGAGATTAGCACCGAAGGTATAATAACACACAAATGAGAGACATTACCCTCTAAGAGAACACATGCGAAAGAGAGAGATAAGATAGAAACCAACCAACTCCAACTCAGATTGAAATTCAAAAGAAAACCCAAGTACACATATGTAATGTCATGCAAAACTACTACAACTGAAAGGGGAAAACTGCAAGTACCCAAAAGAAAGTAAAAACAACAGCAACCACGAAGCCCAAACAGCTCCTGCAACACCAATCTAGTAGAAAAGAACCTGATCTCTAACCTGCTCCAAGTGACCTGAAAAAAAAACAGTTTATATAAACATAGGGTGGGTATAACATTATACTCAGTAGGATCCTCCCCGAAGCCTCTCGTGCAAAAGTAAAGAAAGCATGTTAAAGCACATTGAACGACAAGTGAAACTAACTTGTAACCTAAACATGTATACTATGTTCTCATCCTCACAATTACTACTCTCACCAAGTAACGCATACAAGAGTATATAATATAATAAAGAATATCAAGGGCACCCCGCTACTACTTTCCCACTGGTTTACCGCTTTGCCCCAACATCACACGTCTTAAGCATCTCCCTCTAAAAAGGCTTGCCCCCAGACACCTGGGCAAAACACCACAACATGCACCTCGTGCAACAAAACCACCATGTCCACGTAAGCAAAGTAACTTGGTAGTTTCTGGAAGCCATCATAGCTCACATAACGTGTATCATACGTCGGGTATTATACCTCAAGGCATTACAACCCATACATCAAGTAAGTATCCTCAAGCCATCATAGCCTATACATGTTACACCTATAGTATTCTATAGGAAACTATATCCATAATATATGTTTGTGAATAACCTCAATCCATTACAGCCCTCTACCCACATATATGGGGAAAACTAACCACTGTGCCTACCAGCACAAGTAACTACCAAGAGAAGAGAGCGGGGCCAAATGGGGTAGTCAGCCATCCATCCTCCCACCAAAATGTTAGGGAACCCCCCCCCAGGGATCAGAATACCTGGGGTGTTAGTTTCCCTAACTGATGGGGTGGAGTAGCGTATAGAAACATAAAAAGTACAGAATATACTATAGTTCACAACCACACTACGGGCATAACCTAGTCTTAAACTCAACTACAACTAACGTCTCTTGAACTCCTAGATGACACTTATAAGACTAGGTATCCTATAATCACACAACTATTTAAAGAGCTTTAATACATTACTTTATTCACTTTTTATCAGTTTCACTTTACGTTAATTAATTATTTAAACATTAATTAACTATTAACAATTCCATATTATATTTTATTAGCATCATACCCAAAGTCCGTTGTTCCTTCAAATTACAACCTCATCATTACGCCCCAGTAAGATCCAACCCCATGGGTTAACATCATTTATTTAATTATTTATTCACTGAATTACCTTCCCATATTCTCAGGCATTCTATAAAAACATTTTAAGCTACTAAACACAAGGGAGATCAACACAGTGAGTAGATGAACTACCCGTCGAGTCTTTGTAACCTATAGCAAGAGCATAGACCCATCCTCCCTTTAGAAGCTAAACACAGAAAGCACGTGGCATACCCCACGCGTCTTCACCCCTTTCGGAAGAAGGGTAAGAAATACCAGCTGCATTGAGCAGTGGGGAAAGTAAAGTAGATAAACAACCAATAAGAATCAGTAAGAATCCAAACATTCACACCCAACCGATTTCATCATCCCTAGTGTCCTCCCTGACACCCACATGCATAAAATGATGCATCTCGCCACTCTAGGCATCAACTACTACCACAACCAGTAGACCTCCATGCCCCCACATATCACAACAACCATCCAGGCTCACATCACAACACAAGGAGTAGGAAAACAAACATCATATCAATTGGGCTCTTAGCCCTTAAACAAGAAAAAGGGTAACTCATAACCCTATAAGGAGTTATATTTTATCAAACAACCAGTTCTTTAATCCACTTTGGATTAACCAATTTATTATTTTTAGGTTCCAAATTCGGGAAACCTAACCAGTAAGCTATCAAAAATAATTAAACATGCTTACTGCACTAATTTGATTAACACCAAATTACAATAAGAAGATCCAGATTCATTTACATGCCTCTTTATCTTTAGCTAAATAATTATTGATTAATTTCAGCTTTACGTTCTTTACCAATTTCCATCAAGAATGAAAAGCTAAACAAATCAAGCATAAATATCACACTATCTAGCAAAACCAGAGGCAATAGCATACGATCAATATCAATTTTTTTATCTGGTTAAAATATTTATTATGTAAATTACATTGTGATACAGCGGGATAAAACATGCTAACTATATAGTTTCATGTAAAAGAAAAGAGAAGCAATGAATCCCCTACCTCAAACGGTTATTTTTATTCTTTATACGAGAACGATCCACACAAAGGATCACAATCGCCTCCTCCTGTGACAACTGTATCCACCCAAGGATGTCGCGGTACGACCGCACCAACCGAAACCTAAGAAAACTCCATTAGAAGTATGGAGATCACATACCATAACAGGGCAAGGAGAAACAGAAGTAGATGAACCCAAACAAACGATGATAAAACATACCTTATATCGATGAAGGATCGACACTTGGTTCTTGCACCAAAATAGGGGGTGCACACGCAGCAGTAAGAAACTTCAAGGGGAAATGATCTGAGGATTAAGGTTCGATCACACCGCTCCTATGTAAAGAAGGAAAGATTCAAGCGTCTCGCACCAGGGAACAAGAAGGTAGAAAAAGGGAGGAAGATATCTCATCCATTTAGATGATTTAATAGAGCAACGGTTTAAGACACGATGGATTTTTCCATTAAAAGAGGATCACATTAACCCACGCGGTTTGACCAAGTAAAAGCATATCGAGCCTTAGGGAAATTAATATAGGAGTTATGACCTTTGAATCAGCCTTAGAGTCCTTAAAACAAGGCTTGAAATGTGTTTTATGTCAAAGAAAATGTTAAATTGGCGAAACTGAAAAAATATGGAAATTTGGAAAAGGAAATATGAAACAGTTCTGGAAACACTGTTCATGAGAGAGTAACTCTGAGACAGTAACTATGAGACAGTAACTATGAGAGAGTAACTGTGAGATAGTAGCTGTGAGATAGTAGCTGTGAGATAGTAACTGTGAGACAGTAACTGTGAGGTAGTAACTGTGAGGTAGTAACTGTGAGGTAGTAACTCTGAGGTAGTAACTGTGAGACAGTAACTGTGAGACAGTAATTGTGAGACAGTAACTGTGAGATAATAACTCTTAGACAATAACTATGAGACATCGTGACACTGTTCATAAAACTGGAAACACTGTTCACAAAACTGGAAATTTGGAAATGTGTTGGGGATGAGTCACCTTGACCTCCCAGAACACCTCAACCACCAGATTTCAGCAAGGAAATAGACCAGAGTGGTCTGAGACATTACATCAGATACCTCTCAAAACATTCGCATCCTCGAGAATTCAAAACCCACCTAAAGGGAAACCAAAATGGGGTCCGAACAACCACCCATTGAGATACCTCTCAAAAGAGAGCAAGCCATAAGAAGCAAACAAAGAAATCCATCTCATAAACACAAAAGGTCTACAACCACAAAGTGTACATAGTTACATGAAAAGAGTTAAACCTCAAACAACTCTAGGTACTGAGCACGTATCTACGACTCACGTTCCCAAGTACTCTCTTTAATGCCACTGTGTCACCACAAGACATGAACCAAGGGGATAGAACACCTGCACAACACCTTCTCTTTGAGGTCTTGGATCTCCAAAGGTCGCTCCTTGAAGGTCGCATTATCATCAACATCGATCTCTCCCTAATCAATGATGTGAGAGTCATCATGAAGATAACGACGAATCTGTGAAACATGAAAAGCATCGTGTATCCGGCTCATCTGCGGGGGAAGTGCTACTCGATACACCACAACTCCAACACGACCCAACACCTCAAAAGGCCCAACAAACCGGGGAGAAAGCTTACTCCCATGACCAAACCTTCACTTCCTATGCCGGGGAGTCACCTTTAGAAACACGTGATCCCCAACATCAAACTCTAAGGGTCTCATCCTTTAACCAGCATATGATTTTTAACGATCCTGCACTGCTTTCATCCTCTCATGAATCACCTGAACCATCTCTGTCATAATCTTCACTAGTTCCGGTCCGAGAATTGATGACTCTCCAACCCCAGTCCAACAAAACAGAGAAAGACAAGGTCATCCATACAAGGCTTCAAATGGCACCATACCGATGGTGGAGTGAAAACTATTGTTGTAAGATAACTCCACCAAGGGTAAGTGCCTCATTCATGAACCTCCAAAATCCAGGACACAAGAGCGTAACATGTCTTAAAGAGTCTGGATAGTTTTCTCTCTCTGACCATTCATCTGCGAATGAAAAGTAGTGATAAGGCATAACTAAGAACCAAAAGCATGTTGTAGACTACTCCACACCCTAGAGGTAAAATGAGGATCTCGATCAGAAACAATCGTCCTCGGGACTCTGTGGAGTCTCACCACCTCCTCCAGATATCTCCTTGACAAAACTTCCACTGAGCTCGACTCCTTGATTGCTATAAAGTGGGGTGATTTTGTTAAATGGTCCAATACCACCCAAATAGCATCCTGTCCTCCCAGAGCTCGAGGTAAACCAGTAACTATGTCCATTGAGATGTCCTCCCAATTCCATTGAAGAATATATAATGGCTGGAGCAAACCATCAGGGACACGGTGTTCAACCTTGACCTTCTGGAAGACCAAACATTGAGACACAAACTCTGCAACTGCATGCTTCAACCCAAGACACCAAAAATAACTCCTCAAGGCTCGACACATCTTTTTTACACCAGGATGTATGGATAAAGGTGAACTATAGAACTCTATGAGAATCATCTCATGCATCGCTAAAGGAACAAAAAGCCTTCCATTATACAACACTCGGTGTTGTTCATCCTCAGACCAACCATCATGGGCATCACCATAAACAACTCGGTCTCTCCAGACCACCACCTCAAGATCCCCCAACAGGGACTCTTCCACCTGATGCATCAGAGATGATTGCAGCTTCATTTGGAAAATATAACCTCTTACCCCAACTTCTCCCATATCGAGATGTAATGCTGAAAGTTCTTCCATTACTCTCCAAGAATCACTAGATTCACGCATTGCATCACTATGTGACTTCCGTATCAGCGCATCATCTACAATATTCCCCTTTACAGGGGTATACGATATTTTGAAGTCGTATTCTTATAAGAACTCCATCCACTGATGATGTCACAAGTTTAAGTCACACTGGGAGAAAACATACCTCAGGATCTTATGATTGGTGAAAACCACAAAGTGCTCACCAATGAGGTAATGTATCCACAACATCAGAGAAAACACCAAGAATGCCAACTCAAGATCATGGGTGTCATAGTTACGTTCATGAGGATGAAACTGCTGAGACCCATAAGAAATAACTGATCTCTGCTGCATTAGAACACTTCCTAACCCTAGATGCGAAGCATCACAAAAAACATCAAACTGAACTCCCTCCTTTAGAAGAAAAAGAATTGGAGCACTTACTAACTTCTCCTTCAGATACTCGAAAGCTTCCTGACACTAATCAGTCCACATGAACACCTGATCCTTCCTGGTCAATGCTGTTAGAGGAGTCACAATCCGAGAGAAATCGGCTACGAACCTCATGTAGTAGCCTGCAAGACCAAGGAAACTTCACACCTATGCCACTATTTTGGGGGATTCCTAAGACACAACTGCTTCTATATTTGATGGATCTATAGATACTCCCTAATTGGATACTACATGACCCAAGAAATGGACATCTCGTGCCCAAAACTCACACTTTGACAACTTCCCAAATAGCTACTGTTGAAGAAGAACTCCCAAAACAGCGTGCAAATACTCTACGTGCTCCTCCTCAGACGTGGAGTAAACAAGGATGTCGTCAATGAAAACCACCAAGAACATTTCCAGGAACTCACAGAACACATTGTTCATCAATACCATGAACACAGCTGGATAATTCGTCACATCGAAGGACATTACAATGAACTCATAATGCCCATGACGACAACAAAAAGTAGTCTTCAGGATATCCTCATCCTTCAACCACATCTGATGATATCTTGACCGTAATTCGATCTTTGAGAACCAACTTTCACCCTTCATTTGATCGATTAAATCATCAATCTGCGGAAGAGGATTATGATTCTTCACTGTCACTTTGTTTAAGCGACGATAATCGATACACAACCGCAAACTGCTGTCAGCATTCTTTACGAAAAAAACCAGTGCACCCCACGGTGACACACTCAGCCGAACAAAACCGCACTGTAACAGACCATCAAGCTGTATACGTAGCTATCGTAACTCAGAAGGGGTCGTCCTATATGGATACATAGAGATAGGAGACACTCCTGGTTGTAGCTCAATCCCAAACTTGATCTCTCGTCGAGGGGGGTAATGGGACAAACTCTTACAGAAAGGCATCAGGGTACTCTTCTATGACCCTAGGAAACACCAAATGATGAACCTATGAAGAAATCAACATCAACTCAACCATTAAGGATGATAAGGACGAAACACGCCTCTGACCCATCTGAGGGTCTCGCTCGCCAACAAACACCACTGGCTCTCCATCCTCATCGAAGAACACAACCTGATTCTTGAAGAAATCCACAATAGACTACACCGAATACAACCAATCCATGCTGAGGATGACATCATATGGTTGTATCCATAAACATAGGAAATCTCCCCAAGATCGGTTTTCCCCAGCACTAGCTCATAGTCTCTACATACTTCAAACAAGTTAGATCGACCTCCAATTGGTGTAGTCAATGCCAAGGGCACTGGAAGTCTCTCTACCTCAAGTCCCAAATCATGGAAAAGGGTAGTTGATATGAAGGAGCGTGTCGCTCCCAAATCAAACAAGGCATACACCAAGGTAGAAAAAAATCAAACGGTAACTCGAATGACGTCTGGCTCTCCTGGAGATGGAAACGCTAGAAAATGAAGCTGACCATGAACTCCTCCATGGACTCTCTGACGTTGATAACAACCACCACCATGACTGTGCTCTACTCTCTAAGGACGGGGAGTGTCATGGGGCTGTCCTCTACCTACCCCATTTACCCTTTACTGATCTAAAGCTGGTGGAACCTGCTACTGCTGCCTAGGTTGGAACTGCCTCTATAGAGGAACCTGGAGCGGAGCACCTGGTGCACGATGACTGCCCTGAAAGTTCAGGCACTCTCGCTACTGATGACCTCGACCATCACAAGAAAAACAAGTTCCTGATCCCTTGGTATAGGCCTGAGATCTGCTACCCCCAGAGAAACGAGATGCTGAGGGCTGGGACCTATCCCCGACCAAATGAAAACTCTTCTTCCCAGAAAAGCGGGAACCCCAGACCACAAATCTACTTCATGAGGAATCATTATGACTCCCCTCCTGTGATGATCCAGTTCTGGACAATGTCCTCTCGATGACCTCTACCCTCTACAACACCTCAAGATATGTCTTTAGCATAAATGGGGTGACCTGGTGCTGGATCTATGGATGCAAAGCCTCCTCAAAATGCCTTGCCATGACCTCCTCATCTGGAAAGAGGTTCGAATCATATTGTAAAAGGTTCATGAAATGGATTCCAAACTCTCTCACACTGGATCTCCCCTGTCAAAGGGTAATAAGATCCTGGATACTAGACGATTTCGCGGTCGAGGAAAGAAAACCGACTTTAAACTTGTCTCAGAACTCCTCCCATGAGACCACTGACTCCTCGCGATCCTCGAGGAACAAGAACCACCACTGCCTCGCTGCTCCATGCAGCATCGTCACAACCAAGGAAACCCAGTGCTCCTTCCACGCACGGATTGAACTGAATCCAATCTTGACCTCCTCCAACTTGATCCAAGTGACCTTAAAAAAATAGTTTATATAAACATAGAGTGAGTATAATAGTATACTCAGTCGGATCCTCCCTGAATCCTATCATGAAAAATTAAATAAAGTATGCTAAAGAATATTGAACAACAAGTGAAACTAACTCGTCACCTAAATAGGTATACTATGTTCCCAACCTCACCATGGATAATCTCACCAAGTAACGCATACAAGAGTATATAATATAATAAAGAATATCAAGGGTACCCCGCTACTACTTCCCCACTGGTTTTCCACTTTACCCTAATGTCGCACGTCCTAAGCATCTCTCTCCAAAAAGGATTGCCCACAGACACCTGGGCGAAGCACCACAACATGTACCTCATGCAACAAAACCACCACATCCACGTAATAAAAGTAACTAGGTAGTTTCTGGGAGCCACCATAGATCGTATAACGTGTATCATACATCGGGTATTATACCTCAAGCCATTACATCCCATACACCGAGTAAGTATCCTCAAGCCATCATAGCATATACACGTTACACCTATAGTATTCCATAGGAAACTATATCCAGAATATATGTGTGTGAATAACCTCAAGCCATTACAACCCTCTACCCACATATATGGGGAAAACTAACCACTGTGCCTACCAGCACAAGTAACTACCAAGAGAAGAGAGTGGGGCCAAAGGGGGTAGTCATCCATCCATCCTCCCACTAGAATGCTGGGGAAAACACCCCCCCCCCCAGGGCTCAGAATCCCCATGGTGTCTGTTTTCCTAATTGAAGGGGTGGAGTATCATATAGAAACATAAAAAGTATAGAATATACTGTAGCACACAACCACACTATGGGCATAACCTAGTCCTAGACTCAACTGCAACTAACGTCTCTCGGACTCCCAGCTTCCACTTCTAAGACTAGGTATCCTATAAGCACACAACCATTTAAAGAGATTTAATACATTACTTCATTCCTTTTTTATCAGTTTCACTTTACGTTAATTAATTATTTAAACATTAATTAACCATTAATAATTCCACATTATATTTCATTAGCATCATACCCAAAGTCCATTGTTCCTTCAAATTACAACCTCTACATTGCACCCCAGAAAGCTCCAACCCCATGGTTTAACACCATTTATTCAATTATTTATTTACAACATTACCTTCCCATATTACCAGGCATTCTAGAAAAACATTCTAAGCTACTAAACACAAGGGGGCTCAACACCGTGAGTAGATTAACTACCCGTCGAGTCTTTTCCACCTATAGAAAGAGCATAGACCCATCCTCCCTTGAGAAGCTAAACATAGAAAGCACGTGGCATACCCTGCGTGTCTTCATCCCTTTTAGAAGAAGGGTAAGAAAGACCAGTAGACTTGAGAAGTGGGGAAAGTAAAGCAGATAAACAACCAATAAGAATCAGTAAGAATCCAAATATTCACACCCAACCCATTTCATCATCCCTGGTGTCCTCCCTGACACCCACATGCATAAACCGATGCATCTCGACACTCTAGGCATTAACTGCTACCACAACTAGTAGACCTCCATTCCCCCCATATCACAACATCCATCCAGGCTTACATCACAAGACAAACAAAAGAAAAACAAACATCATATCAATTTGGATCTTGGCTCTTAAACAAGCAAGATGGTAACTCAGAACCCTACAAGGAATTATATTTTATCAAAAAACTAGTTCTTTAATCCATCTTGGATTAAACAATTTATTATTCATAGGTTCCAAATTTAGGAAACCTAACCTGTAAGCTATCAAAAATAATTAAACATGTTTACTGCACCAATTTTATTAACATCAAATTACAACAAGAAGAACCAAATTCATTTACATGCCTCTTTATCTTTATCCAAATAGTTATCGATTAATTATGGATTTACATTCTTTATTAATTTCCATCAAGAACAAAAAGATAAACAAAGCAATCATAGATATCACACTATCTAGCAAAACAAGAGGCAATAACGTATGATCAATATCAATTTATTTATCTAGTTTAAATATTTATTATGTTAATTCCATTGTAATGCAGTGGGATAAAACATGCTAACTATAAAGTTTCATGTAAAAGAAAAGAGAAGAAAAAAATCCCTTACCTCAAGCAGTTCTTGTCGTTCTTTATACAAGAACGATCCACACAAAGGATCACGATTGCCTCCTCCCGTGACAACTGTATCCACCCGAGGATGCCGCAATACGACCACACCAATCGAAACCCAAGAAAACTCCATTAGAAGTATGGAGAACACATACCATGCAAGGAGAAACAGAAGGAGGTGAACCCAAATGAACGATGATAAAACATACCTTATATCGATGAAGGATCGACACTTGGTGCTTGCACCAAAACAGGGGGTGCGCATACAACAGTAAGAAACTTCAAGGGGAAACGATCTGAGGATTAATGTTTGATCACACCACTCCTATAGGAAGAAGGAAAGGTTCACGCATCTCACACCAGGGAACAAGAAGGCAGAACAAGGGAGGAAGATATCTCATCCCTTTAGAAGATTTAACGGAGCAATGATTTAAGATACGATGAATTTTTCCATTAAAAGAGGATCACATTAACCCACAATGTTTGACCAAGTAAAAGCATCCCGAGCCTTAGGGAAATTAATATAGGAGTTATGGACTTTGAATCGGCCTTAGAGTCCTTAAAAAAGGATTTAAATTCATTTTACTTTAAAGAAAACGTTAAATTTGTGAAACAGGAAAAATCTAGAAACTTGGAAAAGGAAATATGAAACAGTTCTGGAAACATTGTTCATGAGATAGTAACTCTGAGATAGTAACTGTGAGATAGTAACTATGAGGCAGTAGCTATGAGACAGTAACCGTGAGACAGTAATTGTGAGATAGTAACTCAGAGACAGTAAATGTGAGACAGTAACTGTGATACAGTAATTGTGAGACATTAACTGTGGGATAGTAACTCTGAGACACCACGACACTGTTCATAAAACTAGAAACACTGTTCAGAGAACTGGAAATTTGGAAAAGTGTTGGGGATGAGTCACCTTGACCTCCCATAACTCCTCAAACACTATATTTCAACAAGGGAATGGACCAGAGTGGTCCGGGCCATTACAGCGTGTGCCACATCTTCCAAGGAGAATGAGACCCAAGGTTGAGAAGAGCTAGACCTTCTTAACTAGAGTTGGGTAAAGTGATATTTGTGTTTTCTTTTGATTTGGAGTGGGAATCTTTGAGCGATGATCTTCCTCCATTTTTTTTGAGTTTCCCAATTCATTTCCTTTTGAATTATCTAGTTTTCCACTGGTATGGGAGGTAGAGTTCTTTATAGAATTAGTGCCTGGTACTCAACCATTATATATTCCCTATTAACACATGGAACTAGATGAAATTAAAGAGTTGAAGACTCAGTTAGATGATATTATAGATAAAGGCTTTATATTCCTGAGTGTGCCACCTTGGGTGACATCTATTCTATTTTCTAAGAAATATGATGGTTCAAATCACCATTGTGTTGATTACTGAAAGATAAATCGAGTTACGATAGAGAACAAGTATCTGTTGCCACATATTGATGATCTGTTTGATCAGTTGAAAGGGGTGAATTGGTTCTCGAAGATCGATCTTCGATCTGGTTACCATCAGTTGAGAATAAAAGAATCTGACATTCATAAAACTGCCTTTCAGAGTAGGTATAACCATTATGAGTACCTTGTCATTCCATTTTTATTAACCAATGCTCTTGTAGTCTTTATAGATTTAATGAACATGATTTTCCATGAGTATATTGATACCTTTGTGGTAATATTTATGGATGGAATCTTGGTTTATGGAATCTTGGTTTACTCTACGTCCAAGGAGGATGATGTGCATCATCAGAGAGAAGTTCTGGAATTTTTGAGAAACCACCGAATTTATGCCAAGATTTTGAAATGTGATTTCTGGATTCGGGAGGTGAAGTTCTTGGGACACATGGTTTCAGAACATGGTATATCAGTTTACCCTGAGAAGGTGAAAACCGTTATGATATGGGAGAAACCATGAAATGTTTTATAGATTTAAAGATTCTTGGGTTTAACTAAATATTATCACTGGTTTGTAAAGGACTTCTCAAAGTGAGATTCTCCAATGAATGCTCTAATTCAGAAGGGAGCAAAGTTTGTTTTTGGATGAGAAATGTCAGAATTCTTTTGTTGACTTGAATTTTCATTTGACTACTACTCCGATGTTGACACTTAAAGAGACCAGACAAGTCTATGTAGTCTTTTTTGATGCATTAGGTTCAGGTTTGGGCTGAGTTCTTATGTGAGGTGATCATGTCATTGCTTATGGATCTCATCAACTTAGGCCACACAAGAAAAATTACGCGAACCGTGACCTTGAACTTGAAGCTGTGATGCACATTATTAAGAGTTGGCGAAATTACCTTTATAGAGAAAATTTTACCATGTATTAAGACTAAAATATCTTGAATTATATCTTCTCTTAAAAAGATTTGAATCTCCACCAGACACATTAGGTGGAATACCTGTAATATTTCGAATTCGACATCAGATATACCTTGGGGAAACATATTGTCATTTCAGATGCTTTGATAATGAAACTTATGACCCATGACATGAAAGAATCTTCATAAGAGTGGAACTTGATGGCCCTTTTTTCACAGTTTCATATTTGAGTTCAAGAATCAGGGGCTGAGGTTGCTTTGGTCAGTGTTTAATTGACATATTCACTTATTGAGATGATTCTTCAGGAATAATATCTTGATGATGATTTCCATAGAATTTGAGAATCTCTTTATGGTGGGGAGACCATACTTGACTGGTCATTATCCACCAAGGAAATTATACGCCATTGGAATCTCTTTGTTGTGCTGTTAGAAGTAAGGAAATATTTTATGGGGGATTATCATAAATACCAGTGGGCATTGAACCCAGGGAACATGAATATGTTATATGACATGTGGTGATGATTATGGTGTCCAAGTATGATATGAGGCATTGTTGATTTTATCTCTCTTTGTTATATGTTCCAACAGGTCAAGGTCGAGCACCAGAAACCTTCAGTTTTGCTTCAAAAACTTCCAGTCCCTACCTGGAAATGGGATGAGATCTCTATGGACTTTTTGGTTGGGTTTCCATGTATCCATAGAAAGAAGAATGAGATTTGGGCTGTGATCGATATGTAGACTAAATCAACACACTTTATACCCATTCACGATACAACCAAAGTTGAGGAGTTGAGAAACATCTATGTGAAAGAGATTGTTTGTTTTCATGGAGTTATACCTACTATAGTTTTTGATAGAGATCCTCGATTCACTTCTTGTTTTTTGAGAGGACTTTAAAAGGCACTGGGATATCAGGTCCATTTGAGTACGACATACCATCCGTAGTCAGATGGCCAGACAGAAAGAGCTATACATATTTTTGAGGATATACTTCGCGACTACATCCTTGAATTTGGTGGAGCTTGGGATGACCATTTGGGGTTGGTTGAGTTTGCCTATAACAATAGTTAACCATCCATGATCAGAGTGGATCCTTTTGATGCCTTGTATGGTCGACCTTGTAGTTCTCTATTGTGCTGGTCAAAGATTGGTGAACGCTCCTTGGTTGGACCAAACTTGGTTCAAGAGATAAAAAAAATAAATTCAGTTGATTTGTTAGAGAATGTTGATGGAATAGAGCCAATAAAAGTCTTATGACAATCTTCATCACATACTGTTGAAATTTTTAGTTGGTGACCATGTTTTCTTGAAAGTTTCATCCTAGTTGGGTCATCGACGACTTGGGAGGAAAGTAAAGATTACTCCTCATTTTGTGAGACCTTTTGAGGATGTTGAAAATGCAGGGAAAGTTGCTTATCACTTAGTACTTCCACCACGGCTGACATCGATACAAAACATGTTCCATGTATCACAGCTTCAAAAATATCTTTATGATCCATATCATGTTCTGAGTTGGAGTGATCTTGAGGTCGAACATTATTTATTCATTATTGAGCATCCAATTAGGATAATTGATTATGAAAACAAGGTACTTCATGGGAGGATGATACCTTTTGTTCAAGTGCTATGGCAACATGATTCTGATAATCAGGAGACATGGGAGAGGTAGGCACTGATTAGAGAGTAGTGGCATCATCTTTTTTCCAAGACTCATAAGAAACAACTGATCTCTACTGCATTAGAACACAGCCTAATCCCAGATGAGAAGCATCATAGAAAACATCAAGCTGAACTCCCTCTGCTGGAAGATAAATAATTGGATCACTTACTAAATTCTCCTTCAGATACTTGAAAGTTTCCTGAAACTTATCAGTCCATACGAACGCCTGATCCTTCCTGGTCAATGCTGTCAAAGGAGTCACAACCTGAGAGAAATTGGCTACAAACCTCCTATAGTATCCTAAAATACCAAGGGAACTTTGCACCTATGCCACTGTCTTGGGGGATTCCTAAGACACAACTACTTCTATCTTCGATGGATCCACATCTACTCCCTACTGGGACACGACATTCCCCATGAAACAGACTTCTCAAGCTCAAAACTCTCACTTAGACAACTTCAAAAACAACTAATGTTGATGAATAACTCCCATAATGGTGTGTAGATGCTCTACATGCTTCTCCTCATACTTGGAGTACAAAAGGATTTCATCGATGAAAACCACCATGAACTTATCCAGGAACTCACAGAACACCATGTTCATCAATCCCATGAACACAGCTAGATCATTCGTCACACCGAATTACATTACAACGAACTTGTAATGCCCATGACGACAATGAAATGCAGTCTTTGGGATATCCTCATACTTCACATGCATATGATGACATCCTGACTGTAATTCAATATTTGAGAACCAAATTTCACCCTTCAATTGATAAAATAAATCATTAATCCGTGGAAGAGGATATAGATTCTTCACTATCACTTTGTTTAAGCAATGATAATCAATACACAACCGCAAACTGCCATCAACCTTCTTCACAAACAAAACCAGTGCACCCCATAGCGACACACTCAGTCGAACAAAACTTCACTGTAAAAGACCATCAAGATGTATACACATCTCTTATAATTTAGAATGATCCATTCTATATGGATACATAGAGATAGGAGATGCTTATGATTGTAGCTCGATCCCAAACTCGATCTCTCATCGAGGGGGTAATGCTACAACCTCTTTTGGAAAGACATCAAGGTACTCTTATATGAACCTAGGAAACTACAACTACTGAACCTCTGAAGAACTCAACATCAGCTCAACCATCAAGGATGATAAGGACAAAACATGCCTATGACCCATACAAGGGTATCACTCACCAACAAACACCACTGGATCTCTATCCTAATCGAAGAACAAAACTTGCCTCCTGAAGTAATACATGATAGCCTGAATCAAATACGACCAATCCATGTTGAGGATTACATTACATGGTTGTATCCATAAACATAGGAAATCTCCCCAAGAGCGGTGCTTCCCCAACACTAGCTCAATTCTCTACATACTTCAAACAAGTTAGCTCGACCTACAACTAACATAGTCAACTCCAAGGGCACTAGAAGATCTCTACCTAAAGTCTAAAAGCATGGACAAGGGTAGGTGATATGAAGGAGTGTGCCACTCTTGAATCAAACAAGGAATACACCAAAGTAGAAAACCATCAAAGGGTACCTCGAACGACATCTGGCTCGCCTGGTGCTGGTAACGCTAAAGCATGAATCTAACCACAACCTCCTCCACGGCCTCTCTGACACTGATGGCGACCACCACCATAGAATAAATCTACTCTCCGAGGAAGGGAAGCATCACAGGGCTATCCTATGCCTTCTCCATCTACTCTCTGCTAATCCAAAGCCGGTACAACCTACTGCTGCTGCCTCGACTGGAACTACCTCAACGGAGGAACCTGGAGCGGAACACCTGGTGCACAATGAATACTTTGAAAGGTTGGACACTCTCTCTGCTGATGACCTCGACCACCATAATAAAAAAAGCACCTGATCCCTTGGAATAGGCCTGAGAGCTGCTGCCCCAGGAGAAACGAGATACTGAGGGCTGAGACCTACCCCCGGCCAAACAGAAACTCTTCTGATTTGAAAACCAAGAACCCCTGACCACTGCAATGCTTCATGAGGAATCATGAAGACTCCCATCTCATGACAATTCAGTTCTAACCAATGTCCTCTTGATAAACTCATCCCTAACCAACAACTCAATATATGTCTTCAGTATAAATGGGGTGACCTAGCACTAGATCTCTAGATACAAAGCCTCCTTGAAATGCCTCACCCTGAACTCCTCATCTGGTAATTGTTCTGAAGCATATTGTAAAAGGTTCCTGAAATGGATTCCAAACTCTTGCACATTGGATATCCCCTGTCAAAGTGTAGGAAGCTCATAGCGATTGGATGCCTTTGCGGTCGAAGAAAGAAACTCAACTCTAAACTTTTCTCGGAACTCCTCCCATGAGATCGCTGACTCCTCAAGATCCCCAAGGAACAAGAACCACCACTGCCTCACTAATCCACACAACATCTTCACAACCAAGGAAACCCAATGTTCCTTTTGAGCATGAATCGAACTAAATCCTATCTCAACCTCATCCAACCAGTCTTCTATGGCTTCATCTAAAATGGAGCCCTCATACTTCTACAGACTCTAGCGCTGAAACTCTCAGAGTGTCCTCAAAGTGTCATCGTCGTCGACCTATACCCTGCGGAAATCTACTGGCACAACCTAATGGACATCTTCTGTGCGAACCTGATAAGGACGTTGAATCAGATCCATAACTGCAAAATAAAAAATAGTTAGTGCCACTAAACCTAGAATATGGAAGACTCAACATTAATTAATTAATTTTTTTCTTTTATTAATTTTATGTTAACCTATCCCAAGGTCTACCCATTCAAACACAAGCACAAATAAGAATGATGAATGATCCTTTCCTAGGTCTCTACCCTACAACCAGTATCAAATCGTTTAACAGCCATTGTAAACTTAAAGTTACATCCATTAGATCACAAGGGGGCCCAAAATGCCCATGTCTCAACTGGTCTCCAATGTTTACATCACTTGATAAACTTGACTGACACTGTTTCCCTACCAACCCATGAAACCTAACCTATGCCTAACACCAAAATCCATCCTATTCCTCGACCAAAACTCTAATACCACTCTGTCACGACCCCCTCCCCACAAGGTGTACCCCTCTTAGGCTGGAAATGTGAGAAGAGAGATAATGAACCCTGAGTCCCGCCTCTAGTAGGCTCTGTGTTGGAGAATATCACCGAGGGTATAGTAAACACACAAATGGGAGGTATTAACCTCTAAGAGAACACATACAAAAGAGAGAGATAATATAGAGACCAACCAACTCCAACTCAGACTGAAATATAAAAGAAAACCCAAGTGCACATATGTAATGTCATGAAAAACTACTACAACTGAAAGGGGAAAAATATAAGTACCAAAGGAATGTAATAACAATAGCAACCACAAGCTCAAATATCTCCTATAACCCCAAGCTATTAGAAACCAACAGGATCTCCAACCTACTCAAAGTGACATGAAAAAAAGTTTATATATACATAGGGTTTGTATAATAGTATACTCAGTAGGATCCTCTCTAGAGCCTCTCATGAAAAAGTAAAGAAAAGCATGCTAAAGCACAGCGAACTACAAGTGAAAATAACTCGTCACCTAAATATGTATACTAAGTTACCAGAATCACCATGGATACTCTCAAAAAGTAACACATACAAGAGTATATAATATAATAAATAATATCAAGGGTACCCTGCTACTACTTCCCCACTTGTTTTCCACTTTTCTCCAATGTCACATGTCATTAGCATCTTTCTAAAAAAGTCTTACCTGCAGACACTTGGGGGAAGCACCACAATATGAAACTCATGCAAAAAAACACCATGTCCATGTAAGAAAAGTAACCATGTAGTTTCTGGGAGCCACCACAGCTCGCATAACGTGTATCATACATTGGGCATTATACCTCAAGCCATTACAACTCACACACCAAGTAAAGATCCTCAAGCCATCACAGCCTATACACATTACACCAATAGTAGTACATAAGAAACTATATCCAGAATATATGTGTGTGGATAAATAAAAGCCATTATAGCCCTCTACACACATATATGGGGAAAACTAACCACTGTGCCTACTAGAACAAGTAACTACCAAGAGAATAGAGAAGGGACAAAGAGGGTATTCAGCCATCCATCCTCCCACTGAAATATTGGGGAAAACACCCCCCAGGGCTCAGAATCCTCAGGGTGTTAGTTGCCCTAACTGATGGGGTGGATTAGCATACAGATACACAAAAATTACAGAATATACTATAGCTCACAACCACACTATGATAATAAACTAGTCTTAGACTCAACTGCAGCTAACATCTCTCAGACTCATGACTACCACTTTTAAGACTAGGTATCCTATAAGCACACAACCATTTAAAGAGCTTGATTACATCCCTTTAATACCTTTTTATCAGTTTCACTTTACGTTCATTAATTCCTTAAATACTAATGAACTATTAACAATTTTACACATTATATTTCCTTAGCATCATACCCAAAGTGCACCATTCCTTTAAAAATTGCAACCTTAGCATTGCATCCCAGCAAGATCCAACTCCATGGGTTAACATAATTTATTCAATAATTTATTAATAGCCTTAATTTCCCTTATTCCTAGGAATACTAGAAAAACATTCTATGCTACTAAACACAAGTGGGATCAACATGGTGAGTAGATGAACTACCCGTCAAGTCTTTGCCGCCTATAGTAAGAGTGTAAACCCATCCTCCCCCAGGAAGCTAAACACGGAAAGCATGTGGCATACCCCAATCACCTTCACCCCTTTTTGGAAGGAGGGTAAGAAAAACTAGCTGCCTTGAGTAGTGGGGAAACTAAAGAAGATAAGAAACCAACAAGAATCAACAAGAATACAAACATTCACATCCAACCCGTTTCACAATACCTGGTGTTCTCCCCGACACCCACCTACATAAACCGATGCATATCACCACTCTAGGCATCAACTGTTGCCGTAGCCAATAGGCCTCCCTACCGTAAATATCACAACAGCCTTCCAGGCTCACATAAAAACACAAGTAGTAGGAAAACAAACATCATATCAATTGGGCTCTTGGACCTTAAACAAGAAAGAGGGTAATTTAGAACCCTACAAGGAATTATATTTTATCAAACAACCAGTTCTTTAATACATCTTGAATTAACTGATTTATTATTTGTAGCTTCCAACTTCGGGAAACATAAATAGTAAGATATCACAAATTGATTAAATATGCTTACTCCATCAATTTGATTAACATAAAATTACAACAACAACAACTAGATTCATTTACATGCCTCCTTATATTTAGTCAAACAATTATATATTAATTCCAGCCTTACGTTCATTACCAATTTCCATCAAGAACGAAAAGATAACAAATAAAGAATATATATCACACTATATATCAAAACAATAGGCAATAACATATGATCGATATCAATTTATTTATCCAGTTCAAATATTTAATATATCAATTCCATTGTGATCCAGTGGGATAAAACATGCTAACTCTAGAGTTGTATGTAAAAGAAAAGAGATGCAACGAATACCCTACCTCAAACGGTTCTTGATCTTCTTTATATGAGAATGAGCCACACAACGGATTACGATCTCCTCCCTCGTGAAAACTATATCCACCCAAGGATGTAGAGACACCACCACACTTGTCAACACCCAAGAAAAGTACATTAGGAACACGGAGATAACATTCCATAAAAAGGGAAAGGATAAATAGAAGGATATGAACCCAAAACAACAACGATAGACCATACCTTATATCGAAGATCGATCGATACTGCTTGGTCGCACCAAAAATAAAGGGTGCACTTACAGCAAGAAGAAATTCAAGGGGATCCAATCCAAGGGGGAAAGTTTGATCGCAAAAATCCTATGGGAAGGAATGAAATGTTAGAGAATCTCACACTAGAGAATAAGAAGGATGAACTTAGGAGGAAGATATCTCATCCCTTTAGATGATTTAATGGAGATGCGGTTTAAGATACGTTGGATTTTCTATGAAAATCAGATCACATTAAACCACACGGTTTTACCAAGTAAAAGCATCCCGAGCCTTAGGAAAATTAATATAAGAGTTATGGCCTTTGAATCAGCCTTAGAGTCCTTAAAACGAGGCTATAAATGCATTTTACATCAAAGGAAACGTCAAAGGGATGAAACTGTAGGAAGTTGGAAACACTATTCAAGAACTCAAAATTTGGCAAAGGAAATAGAGGCTGCAGTTGGAACCTCACCATTCTAGAAACACTATTCACATAAGGCAACCATTGGAACTGTCCACATAATTCTATCGTTGGAACTGTTCACACCAGTCTACCATTGGAACTGTTCACATAAGTCTACTGTTGGAACTGTTCACATCGGTCTACCGTTGGAACTGTTCACATCGGTCTACTATTGGATCTGTTCACATCGGTCTACTGTTGGAACTGTTCAAATCAGTCTACCATTGGAACTGTTCACATTAGTCTATGGATGGAACTTTTCACATCAGTCTACCATTGTAACTATTCACATCGGTCTACCATTGGAACTGTTCACATTGTGCTACCATTGGAACTATTCACATAAGCCTACAATTGGAACTGTTCACATTGGGCTACCGTTGGAACTATTCACATTGGTCTACTGTTGAAACTGTTCACGTAAGCCTACCTTTGGAACTGTTCACATTAGTCTACCATTGGAACTATTCACATAAGCCTAAAATTGAAACTATTCACATAAGCCTACCATTGGAATTGTTCACATAAGGCTACCGCTGGAACTGTTCAATCGGTCTATCGTTAGAACTGTTCACATAAGCATACTTTTGAAACTGTTCACATTAGTCTACCATTGGAACTGTTTACATAAGCCCGCCATTGGAACTTTTCACATCAGTCTACCATTGGAAATATTCACATAAGCCTACCATTGGAACTGTTCACATCGGTCTACCATTGGGACTATTCACATCGACCTCACCGGTGGAACTGTTCACATTAGTCTCACTAGTGGAACTATTCACATCAGCCTCACCAGTGGAACTATTCACATCGGTATCACTGGTGGAATTGTTTACATCGGTCTCACCAGGGGAATAATTCCCATCGGCCTCACCGATGGAACTATTCAAAGAATTGGAAATTTAGAAAAGTGTTGGGGATAAGTCACCTTGACCTCCCAGAATACCTCAAACATTAGATTTCCGTAGAGGAATGGACCAGAGAGGTCCAGGACATTACAGTTCATCCCAAAATCTTTAACCAGTTTCCAATTTAGCTAATCAATCCTTTGCATACATGATCTTACAATGATAATGTCATCTATATACATAAGGAATATAATTTATCCATCACCAAAATACTTGAAATAAGATAATTTATCCATGACACACTATTTATTTGCATTTTTACTCATGAATGCATCAAAATCCATATTCCATTGACTAAGTACCTTCTTCAACCCATATAAACTCTTTAGAAGTTTGCACAACAATTCAATATTCCCAAACTCATAAAATCCCTCTGGTTTCACCATATAAATTTATTATTCCAAATATTTATGATGGAAATAGATCCTTACATCTAGATACTCAGGCTATAAATCCTCTAATTAAATAATGCTTAGAACCACACAAATGATGGTGAGACTCACTACAGGTGAGAAATTTTCAATGAAATACACATATTACTTCTCTTGAAAACCTTTCACACTAGCCTTTCCTTATATCTCATCTTACCATCATATTCTTCCTTGACCTATTATATCCATTTTTTTCAATTATTTCTTTCCTTGTAGAAAAAGACTTATCTCCAAATTATTGTAATCATGCAATGATAGAATATCTTACTTCACAACTATATCCCACTTTCTCAACACTTTCAAAAAACATAGATACTTCAAATTATTTGGGATCTCCATCATTAGTGAATAATAAATAGTGTAGGGATGATAAATACCTCTAAATTGGTCTTATCTCCTGTGTTAATCTTATCGAATTCACTTGATTAGGTTTCACTAGTTCTATTGTCACACGATTAGGTAATCTTTCACACTCTAATTTCTCCCAGAACACTAATTCTTTATTCCCATAATTAGTTTCAACTACATGATGGTCCTTATACACAACACCTTAATTAAATATTACATCCTATCATCTGATGATCTTTTACTCCTCATCATCCAAGAAGTGATATCCAATCTATTCGGTACTATATCTAATAAAGAAAGATGATTTGAAATTAATATCAAGCTTATCTGCTACATCAACATCTATATGTACATATTATAAGAAACAAAAGTCTTGTAAATAATAGAATCTTACCTATTTTCCTGATAATATCTCCTCAATCAGACATTCTATCATTGGTATAGATAGACTCTTATTAATGAGATATGTATCCATGTTCACTACCTATTACTTGGGTAACCATGAGTGTATCCTCATAATCCTAGAATTTCCATTCATTATCACATTCATCCCCTCATCCACACCATTTTTTGTGATGTACATAGAATATTAATCTCCCATTTAATTCCATTATTAGCATAGAATTATTAAAATATTTACTATCATACTCTTCTTCATTTCCATAACTCAATCATTACACATGTGATATTATCTCATTCTCCATTAGAGTTTTCCACTTATGAAATAAATTAAATACATCATATTTCTTTTTTAGAAAGTAAACACATACCTTCCTTATTGATTTATTGATAAATGTAATATAATATAGTGAATTATTGAGGGAATGCATTTTTGAAGGCCCCAAAACATTAGTTTTAACTTGATAAAGATTTACAACCTTTATTGTTCTTCCTCCTTTCATAAAAGAAAATTTCTTATTCTTTACAAAGATACAATATCCATATAGGAAAACTTACACTAACTTTAGAACCCATATAATTACTTTTGTTTCAATCTCATTTATCTCCTTCTCACTCATGTGTTCTAACATGTATTTATATAGTGTCGAATCCCTAACATAATTTTTTTTGTTGAAACCATGTCTATGATTTTTTTATCATATTGTATAAGGTTCTATTCTTCACTCCATGAGTTATTACCATAGATCCCTTGGTAATTTTTATGCACCACCAATAATCATGGTGTTAAAACAAATAAAATCAAGTTGTCTAATATAAATACCATTCCTTTTTAATCCTAGAATATATTAAACATTTACAAAAGAAAGTAAACTACCAATATTAGTTTTGATCTATGCATCAAAATTTATAACAATTTATAAAGGTTCCTCATCAACAAGATGAACCTTTCTAAAATTAATTCAAACATAATTATTCAAGAATCCTTTTTCCAATGTGGATCATAAATATTTACCTCATTCTAAAATCCAAGACTCTATAGGGTTATCAACACTTAGCAGTAATAAATTACCAGTTCCTTCAGCTTCTATGTCTATTAAATTGGTTTTAGGTGCCTTTCAATTGTATTTACACTCCTTATTTATGTTTTCATTATTCTCACAAATATAGTAGTTAGGACCAGACCCCTTCACCCTATCTCACTCTTTCCTCTTTATTTTGATCATCATCTATAATTATCATACTATATGTATCTACCTCTTCCTTCCATGGGTAGATAAGAACAGAGAATCTATGTGATTATTTTCTTTTAATATTCTCACTGAGGATTAGATCATGCTCATCATTTAACTTTATCTTTATATTACCTAAATAACTTATAATTTTAGTTACAATAGCCTCTTAACATTCAAGTAATAAAGACAACAAAACTAGTTTCCACACCTAATCATTTAGTATAATTCCCATCGATGTAAAATGAATTGTGATGGTGTTGAATTCAATGATGTGATCATCAATAATATTTCTTTTAATAATCCTAGGTTGAATAACCATCACATCATCTACACATTACTTGATTTAGAAGGATTATCATACATATTTGTGGAAACTATCACCAACCCACCCATCATAGTCTCTAATCTAATGTGGAAGTCCATGTTTTTTTCCAAAATTAGGTAAAAAAATAATAAGAAATATCTATCCAGTAACTACCACATGGTATTTTAATTCTACATAGGTTTTACACATACTAGTGGCAATTGCATCATTTAATGATTTGAATAATCCTCAATATGAATCATCTTGAAACTAAATTCATATCCAATTTAATGATTGATCTTAATCTTTACTTCTTCAGAAGACACTATTAATCTCTTGAAAATTATCCTTTATCTTAAAAAATCAAGATTTGATACCAATTTTTATGGAGTTTTTGATAGAACCAATGAAAATTTATTCCAAAAAATAGAAAATGGGAGGAATTATAGAAAGAAGAAAAAGTATAATACATTATATTTAAGTGGTTTGATAAGAATCCCTATTTCATTAAAGAGGCATAATATTTTCACTATATCCATGAGAATAATTACAGGGCACACACACACTATCCAAAACATTATATTGAAATAAAATCTTAAAGAAATGTGGTGCTATAGTAACCTTCATTTCTATAGTCCTCATATCTATGAAATTGTTCCACTATGCTAAAGTATAATGGGGGTGAAGTCTATAGAGCTACAATTACCATGTCAGTAAATACTATAATTCTATTATAAACCTGTAAAAGTACAAACATCTACAATAATTTCTATCAGTGTCACTAGTTAGATTTAATACAGTGCCTAAAAATTTTGTGTTGTGGTACTTAGTCCCCCTAATCTTTATCCCAAGGGTTTTTACCCTATTGGAACCCCCAGTAACCTCACCACAAAGTTTGAATTGATAGAGTTGCAGAATTTTGTTTAACAAATGATCCTTTCATTTGGAGCAAAATCATATAATAGATTAGGATCCACCATTCAAACATAAAAGTTTATATATATATATATAAATTCTCCCAATTAATTCTTGGGTATCTATTGTCTCTTGTATGAATAAATATTAAGAGAGAAAACCCTTATAACCTTTATAATGAATGAATCAAAAGAATCTGAAAAAGGGAATAAAAAAGGGATTTGTATATCCAATGATTTATGAAAAAATTAAGATAAAATACATCAATGGGGTATTATACACACCTCATAAATTAAAATATGTGGTGAATATGGAATATATCTCAATAAAATGAGATTGAGATGAGAAACCCTAACCATTACTCATTAGTCTTATAAGAGAACTATAACCCTATATACAATAAACATATCCATAATAAATTATTTCAGAACCTTATTCATTTATAATAATACCTTTTATACTATTCAATTATAATAATTTATTAAATATATATATTAGTTATTTATTGTTTATTTTCATCATCAAATGCTAGTATTTTTTACTGTTTCGTACTTGTTTTGGTATGGTGATGTTGATAAATATTATCTGATAAAAAGTTCATCATTCCTAGATTATACAATGTAGTGGAATCATATTATTTTAATGATTCATATAGTTCTATTTTAATTTTATGTAAGGTATGAGTATAGTTTGTAAGAATGGAATTCATACTATGCACATTTCATATAATTTTACTGATAAAAACAAGTTACTTTATAAATATCATTCATTTTTATGTCACCCTTCAAAAAATATAATCATAATATAAATTAATATGTAATATCATATAATACCATCCATTAAAATTTCATACCCATCCATTATAGAAATTATGAAGATCATATAACATCATTCAGGTAGGTGGCTAAATCGACTCAAACAAGAACATGTTATACTAACGAATGAGTAAGAGTATATAATTATATTGTAATAATATATTTTTTATAAAAATAATAATTATTTTAATAGAATATAATTTCATAGGATAATTATATTTATATATAGTCTATACGATAAGTTAATTGAAAAATATTGATAAGAAGTAGATACTTCGATAGAATAACTCCTTGTCATAACGACTTATTTCTTAATAAAGGATTTATTCTTACTTATTGGGACCATAAGAAAAAAAGTGGAAGAGGGATTTTGGAGAGGTAATTTTAGGTAGGTATTCAAGATAAAAATGAATTATTGAAGTGTCTTGGTAAGGGTACAATAGGGGTCCTTTTATAAATGAGTTTGGGTAATTTTTTTTTCATTTTCTCATTACTTAATGGTTAAGGAAGGTCATTTTTTGATGAAAAGTGGCTCATAAGTTCAAAAAACCAATTATTCTCTATGTCCTATCCATTATAATGTTTTTATAAGTTTTATACAATATATTTACTATATACTATATTTTATCGCTTTACAATTTTTCGATGTCATCACCCCGACAACATTTTTTTCACCAAAATGAAATCAAACCTCTTACCTAATTTTTATGTACTAATTAAAAAATTGAAATACACTTTATAAAGTAAATATATATTTTTTTAATTTAAATTAAAAAACATAAATTATACTTTATAGAAATATTTTTTATTTAATATTTTTTTCTTATGTGATGTTCAATTATGTTTTCCCTATTATCATTCATTATTTACTTAATAAATGTTAATTATTTATTATAAAATTTTAATATATTATTTATAATACATTATTAGTTTTAAAAAAAATGATTAGATAATTATTATAACATTTTCAATACACCCATTTGAAATATACATTTCCATCTGTCAAATAATAGTTATATTACCTATACTCTTATATATATATATATCTATCCTAACTTACATATATAAAATTCATTCATCCTAATATTTCATTTTAAAAAAAAATTATTTTATATTTATAATATTTTCCATACTTTATATAGTGATAATTGGATATGCGATCTTTAAGAAAAACCATGAGGATGGATATATTTATTTCATAGTATTTTTATTTAATTATGGTTTTATTCCTCTTGTAATTTTTATAATGATGTTTTATATTAATTTCTCCTAATTTATTAATATTAATTATGTTATAATATTATTCCCAAATGAAATAAAGTGTTGGTCATTTTTGTTCGGTGTTGCGTGTGAAACAAGTTATTCAACACAGTCAAGGGATAAACAAGAGGGGTGTTACAAAATAGGTGATCCTCCCTTGATCCACCAAAGTCAAAAATGCATACCCATAATATATATTAAAAAACATGAATAATCCTTTGAGACTAATAATTTGTGGGTGATAAGTTGTACTCAGTTTAACCTAAGTTCCAAGAGCCTTTAATTACAATTTCTAGAACTTAGTTTTAAACCTTAGGTCTAAGTTAGAAAAAATTATTGATAATACCCCTTGACGATTAAACATTTTCTATACATACATATTCCCCATATAATTAATAAAATAGGATTCATGATTAAAAAAAAGATTTTTCTTAGTTATCTAGTCCATGATCACCCAAATAGTGTTCCTACCTCATGAAGACTTTAATATACAAGTAAACAAATTCTTAGTGATCTCATCCCACATCCATACTAGTAATGGAATTTATTATAAGACATAAAAAGGTCATTAGTGTTCCACTTTCACATAATGATAAGTAGATCATCTCAGAAAGAAAATTAAATCTACACTTCTATGTTAGGCCACTAAAATTTATTATAGATATCATGATATATTTTTAAAATACAAGGATAAACATGTTGGATCCATGATCCAATAATATATTTGATTTGATAAGTATAATAATATTTATTCATATTAAAAGTTGAGTGTTTTTTATGTTTTGTTTTTGGTTTTATTCTAATTTTTGGATATATATTTCATTTTATCCTTATATGGTGATATATCAAATAGATCCAATGTTGGACCTTAAGACAATAATGGAAGATATTGTGTTCAATATCACGATCCCCTGTTTTAGTATTTCATTCTTTTCCTTTCTCTTTGTGGTTTTGATATTGATATGACTATTAACGATTGATTCTTTACATATTATATTTTGATTATGTACATATTTTAATTATATATAAGGATCAAAACACTACTTGTAACACCCAATATTTAATTATAATAATATTTTCTTTCTAGAGAAACAATAACATAATGCACATATCTTTATTCAAGAATAAGATTAAAACCTAAATTCTAATTTTCATAAATTTTATTTGAGTTAATTAATATCATTTTGAAATCATTATTTCAATATTACCTTAAGGTTATTTTTTTGGTATTTTTCTGAAAAAAATTATTTTCATGTGAAAAGTGAAAAATGCCGATTTTTAGAAAAACAATATTTTATTTTTAACTATTTAAAAGGTATCATTTTATTTTGGATTGTTTTTAAAATTAAATTAGTTAATTTTAATTCTAAATTATTCATTTAATTTTATTAGTATAAAAATTATTCTTTAATTTGGTATAAAATAATTTTTATACTTAAAGAGACATTTTTATGGAAAATCTTTTTTTCATCATGTTTTACAGGTTTATTTTTAAATTATTTTTTTCAATTATAAGAAATTAATTTGATAAAATTAATTCCATACTTTGAATCATAATAATTAATTTTATTTAAAAATAACAACTTAATTTTTGGTCATAATGATTTGTAACCATGGAAAATATTTATCACCTTAGTTAAGGGTAAAATGCGTTAAAAGGGTAAAAAATAAAGGGATAAGGCTACAAGATAACAAAAAACATTTTATTAAACCTAATTGGTTGATTTATTTTCAACAAAAAAATTATAATATTCTAATATGAGTCATTTTGGATCCATTTATCTAGAGTAAGACCTTAATATATTTTAATCTTTTGAAAAATTTCAAGTGTATCCTCTCCCTCACTTTTAATAGGAGACCACCTCTCCTCTCTTCGACACACTTTAGGAGCCTTATATATTAGAAAATAACTACCCAAATACATTCCTAAAATATCTACCCATGATCTAAAGGCACCAATTTTATAAAAATACCAACCTTATAAGGCTTAAGGTGTAAGCTAATGGAGTTTTTCCAAAGAAGATGTATAAACTCTCAACTGAGTGTTTTTATTTTATTTCATATTATAAATCATTCAATTATATGTTAAACATGATAATATAACATAGGTATCTAAAAAATATTTATATGTTATTATTTCTATTTCAAAACCTTTATTCATCTCTTTATCTCTCAAATGAGAAACAAAAGCATCATTCATGCGTACGTGCGAACTACCGCCTCATGAAGCAATGTATTTAATTTTTCATCACCACCATTCATGGATGGTTATTATAAATGATATAATGTTTATATATTATATTAAATATATAATTATTATTATGAAAATATAATATATCATTTACCTTCTTACCATTCCACCCATTAACAAATGACAACGTAGCTCGTGTGTACGTGTGGACTACCACCTCCACGAAGTGATGTGATTCATTTTTTATGAAATGTCTTCAATAATGATTATAAATATTTATATAATAAATATATATTATATTTATATAATTATTAAAATTATAGAGATGATGGAACCATGAGAAAGATGCATGGACCAGAACTACCAAACCAAAACATACATGAAAAACAACATAGTTAACACTCAAACATGATAATTTTAATAAGGAACTATTACTAAATGGGTGTTTAAATGTTATAATTGGATAATATATGATATTAAATGTATGTATATGTTTTTTTATATAATTTTTATAAATTTAAATTTATTATTCTTGAGGTTAAAATCACTTACTCAGAAAATCTTCCTTGAGGTAAGGGTTTATTTCATAATCTCATCCTTATTTAGGACTATTTATGTTTATGTTTAAATTGGGGTAATTTTATGATATTTATATCCAAAAACCATTTATTTTATTCTATAGAAGTTATTTAATTTAATTAAAATATTTCCTTTCATTTTCCTCTATCGAAGTACTCAAAATTCCAAACAACGTTTTTAAGGAAAACCGAATTTGTTTTTCTATTTGGTAGGAAATACTTTCATTCCATGTCCATATTATCTTTCAAAAACATATGAGATTTTACTTAAACTAGAATTAAGGATCCTTTTTTCTTTGAATTATATTACATTTAAATAGTTTCATTTTCATCGAATGCATATGCAAATTATTCCATTTCTTTTATTTATTTATTCACTCTATATATTCCATATGTAAAAGGGATTCCTATAAAAGGGAAGAATAAACTCATTATCTTCACACATATTTTCCCTCATTATTTAAGTGAAATGAAGTTTCAACTATCTCATTTGGTTTTTCCATTCATCTAAATTTGAAGTATATTTAGTTTTTTAAATATTTATTATTTTAGAGTATTTTTAAGTAAAAATAACATTTATGTTTTTTTTGTTTTATAGTTTATAATCGAGTAAGAAAAATGTGTTATAAGGTTTTTCATCTCTCTAAATTTGAGGTGTTTTTTTAGTTTTTTAAATATTTTTATTTTAGAATAGTTTTAACTTGCAATAAAAATTAATTTTTTCTATTTTTTATAGTTTTTAATTTACTAAAAAATATATGTTATAAGAGTAATTACAAAATTAAATTATTTAGATTCATAGAATATGTAATTTAGTTTTAATGTAAGAAAGATTCATTATTATAAGTAGAAATAATACTATATATTTTTAGGTTTTTTAGTATGTATGGTTTATTGAAATATAGGAATTTTTAATGAAAATTTAAAAATTGAAATATGACTTTAATAAAAAATTTATATAGATTTATTTGTATGTAAAGTGACATGCATCAGAAAAATGTCAATATTTTTTATATTAGGAGGCAATTTCAAAGAAAATATGCAATGAAGAATTTGAAACAACATAAAATTGAGTGAAATTAAAGCTATGTGGTCAAAGAATAAATGTGATCATAATACATGAATCAATGTAACAAGTATAGTGTAGTTTTCAGATGCATTTTTGAGCTATATTAGATAAAGAATTTGGCAGTTGAAGGATATCCAAATTTACTCAACACACTTGTATTAATACAAGATTGAAATGATAATATTCTAGAAATATGATTAGATATTAGTTCCTATTAATATGTTTTTGTACCTATTATGCATGATAGAACACAATATAATTTTAGATATACTGTCATTTACATGAAGGAATGTATGACTAAACAAAAATCCATTATGAAAGTGTATGGTGATTGGGATGGTTTCTACCGAGTGCTATCACAACTCAAGTATGACATCCATGATTCGGATATCCAAACCGTATCTGAATCATGACATCAAAACATCTCAGGTGAACCTCCCAATCAACATATTCCGGTGTAAAGATAAACTAAGTCATTGAATCTAAACCAGGTCATTGAAGGGTTCATGTCGAAAAACTAGAATGTCCTTTGAAGGTGTATGACAAATGAAAGGCATAAACTTTGTTTATTAGGGTAACTGTACACTATGGATACCAATTGTATCTAAATAGTAGTATATATGCTTGAAGTTATATATAAACACAACTCCATAAAAATTTAATCCAAATCACCTATATATGACATTAACCAGATATAACCAACCCAAATGGACATATATATAACCCAAGTGTGAAAAAAAAGATATGGAAGTGTGTAAAAGAAGATACCATGTGTGAGATTTCCTATATGTAATGTCCATAGACATCCTATCCTAGCCTGGATTATCCAAAAACCACTAAATAGATCCACCCCAACTCAGTATTCCAAGTGCTAAAAAATATACTGATCTAGTGCTTTTCCGCTGCCTGTTCAACACATAAAATGATCTACATAGATCCAGTAAAGAACCCGACCCCAGTTTCCCAGATTCGGTGGCTTATTTCATTACATTGGAATATAAACAAGGAAGAAACATCTCGAGGGACCTAATAGTTTAATAGCTTCGTAAAACAAGATAGATATATAAGTTCAACATTACAACTTAAAAGGAAATACAATATGTAAATTCCATTGTAAACATCCATAACTCTTATATTATCCCAACAGATCATTCATAATATAATTATTTGAATCCTAAGGAAAAATAAAACATAAGAAAGGGGTGAGATCAGATACTCAATAAGGGTAAGTAAAAAAATGGAAGCATAAGTAATAAGGCATGGTGAATAAATAAAAGTACACATGCCATTAAAACATAATCTTGATCATAATATGGAAGGAATAAAATCTTAATAAATAATAAAATAACAAAACATAACCTTGGATATTATACTAGTATAATAATCACATGGACTATCAATTACTAGTTTCATAATGAGTTAATGCATAATGAGGGACGTCATAACAATACTTTCAAGGCCTCATGTAAAGACCATACATAAATAGGTAAAAGCCCAAACAATTTTGTCTCATGAGACCTATCGATGCACTCAGGGGCTATAGAGGGCCCCACCGAACACTTAATAAGTCCAATTAATTTCACATATGAAAGGGGTGAAACATAATCAACATATACATTCATATTGAAACTAACTTATGAACTGTAAATAACTTTCTCTAATCAGTAAACATAAATACTAACCATTCGAAGTAATATGGTGAATGGTATCAAGATATCACATCCATAACCAAACAAATAATAAACCATTGAATAAAATATGGTGGATTATATCATAAAATATTAATCCCATAATAATCAATAAGTGTGTTTAAATATATGAAAATACTCTTATAAAATCATCAAGGAATTCTTGAGAGAAATACTCTTTTACTTTGGAAAGAAGAGTTCTTTTGGAAAAATATTTGTATAAAACCATAAGTTAAATAAGACAGTTTTTTCATAATAAAATGAGTGATTTTATAACAATAATAATTTCTTAAAATATATTATAGATTTATCTTGAAAATAGGTAAAAATTCAAGAAGTTCCCTTGGATTGGGCTTGTTTATCGAGAAGAATTTGAGAAATATACTTTTAAAACATGTAAATATGCATCAAATAAATAAGATTATGATTGGTACACAGATATAGAACATTTAAATAGAATTTATGAAGAGTATATAAGAATAATTAAGAATTTCATTGGGTTAAAGAGAGAAAAAGAGTAACCCAAAATAAAATGGAGGTTTGGGTAGATTTCCTTACCTTAAGTCCAAATGTGTTCCGTAATTGACCTTGAAGTAATGGAATATGAAATTATACTCATCAATAATTTAATTTAGAACCTATTATACATGTATTTAGTATATTATAATTTTATTACATCCATTTATGTCCTTTTTTATAAGTTATAAGATTGAATTCCGTCATTCCGGAGTGTTCGTTTCCTTGATTTCATGATCGGTTCACTTGATATAAGTAATGAAGTTCATGAAAAATGGGTATAATTATACAGAATTGGAATTTCACGTTATTAATAAACAAAAATAAGTGTAATTGGTATTATTTATTATTATTTTTCCATATATTAGGATGAATCATTAATGATAATCGTTTAGCTTAATTTTAGCGGGTTTTCAATCACAATAAACTAGTTTTGTTCTATTATTTAATATAATGTATATAAAATGATTACAGAACCTTAAATAATATATAATACATATTTTATAATCTGGTTAAACCATAAAAATGATTTAATGAACATATTTAAAGGATAAATTAAAGAACGAAAGTTCCTCTTCCATGAAGGTTGTAAATCAGCACATCCTGTATAATGATTTTGTTTTTGAAATAAAGAGAGAGAGAGAGAGTAAGGTGATTGATAATGGATGTCCCATTAACTTTATATAATTCCATTATATATATTATACTGGATTTATCATGATAATTTGGACAGAGGAGGCGAGGAGATAATAATAAAAGAAAATAAATTGAAATGAAATTTAATGAAATAGGAAGAGGATTTACCTCTTGAATTATCCTCCTTGAGAACCTCCTTAAGGGAAGGGGTTTTGGTATTTTGGAAATAACAAGAGCTCCTGAATGTGGGTATATACTATTAAAGAGGTTTTTGATATAATTTTTATAAGTTTCAAGGCTTATAGAAGTGAAGAGAAGTGGGGGGGGGGGGGTGAGGGTGGTTTTTATAGTGGAGGAGAGGGGTGATTTTTGAATATCTTATTCATTCGTTTATTATTTTTGCTCAAGTATATGAATAGTTTGAGCATTATCATAAAATATATTAAAATAATGAATAAAATTTTGACATTATAGTTATTACATTTGTAATTAATCATGTAATAGTGTATTTAATTTATAATGTATTTATACCGTAAGTTACTGTATTTTACTATTCACAAAATTCATGTATTTTAGAAAAATCCCAAAAAATAACCGTAACAATTTTTCAACATGTAGAATTCAAAAATGGAATCCATTTTATAAAAATAATTTTTTAAATATGTGAAATTTAATTTTTAAATAAAATTATTGTTTACTTGAAAAATAGATATTTTAAAATTAAAAATGATTTTACAATACTTTTAAAAATTAACTAAGGTAACATAAAATTATCCTAAAATAATTAGATAAAAAATTATTTATTTATGAATCCATTTTAAGAAAATTAATTTTATTTTAAATAATTTTATTAATTATAAAATTGTAATTAAATATTTATTACTTTTAAAAATACCAACATTTAAATAATTTTTTTAAAAAAATATTCAATTACTTTTACAATGATATAATTATATCATAAATTCATTTATGAGATGCCTAAATTTTATTTATACTTTCATGGGTGAGGTTACTATTCATTAGGCCAATTTACTATTCATAAGGGTCATTTTACTATTCCTAAAGGCAAGTTATTATTTCATCAGTATAGGTTCTTTAACATATTGAAATACCTCTTATTTCATTAATTATTCATTTATAAAGTTTTTATTGTGTTCTATAAGTAATTATATGTGATATATACTACATGGAATAAAAAGGGGAAGGGAAATTCATTTTTAGAGTTCTGGGTTGTTACATTCTCCCATCCTGCAAAAATTTCATCCTCGAAATTTCCAGATTATCACCCCAAAATAAGATTTGGGCAGTTCTTCATCATAATATCCTTTTTCTCCCACATCACCTCTTCAATTTTATGATTTTTTGAAAGTACCTTTACCAGATGATTCATCTGATTCCTCATAACCTCTTCTTTAGGGTTCAGAATCCTGATAGGATCTTCACATTAAGATAAGTTAGGTTCCAATTATATTCCTTTAGAAGTGAGGACATGTTTTGGGTATGAAATGTACTTAATTAACAAATAGATGTGGAACACATTGTGTAATTTTGAAAGGCTTGGAGGCCTCACCAAATGATAGGCCACAACTCTAAATCTCTCCAAAATTTCAAAAGGACCAATGTACCTGGGGATTAGTTTCCCTTTCTTCTTAAATATTATAACACCCTTCAATGGAGATAATTTCAAGAAAACATAACCCCCCACTTGAAATTACAAATCCTTACTTATATTATCAGCACAACTCTTTTTCCTACTTTGTGTTTCTTTGATATGAGTTTGAATAGTCTTTACCTTGGCTGTGGTTTTGTCCACAAGCTCTGGTCCTACAAGCTTCCTTTCACCAACTTCATCCCAACATATTGGTGTACAATATCTCTTTCCGTACAATGCTTCATATGTGCCATTTGAATACTAGAAAGGAAACTATTATTGTAGGAAAACTTTACCAAAGGTAAATAATGATCCCACATACCTTGAAAATCAAGTAAGCCTGATCTCGACATGTCTTCTAAGGTTTGGATCATCCTTTCTAACTACCCATTAGTTTGAGGGGATAAATAATACACAAATAAAGCTTAGTATCCAAATATTTATGAATAATTTTCTATAATTTCAATGAAAATCATGGATTATGATCAAACATAATTGATATAGGTGCTCTATAAAGTCTTACAACTTCATTAATATAGATCCGTGCAAGGTGCTCAAGCGGAAAATTCTACCTTACAGTGAGGAAATGTGTAGATTTGGTAAGTCGATCAAAAATTACCCATATTTCATCATTCCTTCTTGGATTTTGGGTAATATAGTGAAAAAATATATAGTAATGTCATTCCATTTCCATGTAGGAATAGAAAGAGGATTCCTGAATCCTCAAGGATGTTTCCTTTCAGCCATCACCAGTTGACAGATTAAACATATTAACACATAATCCGCAATTTCCCGCTTCATGTTATCCCACCAGAAATGTTACCTCAAATATCTATAAATCTTAGTGCTACCTGGGTGTATAGAGAAATTAAAACTATGGGCATCATCCAATAACTCCCTTTTTAGATCAGGTATAGAGGGAACACATAGCCTCCTCCCAAATTTCAGAATTCCATATTCACACACAAAGTCTAGAAACTTCCCATCATTCACATATTTAATTCTCTTTTAAAGATTCTCATCATCAAATTAATAACTTTTAAACCTTTCCAATAAAGATGGTAGGGAAACCAATTGAAAAAGTGATGATGTTTCACCTTCCTTGATAATTCCCATATCCATCCTCACTAGATCCATATACATAGGATCCTTGTCAATCATCATTTTGTTTAGAAATCTATGATCCATCCTACTCAATGCATCTTCCACCTTATTTTCCTTCCTTGGGTGGTAGTGTTTGGAACAATCATAATTCACGAGTAACTCAATCCACCACCTTTGCCTCATGTTGAGTTCTTTTTGCGAGAATATATATTTTAAACTCTTGTGATCTATATATATCTCACATATTTCTCCATAGATATAGTGTCTCCATATCTTCAGAGAAAATACTATAGCTGCTAACTCAATATCATGAGTTGTATTGTTCTGCTCATGAGTTTTTAACTACCTTGATGCATAGGCAATAACTCTATCATTCTGCATAAGGAAACACCTGATTCCCTTTTTGATGCATCACTATAAATCATTAATCCACCATTTCCTGATGGTAGAGTCAAGGTAGTAGCATTCACTAATACCCTATTCAATTATTGAAAACATTATTCACATTATTCTGTCCATATGAACTTAACCCCTTTACATGTAAGCTTGGTTAATGGGTTAGCTAATTGGGAGAAGTTCTGAATGAAACATTAATAATAACCTGTTAAACCAATAAAACTACATGCCTCAGTTATGTTCATTAGTGTAGGCCATTCCTTAAATACATTTCTCTTCTCAGGATCAACTAAGATTCCATCCTTAGTGACAACATGTCCAAGAAAAGAAACTATTTAAAGCCATAATTCACACTTACTAAACTTCTTATATACCTCGTTTCTTCTAAGAGTCTTCAGAATAATGAACAAGTGATTCTCACGATCTTCTAAAATTTTGGATAATACCAAGATATCATTAATAAATACCATAACAAATTCATCAAGATATTCCTTGAAAACTCTATTCATTATATCCTTGAAAACAGAGGGTGCATTAGTCAGTCCAAAATGCATTACTATAAACTCGTAATGCCCATACTTTGTTAGAAATGCTGTATTTGGAATATCTTCCTTCCTCACTTGCAATTTATGATATCCAGATCGAAGGTCAATCTTTGAAAAATATTGGTCTCTGTGAAAATAATCAAATAAATCATCAATGCAAGGAAGAGGATAATTTTAATTTGTCGTAATAGCATTGATCTTCCTATAGTTAATACACAACCTCATAGATCCACCCTTCTTCTTAATGAAAACAATAGGAGATCCCCATAGAGAAAAACTAGGGAGAATCAACCCCTTTCTACTCAACTCCTCTAGTTGTTTTTTCAGATCCACTAATTCCACTATGACCATTCTATAAGGAGTCTTTGATATAGGCCTTACACTAGGGATTAAATCAATAGAAAACTCAATTTCCCACACTGGAGGATGTCTAGGTAAATCCTCTGGAAACACATCAATGTATTTTTTTATAGTAGGTACATCCTCAATTTGAAGATTTCTTTCCTCACCCATAGAAATTATTTTATCTTCCTCCCCAAGAACTGCATTCAATAGATCTATAGGGGTGGATCAAGATAAGAATCAAATTATGAGGTTTCTTCTCTAAAGATAAGAGATTATACATCATTATAAAAATTGTCACTTTCTTATTCTTGTAATAGATTTTCACATCATAATTTTTATTCTAATAGATACAAAGAATTATATCAAATTCAATCATATGTATGATGATATGGTCAACAAATAAAGAATTTTTATGTGTCATAAGGGGGACTGATCAACACATATTTATTGCAATGATACTTCCCTTAGGATTTTTTACTAAAAAATACTATACTAAATTAAATAAAAAATGTATAATTTTCTTGGAAAACCGGGAAGATATAAATGAATGTAATGATCTAGAATCAAATAAATTTTGTCTAAGTTTGAGGAAACAATTAAATTACCTACCACCACATCATTAGGAACTTCAATCTCAGAAGTTGTGATTGCATAAGCTTGTACTTTCTCCCTTGGCCTTATTTGGGGAATGTTTCCTTTAAATATAGGACATTCATTTTCATAATGTACCATCTCTTTAAAATTATAGCATTGAACATTGTCAGAATCTTTCTTTATATTCCAATCATGGGATTGGTGGCCTTTTTCTCTAGACTTATAACAGACTCCCTTTCCCTTCAAGAAATTACCATGGTGTTTCTTCCCACAACTACTACAGGTTGTAAATTAAACTCTTACCTTTTTTCCAAATTTCGTTATTTCCTTTTCTAGAGTGTTCAACAACCCTATTTTTCTCTTTCTTTACTTTTAATTCATATTATTTTGAAAATTCTTTTTCTATCTTGATAACACATGTGACTATATCTTTATATGATAATAAATTACGAGAGATCAGTTCACTTTGGAGGAATGAGTTTAAACACTCAAATAATCAATCAATATTTCTCATTGGATTACATATGTAGTCCACAACATGACTTGCTAACCTTGTAAAGTTAGATTCATACTTCGCAACATTTTCATACTCTTTCTGTCTTAGACTCAAGAATTTTCTCTTTATATTCGCTCACTATTCACAAGTAAAATATTTTTATTGGAAAATTTCCTTAAAATTCCACCATTCTATATTTTCAATCTCTTCCTCCTCCTTCGTGTTTTAAATAAAATACCACCATTTATCAGCATATCCTAATAGATGATAATATTCCATGACAACCTTTTCCCTTTCATTACTTCCCAAAATGAGAAATATCTTCTCTAAGGAACTTATACACTGCTCTACTACGAATGGGTTTGTAGTCCCATTAAATAATGGAGTTTGTTTCCACATAAATAAGTGTAAAATCTATCCTCAACATTATGGATCAGGATGCTTCATATGGGTAATGTTATTGTTTATAACCTGATTCAATTATCCCAGTATAGTTATAAGTTTCTTAGCACCAGTCATATCTCCATAACCAACATCATTATATTGCATAGGAGGGAAATCCCTACATGGGATACGCGCGTTCATGCAGTTTCCATTCCTTCCACTATGTGCCATTTCTAAAAAATATCATACACTAAATTAGGTTATGAATCATCATGTATAACACTGAACTAATAAAATACTTAACATAAATTAAAATTTTATTCACGTCTAATCTTATAATCATAAGCATGGTTTCTTTGGGTACATACTTATATTTAAATCCTTTATAATGGTTTATAAAGTAAATGTGAATTATCTTAAGTATATCCCCTGGGAGTGTCAAACCAAGTGTGCAGTAAGGCCTGTTGTCTTGTACTAGGTTTCCTCGAGTCAGACCCAAAACACCTTGTCGGAGTTGTTACTCCTTGGTACATCTGTTCCATAACCACGACAACTTTTAGTAACTATAAAGGGATATATTTTATAGGAATATCCACATAATATATAAATTACCAAAATTATAGGATGTTATTATATGACTATCCTTAAAGTCTATCTTAGGGTTTTGTTCACTAATCTACGTTTTCTAAATCTAGTTTCCAAGTATTCTACTAAAATTCCTTTGATACCAATTATAAGGACCCCGAACCCAATTTCCCAGAGCCGATGCCTTATTTTATTACATTGGAATATAAACAAGGAAGATTCATCCCCAATGACCTAATAGTTTAGTAGCTTTGGAAAATGATATACATACATAAGTTCAAAATTAAAACATGAAAGGAAAGACAATATGTAAATTCCATTGTAAACATCCATAACTCCTAGATTATCCCTACTAGTTATTCATAATATACTTCTTCGCATCTTGGGGAAAAATAAAAAATAATAAAAGGGGTGATATTAGATGATAAGTAAGGGTATGTAAAACATTTGAATCATAAGTAATAAGTCATGTTGATTAAATAAAATCACACATGCCATTGAAACATAATCTTGAGCATAATATGGCAGGAATAAAAGATGAATAAATAATTCCATAATAAAACATAACCATGGATATTCTACTAGTTTAATAATCACATTTAATATAAATTACTAGTTTCATAATGAGGGAATACACAATGTGGGATGTCATAACCATACTGTCAAGGCCTCATTCCAAGACTATACATAAACAGGTAAAAAACCAAACAGGTTTGTCTCATGAGACCTACTGAAGCCCCGATGAGCTATAGAGGGCCCCAAACGATGCTTAATAATTCCAATTAATTCCTCATATTAAAGGGGTTAAACATAATAAACATATATATTCATATTAAAACAAAAATATGAAATGTAAATAACTTTACCCAACCTGAAAACATAAATATTAACCATTCAGAGTAATATGATGAATGGTATCAAGATTGTACATCCATAGTCAAAATAATCATAAAAAATTAAATAAAATATGGAAAATTATATAATAAAATATTAATCCCATAATAATAAATAGGTTTTTTGAAATATATGAAAATACTTTTATAAAATCATCAAGGAATTCTTGAGAGAAATACTCTTTTACTTTGGAAATTAGAGTTATTTTGGAAAAATATTTGTATAAAACCAGAGTTAAGTAAGATATTTGTTTCATAATAAAATGAGTGATTTTAGAAAAATAATGGTTGATGAAAAAAAATTATAGAGTTCCCTTGAAAATAGGTAAGAATTTGATAAGTTCCCTTGAATCGACCTTGTTTATTTTGAAGAATTTGGGAAATATCCTTTTAAAACTTATTACTTCCCATAAAATAAAGAAGGTTTATAATTGGTACACATATATAGAACATTAAAACATAATTTATGATGATTAAATAAGAATAATTAATAATTTTTTGGGGTAAAGAGAGAAAAAGAGTAACCCGAAAGAAAATAGAGGTTTGGGTATAAATCCTTAACTTAAGTCCAAATGTGTTCTGCAATTGACCTTAAAGTCTTAGAATACGAAATTAGAATAATAAATAATTTAATTCATAACTTATTAGAAATGTATTTAGTTTATTATAATTTTATTAAATTCATTTATGGCCTTTTTGATAAGTTATAATATTGGATTCTATCATTCTGGAGTGTTCATTTCCTTGATTTCATGATCGGTTCGCTTGATTATAAGTAATGAAGTTCATGAAAAATGGGTATAATTCTATAGAATTGGAATTTTATGTTATTAAGAAGCAAATATAAGGGTAATTTTTATTATGTATTTTTTTCATATATGGGGATGAATCATTAATGATCATCACTGAGCTTAATTTTAGCGGGTTTTCGACCACAATGAACTAGTTTTGTTCTATTATTTAATATCATGCATATACAATGGTTAAAAAAACTTAAATAATATATAATAAAAATTTTATAATATATTTAATCCATAAAAATTATTTCATGACTAGAATTGAAGGAAAAATTAATGAACGAAAGTTCATCATCCACGAAGGTTGTAAATCGGCACCTCGTGGACGATGAATTCTTTTTTAAAATAAATATAGAGAGAGTAAGGATATTGATAATGGATATTCCATTGAAATTATATAATTATAGTATATAAATTATATTATATTTATCATGATCATTTGGATAGAGGATTTGAGGAGAGAATAATAAAAGAAAATAAATTGAAATGAAATTAAATAAAATAGGAAGAGGATTTACCCCTTGAATTATCCTCCTTGAGAACTTATTTAAGGGAAGAGGTTTTGGTATTTTGGAAATAAAAAGAGATCCTGGATGTGGGGAGATACTAGGGAATATGATTTGGGTATAATTTTGACAAGATTTAAGTCTTATAGGAGTAAAGAGAGGGGGGGGTTATAGTGGAAGAGAGGGGTGATTTTTGAATATCTTATTCATTTGTTTATTATTTTGGATCAAGACTATGAATAGTTTGAGAATTATCATAAAATATATTAAAATAATGAAGGAAAGTTTGATATTATGGTGCTTACATCAGAAATGACTCAATGAATAGTGTATTTAACCTGAAATGTATTTATACCGTAAATTACCGTATTTTACTATTCACAAAATTCAAGTATTTTAGAAAAATATCAAAAATTCACCATAACCATTTTTTGATGTGTATAATTCATAAATGGACTCAATTTTATCAAAATAATTTTCTAAATATGTAAAATTTAATTTTTAAATAAAATCATTATTTACTTGAAAAATACAGATTTTAAATTTAAAACTGATTTTATAATACTATAAAAAATTAACTAAGGTCTCATAAAATTATCCTAAAATAATAATACAATAAAATATTTATTTATGAATAATTTTTTTGAAAATTAATTTTATTTTAAATAATTTTATTAATTATAAAATTGTAATTAAATATTTATGACTTTTGAAAATACCACACTTAAATATTAATTTTTAAAATATTCACTTACTTTTAATGTGATATAATTATATCAGACTTTCACTTATGAGATGCCTAAATTTTATTTATACTTTCATGGGTGATGTTACTATTTATTTTACCGATTTACTATTCACAAGGGTCATATTACTATTCTTAAGGGCAAGTTATTATTTCATCGATATAGGTTCCTCAACATCTTGAAATACCTCTTATTTCATTCATTTTTCATTTATAAAGTTTGTATTTGTTCTACAAGTGATTATACTGAGTATCCAGTCACTTCCCTACCACTACCAATCCATTATAAATCTAAGTGCATGTAGTAACAATGCAAGGAATGTGAATTAGAAAAATAATAAAATCATCATGATTTTTTTTGAATGATGTATAAAATTAATAAACCTAATAATTAACTCATACTAGAAGGGCCCAAACCTGTATATACCTGCTTCAGGAATAACCCAAAATCATAATTGGTACTATATCCTCTTGGTTAAACCAAAGAGGGAAAATTCAAATAAGTTCAATCTATATCCTCCCATAATAAGGAAAATGTACTTGGATTGGTATTACATCCTCTTGGTCAATACTAAAGAGGTAAAATATTGAGGAGAGGGACGATATAAATATATATAATATGCATAGAAGAATGTCAATCAACTCTCACTTGTCCAACCGTCAACATGTAAATAGGTTAAATAATATCAAAGCCTTTCCACCAACATGAAAGGAAAATTCAATGATATATACATGTATGAAAACAAAAAAATCAATAAAATATAATCCAATCTATGATATCATGTCAAGGTGCCAATCTAGATAATCAAACATGGTATAACACATATCTAGTAAAATAATTGAGGCCTTATAATCATATAAAAATAACCAATTCATCCAAACCACAAAAAAATCAAATTTTCATCTATAACACATATTTATTTTAATAAAACATATGGTTTAAATTTAATTTCAATCAGTCCAATATTTCTAATAACTATCACATTAAGAAATTATGGAATATAGGAGGGGTTACCTACATAGACTTGTGATAAATCTGCTTCTTGAGCCTAAATAAAGAAGTATACCACCACTAGAGGTATTTGAAAATACCATAGAAAAGAAAATTAGAGATATAGGTTCTTTCTCACTATAGGAAAAATCACATTTTGTGGTTGGTTTTTAATGGTGGTTTTCAAAACCACTACTAAATACTTTGAAAACCACAACCAAATAATTCTCAGAAATTTTTTAACAGTAGTTTCTTAAAAACCACCACTAAATTCATGGGAAAATATATTAAAATATTTAATATTTAATAATTATTTATTATTTAATATTTTAATTAAATATTATGAATTTATTATTAATTAATTATAATTATTACTTACTAATTATTTAAAACTTAAATTAATTCTAAAATAAGTTGAAAACTATATTTCATCATTAAATGATGATAAATTTTGATCTGGATGCCCATTTTATCTCTACAACCAGTCAAAAAAATATTATGAAATAAACTAAAACAAAATTTGATAATAATTTGGTAATAATTAATAAAATAAAATTTATTACTATTTTAAGAGAAGTTGAAAATCAAACACCCATTTCAAACAAACATAACTTTTGTTCTGGGTGTCCATTTGAGTTTCGTGAGATGTAAAATTGTAGCTTGTGATTATTTCTATGGAATATTAATTAGGGGGACCATGTTCATTGTTTTTTGAGGTTAAAAAAGACTCAAACTGACTTAAAAATAGATTTTTTTATATACAATGATTTTTGAACATTCGATGTGATTTCAGTTTCATTTAAGAGTGTTTTCATATGCTTGTTAGGTCGTCTATAATTTTATTCCATGAATTTACATTCCCATTGATTTAATGGTGTTTCAATTATTGTGATTTTCCATATTTTGGTGATTTATTATCTATTATATATATATTTATGTATTTCTATACATTTATGTATATTTTTTTACAATTTTTAAATATTTACCAATATTTATTTAAAATTATATATAATTTCATCTATACATAAATATTTATATGTATTTATATTTTTTTTACTAATATACATTTATATATATGTGTGCATTTATATATATGTATGTTATATAAATGTGTGTGTATATATATTTATATAATTTTTTATATATAAATATATATACACACATATATAAATATTTATATTCATTTATGTATATTTATATACATTATTGTATATTTATATATATGATGTTAGTGTATATATTTATATGTATTTTTCTGGTTGATGTGTGAGCGTGTCTTCGTACTTATATTTTATACACATTTCTGTACATACATTAATATTTATATATTTTTATAAGATATATATAACTGTATTTAAATACATTTATATTTAATCATATATATTAATTTATGATTTATGATTTATTATATATTCATTTATTATTAATTATTATTTAATTAATTAGTTATTACATATTTATTATATATTGATTTATTATTTATTATTAATTTATTATTATGTAGACATTAATTATTTTATTTAATATTTATTATATATTATCACATAATATTTATTATTTATTGTTAATTTATTAATTATTATTAATTTATGATTAACCTATTATTTATTCAATATTATTTATTATATTATTATTATTTATTAATTATTAATTAGTAATTAGTATTTATTTATCATTTATTTTGTTATTCATTCATTACTTTTTTCTTATTTATTTATTATTTATTATGCATTTATTTATTATTCATTACTTATTACTTATTATATATTATATATTATATATTATATATTACCATATTGTTTATTACTTTATTATTCATTATTCATTGTCCATTATTTATTATTTATTATTTACTACTTATTATTTATTATTTATTAATATTTTGATTGTTATTTAATATTTTTAAATATTAATTATTTATTTAGTTTTTATTTATCATGTTTTATTTATTTATTATTATGACACATTAATATTATTATTTATGTATACATATTTTTATGTATTTATATATGTGTGTGTATATATATATAGATAAGTATATTAAATTATGTTAACTCATCACATGAAGAGATTGCTTGAGTGGTAATGTCTTTGCTGAATAATTAAGAGGTAAAAGTTTCAAATCTCATCCAACACACACATATATATATGCTGAAATTATGCATGACATGCATGAAATATGTACGCATGGTAAGATAAATAAATAATAATAAATAAATAATAGATTCGAAATAAAAAAACAAGGAAGAGTAGATGAGCTCCTACCTTGGTGTCATCGAAAACTTAGTCATGTAAGACCATGGTGAAAAAATGGGCAAGGATCAAAGGTGGATTTTCTTAGATAGAAAGGGAAGAGGTTGGGAGATTCATATAGGGCGATCCAAATCTAAAATGAGGTAAATTCTTGACCCAAAAGATTTTAAGGGTAAAAAGGCTGAGTTAAAATTTTCAAATTACCATTTGTTTAAAAAAAATACTTATTAACTCTACAAGGTACCTGGTATATAGCCACTGGGTACCTGATGGCTACACTGGTAGCTACTGTAGGTCGCCATAAAACCTCAGGTATCTGATAGAAGTTCACCAGGTAATTGGGGCCTTTGAAACACTAATATTGAACCTTTTCCCTCTCCCTTCATTCTAATAACCTTCTATACTTCTTAAATTTAAACCAACATGATAATGACAATTAATAAATAGAAAATTAAAGGAAAATAATTTTTGAAAAGATAAATGTAGCTAAAAACACCCCACCATCAGGCTTCACATCCTTGATAAGCCCCAACCAGCCTCCTAAGGAATCAAGCTCAACCACTAAGCATTCATTCTAGCCTCCCAATCCTATGATAAATTTTATAGTATTCTATATTTATATGTAATAAATACTAGAGGAATAACCACCCATCAGAGCACCTTCTCACTCTAATCATTGATATAGATGGGGTACCCAAATAGGGACAATATTCCTTTGACATGATATCATTGAACCAAGTTACAGGACTAGGATCATATATGTACTTACTCAGTTGAACAAAAGTAAAAAACTATGAATTGAATTGAATATAGAGGGTAAAGCTGGCCAATAAGCTATTTTTAAAATTCTCTTTGAGATCTCAAACAACTTGAAGAACTATAAAGTTAACTTTTGATGCTTTCCCTTACATCAAAAACCTAATCAATGAGAAGATCAAAGGAAAACATGATCCCCAACATTAATATATAAGGTTCATATCCTATGGTTAATACAATACCTCTGATGGTTCTAAGTGGTGGTCAACTACTTTTGAGTTAACTTTACCAACTTTACCATCTCTATCATATCCTAGAAGATATTGGTCTAATAAAATACGATCAATAATCATAATCAAACATATTATAAAATGACAAGGCTTACCGCAAAGGACCTCAAAAGGATCAATCTGAATAGATGACTGATAACTATTATTATTGGTGAACTCTTATAATGATATAAGACAACCCAACCATAACATACATAATTTATTTTAAAATTTTAGGTCAAATTATCTTTTTATTATTAAACAATGGAATTTATTTCTTTATGGGTAGAGGGGAATCCATTACATAGCCTGAAGTCCCATGACCCATAGGCCCAATTTTAGTGGACTGAAGGCCCTGGGGCATGAATCCCTAATTGTAGGCTCAAAAGACCATTTCTTGGCCAAAAGTACCCTCTAGTGAATAATATTTAAACAGTACCCGAGCTACTACAGTACCTGCTACAGTACCATTGCTACTATAGTTCTAGCTTCAGTACTCACCTCTACTATAGTTCCTTCTACAGTATACATAGCTACTCATAACATACATACTTATTACATCATTTCACTTTATTATCCATTAATACTGATAATAAATCACACCCCTAAAATCTATAGGTATAATGTCTTCAGAGATTAGATATATAAAGGAATTATTTTACAATCCAGTGTACATTTATTCCTTAATTTCACAACACTTGATGTCCTTCTATAAATATCATATGTCATATTATTCTTAATAATATAGGGAATATAAATATAATAAATTGGAGACTTTACACACTTAGTAAGGATTAAAACATAAGATATATGAATTAGAACATTATAATAGACTATATTGAATATTATAAAGGATCATAAGATGAACATGTGGGTAATAGAACACAATCAAGGTATTTGAACATATAGAAATCATACCCAATAAAATTTGAATCATTTAACATGTCCATGAATCATAATATAAAGGTTATTTCATAACATAAGAAATAAATCATAGTAATGTTGCACATATATAAGCATAAAAAATTTATATCTTATCTTAAGGTTCATTTCCAAGATCATTATCACACAGTGGAAGAACATATCCCGTAACATAATATACTAGTATAACTTCCCATGCCACATAAAATAGATTATAATTTTATATAAGATTTACCCAATGCATTGTAGGGATACATAATTCTAGGGCCACCTATAACATAATGATAAACCATACATATATGTGTCATATGAACATGAAAACTTTTATAAATCCATCATAGCATAATTTTTCTGTGTGAATGAAACAAGTTTTATAAAACTATTCATAGGATAAAAACAATAATCATCAAGAGAAATAAAGTAAATGATTCCATTAAAACATATCTACAATGAATTATAAGAAACATTAAAGGATAACGACATTAATGAAAATCACTTTTAATAAAAATTAAAAAATTACTTAATAAATAAGATGAAATATCCTTAATATTTTAATATTTTTTTTAAAAATAAATAATCTATTAATTAATGGTTTTAAAAAATAAATAAAGGTAAATTAAATAAAAATTACATTAAAGAATGATGAAAACTTGGTAAGGAAGTTTTATGAGGAAAACTGAAGAAAATGGTGGGAGAAAGATACCAAACAGAAAACATAATGGTAGAGATATAAAGATATTCCTTTCAATTTTTTTAAATAAGTCCAAACTATTGGAAAGAGACCTTAAGAAATCATATAATTAGAGATAATGAAATTTAAGAAAGTTTGTAAAGAATATGGACAAGGTGGAGAAATATTCCTTACTAAAAAGAACTAATAAATAAAATTCCACATATTAACATCTTTTAGGGTTAATTATGTATCAATGAGAGGGTAAATGGTAAGATGAAATGTAAATAACTGACATAAAAAAGGAGAATAAATGGTATGGATTTAGATGGAAATTATTATAGAAATTTTGGGAGCTCTAATGATATTCTATTCCATAAAAATATAAACGGGAGAAAAAGAATGAAAGAGGAAGAAAAAGAATCCACATGATTTATGTGGTTCAATACGAATCTATAAGTCCACAGAGAGGTAGATTAGTTTCACTATTTTTGAGAGTATAATTACAGGTCACACACACACTATCACAAACCTTATCTAAAAATGAGACCTTAAAGCAATGTGGTGCTACAATAACCCATATTGCTATAATTCCAATATCTTCACCATTATCCCACTATGTTACAATATAAATGGTAGTAAAGTTTTCAAAGCCAAAGAATCCATGTTATAAAATTATATGATTCCACAATTACCATGGAGACGTACATATTTCTAAAGTCTCTCCATCAGTTTCACTTTTCATCTCTACTATATATTTCCAGCTCTTTTATAATGCCACTAAAATTTGTGCTAAGGGCCTTCGATTTCAGAACCCCCTAACCAGGGGGGAACTTCCTCATAAAACACCCAAAAACTACATTATGGAGGTTTAATAATGAGAGTTTTGGACTAGTGTTTATTATAGGACAACTACACTTGGCCCAATTAAGCACGCTAACCCCTTCCATAGTTCCAGGTTATAAAACTTACTTAATCAGACCCCCTACTCTTATTCAATTACCAAAGGGTGATTTACCATTAAGGTTGAATTTAAAGCTAATAATTGATGAAAGATGAGATTATTTAACTTCCATGCCCCCAAAATGTGCTTCCATATTCCACTTCTCAACCTCCATCCATCAATGAAGACCAACATAGACATAATAGTTCATTAGCTTCTCAATCACTGTTATCTTTATCAAAATATCTATTGGATTACTATTTACTTTAATATTCTACAATTTTAACAACCCATCCCATATTAAACCTCTAATAATTCGATTATTTAGCTGAATATGCTTCATATAGGCATGGGATACCGGGTTATTTGTAAGATGTATAATACTCTAACTACCAAAACATAATAAATATTTCTCCCAATTTCCATCCAGATCCTCTAAGAAGTTTTTCATCCAAACCATCCCTTTCCCATCTTTTATAAAAATTTACTCTACCTCTATAGTGGATAAAACCACCACATTCTATAATTGAGATATCCAACATAATGTAGTTCCTCCATAAACAAACACATAACCTATGGTACTCCTTCAACTATAGACATCACCTACTAGTTCAATATCTACATACCCCTACAATGAATTTATTTTCCCAAAGAACATTGGTACTTCCTTTATCCTCTTCAAATACCTCAATATACACTTCAAAACTTCCAAAATTTTCTTTCTAGGGTTATCTATGTACCTACACACCACTCCTACTACATGAGAAATATTAGGTTGAGTACAAACCATGGTATACATCATCGTTACAATAACTAATTCATTAGGATCCTTTTCCATGAAATCAACCTCTTTTGATGTCTTTGGTGCTTTCTCCTTTGATAAATTAAAATTTCTTTCTAGGATAATATAAACCAAATTTTATTCAGGAATACTAAATATTCTTCAAACATTTCCAAAGTAGTTATACCAAGATAACAACATGGGTCTAGCTACATGGTTTATCTTGATCTTCATCCCTAAAATTGTACTAACTTCTCCTAGATCGTTCATCCCAAAATCTTTTACCAGCTTCCAATTTAGCTCATCAATCTTTTTCATACGTGATCTTAAAATGATAATTTCAACAACATACCTAATAAATGTAATGCATCCATCACCCAAATACTTAAAATATAATAATCTATCCATGACTCACTATTTATATTCATTTTTACTCATGAATACATAAAACTTATTTTTCCATTTCCTAAGTGCCAATATCAACCCATATGCACTCTTTTGAAGTTTTCAAACCAATTCAATATTTCTTGACTCATAAAATCCCTTTAGTTTCAATATAAATGTCTTATAACAAATCTTCACGACATAAAGAGATCCTTACATCTAGCTAATCCATATGTAAATTTTATAATGAAACAATGATTATAACCACCTAAATAATAGTGATACTTACTATAGGTGATAAAATTTTAATTAAATTCACACAATAATTTTCTTGAAAACCTTTCACACCAACCTTTACTTATATCTAATATTACCTTCATATTCTTCCTTGTCCTATTATACCATTTTTTTTAAATGATTTCTTTCCTTATGGGAAAAGAGTAATCTCTCAATTATTTTAATCATGCAATGATGTAATCTTCTTCTTCACACATATATCCCACTTTCTCGACTCTTTAAAACACATATTTACTTCAAATTATTTTCTCTCTCCACCATTAGTCAATAAAAAAATATTGTAGGGATGATGAATACCTCTGAATTGGTCTTATCGCCCGTGTTAATATTCTCAAATTAACTTGAGAAGTAGGTTCCACTGGTTCTATTGGAACATGATTAGGTACTCCTTCACACTCCAATTTCTCATGGAACACTGATGATTTATTCCCACCATTATTTTCAACTACATTATGGTCCTTATAAATGACACATTCATTAAATATTACATCCTATCTTCTAATGGTATTCTACTTATCATCATCCTAGAAGTGATATCCAAAATCTTTAGTACTATAGACAAAAGAGAAACATTATTTAGATATAACATCAATCTTATCCATTAGATCATAATCTATATGTAAATATTCCAAGAAAATAAATAATTTTAAATGAGATCATATTACCTATTTTATTAAAACAATCTCATCAATCAGATATTATACCATTGGTATAGATAGAATCCTGTTTATGAGACATGTATCCGTGTTCCCCACCTATTCCTTGGGTAACCTTGAGTGTATCCTCATACTCATGAAATGTTCATTCATTGTACCATCCATCCCCCCAGCCACACTATTCTGATATGGTGTACCTGGAAGAGTTATCTCCCATTGAATTAAATTATTAGTATAGAATTCCCAAGACTCTTTACTATCATACTATCCTTAATTATCATACCTCAATCATTCCATATTTGATATTATCTCATTCTATACTAGAGTCTTCCACTTTTAAAACAAATTAAATATATCATATTTATTTTTGAGAAAGTAAATACATGCCTTCCATTTTTAGTTATCGATAAATGTCACATAATATAGTGAACCAATGAGGGAATGTATTGGTGAAGGCCCCAAAACAATTTTTTTAACCTGATCAATCTTTCCAACCTTTGGTGTTCTGTCTCCTTTCATAAAAAGAATTTTCTTCCTCTTTTCAAAGATGCGATCTCCACATAGTACAACTTACACTAACTTTAGAACATATAGAATTAATTTTGTTTTAATCTAATTTATCTCCTTACCACTCATGTGTACTAACATTTATTTTTATAATATTTAATCCCTAACATAATTTTTTATTGCAACCATTTTTAGGAAATTTATTATCAAATTGTATAGGGTTCCATTCTTCACTCCATGAGCTATGACCATAGCTCCCATGGTAATTTTATATGAAACAACAATGAAAATGGGATTAAAACCAATATCATCAAGTTTTACAATAGAAATAACATCCTTTTTTAATCCTATAATATATCAAACATTTTAAAAAAAGTAAACTACCACTATTAGTTTTGATCTATGCGTCACACTTTCTAATAATTTATAAAGGTTACTCATAAAAAAATGAACCTTTCTAAAATTCCTTGAAACAAAATTATTTAGGAATCATTTTTTCAATTATAATCGAAAATATTCCCCTTAGTCTAAAATCTAAGACTCCATAGGGTTATCCACACTTAGCAGTAAGACATCATTAGTCACTTCAGCTTCTATGTCTACTAAATTGGTTTCAATTTCCTTTCAATTTTATTTACACTCCTTGATGTTTCCTTTATTCTCAAAAATATAGTAGGTTAGACTAGGTCCCTTCCCCTTATCTTGACTCTTTCCACTTTATTTTTATCATCCTCTATAATTATCCTACTACATGTATCTTCCCATTCCTTCCATATGTAGTGATAAACCAGAGAATCTATATGATTATTTACTTTGAATATTATCACTGATGATTAGATAATTCTCACCGTTCAACTTCACATTTGTATTACCTAAAGAAATTATCATGTTAGTTTCAATATATTCTTAACCATCAAGTAAAAAAGACAAAAAAACTAGTGCCCACACCTCGCCATATAGTATAATTACCATTGATGCCAACTGAATTGTGATGATGTTGAATTCAATGAGGAGATCATCAATAATATTTCCTTCAATCATATTATGCTGAATAACCATCACATCAGCTATACATTACTTTATTTATAAGGATTCTTGTATATATTTGTGGGAACCATCATCAACCCAACCATCATAGTATTCGATCTAATTTGGAAGTCCAGTTTTTCCAATTTTTGGTAAAAAAATTATAAAAACTATCTATATAGTTACTCCCACTAGGTATTTTAATTCTACATGGGTTTTACACATACTAGTGGCAAGTGAATCATCTTCTGATTTTAATAATCTTCAATATGAATTATCTTGAAACTAAATTCATATCCAATATAATGATTGATATTTACCTTTAATTTATATGTATCGATTTTTGATCTCTTGAAATTTAACCATGATATTCAAAAATAAAGTTTTGATAATAAATTTTATAGAAATTTTGAGACCACCAATAGAAATTTATTCCAAAAAAGAGTCAATGGGAGGAAAAAAGAAATAAGAAAAAGAAGAATACATTATATTTAAGTTTTTTTGAGAAGAATACCTATGTCCATTTAGAGGCATAATCTTTTCACAATATCTAAGAGAATAATTATGGAGTACAAACTCACTGTCACAAACATTTGATTGAAATAATATCTTAAAGAAATGTAGTGCTATAATAACATTCATTTCTATAGTTCCTAGATCTACACAGTTGGTCTAATATTCTATAGCCTATATGGTGGTAAATTCCAAAGAGCTACAATACCCATGTCAATATAGTCCATGGTGGTACTATTCCCAAGTCAAAGTACACACCTCTACAATACTTTCTATAGATGTACATGGTTATCTTTAATACAATGACTCCAAATTTTGTGTTGTGGGACTTTGTTGACCAAATAACTTGAGTAAGGGACATTACACAATTGTAACCCCTAGTAACCTCACCTCAGAGGTCTAATTGACAGATGTAAGAACCCGATTCTTATATTTGATGTATGGGTTTCTTCCTTTCTCTTTTCCTTAAGTGTTTTTGAGAATATATGGAAAATGGGGAAAATCCTAAATTTTGGAAGTACACGCCGTGTACTTTTGGCCATGTAGGTATGAGTACACGGGGCGTGTAGCCATGTCGGTGACAAAGGGTGTAGGAACCAACTACATGCCGTGTAGTGGTACTTTACACACCGTGTAGTCAGTCGGCAGGCTAAAACAGTAAGGCGGTGGAGCAACCGCCAGCTGGGAGATAGTACACGCCGTGTACTCAGGAGTACATGCCGTGTACTCATGTTGACAGATGAACAGTGTGGCGGTGCCGCCAGAGGAACAGTTAAATGAAGGGAGTACACGCCGTGTACTTGGAAGTACACGCTGTGTACTTTGTTTTTTTTTCACTTAAAATGGGCAGTAGCCTCCCCTGTTCACAGGGAAGGCTTAGAACGGAAGAGGGAGCTCGGGAGGGACGACCAAACCTTTGAAGATCCGAAAAGTGTTCGTCTAGAATCCGATTCCGCTTCGGATGATCTCATTGGAACCGCACGGGTAAGACCTCTCTTCTCCTGGAGTTTTTCTTACCAATTATTTCCCTAGAGGGAGTTATTTGAGGTTGAATGAAAGTTTTCTTACCTTAGATATGCACCGTTCTTGGATGTTTCTAGGATTTGCATTCGTGTATAGCGCTTGTTGGCATATAAGGTAGGTGTCTTGGTGTTAATTTTTCCAACTACTGTGCATTTTATGCGTTTTTGTACCACGAACCCATGTTGGGGTGTCATGTGGATGAGGCCGTGGTTATTTTTGGAATACCTATAATTGAATAGGTGTTTAATTGTGATATTAAAATGCTGGTTGGGATCGTTGCTTGGATCCGGAACCACCCCAGGGGTGGGTTCCACTATTTATCCGTTTGGCCAGGATACCCAAGGGTATGCCTTTAAAGTAGTAATTGTAGAATTTACTCGAGAGGAATTGATTGTTTACTGCATAATGACATATTGGGCATGGCCTGGTTACCTATTTAGCCTGAGGGCATTGTTGTGATTAGCCTGAGGGTGTGACTGTTTTAGCCTGAGGGCGACGTTCTATTTCGCCTGAGGGAAACCTTTCATGCCTGAGGGCTTGACTTTTGTGCCTGAGGGCGACACTTACTACACATGAGGGAAATTTCTGTTACGCCTAAGGGAAATACCTGCGGGTTGGATTCTGTATAGCCTGAGGGCATGGTTCACTATATTAGCCTGAGGGAAAGATACAGGTTGGCCTGGGGGCTTGGTGCTGTTGAGAAAAAAATGTTACTAAATTAAATGTATTAAATGAATAATTAAATGGAAATATAACTGGTAAGTTATTTACTTTTTAGTACTGCTTAGTTTATTGCTTTTTACTACTGTACACTTGTTGCATTCTTTACACACAGTTGAGCACGGGCCTTTGGTGGGTGCCTACTGAGATATATTTCTCACACCCTGTTTGGGTTATGCTTTTCAGCCCAAACAGATTATGTTTTTGTAGGTGTGGATAGGGGAAAGAGTCCCTATATAGGTACTTGACTGTTTCTGTGGATTAGGAGGGAATGGGACCGAGCCTAGGCTCACGATGCCGCTGCCAGCTCTTTTGCTTTGTTTTCCTGTACTCTGCTTTTTGTTGTACTGAATTGATGTATATCATGTTCTGGTTGTTTTCTTAGAACTTGAGACATGTAGCATCATTATTTATATACTATTGGTTATATCCACTTCTGTTGTTTATTTTAGTTGTGTATGTTTTACTGCTTCCACTGTTTGATGTATGTGTTATTTCATATTCCACTGCGCTACACTTTGAAAAATTAGGGCATAGTGTCCCCACTATCAGACCTGGGCCCTCACTGCTAGTCGGCAACCTCGGGAATTTGGGGAAATGCGCTTGAGGTCACGTGGTGAACCGGGTTCGGGGCACTCGTAGAGTGGAACCCGGAACCGGGATGTTACAAAGTGGTATCAGAGGGCTTTCTTTTATTTGACTTACTATTTAGAGCCGTAGTCAGGGATAGGACTGGAACGATAGTTGGTAGTAAGCTGTTCTCGGGTGTAGCTAACCCGTGTACAGGGAAAATCCAGTCTACCACGTATTTTGCAATTTTATGATTTTGCAAACTTTACAGTTGATATGTTTTCACCGTTGGGTGACACACTTGTGATTGTGCTGCTATATTTTATCTAAGGGGTTCTATTTAGTTGAAACCCGATGATGTGAGGGTATGCCATCTCATGCATCATTTAGGCACATGCTAGAAATCACATTCCATGAATAGTTCCATGCCATGTAAGTGCATTAGACATTGCATGCTGTTGTGATAATAGTTGTGCTAGAAAAGCATGCTGTTGTGATAGCTACTTGATAAATACCTGCTGTTTGATAGGGTATTTTGTGTGAGCCCGTTTATAGAATGGACGCCAAACTTTTGTTTTTGGGGAGTATGGCCCCCCATTAACCAGAATTCGGTGGATCATTGACTGTTATTTGTTATAACACAGATAATATGTCAAAATTTGATTCGTGGGGAGTATGGGCCCTCATGGGTCAGAATTTGACACTTAGGTGTTGTTTTTCGGTATTTTCTGGGTTCTGGGGAAGTTTCTGTGGCATACTGTCTGGAAACCCACTATACACGTCGTGTAGTATTTTTAAACACGCCATGTATGGCCTTCTGTTCGGGAAGAAAAATGAACTTTTTAAGTACACACTGTGTACTCTGAGTACACGCCGTGTAGTCTCTTCCCGTGTCACAAACCGTGTGGGCGACGACACAGGGTAGGGAAGAGCTTGGGTAAAACACACCGTGTACCAGATATACATGCCGTGTAGTGTTGAAATGGATTCCGGCCGTGTAACTAACAACACGGGATAGTGAACTCCTTTACAGAACACGCCGCATCAATGATGGACACACCGTGTAGTGTGACCTGGGGACTCGGCCGTGTAACTAACAACATGGGTCAATGTCACTGTTCCTTGAACACGTCGTTTACCTTTGGGACACGCCGTGTAGTATTGTCTGAGGACAGACCATGTAGACTTAGCCATGTGGTAGGGAAAACGAGGTGGTGTACATGCCGTGTGCAGGTGTAACACACCGTGTAGTGTCAAGATGAGTAGTCGGCTGTGTCACAGATGACACGGGTAGTTAGAAATAACACCATACACACCGTGTAGATTTTATACACGCTGTGTAGTTTTGTTGAAATGGGAGCCATGTGGATTAGCTGTGCAGAAGGACCCGGGCAGGAAAAGGGAAGTCAAGTACACGCCGTGTAGTCAATATACACGTCGTGTAGTCTTGTTTTGAAAATTTTGAATGCCTTATTCCTCCTATTTCCTTTTGGGTTTCTTCATTTCAGTCTTTGATAATCTTGAATCTACGGCGTGTTTTTGACCTTGTAGTGTCATGCCACCTAGACGACAGTGTGTTGTTCACCAGGAGAGCGGCAACAAGAATACTCTAGAGATGGTGGGACCTGGGCTACCAGTAGATCCTCCAGCAGAGCTAGATATGGCACCAACTGTTATACCAGACATAGGCTCGGAGGTCCAGTTTCGAGAAGGCTTTATACGGTTCATGTAGACCTTTCAGGGAGCACCGCCGGCTGCCACATCTATGGATGAGCTAACTTGTATCTTCCAACAGCAGCATCCACCGACGTTTTCTAGGGATGGCGGACCACAGGCTGCAGAGTCTTGGTTGGGGTTGATGCAGACTATTTTCGAGCATCTTGAGACGCCTCCAGGGCGGAGGGTCAAGTTCGCGACTTACATGCAGTGTGATTCCACCAAGAGGTGGTCGGATGTCACCACCCAGTCAGAGCATCACATGGACATGGTGTGGGAGGATTTACAGGCAGTATTCTATGACTTCTTCTTTCCTGAGATGCTGCGGGAAGACAGATCGCGAGAGTTCATGAACCTATAGTAGGGTGCCATGTCGGTGATGAACTATTCTGCTCGTTTCACCGAACTTCAGAATTTTGCACCCATGCAGGTGGGTGACGAGACGTTGAGGGCCAGACGTTTTGAGGATGGTCTTCGTTATGACATCCGAGCACTGGTGAATGTTTTCAGGTAGCCTTCAGTACACACTATTGTAAACCAGGCGTTGATTACATATAGGAACCTGCGGGATGTTAGTGGTGTGGGCTAGGGCAGTTCAGCACCAGTTACTGGTACTATTTCTACTGGCAAGAGGAAGAGACAGATGGACTTCTCTCTGGGTGGCAGTACCAGCCAGGCAGCTTCTTCAGGTGGCCCGATCAGGTGCTACCAGTGTGGTAGAGAGGGACACAAGAGACCACAGTGTCCATGAGACCCAGTGGAGTGTCGAGATTGCGGCAAGATGGGTTATATGCAGGGATTTTGCAGGGAGTTTCTACCAGTGGCTAGTGAGAGGGGTTCTGTGCAGACTCCGCGTACAGGAGCAGGACCAGCGGCTTCTTACCAGTCGGGGAACTGAAATACGTCAGGGCGTGCAGGAAGAGATGGTGGTCATGGCCATGGTAGCCATACACCAGTATCTCAGAGGCAGCAGGGCGGGATAACTCAAGGTAGCCAGGCTGTGTCATAGGGTCGTGGCATTAGACAGGCTTATGCAGTGCAACAAACCCACCAGGAACAGGATCCCGAACCTTCTACAGTCAGAGGTACTATTCTAGTAGCTTCTGTCTTATCTTCAGTACTTTTCGATACGGGTGCTACACATAGTTTCATATCTGTACTCATAGTGGATATCCTTGGGCTTTGTGTCTATACTTCTTATGATATCATGATGCTAGACACTCCATTGGGGACTAGAACGGCTGGTGTGCGTCAATGAAAGGAGTGCCCCCTTGAGGTTGGTGGGTGTCACTTCCTTTGGGACCTCTATTTCTTAGAGATGACAAGCTATGACATCATTCTTGGGATGGACTGGTTGGTTCCCTTTCGAGCCTTTTTAGACTGATATCATCGCAGGGTGCGTTTCACGTCACCAGAGGGGGGAGAGTTTCTATACAAGGGCGAAAGGGATGTTCAGGCGAGTCAAGCTGGACCAGAGCATCATGGGTGAGGTGGAGTCACGACCCAGATTGTGAGATTATATCTGGATGACCAGGGGACTTGTCAGATGGATTTACCTCCAGTGGTTGATCATTTTAGGGATGTCTTCCCGGACTACTTTTCAGGTCTACCTTCAGAGCGTGAGGTGGATTTCTCTATTGAGCTAGTTCCAGGAGCAGCACCAGTGTGCATTCCTCCTTATGGGATGGCTACACCTGAGCTGCAGGAGCTCAAGAGGCAGTTAGAGGAGTTACATGCAAAGGGTTTTATCCGACCCAGTACTTATCCATGGGGATCACCGGTCCTTTTTGCGAAGAAGGCGGATGGTACCCTCAGACTTTGTGTGGATTATCGGAAGCTGAACTAGTTGAAAGTTAATAACCAATATCCCTTACCGAGGATTGATGATCTATTTGATCAACTTTGTGGAGCATGAGTTTTCTCAAAGATTGACTTGAGATCAGGATATCATCAGCTGCGCGTTAGACCATCTGATATACCTCTTACAGCTTTTAGGAGCAGGTATGGTCTATACGAGTATACGGTTATGCCGTTCGGACTCACGAACACGACAGTAGTTTTCATGGCTCTGATGAATTGAGTGTTCCATCCTTATCTGGATTATTTTGTGGTAGTATTCGTGGATGACATCTTGGTGTACTCCCACACTTGACACGACCATGCCACCCATCTTGAGATCGAATTGAGTACACTGAGAGAGCATCGAATGTATGCTAAGCTCTCAAAGTGCCACTTTTGGATGGACCGGATTCAATTCCTAGGTCATATCATCACGGAGGCAGGAGTTGCAGTGGACCCAAAGAAGGTGAGAGAATTAGTTTCTTGGGAGAAACCTAAGAACGTGTTTGAGATACGGAGTTTCTTAGGGCTGTTCGGTTACTACAGACGTTTCATACAGGACTTCTCTCGCTTAGCAGCACCGTTGACGGGTCTGACTAAGAAGGGTGTGAAGTTCGTTTGGTCAGAAGCTTGCGAGACATCCTTTCAGGACCTGAAGGGAAGGTTGACATCATCACCGATCTTGATACTCCCAGAGTAGGGGAAGATCTATACAGTTTACTGTGATGCATCAGGTATTGGGCTGGGAGCTGTGTTGATGCAGGGCGATCGAGTTGTTGCATACGGGTCTCGGCAGTTGAGGCCACATCAGAAGAATTACCCGACGCATGATCTTGAGTTGGCCGCAGTAGTTCATGCATTGCACTGTTGGAGACATTATCTGCTGGGAGAACGTTTTGTAGTCTTCACTGACCACAAAAGTCTCAAGTACATCTTTACTCAGCATGACCTAAATCTGAGGCAGTGAAGGTGGGTTGAGTATCTACAGTCCTTCGATTTTGAGCTTGCCTATACACCTGGTAAAGGTAATGCAGTAGCTGATGCACTGAGCAGGAAGACTCAGATACATGCAGGGCATGAGGCCAGTGATGATTGGCAGCTTATGGATTTGTTCTCTGAGATGCATATGGAGGAGCACGACAGTGAGGGGAAGACTTATCTTTCCTCTTTAGCTGTGACTTCTACCCTCCTGGATAGAGTGAAGATGAGACAACTATCAAATTCAGAAGGCCTAGTTCTATGGTAGTCGGTGGTAAGTGTGGACCCTCCTCTTGGTTGGACGATAGACGATGATGAAGTTCTGTGTTTCCATGGACGCGTATGGGTTCCAGGGGATATACGCGAGGAGCTGATGTGGGAGTTTCATGCTTTAGCTTGGGTAGTTCATCCCAGGGTTACCTAGATGTACTGAGACTTGAGACGTCAGTACTGGTGGTCGGGTATGAAGAGAGATGTAGCTGGTTATGTTATGAGATGTTCCAACAGTCAGCAAGTAAAGGCAGAGCATCAGAGACCATCTCGACTGTTAAAGCAGTTACCCATTCCGGAGTGGAAATAGGACGATTTCGCGATGGATTTCATGACTGGATTGCTGAGTTCACCTAGGGTAAATGATGCCGTGTGGGTTGTTTTGGACAGACTCACGAAGGTAGCTCTTCTTTTGCTGATCAAGGAGACCTTCGGTGTTGATGAGCTCGGTAGGCTGTATATCCGAGAAATCGTGCATCTTCATGGGTTCCCTCCTTCTATTATTTCAAATAGGGACGCTCGCTTTATGTATCGTTTCTAGCAGAGTTTTCAGAGGGTACCGGGTACACAGGTGCTTCTGAGCACATCATACCACCCTCAGACAGATGGCCAGTCAGAGCGTACGATACAGGTGCTAGAGGACATACTGCCTGCATGCGTCCTAGACTTTGGGGGCTCTTTGGAGAAGCATATACCCTTAGTCGAGTTCTCCTATAACAATATCTTTCAGGAGAATATCGAGATGGCACCATACGAGGAGTTATACGGTAGTCCGTTCCGATCACCTTTGTGCTGGTTTGAGGCAGGTGAGATAGCTTTGCTGGGACCACGTCTCGTGCATGAGACTTCTGAGCAGGTCCAGTTGATTCAGAAGCGTATGGCTACCGCGCAGTCTCGTCAGAATTCATATGCCGATTGCCGCTGACGACCTTTGGAGTTCGTTTTCGGGGATCAGGTTTTCTTGCGTGTTTCGCCGAGGCTGGGACACAAGCAGATCAGGAGACAGGGTAAACTCTCACTGCGGTATATGGGGCCATTCGAGATTCTGGAGAGAGTCGGGCTGGTTGCCTATCGGTTGCGGTTACGGCAGCGATACCGAGCCATGCATGACGTCTTCCATGTATCTCAGTTGCGCCACTATCATTCAGACCCGTCTCACACCTTTCAGCCAGAGGAGGTTGAGCTTCAGATGGATGCATCCTTTGAGGAGCATCTGATTCGTATTGTTGACAGGAGCACGAAGGTTCTCCGAGGCCAGTTAGTTCCTCTCTTACGGGTGCTATGGCAGCATGACCGAGTGCAGGACGAAACATGGGAGCGGGAGACTGATTTATGTGCTCAGTGGACGAATTTGTTCACGGCTATATATTCACTACCTTAGGAAGGGAAATTTGGGGGTGAGTTTCTATAAGGGGGGAAGTTTGTAAGAACTCGGTTCTTATATTTGAGGTACGGGTTTCTTCCTTTCACTTTTCCTTAAGTGTTTTTGAGAATATATGTAAAATGGGAAAAATCCTAAATTTTGGAAGTACACGCCGTGTACTTTTTCCACATGCCGTGTACTTTTAGCCATGTTGGGATGAGTACACGGGGCGTGTATCCATGTCGGCGACAAAGGGTGTAGGAACCGACTACACACCATGTAGTGGTACTTTACACGCCCTGTAGTCAGTCGGCAGGACATAACAGTAAGGCAGTGGAGAAACCGCCAGTTGGGAGATAGTACACGCTGCGTACTCAGGAGTACATACCATGTACTCATGTCGACGGATGAACAGTGTGGCGGTGCCGCTAGGGGAACAATTAAATGAAGGGAGTACACGCCGTGTACTTGGAAGTACACGCCGTGTACTTTGTTTTTTTCGCTTAAAATGGGCAGTATCCTCCCTTGTTCACAGGGAAGGCTTAGAATGGAAGATGGAGCACATGATGGAAGGCCGAACCTTTGAAGATCCGCTGAGTGTTCTTCTGGAATCCGATTCGGCTTCGGACGATCTCGTTGGAACCGAATGAGTAAGCCCTCTCTTCTCCTGGAGTGTTTCTTACCAATTCTTTCCCTAGAGGGAGTTATTTGAGGTTGAATGAAAGTTTTCTTACCTCAGATCTGTGTCGTTCTTCGACGTTTCTGGGATCGGCGTTTGTGTATAGCGCTCGTTGGTGTATAAGGTAGGTGGCTTGCTGTTAATTTTTCCAACTGCTGTGCGTTTTGTGCATTTTTGTACCACGAACCCATGTTGGGATGTCGTATGGATAAGGCCATGGTTATTTTTGGAATAACTAGAATTGAATAGTTGTTTAATTGTGATATCAAAATACTAGTTGGGATCGTTTCTTGGATCCGGAACCACCCCAGGGGTGGGTTCCACTATTTAGCCGTTTGGCCAGGATACCCAAGGGTTTTCCTTTAAAGTAGTAATTGTAGAATTTTATCGAGAGGAATTGATTGTTTACTGCATAATGACATGTTGGGCATGGCCCAATTACCTGTTTAGCATGAGGGCATTGTTGTGATTAGCCTGAGGGCGTGGCTATTTTAGCCTGAGGGTGACGTTCTATTTCACCTGAGGGAAACCTTTCGCGCCTGAGGGCTTGACTTCTGTGCCTGAGGGAGACACTTCCTACTCCTGAGGGAAATTTCTGTTATACCTGAGGGAAATACCTGTGGGTTGGATTCTGTATAGCCTGAGGGAATGGTTCTCTATATTAGCCTGAGGGAAAGATACTGGTTGGCCTGAGGGTTTGGTGCTGTTGAGCAATAAATGTTACTAAATTAAATGGATTAAATGAATAATGAAATGGAAATATAACTGGTAAGTTATTTACTTTTGAGTACTGCTTAGTTTATTTCTTTTTACTACTGCACACTTGTTGCATGCTTTACACACAGTTCAGTACGGGCCTTTGGTGGGTGCCTACTGAGATATATTTCTCACACCCTATTTGGGTCATGCTTTTTGGCCCAAACAGATTGCGTTTCTACAGGTGTGGATAGGGGAAAGAGTCCCTATATAGGTACTTGACTGTTGCTGTGGAGTAGGAGGGCATGGGATCGAGCCTAGGCTCACGATGCTGCTGCTAGCTCTTTTGCTTTGTTTTTCTATACTCTTCTTTTTGTTGTACTGCATTGATGTATAACATGTTCTGGTTGTTTTCTTAGAACTTGAGACATGTTGCATCATTATTTATATACTGTTGGTTATATCCACTGCTGTTGTTTATTTAAGTTGTGTATGTTTTACTGCTTCCGCTGTTTGATGTATGTGTTATTTCATATTCCGCTGTGCTACACTTCGACAAATGAGGGCATAGTTTCCCCACTATCAGACCTGGGCCCTCGCTGCTAGTCGGCAGCCTTTGGCATTTGGGGAAATTCGCTTGATGTCACGTGGCGAACCGAGTTCGGGGCACTCGTAGAGTGGCACCCGGAACTGGGACGTTACAAAGTGGTATCAGAGGGCTTTCTTTTTTTTGACTTACTATTTAGAGCCGTAGTTAGGGATAGGACTGGAACAGTAGTTGGTAATAAGCTGTGCCTGGGTGTAGCTAACCCGCGTACAGGGAAAATCCAGTCTACCACGTATTTTGCAATTTTCTGATTTTGAAAACATTACAGTTGATATGTTTTCACCGTTGGGTGATGCACTTGTGATTATGCTGTTATATTTTATCTAAGGGGTTCTATTTAGTTTCAACCCGATGAGATGAGGGTATGCCATCTCATGCATCATTTAGGCACATGCTAGAAATCACATGCCATGCATAGTTCCATGCCATGTAGGTGCATTAGACATTGTATGCTGTTGTGATAATAGTTGAGCTAGAAAATCATGCTGTTGTGATAGCTGATTGATAAATACCTGCTGTTTGATAGAGTATTTTGTGTGATCCCATTTATAGAATGCACGCCAAACCTTGGTTTTTGGGGAGTATGGGCCCCCATTAACCGAAATTCGGTGGATCATTGACTATTATTTGTTATAACACAGATAATATGTCAAACTTTGATTCGTGGGGAGTATGGGCCCTCATGGGTCAGAATTTGACACTTAGGTGTTGTTTTTTGGTATTTTCTGGGTTTCGGGGAATTTTCTGTGGCATACTGTCCGGAAACCCAGTATACACACCGTGTAGTATTTTTAAACACGCCGTGTATGGCCTTCTGTTCGGGAAGAAAAATGAACTTTTTTTAAGTACACACCGTGTACTCTGAGTACACGCCGTGTAGTCTCTTCTCATGTCACAAACCATGTGGGCGGCGACACAGGGTAGGTAAGAGCTTGGGTAAAACACACCATGTACCAGATATACTTGCCGTGTGGTGTTGACCTGGAGTCCGGTCGTGTAACTAACAACATGGGTCGGTGAACTCCTTTACAGAACACGCCATATCAATGATGGACACGCCGTGTAGTGTGACCTGGGGACTCGGCCGTGTAACTAACAACATGGGACGATGTCACTGTTCCTCGAACATGCCATGTACCTTTGGGACACGCCGTGTAGTCTTGTCCGAGGACAGACCATGTGGACTTAGCCATGTGGCGGGGAAAACGGGGTGGTGTACACGCCATGTGCGGGTGTAACACACCATGTAGTGTCAAGCCGAGTAGTCGGCCGTGTCACAGATGACACGAGTAGTTGGAAATAACACCATACACATCATGTAGATATTATACACGCTTTTTAGTTTTGTTGAAATGGGAGCCATATGGCTTAGGTGTGCAGAAGGACCCGGGCAGGGGAAGAGAAGTCAAGTACACGCCATGTAGTCAATATACACGCTGTGTAGTCTTGTTTTGAAAATTTTTAATGCCTTATTCCTCCTGTTTCGTTTTGGGTTTCTTCGTTTTGATCTTTGATAATCTTGAATCTAAGGCGTGTTTTTGACCTTGTAGTGTCATCCCGCCTAGAAGACCGTGTGTTGTTCGCCAGGAGATCGGCAACGAGAATACTCCAGAGATGGTGGGCCATGGGCTACCAGTAGATCCTCCAACAGAGCCAGATGTGGCACAAACTGTTATACCAGACACAGGCATGAAGGCGCAATTTTGAGAAGGCTTTATACGGTTCATGTAGACCTTTCAGGTAGCACCGCCGACTTCCACATCTATGGCTGAGCTAACTCGTATCTTCCAACAGCAGCATCTGCCGACGTTTTCAGGGGATGATGGACCATAGGCTGCAGAGTCTTGGTTGGGGTCGATGCAGACTATTTTCGAGCATCTTGAGATGCCTCCAGGGTGCAGGGTCAAGTTCACGACTTACATGTAGTGTGAATCCTCCAAGAGGTGGTGGGATGTCACCACCCAGTAAGAGCATCACAGGGACATGGTGTGGGAGGATTTACAGGAAGTCTTCTATGACTTCTTCTTTCCCGAGAGGCTGCGGGAAGATAGAACTCGAGAGTTCTTGAACCTACAGCAGGGTTCCATGTCGGTGATGGACTATTCTGCTTGTTTCACCAAACTTCAGCATTTTTCACCCATGCTGGTGGGTGACGAGATGTTGAGGGCCAGACGTTTTGAGGATGGTCTTCGTTATGACATCTGAGCACTGGTGAATGTTTTCAGGTAGCCTTCAGTACACACTACTGTACACCAGGCGTTGATTACAGATAAGAACTTGCGGGAAGTTAGTGGTGTGGGCTAGGGCAGTTCAACACCAGTTACTGGTACTATTTCTACTGGCAAGAGGAAGAGACAGATGGAATTATCTCAGGGTGGCAGTACCAGCCAAGCATCTTCTTTAGGTGGTCCGATCAGGTGCTACCTGTGTGGTAGAGAGGGACACAAGAGAACGCAGTGTCCATGAGACCCAGTGGAGTGCCGAGCTTGCAGCAAGATGGGTCATATGCAGGGCTTTTGTAGGGCGTTTCTACCAGTGGCTAGTGAGAGGGGTTCTGTGTAGACTCCGCGTACAGGAGCAGGACCAGTGGCTTCTTACCAGTCGGTGAACTGGAATACGTCATGGCATGCAGCCAGAGATGGTGGTCATGATCGTGGTAGCCAGACACCAGGATCTCAGAGGCAGCAGGGCGGGACAACTCAGGGTAGCCAGGCTGTGTCGTAGGGCCGCGACATTGGGCATGCTTATGCAGTGCAACAAACCCAGCAGGAGCAGGATCCCGTACCTTCTACAGTCAGAGGTACTATTCTAGTAGCTTCTGTCTTATCTTCAGTAATTTTCGATACGGGTGCTACACATAGTTTCATATCTGTACTCCTAGTGGAGAGCCTTGGGCTTTTTGTCTATACTTATTCTGATATCATGACTCTAGACACTCCATTGGGGACTAGAACGGCTGGTGTGCGTCAATTCAAGGAGTGCCCCCTTGAGGTTGGTGGGTGTCACTTCCTTTGGGACCACTATTTCTTAGAGATGACAAGCTATGACATCATTCTTGGGATGGAATGGTTGGTTCCCTTTTGAGCCTTTTTAGACTAATATCGTCGCAGGGTGCGTTTCACGTCACCAGAGGGCAGGGAGTTTCTATACAAGGGCGAATGAGATTTTCAGGCGAGTCGAGCTGGACCAGAGCATCGTGGGCGAGGTGGAGTCACGACCCAGACTGTGAGCTTATATCTGGATGACCAAGGGACTTGTCAGACAGATTTCCCTCTAGTGGTTGATCATTTTAGGGATGTCTTTCCGGATGACTTTTCAGGTCTACCTCCAGAGCGTGAGGTGGATTTCTCTGTTGAGCTAGTGCCAGGAGCAGCACCAGTGTCCATTCCTCCTTATAGTATGGCTACACCTGAGCTGCAGGAGCTCAAGAGGCAGTTAGAGGAGTTACATGCAAAGGGTTTTATCCGACCCAGTACTTCTCCATGGGGATCTCCGGTACTTTTTGCGAAGAAGGCGGATGGTACCCTCAGACTTTGTGTGGATTATCGGAAGCCAAACCAGTTGACAGTTAAGAACCGATATCCCTTACTGAGGATTGATGATCTATTTGACCAACTTCGTAGAGCACGAGTGTTCTCGAATATTGACTTGAGATTAGGATATCATCAGCTGCGCGTTAGACCATCTGATATACCTCTTACAACTTTTAGGAGAAGGTATGGTCTATACGAGTATACAGTTATGCCGTTCGGACTCACGAACACGACAATAGTTTTCTTGGATCTGATGGATCGAGTGTTCAATCCTTATCTGGATTATTTTGTGGTAGTATTCATGGATGACATCTTGGTGTACTCCCACACTTGACACGACCATGCCACCCATCTTGAGATCGTATTGAGTACACTAAGAGAGCATCAGCTGTATGCTAAGCTCTCAAAGTGCCACTTTTGGATGGACCAGATTCACATCCTAGGTCATATCATCACGGAGGCAGGAGTTGCAGTGGACCCAGAGAAGGTGAGAGCAGTAGTTTCTTGGGAGCAACCTAAGAATGTGTTTGAGATACGGAGTTTCTTAGGGATGGTCGGTTACTACAGACGTTTCATACAGGACTTCTCCTGCTTAGCAGCGCTGTTGACGGGTCTGACTAAGAAGGGTGTGAAGTTCGTTTGGTCAGAATCTTGCGAGACATCCTTTCAGGACCTGAAGGGAAGGTTGACATCAGCACTGATCTTGATACTCCCAGAGTAGGGGAAGATCTATACAGTTTACTGTGATGCATCAGGTATTGGGCTGGGAGATGTATTGATGTAGGGAAATCGAGTTGTTGCGTACGGGTCTCGGTAGTTGAGGCCACATGAGAAGAATTACCCGACGCATGAACTTTAGTTGGCCGCAGTAGTGCATGCATTGCACTGTTGGAGACATTATCTGATGGGAGAACGTTTTGTGGTCTTTACCGACCACAAAAGTCTCAAGTACATCTTTACTCAGTGTGACCTGAATCTGAGGCAGTGAAGGTGGGTCGAGTACCTACAATCCTTCGATTTTGAGCTTGCCTATACACATGGTGAATGTAATGCAGTAGATGATGCACTGAGCAAGAAGACTCAGATACAGGCAGTGCATGAGGCCAGTGATGAGTGGCAGCTTATGGATTTGTTCTCTGAGATGCATATGGAGGTGCACGACAGTCAGGGGCAGACTTATCTTTCCTCTTTAGCTATGACTTCTACCCTCCTGGATAGAATGAGGATGAGCCAACTATCAAACTCAGAAGGCCTAGTTCTACGGGAGTCGGTGGCAAGTGTGGACCCTCCTCCTAGTTGGACGATAGGCGATGATGAAGTTCTGCGTTTCCATGGATGCGTATGGGTTACAGGGGATATACACGAGGAGCTGATGCAGGAGTTTCATGCTTCAGCTTGGGAAGTTCATCCCGGGGTTACCCAGATGTATCGAGACTTGAGATGTCAGTACTGGTGGCCGGGTGTGAAGAGAGATGTAGCAGGTTATTTTACGAGATGTTCCACCTATCAGCAGGTAAAGGCAGAGCATCAGAGACCAGCTGGACTGTTACAGCAATTACCCATTCTGGAGTGGAAATGGGATGATGTCGTGATGGATTTCGTGACTGGATTTCCGAGGTCACCTAGGGGAAATGATGCCGTGTGGGTTGTTTTAGACAAACTCACGAAGGTAGCTCACCTTTTTCCGATCAAGGAGACCTTCGGTGTTGACAATCTTGGTAGGCTGTATATCCAAGAAATCATGCATCTTCATGGGGTCCCTCGTTCTATCATTTCAAATAGGGATTCCCACTTTACGTATCGTTTCTGGAAAAGTTTTTATAGGGCACTGGGTACAGAGGTTCTTCTGAGCACATCATACCACCCTTAGAGAGATGTCCAGTCAGAGCGTACGATACAGGTGCTAGAGGACATGCTGCGTGCATGCACCCTAGACTTTGGGGGATCTTGGGAGAAGCATATACCCTTAGTCGAGTTCTCCTATAACAATATATTTCAGGAGAATATCGAGATGGAACCATACGAGGCGTTATACGATAGGCCGTGCCGATCACCTTTGTGCTGGTTAGAGGCAGGTGAGAGAGATTTTCTAGGACCACGTCTCGTGCAAGAGACTTCTGAGTAGGTCCAGTTGATTCAGAAGCGTATGGTTACCACACAGTCTCGTCAGAAGTCATATGACGATCACCGCAGATGACCTTTGGAGTTCGTTATCGGGGATCAGATTTTCTTGAGTGTTTCGCCGAGGCTGGGAAACAAGTGGATTAGGAGACAGGGTAAACTCTCACCGCGGTATGTGGGGCCATTCGAGATTCTGGAGAGAGTCGGGATGGTTGCCTATCGGTTGCGGTTACCTAAGCGGTACCGAGCCATGCATGACGTCTTCCATGTATCTTAGTTGCGCTGCTATCATTCAGACCTGTCTCACACCTTTCATCCAGAGGAGGTTGAGCTTCAGATGGATGCGTCCTTTGAGGAGAATCCGATTCGTATCGTTGACAGGAGCACAAAGGTTCTCCGAGGCCGGTCAGTTCCTCTCGTACGGGTGCTATGGCAGTATGGACGAGTGCAGGATGAAACCTGGGAGCGGGAGACTGATGTATGTGTAGGGATGAGTACACAGGGCGTGTAGCCATGTCAGCGACAAAGGGTGTATAAACCGACTACACACCATGTAGTGGTAATTTACACGCCGTGTAGTCAGTCGAAAGGCCAAAACAGTAAGGCGGTGGAGAAACTGCCAGCTGGGTGATAGTACATGCTGTGTACTTAGGAGTACATGCCATGTACTCATGTCGACGGATGAACAGTGTGGCGATGCCGCCAGGGGAACAGTTAAATGAAGGGAGTACACACCGTGTACTTGGAAGTACATGCCTTGTACTTTGTTTTTTTCTCTTAAAATGGGAATTAGCCTCCCCTGTTCACAGTGAAGGCTTAGAACGGAAGAGGGAGCTCAGGAGGGAAGGCCGAACCTTTGAAGATCCGCCGAGTGTTCGTCTGGAATCCGATTCTGCTTCGGACGATCTCGTTGGAACCGCACGGGTAAGCCCTCTCTTCTCCTGGAGTGTTTCTTACCAATTCTTTCCCTAGAGTGAGTTATTTTAGGTTGAATGAAAGTTTTCTTACCTCAGATCTGCGCCGTTCTTGGACGTTTCTGGGATCGACGTTCGTGTATAGCGCTCGTTGGCGTATAAGGTAGGTGGCTTGGTGTTAATTTTTCCAACTACTGTGTGTTTTGTGTATTTTTGTACCACAAACCCATGTTGGGGTGTCGTATGGCTGAGGCCATGGTTATTTTTGGAATACCTAGAATTGAATAGGTGTTTAATTGTGATATCAAAATACTGATTGGGATCATTGCTTGGATCTGGAACCACCCCAGGGGTGGGTTCCACTGTTTAGCTGTTTGGCCAGGATACCTGAGGGTTTTCCTTTAAAGTAGTAATTGTAGAATTTTCTCTAGAGGAATTTCTTGTTTATTTCATAATGACATGTTGGGAATGGCCCAATTACCTGTTTAGCCTGAGGGAGTTGTTGTGATTAGCCTGAGGGCGTGACTGTTTTAGCCTGAGGGCGACGTTCTATTTCTCCTGAGGGTAACCTTTCGTGCCTGAGGGCTTGACTTCTGTGCTTGAGGGAGACACTTCCTACACCTGAGGGAAATTTCTATTATGCTTGAGGGAAATACCTGTGGGTTGGATTCTATATAGCCTGGGGACATGGTTCACTATATTAGCTGGAGGGAAAGATACTGGTTGGCATGAGGGCTTAGTGCTATTGAGCAAAAAATGTTACTAAATTAGATGGATTAAATGAATAATTAAATGGAAATATAACTGGTAAGTTAGTTACTTTTGAGTACTTCTTAGTTTATTGCTTTTTACTACTGCACACTTGTTGCATGCTTTACACACAGTTGAGCACGGGCCTTTGGTGGGTGCCTACTGAGATATATTTCTCACACCCTATTTGGGTCATGATTTTTGGACCGAACAGATTACGTTTCTGCTAGTGTGGATAGGGGAAAGAGTCCCTATACAGGTACTTGACTGTTTCTGTGGAGTAGGAGGGCATGGGACCGAGCCTAGGCTCGCGATGCCGCTGCCAGCTCTTTTGCTTTGTTTTGGTGTACTCTGCTTTTTGTTGTACTGCATTGATGTATAACATTTTCTGGTTGTTTTCTTAGAACTTGAGGCATGTAGCATCATTATTTATATACTATTGGTTATATCCACTGCTGTTGTTTATTTTAGGTGTGTATGTTTTAATGCTTCCATTTTTTGATGTATGTGTTATTTCATATTCCGCTGCGCTACACTTTGAAAAATGAGGTCATAGTTTCCCCACTATCATACCTGGGCCCTCGGTGCTAGTCGGCAGCGTCTGGAATTTAGAGAAATGCTCTTAAGGTCACGTGGCGAACTAGGTTCGGGGTACCCGTAGAGTGGAACCCGGAACCGGGACGTTACAACAGAGTTATAGAAGCTTTTTTAGCATAGTATTCTTGAGCTTGAAAAAAAATCATATAATGGATTAGATCCCCTATTAAAGCATAAAAGTGAATATATATTCTTCTAATTAAATTTTGGTTATCTATAGTCTCAAGTTAGAATAAATATTAAGATAGAAAACCCTTACAACTTTTACAATGCATGAATCAAAAGCCACTTAAAAAGGGGAATAAAAGAGGGATTTTTATATCCAATTATTTATAAACAAATTAGGATTAAATAAATAAATGGGTAAGTATACAAACCTCATAAATTAAAATATGTGGTGAATATAGAACATATCTCAATAAAAGGATATTTAGATGAGAAACCATTACAATTACTTGTCAGTCCCATGAGAGTGTTATAACCCTCTACATGATAAACATATCCATATTACTAACTTATTTCAGAACCTTTTTCATTTATAATACCTTTTAAACTATTCAATTATAATAATTTATTTCATATATATTAGTTATTTATTGTTTATTTCCATCATCATATGATAGTAGTTTTGATTATTTCATATTAGTTTTTGTATGGTGATGTTGATCAATTTCTTTGATAAAAAGTTCATGATTCCTAGATTAGCCAATGCAGTGGAATAATATTATTATAATTATTCATACAAATACATTTTCATTTTATGGAAGGTATGAGTATATTTTGTATGAATGGAATTCATGATGTGCATGTTTCAGGTAATTTGGCTGATAACAATGAGTTACTTTATAATGATCATTATTTTTTGTGACACCATTAAAAAATATAATAATAACATAAATTTATATGTAATATCATATAATACCATCCATTATGTTTTCATACTCAGACATTATAGAAATTATAAAGGTCATATAACATCATTCATATAGGTGGTTTAACCAACTCAAACAAGAACATGTTATACTAATGAATGAGTAAGAGTATATTTTTACATTGTAATAATATATTTTTTATAGAGGCATAATGATTTTAATAGAATATAATTTGATAGTATAATTATATTGATATATATTATAGATGAGAAGTTAATTTAAAAATATTAATAAGAAGTAGATACTTACTTTGATAGAATCGCACATTGTCGTAATGATTTCTTTCTTAATAATGGATTTAGGCCTCCTTCTTGGTACCAGAAGATAACCAAAGTGGAAGAGGGATTTAAGAGAGGTAATTTTGGGTAGGTTTTCAAGAGAAAAATTTATAAGATAAGTGTCTTGGGAAGGGTATAGTATGGATCCTTTAATAAATGATTTTGTGTGGAAGTTTTTCAATTTCTCATTCCTTAATGGTTAATGAAGGTCATTATTAAATGAAAAATGGCTCATAAGTTGAAAAAACCCAGTATTATCTATGTTCCATCAATTAATTTTATTTTTATTTTTATTATTTTTATGCAATATATTAACTATATACTATATTTTACTATTGTTGATTTTTTTTGATGTCATCACCCCGAAAACATTTTTTTCACCAAAATGAAATTGAATCTCTTACCTAATTTAGATTTATAGATTAAAAAATTAAATACACTTTATCAAATTAAATATTTAATTTTTTAAATTTAAATTTTAAATAAAAATACATTATACTTTAGAAAAATATTTTTTATTATTTACTGTTTGATTATGATTTCCCTATTATCATTCATTATTTACTTAATAAATATTAATTATTAATAATTTTTTTAATATATAATTTATGATAAATTATTAGTTTAAAAAAATTATTTTATAATCCTTATAACATTTTAAATACACACATTTTAAATATGCATTACCATCCATCATGTAATAGTTACATTACCCATTTTTACTCATATATATTATATATCCTAAATTACATCTCTAAAATTCATTCATCCTAATATTTCAATTTTTTACAAAATTTATATTATATTTATAATATTTTCCCTAATTTATATAGTTATAATTGGATATGTGATCTTTAATGAAAACCATGAGGATGAATATTTATATTTTATTGTATTTTTATTTACTTATGGTTTTATTCCTCTTTTAATTTTTTTAATGATGTTTTATATCACATTCTCATAATGTATTAATATTAATTATGTTATAATATTATTTCCTAATGAAATAAAGTGTTGGAAATTTTTTTCTATGTTGAGTGTGAAACAATTTATTCAACATAGTCAAGAGATTATGCTGAGTGGTGTTACAAAATAGGTTATCCTCCCTTGATCGACCTAAGTAAAAAATGAAATCCCATAATATATATTAAAAAATATTAATAATATTATAATACTATTCAATGGTTCAGGGTTGATAATCTATACTCATTTTAACCTAAGTACCAATAGACATTAAAAATCCTTTCTAGAATTTAGTTTTAAACATTAGTTCCTAGTCATAAAAAGTTCTTGATAGTACCTCGTGATGATTCAAAATTTTTTATACATAAATCTTCTCCATATTATAACAAAATAGAATTCTTGAATTTGTGTAAAATTTATTTTCTTAGTTAGTTGGTCCATGATCTCCCAAACGGTTTCCCAACCTCTTTAAAACATGAATATACAAGTCAAAAAATCCTTAGTGATCTCATCCCACTTCCATACCAGTAATGGAAGTATTTTTAAGACATCAAAAGGTCATTGGTGTACAAATTTCACTTACTCCTAAGAAAAACATCTAGAAAAAATAATAAAATCCCCAATTACATATTAGGCCACTAAAATTTATTACATATATTATGATATATTTTCAAAATATTAGGATAAACATGTTGGATCCATGACCCAATAATACATTTGATTTGATAAGTATACAAATATTTATTCATATTACATGATGAGTGTTTTTTATGTTTTAGTTTTGGTTTTATTCTAATTTTTGGATATATATTTCATTTTATCCTTATATGTTGATAGATCTAATGTATCCTATGTTGTACCTTAATAAAATGACATAATATATTGTATTCAATATCACGATCCCCTATTTTAGTATTTCATGCATTTCATTTCTCTTTGTGATTTTTTATCTATATGAATAATAATGGTTGATTTTTAACATTTTATATTATTTTTATGTGTGTATTTTAATTATATATAAGGATAAAAATAGTACTTGTAACAGTTGAACTTCAATTATAATAATCATTTATTTCTAGAGAAACAATAACACAATACACATTACTTTATTCAAGAATAAGATTAAAACCAAAATTATCATATTTATAAACCTTATTTGAGGAAATTAATATAAATTTTGAAATAATAATTTAAATATTATCTTGATGTAATTTTTTGGGATTTTTCTGAAAATGTTTATTTTTATGTGAATAGTGAAAAATACAGATTTTTAAGAAAATTATATTTTCTTTTCAACTATTTACAAATTATTATTTTATTTTGAATTAGTTTAAAAATTAAAATATTTAATTTAAATTATAATTTATTCAATTAATTTTATTTGGATCAAAATTATACTTGAATTTGGTATAAAATATTTTTTATACTTAAAGAGACATTTTTAGGGAAAATCATTTTTTCACCATGTTTTACAGGTTTGTTTTTAAATTAATTTTTTATAGTTTTGAAAATTGAAATTTATAAAATGGATTCCATATTTTTAGTCATAATAATTAATATTAGTAAATCATTAAAACTTAATTTTTTTTCATAATGAATAGTAACCATGGAAAATATCTATCACCTCAATTAAGGTTAAAATGGGTTAGAAGGGTAAAAAATAAAGGGACAAGGCTTCAATATAACATTTTTTTATGAAACCTATTTTTTAGATTTTTTTCTATCATAAAATTATAATATTCTATTATGAGTCATTTTTGATCCATTTATCTAGAGTAAAAATATTTTAATTTTTAAAAAAATTCTAAGTGCATCCTTTCCCTCACTTTTAAAAGGACACCACCTACCCTCTCTTCTCTACACTTAAATATCATTCTATATTAGATAATAACTGCCGAAATAACTTCCTAACATCCCTAAAAATGATCTAAAGGTCCTAGTTTTATCCAAATACCAACCTTAGAAGGATTAAGGTGTAAGCCAATGGAGGTTTTTGTAAAGAAGAGGTATAAACTCTTAATCGAGTGTTTTTATTTTATTTCTTATTATAAAAACTTCAATTATATGTTAAACATGATTATATAATAATATAATTATATACCAAATAATGATATGTTATTATGTATATTTCAAAACCTCTACTCATCTATTTATCCCTTAAATGGGAAATGAAAGCATCATTCATGCGTACGTGCGTACTACCACCTCATAAAGTGATGTATTTAGTTTTTCTTCAAAAAAATTAATGAATGATTATTGTGATGGATATAATGTTTATATATTATATTTATTATATAATAATTATTGTTAAAATATAATATATCATTTACCTTTCTACCATTCCATCATTTAATAAATGATAACGCAACTCATGCGTACATTTGAACAAGCACCTTCACGAAGCGTTGTGATTAAATTTTCATATAATTCAATAAATAATAATTATAAATATTTATATTATGAATATATATTTTATTTATATTATTATTTATATTCTATATATTATTGAACTGTGATAAATATGCAAGGAATGAAACTACCAAACCAAAACCTACATGAAAAAAAATAGTTGACACTCAATCATGACAATTTTAATAATGAACTATTAAGAAATGGGATTTGAAATATTATAATAGGATAATATATGATATTAAAATTATTAATATTATTTTTTATATAATTTTAATAAATTAAAATTTATTATACTATAGGTTAGAAGAAATTATGAAGAAAATCAGACCTGAGGTAAGGGTTTATATCACAATCTCATACTTATTTAAGATTATTTATGTTTAAGTTTACATTAAGGGAATATTATGATATTTCTATCCAAAATATCATTTATTTTATTATCCTTTTGTTATTTGAGAAAAATAAAATATTTCCTTTCATTTTCGTCTCTTGAAGTACTCAAAATTCCAAATATTTTTTAAGGAAAACTAATTTTGTTTTTTTATTTGGATGAAAATCCTATCCTTCCATGTCCATATTTTCTTTAAAATATCTTAAAGAATGTTATTACAATTATATAATTATTTTTTAAATTCATTTTTAACTATGTTTTAATTTCCATAAAAAACTTTTCAGTTTTTAATAAAGTCACTTTTTTATCGAAGTTGAGAATGAAATATTTGTTTTAACATACACTGCATAAAAGAGTTTTACAAGTATAATTAGTACTATTTTTTTAATTTTAATTTACAATTTTCTATGGTTATTTCTAAAGAAAATTTTTTCCTAATAATTTTTATTTTTTTATATTTTAAATAACTTATTTCAATTTAAAAATGATACTTTCCTCAAGAAAAGTTTCAGTGATATTTTAAAAGTATTTTCATCTATATCAATATCCTTTGATGAATCTTATTCTTTAATAAGGAAACACTCTATTGTACAATCCACCTTATTTTCATGGATAACTTATGATCATTTTGACTGGGGAAAATATTGGCATTTTTTACTCTATTTCTTTCAATATAGATAGTTATTTATTATCAAGGCATGTTGATTAAGTTATATTGTTTATGCATATGATTAATGCATTGGACTTATTATGTGATGGGTGTGGACTAGAATTATATAGCCTCTTGATGCATGAATAGGTCTCATGAGACAAAATAGGTTGGGTATTTTTCATATTCCTTAAACATTTATATATTATATCTTAACATGAGGCCTTGATGGTATGTTTAAGATATAAGACATTATGAATTCCATCATCATGAAATCAGTTATTGATTCCCATGTGATTATTCGAGAAGTTATTTTATCCATGGATAAGTTTCAAGCTCATGTGATTATTTATATGAAATTATTTGATCACCAATTATTCCTATCATATTATTCACACCTTATATATTCTATGATATATTCCACTATATGCATTCCCTTACTAAGTATTTGATCTCTCCTATTTATTTTGTTTTATTTCCATAAGATTCTAGAATGTGTGCTATGATTAATATGAAAAACTTTCTGGAGGGAATCATAATATTCTCAAATAAAATACTATGTTCTATTTTATTTTTTTAAAATGTAATGTGGTATTCATGTATGTATCTAATTTTCCAAGAATACTATAATATTATATCCCTTGGTATGCGATAACTTTTATCTAGTGTCAATGTAATAAAGTTACCATTGACATTGGGATACTAGGGTCAGGTTGTTATAGTTGGTATCAGAGAAAGTTTAGTATAAACCTTGGGTACTAGATATAGGAAAACATATATTAGAGAATATAATACAATGAAATAATCTAGGGAAAAGTCTAAGTATAGGATAATATCCTAAAGTTTTGGTAAGGTAGATAATGTGTGGTTTCATATCAAATACATTCCTGTCTTAATACTAGCAAGTGGATGTGGATATAGAACATATTCACATTGAGGTAAAAACTATGAATGGGGAAGATTAGGTATTAAATAAATCATCATCGGTGCATGATGAATGGTCCTAAGACTTCACACCTATCTAGGCACTCCTGAGAGAAATGCTTTTATTGATTCACAGGCTATTTACAAAACAATATGAAATACTTTAAAATATTTTTTTATTTAAAGATATTACCAATGATACTATGATTATGATTATGATATTAAAAATACATAAATTTTTAATTTATGTTAAGTGTTTCACCATTTTCGGAATTATAAATTATGATTTTCAATGTTATGATCTAATCTAGTGTATATAATTATTTAGAAATGAAACATAGAAGAAGGAATGAACACCCTATCAATGCATGTAATCTATATAAGGATTTACCTCTTGGGAAAGACAATGAATCTGGTAATGAGAAGAAGATATATATAAAAAAATTATAACTATATTAGGGAATCTAACTCAAGTTATGACCAATTAACTTTCCCATATAGAGTATCTTAATGATTAACAATGATATGTAAAAGGGTTATACAATTTCATGAAATAACAACCTATATCATTAAATATAACCCAAAATCCATTAGTATATGAGCACTGGATAAGTTCATTAGAAAATATATTTCACACTTTTGGAATTAATAAAATAGAGAAGGTTTTTATGGTAGTTTATCATCTCACAAGGGATGAATATCAATGTGGTAACAAATTCAAAACACCAAGGATGTGGAGGAAATAGAGATCATGGAGTGTAAGAATTTTAAGGTACTTTTCTAGGAAAAATATTTTCCTTGTGAACAACTAGAATACATAGAGATACAATTCTCGAGTGTAAGACAAAATTAAGAGGAAAATGTTTCTAAGTATGAATCCAACTTTACAAGGTTAAAAAAGCATGTTATAGAATACATGCATAATCCAAAGAGTAAGATTTAATGTTTCCTTAATTTTATAAATACAATCCCTTGAATGGAAATAATCACCCAAACATTTCAATAATATGAGGATATAATATCATGTGATATCAAGGCATATAAAAAATTATCCAAGTCTTATGACTTTGAAGGAAATCATGATAATAAGAGGATGACTGAACACCCCATGATGCAAAAATGGATAAGTGGAAGAAGATAAAAGATGTATTTCCCACATGTGATAATTTAGGAATCAAACACATAAGTACATAATTAAAGGTAACACGGGTTTACTTCAGGTATAGATGGAAAGTCCATCATGCTAAAAAATTCATGGGTATGGGAGAATCCATCAAAATAAATCTATTTAACTATAAGAATATGGGGAACTATGCCAAAAAATTCCCCTAAATGTCAAGTGAACTTACCTCATAATAGGCCAAGGGGAGAAGGAATATATTAGTAACTTACTAAAACCATAGATGAAGTTCCAAGAGATGGGATGGCATGTACTTGGATTGTAACTTCAAAGTCAGTCAATGATTTATTTGATTTTGGATCCTTGTACTCATTTATATCTTCCAAGTTTTCTAAGAAAAGTAAATATTTTTCTAGCACAGTAAGAAGGGAGTTATCAATCAAGGTACGTAGAGGAAATATTATTGCAATAAAGATATTTCATTCAATCCACATTATGATGCATGTATTTAACCTATTAATTTTTTTTATTATAATACCCATGGTAGACCTTTATATAATCCCTGGTATGAATTTTATTTCAAAGTATAATGTTAAAAATTTATTTCTAAGAGAATGAGATCATGATTTATGATGAAGATATGAAATTATTTTTTTAGAGTAAATACTTCATCATATGAATCAACCAAGGATCCTCCCCCAATACCTCTCCTTAAATAAATTATAGGATAATAAGAGAAGAAACAATCTATTGATGTAAATGGAAGCCCTATGATAGAATATGTTCTTATTGTGTAAAAATACAATGATGTGTTTCCTGAAGAACTACCCAGAAATCCACTAGACCATAAAGTTTAGTTTTCCATTGAAATCATACTTGACATGAAACCTATATGTAATACTCCTTACATAATGTCCATACTAGAGTTTGTAGAGTTAAGAAAACAACTACATCAATAGTGTGATAAGGGATTCATAAATCCAAGTTTTTCTCCTCAGGGAGATCCTGTTCTTTTTTATAAAAAGAAGGATGGGACTATGAGATTTTTCATTAATTATAGGGAAACCAATTCCATTACTATATATAACAAGTATCATCTTCATTATAATGCTGACTTGTTTATTCAACTTAAAGGAGGAAAATATTTTTCAAATATTAATCTTTATTATATTTATCATCAATTTCATGTAAGAAAGTAAGATATTCCAAAGAAAACATTTAATATGAGGTATGTACATTATGAGTTTATAGTAATTCCCTTTGGATTAACTAATACACCATATATTTTAATATATATGATTAATTGTGTGTTCATGGAATATATTGATAATTTAATTTTTTTTGTATTTATTTATGATATCTTGGTATATTCAAAATTTTATAAAGAACATAAGAGTCATCTATGAATCATTATCAAGAATATTAGATAAAATGAGCTATATGATAAATTTAGTAAGTGTGAATTCTAACATCATATAGTTCCTTTTCTTGGATATATTATCTATAAGGATGGAATATAATTTGATCCTTCAAAGAACAATACAATAAGAGAACAACCTACACTAACAAAAATAACCAAGGTATATTGTTTCCTTGGATTATCAGGTTATTATCAACAAATTGTTCAAAATTTTTTCTGAATTTTAAACCTATTAACCAAGTTGATATGTAAAGGGTTTAATTTCTTATAGACATGGTGAAATAAATAATGTTTTTAAGAATTAAAGAGAATTTTGACAATTCACTAGTGTTGACATTATCATGGGAGGGGATTTATTTGAGATATATAGTGACACATTAAAGAAAGGAATTTGATGTATATTTATACAGAATGGTAAATTTACTACCTATGTATCAAAGAAGTTATATATATCCATGAAAAAACTACCCAACACATGATCTTGAGTTGTAAGATGAAATTTTTTCTTTGAAGATATGAATACCTTATCACCATGGTGAAAAATAATAGATACATATAGACCACAAGATCTTGAAAAAATCTTTTAAAAGAAATATCTCAACACGAGGAAAAGAGATGGATAGAGATACTCAAGAATTATGATTTCTCAATAAAATAACACTATGAAAAGGCTAATAAGGTAGTTGATTTGTTGAGTCGGAAAGATCATAGAGTTATGACTAAGATGAGGATTGATAAAGATTATTTATTCAGGGACTTAGTATTATTAGATATGGGAATTATTATGGAATGGGAAACATAAATACTTTTCTAAATTATTTCTAAACCATTCTTATTAGAAAATATAAAAGATTACTCTCTAGATGATAAGAGTTTAAAAAAAATTAAATATGTTAATGATGGAAAATTGGTGGATTGTTTTATAAAGGTTGTGTGATGAAATTTAGAAAAAGGTTATGTGTTTTATCCATACTTGAGCTGAAGAGAGCATTATTATATGAATTCCAAAGGTTAAAATTTATATATACAACCTATTAGCACTAAAATTTATAGATATTTGAAAGAACATATTTTTGGGATAATATGAAACATGAAATTGAAGACTATATATCAAGATGCTTAGTTTGTCAATAGGTAATGGCTAAAAGACAACATCCTAAAAGAATCATTCAAAATATAACTATTTCTATATGGAAATTAGATTAAATTACTATATAATTTGTCACTATATTTCAAAATTAACTTATAAAGAATGATTAAATATGGGTTATTGTAAATATCCTTATGAATTATGAACATTTCCTTGATATAAGGTAAAATATACCTCTAGAGAACCTTGCACGACTCTATATTAATGAGGTTGTGAGACTTCATGGTACACCTCTTTAAATTGTACCTGATCATGATCCATGGTTTACATTGAAATTCTAAAAGATATTTCAGAAGGTTCATGACACTAAGCTATGTTGGAGAACCACCTATCATACTCAAACTGATGGGATGTCTAAAATAAATATTTATACAATAGAAAATATGTTGAGGTCATGCTCGATTGACTTTAAACGTATGTGAGATTAGTATTTACCTTTGGTGAAATTTTCCTATAAAAATGGATTTTATTCAAGAATAAAAATGTAACAATATGATGAATTTTATGAAAAGAGGTCTTATAATCTAACTTGTTAGAAAAAAATTGTTGAAAGGAAGTTAGGGGTCTAGATCTTATTGAGGGGATAATGGTGAAAGTAACCACCATTTAGAATCATATTAAGATAGATCATAGAAGGAAAAATGTTATACTAATAATATAAGGATGGATTTAGAATTTAACATGAGATATCATATTTTCATGAAGGTATATTCATGTAAAGGTGTTATAATATTCAATAATAAAGGGAAAATAAGTCCTAGGTACACTATTCATTTTGAAATTATGGAAGGAATTGGAGTCCCAGATTAAATTTTGGAAATAATACATAATCTATCTAAAGTTCATGATTTTTTACATATATATTTTTTGAGTAAATACATTCTAGATCCATAAAATATAATATTTTCTTATAATGAATAGTAACCAGGGTTAATATTTATCACCGTGATTAAGGGTAAAATGGGTTAAAAGGATAAACAATAAAGGGATAAGGCTTCAATATAACATAAAAAAACTTGATTAAAAATAATTAGTTAGTTTTATTTAGATGATAATGTTATAATTTTCTAATATGAGTCATTTTGGATCCACTTTTATTGATTAATACATTAATATATTTTAATCCTTTAAAAAATTCCAAGTGTTTCCTCTCCCTCACATATAAAAGGACACCACCTCTCCTATATTATCCACACTTAATGAGCCTTGTATCTCAGATAATATCTACTAAAGAAACTTTTTAACATCCCTCCCCATGATATAGAGGTATTTGGTTGATGAAAATAACAACCTTATAAGCATCAATGTGTAAGCTAAAGGAGGTTGTCTAAAGAAGACGTACAGCTCTTAACCGAGTGTTTTCATTTTACTTATTCTTATACCTCATTAAATTATATGATAAGCATGATTATATAATAAAATTATTATATAACATATAATACTATGTTTTTATGTTAATGTTTAAACCTTTATTCCTATCGTTCTTCATCAAATGGTAAACAAAAGCATCCTTCATGTATACATACAGACTATTACCACACAAAGAGATATATTTCATTTTTCATTACCACCATTAGTGGAGTGTTATTATTATTGATATAATGTTTATATATGATATTTATGATATAATTATGATTCTATAAATATATTATATCATTTAAATTATTACCATTCTACCCATTAAAAAAATGATAATGTCACTTGTGCATACGTGTGGACTACCACCTCCACGAAGCATTGTGATCCATTTTTCATTTAATCCTTTAAAGAAAGATTATAAATATGTATATAATGAATATATATGATATTTATATCATGATTAAAATTATGGAGATTATTTAACCATGAGTAAGATTAAATGACCGAAACTACTAAGTCAAAACATAAATGAAAAATGAAACTCTTAACACTTGGACATGACAATTTTAATAAGGAATTATTAATAAACACATGTTGAAATGTTTTAAGTGGATAAAATATGATATTAAATTATGTATATTATTCTAGTATACAATTATAATAAATTTAAATTTATTATATAGGAGGCTAAAAGAACTTATGAAGAAAATCCGACATGAGTTTATGGGTTATTTCACAATCTCATCCTTATTTGGTATTTTTTATAATTAATTATTAATTGGGGGTATTATATGATATTTATATCTTAAACCAATATTATTTTATTATCATGTGGTTAAATTTATAAATTAAAAGTTTTCCTTTAATTTTCCTCTCTATAAGTACTTAAAAGTATGAAAGAATGTTTTTAAGGAAAACAGACTGTGTCATTATATTTGATATAGAATATTTTTATTCTTTGTCAATGTTTTCTTTAAAATATTTTCAATTTTTTTTACTATTCTACAATAACCAATTAAATTCATTTTTACTCATGTATTACTTTTAGTAAAATGGTTTTAAAGTAATATTATTGTCATTTTCCAAATAAAGCACTTTTTACCTAACGTGTGAACAAAATCTACATTTTATGTACACTATATGAATTAATTTTAATACTATAATGAATAATATTTGTTTTTAAGATTACTTCTCAAGTTTCAATGGTTATTTCAAAGAAAATGTTATTTTTATAATAATTTGTATATTTATTATAATGTAAATAAGTGATTTCAAATTAAAAGGGTATTTTCCTCAAGAAACATTTCACTGATATTTTAAAAATATTTTCATCTGTGTAAAAATCATTTAATGAATCTTATTATTTTCTTAAGAAATACTCTATTTATACTATACACCATATTTCTCTAGATGTATTGTAAACATTTTGAGTGGGAAAAGTATTAAAATCACATATTCTTATTCTTTCAATATGGATAGTTATTTCTTATTAAGTCATGGTGATTAAGTTAAATTTTAATTCATATGTTGAATGCATTGTAATTATTAAGTGATGGGTGGGACTGAGAATTACATATCCCCTTGATGCATTAATTGGCCTCTTGAGACAAAAAAGTTGGATATTTTTCATATTCATTACCCATTTATGTATGATTTCTTAGCATAAGGCATCAATAATAAATTTAAGATGTTCGATATTTTGAATTCCATAATTATGAAATCAGTTATTAAATTACATATGATTATTCAAGTAGTTATATTATCCCTGGATAATTTTAAAGCACATGTGATTATTTATATGGAATTATTTTATCATCATTTATTCCTTCCACACCATTCATGAATTATTTATTCTATAATATCTTCCACTATACTTATTCCATTACTAAGAATATGAAATCACCATTTTATTTTTTTCCTTTCCCCATGATTCCATAAAGTGTACTATAATTGATATGAAAGAATATTATATAGGGAATAATAATATTCTCAAGGAAAATACTATGTTGTATTTTATTTCTTTCAAATGTAATATGATATTCAATCATGTATCTTGTTTTACAAGACTACTAAACCATTCGATACCATGGGATATGATCACTTGTATCTAGTGAAAATGTAATAAACTAACCACTAGCTTTAAGATACTAGGGACAGGTTGTTACAATATTGAGATTTTATAGTTTTTAATTCAAATTAGAAAATAAAAATTCACAATGAAGAGGTAATTTTAAAGGATAAAACTGTATTAGGATTAATCCTATCATAGTAGAAAGAAATCTCTTTATAAATTTCATTTATTTTAGTTAATAAAAGACAATATTTATTGCATAAAAAACTTTGGTGACCTAAAATAGAAAATGAATACATGAACTCTAAGATAATTAGTCGACACATGCTGTGTCCAAGTGCTAATGATTTTCTAAGATTTTACAAGAGATAATGACACTATAATAATTCTATATTAAGTAAACATATGTGATAATGAATTTGAGAAAACATTGTATAAAGTTTAACTACATTCTAAAATTGGAATGAAAACACCATATCTTGATCTACCATAAAAAACCATCACATAGAGAAATCTATACCGGGACCAAATGTAGAAAATATTTACATGTTAACACACAATCATGTATTAAAACTTGTAGATAACTTATCAAATGATGTATTATTATGTTTACCAATATAGTGTCAGAATCTCAACAATATATCATAACTGGATGTGGGAAGTCAACAACACCTAACTTACTAATGAGAATTCAATATTTTGAATCTATATGGGTAAACCATTGTTCTTAACATGTAAACCTTTTGTTTTTGGAAATTAAAGAAGAAAACCATTACTGTATTTGTGATTATTAAATTTGGAATAAGGGAACCAAATGAATATTTATATAGTTACTCTAATCATGATTATCAAGATGCTACATTCACTTTACTAGTGTATTCTTTTATTGTTGTGATCATACTGCAACAATACTTCAAGATATATAATTTAGTCTATTTTAGTTATATCAGTTTTAATTTTATTTTCTTTATCCTATTTACTTTATCATTGTAATCATTTTATTTATTTACCTATAAAATAAATATATGGTATTAATTATACCAAAATCAAAAGTTATATCCATTTTATTTGGTTCTGTTACCATGTTAAAAAACAAGAATGTTATAGTTATGCCTCCATTATAAAACATAGGTAGTAATTGGGTTGTGAATCCCCTAAAATATTAAATACTTAGTGTGATCCCCACCTCTTGAGGAGTAGAGAAGTTGCGAAGAGTGGATTTGGCCTTTATTTATGACCCACTATAAAAATTTTGTATTCTTTATCTTTTATGGTTTGATGCTATAAATTTTTAATACTTTAAATTTACTAACCACTTAATATTTTATTGTGAAGTTATATTTGTAAAAAATTAGTATTATAGTTCTTAGATCAACTGAATATATTTTTATTTTAACTAATAAAATCCTAAATGCTAAAATTTTTCCAGGAAAGTTATATTTTTTTATGGCTGGTTAAGAAACAAATGATGGTTGGATTAAATAGAATCCACCATACATAGATGGCAATGATTATGGATATTAGAAAAACCACATGAAAATATAATTTAGTAATCTACATATTTAACACTAGACACACATAATAAAAATTTATAAACTCCAAGATAATTATCCCAACAATATTACTCGTACTAATGCTACTAAGTTTGTTTGATATTATAAAGTTATTTATATTTTTTATTATTCTATAAGTATAAATGTGTCTATCCATTTCTTATACAATAAGATTACAATTAACATATGAATAATTATAAAAGTTACACATTATGGAATTGAAATGTTATAAAGAATCAATCTTGGAATGATTTAATTAGAGTACCCAGATTTCAAGTTGGACAATGAAAAGATTAGATATTCCACAAATTTATGAAAATTATGAATGATATGAGTTCAATCAGAGATACACATGAAAGTTTTATTATGGTTAAAAGAGTAACTAACTACTTACTGAAGAAATAACATTCTAAGAAATTTTCAATTGATGAGAGAAATAATATCAAGGATAATACATTAAAAGAGCTCATTAGATCACTATGGTAGTATGTGAAACATACTAATTTTTTTATTGAATATGTTAAAAATACTATTTCATAGGTAACACCCAAAAAAATGAATAAAAATTAATTTTATTAGATAATAATATTATAACACGATAAAAATTAATAAGTTAAGATAAATAAATATGAAACATCATTATGAAAATTAAAATAAGAATAAAACCTCAAGTAAATAAAAATTCTACAAAATTAAAATGTTTATCCACATGGTTTTCCTTAAATACCATTCCACCTATTACAATAAAGGAAAAAGGAAAAGTTTTAGAAATATGGTAGAAATTTTGAGAGATAAATGAAATGAAATGATAAATGAATCCTATAAAATTATGTAAGGTTATCTATTAGAGTAAAAATTGGTTATATGATCATTATATGAGCATTAGATATATATATATGTATTACTATTAGGAAGGCATATAATCGATGGGTATATTGAAAATATTATAATTGGTATAGAATAATTTTTATAGAAATGAATAATGTATTATAGATCTTATATTTAACATTAATAATAAATAACTAATACCCATTAAATAGTTAAGGTGTGATAATAAATAAAAATATAAATAGTCATTAAAGAAGATATTTTTTTTATTCAAGAAAAATTATTTTCTATAAAGTATTATATTTTTTCATCTAAAAGTTAAATTTAACATATTTATAAATTCTATTTTATAAAATGGATTTTATTTTTGGATTTTGGGAATAAAAATTAGGCAAGGGGTTAAATTTTAATATGTTCTTAAAATGATGTATACAAATTATATAAATTAAAATAAAATGTTTATAATATAGTTAAAATTGAGACTCCTTAGTTTTTTCCACTTATGGGCCACTTTCATTTAAAAATGACCATCCTTAAACATTAAGGAATGAGAAATTGTGGAGATTCTACTCAAACTCATATATAAAAGGACCCCTCCTCTACCCTTCCAAAATTACTTCTCTCCTTAGGTTTCATCATGAATAAATAAAAAAATACCTATCCTAAATATCCTTTTAAATTTATTTTAGATTTTGGTCTGAATAGGAGGACTAAATCCTTTATTATGAAGGAAGCTATTACAATGAGGGATTCCATCTTAGAAAGTATCTACTTATTCTCTATATTTTTCAATTACCATATCAACTCTATAACACCCTGACTCCAATAACCCAGAGATGATCGTTATCTTACTACATTGGAATAAGTTACAAGAGATCACATCTTACATGATCAAATAGTTTATTAGTCTTGGGAAATTTGATACCTACATGATTATCAAATTACATTTGAAAATATAAAATGCAACATAAAATTCTAGTTAGAATTTTTATTCTTCTAATATATCCCTAAAATCATTTATATACCCCTTCTTGATATTCCAAGGAAAGGAAAACATAATAAAGGGTGAGATCAGATGATTAGTAAGGGAATGTGTATAAAAGAAGAAATCATAAAATAAATAAAGCATAAATAATATTTAAGAGATAAATAATAATCAAGTATGCCATATAACTAAAAGTATAAAAGGGGAATATATCAATGGATGATATAAAAACATAAATAATCACATGGATAACAATAATTATTTCATAATTATGGAATGAATAATGGTATACATCATAGTTATACCATAAAGGCTTTGTGCTAAGGCATCATAAATATACCATTAAGGCTATACGTCAAGACATCATAAACATGTAGGTTTTGGGCGCATCAAAAGTGTCCTTTCATGGTTTAACTAACTCATATTTTTATCATAAATCATTTTTAATCATTTATTCACATGAAAAAAATGTCATGTATAATGAAAAAAGTAGATTTCTTGACTATATTAAAATTTTGTAACCAGAATCGAAGGATCATCAAATATAATTTATAATAAATTTATAAGAAGATATAAAATTACCTCAACTTAAAATTCAGCTTTCATTGATGATTTTATGGAATAAATCACATCACACAAAATTTTTTCTATAGTATATAATACAGAATCCTTCAATAGGTGATCCAAAGGTGCACCATAATCTTTTAATGATGCCATAAAATTTTTAGGTGCTAGCATGACTGATCTTGATCTCTTAAATTATTCATGGTTGATAGCTTCCATGTAATTATCTAAGGAGAAAGAGCTCTTGGTGATCTATCAAAATATTGAGATAGGAAGAAGAGAGAATTCACTCCAGGTCTTGAGAAAGTCTCTATCTGTTTATTCGTTGTGCACACCAAAATTGATTTAGTAAAGAGTCATAATTAGATATTTATTGTGGTAGGTTTAGGGTTTGAAAATCACACACTAAACCCTTACCAACTTTAGAATTCTTATTTGAACCCATGTCCATTAATAATAATAATAATATTATTAATTTTTTAGCATGTTAAATGATTTAAGAATGAATAAATATCATTTATTTCTAATCAAACCAATAATCTCGATCTAAATTTTCTTTTCATCATTTACTGATCCTTGATTAATAATTATTTAATTAAATAAATGTAACTTCATTATTCCATGATAAATATAATAAATATTATATTTGTCAAAATTTTAAATTAATATTTGTTATAATTATTTAAATCAATTATTATTTTGAATAATATTGTGATAAAATTATGGCGATCAACCAAACCAAATAAATATTATTTATTCTAACTTGTTAAATTCATTACTTAAATTTAACTGAGATTGTGGATCCACTAAGTGTGTTATCCTCTAGGCCTCTTTCTTAGTGGAGTTAGGATTAACCACTTAAATTATATGGTTAGAATCTAGAAAAATGCCAATGATCACATATAGAAATTAATTAATGTATCAATGAAATAAAAACTCTTATGAATGCTTACCATGTAAATAATCCTTTTACCCTGATATTTCTAATCAAGTAGGTTGCATGCTGGTGCCATCAACCTATATACTCTATTTCACTTTTTTGACTTTCCAAAAATTAAATTTCCAACCAAACACTATGGATATAGATTTATGTGGGAATTTTTATTAAATCAAGGGCCTGAGATATCAACATACATTATAGGATAGAAGGGATAAATCCTTTATTTCATTATCCATTAATGAAATATAACTCTTGATATACCCAATATATCCTACCTCACCACGAACATATGTAATCACAGTTTTTATCAATACATTTAAGTATGTGAGTCATGATATCCACTAATAATAATCTTAAAGTTTACGAATCAATACAAACATATACATATAAAAACATCCAATGAAACATGTAAATGTGGATTTCCTATGGACAGGTCTATTATCATAACCTCCTATCTTAGAGATTACGAGGGGAAAACACCATGAGATGGTGTGTCTATATCTTATGAACCTACTAAACCTAATATATTGTATCTTATATGTCCTGTCATATAATATCATCTGGCCATAGAACATGGTTTAAGAATAATTTTGTTTCATATCTAAGTTCTCATTATAGTAGGGAACAACTGTAACCTTTTAGTGTGACATATATTCTAATTATATTACCACATAAAAATATCATGTAAAATAATAATAATTATGTGATATGTAAACTTATTTAATAGGAAAAAATGTAATCAAGTTCTAAAAAAATTGGTTCGAGGGAACCTCCAATAGACTCCCACTTTCACTAGAGCCATCTGACAATAACATTCAGTCCATTATCTCTCACATGATACTCATGCTTTTACTGATATAAAGCCTTCATTAAGGGTTCTACCAAATTTTACTCTATGTATAATCTGATCACTGAAACATCTCCTCATTGATAACAATACCTCAAGAGATGAATCTTATGAAGTATGTGACTTTTTAATTTTTTGTGACTTTATCTCTTTGGAGAGAGCCACTATTACAGTGTTATCACAGTAAACTATGATAGATTATTTACTATGATACACCACATAAATCTATTAGAAAATGTTTCAAATCCATATTGCTTCCTTGGCTGAATTGGAAGCCACAATATTATCAGACTCTACTGTACAATTAGAAAAAATTGGATTCTTTGAAATCTTCTATCTCAAAACTCCCCCATTAAGAAAAAAGATATATCCAGACTATGATTTAAAATCATTCTGATATATTTGAAAGATTTCATCTATATAACCCCTAATGACTATCTCTCTCTCTCCATGATACACTAGGAAAATATCTTCAGTACACTACATATACTTAAGGATAGTCTTAATAATAGTCCAATTATATTCACCTGGATCTTCTTGATATCTTACTACCTTGATCAAATCATAACAATATTAAGCCTCATACATAACATGGTATATATGATAGATATTATCACATAAGAATATGGGATCTTACTCGTTCTCTATCTTTCATCTTATGCTTGAGGAGACATTTTCTTGGAAGGATTTATACCATGTGACACTAGAACCAATCCCAGTTTGGATTTTTTCCATATTGAACCTCTTTACTAAATGGGTAATGTATGTACCTTAACTTAGTTTGAGCATCCTATTAGATATATCATGCGTGATCTTGATCCATAGAATGTAGGATAATTCACCTAATCCCTTCATAGAGAAGAGCTTTCTCAACCATTCCTTAAACTCTTATGAGGATGGTATATCATTTACAATTAGTAATACATCATCAATATATAGTAGAATGAAAACAATTGTATGCCCACTAAACCACTTGTAAAGACATGAATCATATTCATTATTAATGAAACTAAATTCCATTATGGATTCATCAAAAAAATGATCCATGAACTGGATGCTTTATTTAATCCATGAATGTATCTCTGCAACTTGCATACTCTTTTTTCATTTTTTGGAGTCACAAAACCATTTTGGTTGTATCATAAACACATCCTCTTGAACCCATTAAAGAATGATGTTTTGAAATCTATTTGAAAAATATCATTCTAATTGTAAGATGTTATTTCAAACAAAATTTTTATGGATTTAAATCTATAAAATGAATAAAAGTTTTCATTGTTGTCAATGAATTAATATTATATAAACCCTTTAGCCACTATCCAGGCTTTATAGATATTTACTATACCTTTCATTTCTATATTTCTCTTGAATACCCATTTACACCTAATAGATTTTTAATCAACTTGGGGATCTATCAGAAACCAAACTTGGTTTTGATACATGGAATCCATCCCCAAAATTCATGGATTCTTTCCACCTTATAGCTTATGAGCTCTTTACTGCCTCCTTATATGAGATAATATCATCATTTTTAACCAATAATGAGTGACCATCATCAGTGTCTAGAAAACCATATCTCTATGGTTCTCTTACCTCCATAGAACTCATATGAAATACTTGTGTTTTTGTAACATCTTCTTATATAGGGATCTATGGAATCAATTCATGCACCAATTATTTTTTATCTTGAGCATCAACTTCATCAAAGTCAATATTTACCCCACTATCCTCCTTGAGGATGTTCTCCCTCTCAAGAAAAATTACCTGTCTTGTAATAGTCAATTTCTTTATTGTAGGATTGTTTATAGTATCCCCTTATTTCCTTGGGAGATTCCCTATAATGATACACTTCATGACCGAGGGTTCTAATTTGTTTCTTGATCTAGACTTAACAAATGTCTTATGGACCCATGCATGAACATGTAACAAAACATGTTTCTTTCCACTCTATAACTTAAAGGGAACACCATCTTATGCTTTAATTGGTACTTGGTTTATTAATTATAACAGAGTCTATAATTCATATCCCTAAAAGGATAATGAAAGACTTGTGTGACTCATCATTGAACTTACCATTTCCAATAAGGTATGATTCCTCATTTCATTAACACCATTAAACTATGATGTATAAGGTTGAGCGAGTTGAGATAAAATCCAATACTCTTATAGAAATTCAATAAATACTTGGTTAATATATTCACCACTTTTCTTTGATTTATGAATCTTTATATTCTTACTAAAATGATTCTAAACCTCATTATTGAACTCATTGAATTTCTTAAAGGATTCATACATATACCTCATTAAGTTTATATATCCATACATACTCAAGTCATTGGTGAAAGTAATAAAGTATGAATACCCACCTCTAGAATCTACTTTAAAAGGTCCAAACACATCAGTGTGTACCAAATATAGAATTTCTATGGACCTTTCACCATGACCACTAAATGGTAGTCTGGTCATCTTACCTTATAAATAAGCATGAGATCTTTCAAACAGATTAAGCTCAAAAGAGTCTAAGTAACCATCTTAATAGATATTTGTCAAATGCTTCTCATCTATAAGACCAATACGGTGATTCCATAAATAGGTGGTAAATGAGTCACACATGTTAGTTTTGTTATCAATTTCTAATATTTGGTTTTCATAATTTAATACATTAATATTGTTATTCAATTATGTCATATTATAACATATTATATCCTTATAAAAGTAGAAAAATTAATTTTTTATGATGAAAATAAATACAGATATATTTAATAAAGAAATATAAATAATCCACTTGGAAATGTGATATGGCAGTCTCTAATGGATAGAGTAACCATCCTCACTCCATTGGCAGCTTGTAAACCAACATCATCTCTAGAAATCTTCCAAAATCTACCTAGTTCCTGTATTTGGATAAAAAAATGAGAACCCAAATTAGTGTATAATATACAACTTGTAAATATGGAATGATTACACTAAATAATTAATTCAATTAAATCTTCCCCTTACTTCTTTTCCTGGGTGCCATTCCTCTTCCAGTGGCCCGAATTTCCACATAAAAAAATAAAGCATCCTATTCTTTTCCATGACTTGGGATCATATTATTCTTGTAAGGATGGTGATTCTATAATTCCCTGACCCTAGTCACTCATAAAAAATTCATTATTTTAATATATTGGCATGATTATAAGGAATCAAGTCCTCAAGGACCAATCAGTTTAGCAGTCTTGGAAAATAGATTACATGCATAAAATTTACAGTACAATTTCTACCATAAAATACAACATAGTTAAACCATTAATAATGTCATTATTCCCCAAGATTATCCCTTCATATCAATCATAAAACACTTCTTGGAATCCTGGGAAAATAAAACATAAGAAATGGGTGAGCTAAGATGCTCAGTAAGGATAAAAAATATTGTGAAAGCTATCATAAATAATCATAAAATTTTAAGGTAAGGTATAAAACTAAAACAAATTTTTTTTAAAACATTATATTAAGAATAATATAGAAAGAAAAAATAAAATAATTCCATTTAAACATTCACATGGATATTCTAATAATTGAATAATCACATGTAAAATCAATAAATAATCTCATAATGATGGAATGTATAGTTCCAGACATCATAACCACTACGTCCAAGCCTCGTGCTTAGACAATAAACAAATATTCTATCTTAGACTTATTCCAAGACACTAGTTTACCTCATGAGACCTACCAATTAATCAAGGGGATATAGAGGGCCCTGTCCGTCACTTACCAAGTCCAATACATTCCTCATATGAAAATGTTATAACATAACACAAACATTCATATTAAAACTAACATACGAAATGTTAATACTTTAACCATAAACCATGAATGGTATAAAAATAACACATCCATAGTCAAACATATATCAAAACCATCAATATAATATGGAATATTTTATCATAATAAATCAACCTCAAACAAGCATAAAATCCAACAAAGGATGTTGACGTAAATGAAAACAATTTAATAAATTTATTAAAACTCCCTGAGGGAAATATCCATTTTTTTACTTTAAATCATTTAAAAGACATGTAATTTTTAAAATAAAACATTTATTTTGAAAATAACCTATAATATTGTAAGGGAAGATTAAAAACAGTAAGGATACATAATGATGGAAAATATTCGCTCGCTCCATATTATTTTTAAAAAAATTCTTTCCTTAATTTTTTGAAAAGGTTATAAAGTAACTTGTTTGGAAAATGATGGAAATATTCCTTTCAATTTTTTTAAAAAAATTCAAACATGGGTAAAAATAACTTTAAATAATTTTTGATAATATTTTTAATTACATTTTAATAAATATGGACATGGATGATAAGTATGTCCCAATAGATACTTACGTATAAGCAATCTTGAATAATAAAGAGATTATGAAAATAACCCTTACCTTGTACTTTCATTTAGCCGAGGGTGTGTTAACCTTATATATAATAATTTAAGTATGTTTTTAAATTATAAAATTACCATGTCCATATTTATGATATCATATATGATTCTATTATATCGTTTTGTTAATAATATTTCAGCATTACCATTGTTTCAGGTGTTAACTACTTCGTTTTCCTGTGCATGTTCCATCGTGTAAGTCATGTTTCTTATGAATAGGATAAATTTTATTCATATAAATAACTATTTTCATTTTTTAAATCTTATATTTACTTAGAAAATGAATTTTATAATCATTCTTGAATGGTTAATGTGGAAAATTAATCTCATCGCTTTGTGGATACAGTAGACAGTATGTACGCACAAATGATGATATAATTTCTTTAATGGTTAAATAGTATGGAACCGGTTGATAAATTAATTATAAATAATAATAATAATGTGATATACATTATTTATTTCTACTATACGCATCATTAAACCCATCCAAATAAATTAATGTTGAATAACAAATTACACCATGACGTGGAGATGGTAAGCCGTACGTACGCATGCGTGGTGATATTATTATTCGTAGGATAGATAAAATGATGAATATTGTTATCCCATTTTTATGATAACATCTCAGTATATTTATGATACTATATTTATTTCTTTGGAATTGAAACAACATTAAAAAAAGAAGTAGAAGAAGAAAAGAACTTTGAAATAGGTGATAAAACAATTACCTCTTCTTCAAGTGTCTACTTTTGATTTGCACAAAATGACTCCTTAAGTTGGTTTTATGACCAATGTGTTGACTGAATGATAAAGTTAGGTAATTTGGTAGGATATTTTTGTAGGGTTTTACTGATCCAAAGGGATTTTTATGTGTGAATAAAAGAGAAGGAGAAGTTCCCTTTTATAGGAGAGGTGAGTGGCACTTTTGGAAAGTCTTGAAATATTATTTTATTATTAATTGATTTTCGAATTATAATTGCTCATAAGTGATATATTTAAAGCTTAAGATTATTAGGGGTATAAATATCTCAAAAAATAGGTTTTAGACATGTTTATGTCATAAAATTAACCTTATCTTTTAGTTTTAACCCTTAGTAAAATAAGTTAACTCTTACCATGTCTTCTTGTATTTTTATACTATATAGTTAATATAGTTACTATAAAATTAAAAGAGAACCTCAAATGAACCATTAGTGTCATTTTTAACACTATCTAAGTCAGTTGGATGAATATTAGATTTTTATGACCATTATATCATTTAATAAAATAGAGTTTGTTTTATAAACTTATTTATGTCAATTTTGACCCTATTTAGTAATTGATTTTTGTTAGTCATAAAAACTTGATTACTTTGAAAACAAGTGTTAAATCATTCATAAAATTTAATATTAATCCATTAAATTAGTGTATGGAATGAAATATTTCAAAAAATATTTATTTTAATATTTATAATATCATTTATTTGATTCTTTTATTTATAAGGTAATCATCGCATCATCATTGGGTCGTAAATAAATTTATTTATTTAACGTCTAAAAATTATAAATAAAATACCATTATTTAGGAAATATTTTTATATTTCTAATGAATATTTATAGTCAAATATATTAGTTATATAATCCTACATTAAAATTTTTTTCATAAAAATATACATGTTTATGTTATATTTTTCTTTACTTTAAATTAATTATTATAACATGTCATTATCACACCCAAGTGGCTTGCGAATGCAAAAAATTCAGACTAAGGATTTTTTTGGTCACCCATGAATCATCCAATAATATTATGACATGTTTTAGGGTAGTTTTATATTATTATAATATTATTTTTACCTTTATTTACCTAATTTACCTTTTAACCATGGTAAATAAAAGTAATTAATGATTTTATTATTCATAATGCCAAAAAATAAAAGATACCTATTTAAATAATTTGGACCTTATAATTCCAAATATGGAATAAATTTTTTCAAATTCAAAACACAGAAGTTTTATTAATTAATTTAAAATTTATTTCTTTTGTTAAAACAAAAAAGAGAGTTTTTAAGAAGTAAAAACTATCAAAAGATTGATATGTATTTATGTCTCATTTAAATGTAAAATTTCTTCAAATGATAAAAATTGGATTAAATGATAAAAAAATAATACAATTAAACTTTAAAACCAATTAAAAATACAATAAAACTATATAAATAATTTAGATAAAAAAGAATTTTTGAATTAAAATGTAGTATTTTCACTATTCATTAAAATAAGAAGGTTATTAGAAAAACACAAAATTTTTAACCAAACTAATTTTTTATGTCCTATTTCTAAATAAGAAGTTTATTTTTTCAAATTGATTATATAAAAGTGTCAAATATTGGATTTAAAAGAAGTTCACCCTTAAAAGGTGGTAAAACTGCATTTTTGAAAAATACTTATTTTATCTGAAAAATTGAATTTGTTCTTATATTATATCTAAGAGACACATAATATGAATGTTAAAATTATATGGAATATATATAAAATTAAAAATGTGGTTAATACTATTCATAATAGCTTCTTAATCATCTAGTTTGATAGGTTGCAGTGTGCTCGAACTCGGCGTTGCGTGTAGTGAAAGCTGTTGAATTATTTTAAAAGAAGCATACTGTGGAAGCTTGGAGTGTTACATTATCACATAATTGAATAAATTTAATCCACATAATTTGAAAATTTGGGTTTGGTAACTAAGGTTGGATTATTCAAAATCCCTTTATTGCAATCCCACATCGGAAAAATTGTCGATAAAAATTCCACTTTAAAATAAAGAAAAGTAAGTAATAAGGTTACGATAGACAACACATACAAGGGTTCCATGTAGGAAAACATGTACATGAAATAAAATGTAACCATGAAGTTATGATGGAGAGTGATAGGGAACATTATTAGGTGAAATTTAACAACTAGAAATCTATAAATCAGTGATGATCCAAGGGACCATTTGATTCATCGCAAAATAAAGTACTAAGAAAACATTTTTGGTTTTATGATTCTTTACCTATCGCTGAAGAATTAATTTACTTAATAGACTAATAACACAAGGAAGAATACTTAATTGATATGTAGAGTTTCATTCTTTAACTAATTCCTACCACAAGCACATCTTTCTCTTCAAAAGATAATAAAACTAAAAAATATTCCATTTATCTTAATCATATAATGTTAAAAATATAAAAATATACTATTTAAATAAATTAAACTATGTTATAATAACTAGGGACTTAATGTAGGCTAGTGGTAGGTGATAAATAATTATCACACTTCAGTTGTGGGTTCGATCCCTGCAGTCTTGTCTAACGCGGCAAGTTGTTGCCCAACCCATGCGTTTTACTTTTTATAAAACTATATTATTATAACATTCCAAAAATAATCTTAAGAAACGTTAAATAATAATATACAAAGTTAAATTTAATCCATTATAACCGTTAGAGTTATACAAAATACTTCTATCCAAACTCTGTCTAAAAGGTCTCTAAATTTCCAAAATCAATAGGAACATTAGATTATAAAAACAATGAAATGTTGCTATTGTTGTCACATACTGAATATATGATTACCATTATCATATTAAATCCTTAATGAAAGAAAAAATTACTAAAATAAAATACTTATATATATCACATTCTTCTTATAACCAGAATATAATTCTTTAATCCAAAAACACAAATATATTAATTATTCCACTTTGTCTCTAGTAACAACATAAGATTAACCTTGATCCATTTTCTTATTTTGAGACTTATTTAATTGATGTTTTGGACAATTATTACCATAATTTACTATATATTTACAATTATGGAATTGCACAACTTCTTTCTTTTCCTTACAATCACATGCCTGATGACCTTTTTCTCCACATTTGTAACAAACTCCCATTCCTTTCAGGAAAGTAGTAGGGTGTTTCTTCCCACAATTATCACATAAGGGAAAATATTTCTTTCCCTTTTACCCTTTATATTTCTATTTCTACACCAATATCTTCTTATCTTTCTTTAATTTAATGTCTTAATACATAGAGAATTCCTTTTACATCTTGATTGCACATGGGACTATATCTTTGTACAATGAGAAAGATTGTGAGACTGGTGCCCATCGAAGTAATGGTTTTAACCCATCAAATAATCTATCAATATTACATCTTGGGTTACATATATAGTATGCAACATTCCCCACTATCCTTGTGAAGTTATTCTCATACTTTTCAATATTATCATCCTCCTTTTTCCTCAGATTCAGAAATTGCCTTTCCATATTAAGTCACTATTCACAAGGAAACTATTTATCTAGGAAAAGTTCTTTAAACTCCATCCATTCCATATTTTATACTTCTTCATCCTCCTTTATGTTTTTAATTAATGACCACCATTGATCCACATCTTCGTGTTTTCTCTAAGGAACTTATCCATTGCTCATCCATACATGGATTTGTAGTCCCATTGAATGTTGGAGTTTTTTTATCTCATTAAGAGTTCTAAAATTGATCCTCTATGTTTCGGATCAATGTGATTCATATGGATAAGGTTGTCATTAAAAACCTGATTTAGCTATCCCCGTATGATAATAATATGTTCAACACCAGTTGCATCTCTAGCTCCGCTATAATTATCTTATGTTGGAAGGAATTCCCTAAATGGATTATGTGCATTGATACAGTTTCCATTTATTCCACTAGGATCCATTTCTAAAAAATGGAATACACTAGATTAGGTTATGAATCATAATTAATAATTCCAAAATAGTAAAATATTCAACAAAAATTAAAAATACTTTATGAATATATAATGTATAATCATAAATATGATTCCTTTGAGGACATATTTACTTAAAAATCCTTCATATTGGTTTGTAAATAAAATATAAATTATTTTAATCATATCCCCTAGGAGTGTCAAACCAGGTACGTAGTAAGGCCCGTTGTCATGTACCAGGTTACCCCGAGTCAAGCCCGGAATACCTCTTAGAAGTTTTCACCCCTAGGCACATCTATACCAGAACCATGTGCACTTATAGTATCCAGACATGGATGTATTTCTTGGAATATCCATGTAATCTCTACTTTACCAAAATTATAGGGGGTTATTTTATACTTATCCTCAAAGTTTATCTTAGGGTTATGATCCTTAATATAAGTTTTATAAATCTATTTCTAATGGTGGTGCTAAACTTCCTTTGATACCAACTGTAATGCCCCAACCCCATTCACCTAGATACAATGAATTATTTTAATAAATTGGAAATATTACAAGGAATCAAGTCTCGAAGGACTGATCAATTTATCAGTCTTGGAAAATAGATAACATGCATGAACATTACATTAAAATATATAACATAAAATAAAACATATATAAACCATTGAAAATGCCATTATTCCAATAACTTAACCTTGTATATCAATCATAAAACACTTCTTGCAATCCTGGTAAAATAAAACATAAGAAAGGGGTGAGGTCAGATGCTCAGTAAGGATAAAGAATATAGCGAAAGCTATCACAAATAAGCACAAACTTTTAAGGCAAGGTACAAAACTAAAACACAAGTTTTTTAAAACATTATCTTCTGCATAATATAGAAGTAATAGATAAAATAATTCCATTTAAACATTCACATGGATATTCTACTAATTGAATAATCACATTTAAAATCAATAACTAATCTCATAACGAGGGAATTCATAGTGTCAAACATCATAACCACTACGTCAAGGCCTCATGTCAAGACCATACACAAATATTCTGTCAAGGCCTTATGCCAAGACACTATTTTGTCTCATGAGAACTACCGATGCATCAAGGGGTTATAGCAAGCCCCACCCATCACTTTCTAATTCCAATGGATTCCTCATATGAAAAGGTTGAAACATAACATAATAATTCGTATTAAAACTAGCATACGAAATGCTAATACCTTAACCATAAAACATGAATGGTATAAAAACAACACATCCACAGTCAAACATATCACAAAACCATAAATACAATATGGAATATTGTATCATAATAAATCAACCTCAAACAAGCATAAAATCCAATAAAGGATATTGACGTAAATGAAAATAATTTAAATTTTTTTTAAAACAATTTGAATGAAATATACCTTTTTTACTTTAAATCATTTAAAAGCCATGAAAATTTTAAAATAAAACATTTCTTTTGAAAATATCCTTGTAAACTTGTAAGGGAAGCTTCAAAATGGTAAGGCTATATAACAACGAAAAATAGTCACTCTCGCCGTATAAGTTAAAAAACATTCTTTCCTTAATTTTTCAAAAAGGTTATAGAGTACCTCATTTGGAAAACAATGGAAAGATTCCTTTATATACATTTTTGTAAAAAGTAAAACATGGGTAAAAATGACTTTAAATAATTTTTGATATTATTTTGAATTATATTTTAATAAACATGTATATGGATGATAAGGATGTCCCAGTATATACTTACATATAAGAAATCTCAGATATTAAAGAGATTGTGAAAATAACCCTTACCATCTACTTTCCTTTAATTGCGGGTGTCTTAACCTCCTATATAATTATTAAAGTATGTTTTTAAATTTCAAAATAACCGTGTCCATATTTATGATATCATATATGATCCTTTTATATGTTCGTTGAAAATTTTAACATAGAAATTAATTTAACATATAATTGTTAATCTTATGACATGATGTGTAGTATAAAATGAACGAAACACAAAACAAGTAATAAACAGGTTTAATTATATATTTAATTATTATTTCCATGAAATTTGAAAACACTACTGGAAGAGGACTACACAAAGTGTACAAAAGTACATGATGTGTACTTTTCTTATGAATGTGTCCAAAACACACACCTTAGATATATACATGTCACATGCCATGGGCATGTTTGAGGTACATGGTGTGTATTGGGAATCCATGATGTGTAACCTTATATTGCACGACATGAAATTATTTGTGTCACGTATCTGATACTGGACATGCTTCGAACACCCTGTGTACTCATCCATGAGACAACGGGGACTACATGTGATGTATTGTGGTTACACAACATGTATTTCTTCATGCTGTGTGATATTCTGTCTAGTTGTATATTCCATTCAAATATATTTAGATCTTATATTCCATTTTTCATATTTGACCTAATAAAATAGATATTGGTGAGAAATCATAATACACAACGTGTATATTGGAAGTATACAATGTATACTCCATTTTTTTCTAGGAAGAGCCTTTGGTATCTATAGATGGCGTGAATCAAATGCTTCTTATTTTTTAATCATTAACCAATTTCTGGTTATGTTACCTAGAATGGAAAAAGAGAAGAGATATCAACATCAGATATTAAATTGAATTGATATAATTAAAATAAAACGCTAACACATTTAATCAATCAATGAAAAATACCCAAAAAGTATAGCCAGAGGAAAGACCTCTGACCATTTATTAAAATAAAAGAAAAGATCCGGAAATAAGCATCAAAAACCCAGAACAACCATTACATATCCACAAAATCACACCCATCACCACCTCCATGAAGAATAGATTCTTCCGCAGTCTCCGATTCCCACTCCGAGATTTTATAGTGCTTCAAAACTTTAGCATACTTCCTTCTTAGGTTCAACCTCTCCAGAGAGAGAAATTCAGAAGAAGATTTCATATTCCTGACAGTAGCTCTAGTAGACATTGGCTTTGGAAAGTGGGAGTAGTCCTTCCTCATCATTCCTCACACAGAAGCAATCTTATTTTCCTAGTTCACCGATAGCATCTTATTCCCCCCTTGGAAAATGTTCCTATATGAAGGCTTGTCACCATCATTTTCTTTCTCATTTTCAGCAAGATCCCCCCATTGTCCATGAATCTGCATCTCTTGATACTTCACTAACCGGTCCCCCTGAAACTAGCGATTCGTGTCAATCATAGCCAAACAATGGGGGTACTCCACCACTTTCTGATCATCATTTATCCCCTATTTACCTACTGCATCATCCTCCTGTGCTTCATTTTTCCTGTTGTCAACACCATAAACTGGAGACGCCTCATCCAGAGTCACATTTCCTAACCCTTGGAATTGGTTACCCGTGGGAACAGTTATCAACACACCTCTATCAGTATTACCCTGACCACTGCATTTGTCAGCAAAGGCCTCTGCCGCTCCCACAATTATATTAGCTTCAATAGAACCTAGCTCCTTCACTGCAGGGGACCGCCTGTGATCCTTACCTGTAGCCAATGTACACCCCTTCCTGCCTTTTCCCATACCACCACTGCCGCTCCCCCTACTTTGAATATCCACACCAGGATCAGTCCAGCTAATGAAAACAGATGTAAGAACAGCCTTCTCCTGCAGAGCAGAGGACTCTGGCTCCTGTCGAGGATCAACAATCATCAACTCACCAGAAGGGCTTGCCACACCACCACCAGCAGCACCCCCGGGAACAATTTATTTTGGAAAATTCCCCAATTTCAGATCCTGTCTAAAACTATTTAACACAATAGACACCAAGGGATTTGAAGGATTCCCTATATATTTTTCATAAGACATTGAATCCCGAAGACCATAACTAGTATTCATTCCAGTGTCATCCACATCGTACATCTTGTGCTATGTCCTCATATTCGGTCCTAGTGGCCTCCTACTCTTGATTCCAAAATGACATCTCAAGCATGAGTGTCCCAATCTTTTTCAGTTTGAGCAGTAATCCAACCAGGATTCATAAATAATAGCTTTCTTCCATCTGAATTCCTCCCAAACTGAGATCCAAACCCATTTCATCAGAGGTCGAGAAATATCCACCTCAAAACAGCATCGAGGATTGATTGGGTGATTCAAAGTAAACGTACACACATCAGAACATAAGAAGCAACTAACCATGTTTCCAATAATACGAATAATCGCTGGATTTTGAAAGGTTAAAGGGAGATGGGGAAAACTTACCCAGACCGAAAGGGAAGTAGGATCATAGTTCATACAGAAGTCAATCGTCCACCAAAAGAGGAAAAATTTGCACCCATTACATTTCTGGGGAGCACTGGACCATGCACTAACCAGATCTTCTTCATAAGCAAATCAGATCATGAAATGACGATTATCAAGAAGACCGACAACTGCGCGATCTCGCAAGTCCCATTTACCAAATAAAAACTGATCATAATAATCCACTGACGGGCTTCGGGAGTTGAATCGAGCCACTAGGGTCAGGCCTAGGTGCCTCGTCACTTTAGAGAACTCCGACACTGATATAGAAAGATGAGGATTTCCAAGATGAAGATCAGGCACCTTCGGATTTTTCACAATCGTCGGAAACTACGAAATCATTGAGTCCTAGAACGAGAGATCCTAATTGTATGCATTGTTTGTGGTTGATCATAACCACGTTCTTGTCAAAGGAGAAATAACTCTTAGTGATCTCTTAAAGGATTGATACTGGAGAAAGAGAGAATTTAGTCTATGGATTGAGTAAGTATCTCTCTCTCTCTCTCTCAATATTTTGTGTACACCAAAATTTATTTAAGAAAGATTCATAATTAGATATTTATTATGGCAGGTTTAGGGTTGGAAAATTGCACACAAAACCCTTACCAAATTTAATATTCTTATTTGACCCCATTTCTATTAATAATAATAATATTTTTTTTAATTTCTTGACATGTTAAATTCTTTAAGAATAAATAAATTTAATTTATTTCTAATTGGACTGATATGATCAGTCGACTTTCCCTCATCAACATTTATTGATCCTTGAATAGTGACTATTTAATTAAATAAATTTCACTTCATTATTGCACAATAAATATAATAAATATTATATTTTATAAAGTTGAAAACTAATATTTATTATTATCATTTAACTCACTTATTCTTTCTAATAATATTGTGATTAAATTATGGTGATTAAACAAACTGAATAAATATTATTTAATCTAACTTGTTAAATGCGTTACTTGAATTTAACTGAGATTGTGGGTACACTAAGTGTATGAAACTCAAGGATTATTTCTTAGTGGCATTAGTCATAACTGGCCAAATTTCAAGGTTAACATCTGACAATATGCTAATTATTCCCTAGAGAAAGAAGTTAATGTCACAATGACATCCAAACTCCTACGAATGATTACCATGTAATATTATCACATTACAATGACATCTATAATAAAGTAGGTTTAATTATAGTTCCATTAACCTATATTATATATTTATATTTTTTTGACTTTCTAGTAATGAACTAGCCCACCAAACACCCTATCCATTGATTTATCTAGGTCGTTCTATTCCATCAAAGGGACTGAGATATCAACTTCCATCATAGGAATGAAGAGATAAATCCTTTCTCACATTATCCATTAACGCAATATCACTCATGAGGTACACAACATATCCAAACTCACTAAAAACACATGTCATCCTAGTTTTTATCTATACATGTAATTATGTGAGTAATGATATCCATTAATGATGATATTTAATTCTATAGATCAATACATGCCCACATATAAGAACATCCAATGACACATGGAAATGTTGATTTCCTATTAATTAGTATTTTTTAATAACTATATATCTTAGAGAATACCAAGGAAGAACACCATGTGAAGGTGTATCAATATTATATGAGCTTCCTACCACTAATATCCTATATCATATATTTCCTATTAGATAATATCATCCCAGTATAGAAAAGGGTTAAAGAATAATGTCGTTGCACCTCTAGATCCTCATTAAAGTGGGGAACTGCTATGCCCTCTCAGCACGACCTATATTCTATATCATGATGTTATAAGTAAACACATTTAATAATAAAACATGTAATCAAGTACCTAGAAATTTGGTTCTTGGGCACCAACTCCAATAAAACATACTATCAAGGCCTTATTCCAAGACATCATAAATAATTGGGTAGGAATACAACAAATACCCAAACTACATTCTCTCATGAGACCTATCAATTGATCCAGGGGAAATAAAAGGTCCTTCCCATAACTTAATATATCCAATTAATTCATAATATGAAATAAATGAATAAAAATTCAATATATAATACACATACACATTCATATTGAAAAACTACCATATGAATTTTTTACATTTTACCCAGTAATCACTAGAGAAACATGATAACTATCCATCTAGAGTAATACTTTGTATGGTATCATTAGAGTATATACCCATTAAATCACAATATTAATTAAAGTGTGTTGATATATGTCATGACCCAACCTAATGGGACCTGAACCACGACTACCCCAAGACTGCCTCCAATAGGCCGGGGGCTAGCGACCAATGAACAGTAGGCATATCACACATATGGGATGAATTATCCAAATGTACCTATATAAAAATGAACACATATGTAATCACATACAATGATTAAATGAAAAACAACTGAAACCAATGCATGCATACATTTATGATCCCATAAATAGATTACATCCGTAAAGTACTGAATGCGATAGAGGATCCAAATACAAGACCAACCAAAATCTATAGAGAGTACATGTGGTTATAGGGTGTGGAATATGATCTAATACATCCACCTAGAACATTCATCATTATTTCAAGCTTAGGATATGCTCCACCATATCCCTGTCCTTTTAGGACACCATCAAATGGACCGTTGTCTGCATAAGACATGACACATGTGGGAAGAGCCCATGCTGGGATGAGTATAATGATACCCAGTAGGAAACTTTGAAAACACTAAACACTAAGCATAAATAATAGTCAACTCATAACAAGGGTATAATAATTAATGAATAAATAAAAACCCAGATATACTTAGAAAGGACATTGTGCCTCCCAGCGGTAACAACCAAACTACCAACCATAAGATTTTTCTTGAAGCAATGATCATTCTTGGATAATATGCTCCAAAATACATGATATCAATGGATAATCTCATCCAAGAGGTCATGATCTTTGGGAATCACAAAATAAATCTCACTGGCCTCTAGAGACCTTTATAATCACATTGGGGATCACACCCAGGAATGTTGGGGGACACCACAAACCCAATCTAGATAAACCTACTATGTAGAGGATCATACTCAAATGATACCATAGAACCTACTAAAATGTACTTTTAGATAGAGGATTAACACCTTGATCAAGGAGGTCATTCTAATTCCACAAACCCCACCTAGGGTATAAGAATAAACGATAGAGGATCACACTCTGTTCTCACGGAGGGACACCAAAAAATCCATCTAAGACTCATCCTATAGAGGGGATCACAGTCAAGTGATGTGGATGTAATTTCGCACTATGAACTCATGGGTATGGACCAAGGGAACACACTCAATTGATACTGGTTTAAAATGAAGAAGTGAAGGGCTCCAAATAAACTCAAAGGGGGTACACACTGTGCCCTGAGGGTGCATGATGTGTCCAATGAACCTACGGTCTTCCCATGTGGTGTTTCCTCACACGACATGTAAATCTATATACACATGGTGTATAGGAATAGTACATGGCATGTAGAGATCACTTGAAATGTTTCCCGTGTGGTCTTCCCATGCTCGTTTATTGCTGTCTGTGACCATGTACCAACCTGTGTACACCTTGCCATGCCCATCCTGTCCATGTCCATGTTCATATATTTTAGATTTTCTATGCTTGTGTATAACCCAAGATACATGTTGATCTAAAAATATGGTTCACAGAGTGTGTGATTGAGGTCACATAGCTTGTTATCTTTTTCTCTCCACAGAAACCCTATCACCGTATAGGGGGTCCCACACGACGTGTAATTCCATATTACATTCCATGTCATCCAGTATTTAAAGATCCTACTAGTTCCTCTTAAAAATAATAAATGCTACCTAAATCACTATAAAATAATAGATCTAGGGTCTTCCAACATTACCTTCATTGGATATTGGGATTCCAAAATTTGAATCCACTCGGGAAACACCCACACATGCCATTTATAGCCGCACCATTGTATTTGGGTTGAACGCAAAACACCAATCCATTTTGACCCACCTCCGATCATCCTCCATCATCACCGCACCTTGATCACACCCTTGATCATGAACCACAACCATAGTATTGATCCGTTGTGCCAAATAACAGTCAAAGAATGATCAAATATTGGGTATTCATCAAACCTCTGGCCAATGAAAATACCAACAATGAATGTGTGAAGAAACTGGGGATAAATTCAAAAACCATAAGACGCGAGGAAGTAATTTCATCCTTTTTTCATTCTTCTTTGATCCTTTATCATAGATCTAGACAATCGAAGAGGAAAGGATCAATGAACAATTTAATCAACCGTAAATAAATCAATTGTTGATGTGCAAATAAATTCTTATTCATGGAATTGATCCAAGTTCAACATGAGATATGGAATAGGATGAAATCACAAATAAAAAACATCCTATATAGAGTTTGGATCGATCAATGATGAAGAATGGTTCTATATTTCCATCATTGGTGAGATCTACAAAAATCTGTTGGATTAAAATCCTTGATCCGATCTGATCTAATATTGACTGCCAACAATCCTCCAAAACTCATCTCCAATGGCTCCTACCAATACCTAAGGTATGAGGATTAACCTAGGGTTTAGGTATAACCATGTTTAAATAGAGGTAATATGTCACTGTATCAATTAAAGTTAAAATAATCCAATTAATTAATTTATTTTCTTAATTTTGTGTATACAAAAACATTTTCACAAAAGATCGATTACAACAAAGGTTATATTATGCCTATGTTAAAAACCATATTCTGAACTCAATAGTATCCTTATATTTCTGATTTGGTCCCTTTTTTGGAAGTTATTCTACCTTTTTAGGTAAATTGGACATGCGTGATATTTAATATATTTAATATATTTCAAAAATTAATTCTGGGCTCACTGGGCATTGAAATCTCACACCATCTCAATTCCTATCTCCAAGAATAATCCATATAATATTCCAAAGTAAAACATGGGAAAATTATAGTCGTTATATTCTACCCCCTTAGTTATTTTTATGTTGAAAATAGAAAAACCTACTAAAACAATGAGGTTACTAGGCTCGCATCTAGGACTCTCGGTCCTAGGTTCTCTCCTATTGATTCCCATGCCTCCACCAGACACGTACCAAGGGAATTGATCTCCTATGAAGGATCCTATCATACTGATCCTAGATCACCCCTAGGTACTCAGTAAATGTAGCTCCATCCCCAATGTCCATATTTCCCTAGTTGATAACATGTGATAGGTCAGGCTTGTACCTCCTCAACTACAACATGTAGAAGATGTGATGTACTTGGTCCAACTGTGCTAGTAGAGCTAAGCGGTATGCCACCTTGCCAACTCTGAACTGCATTTGGAAAGGTCTAATTAGTCTTGGAGATAAAATTACACCTCATAAAAATCTCCACAATCCACATCGAGGTGAGACACTAAAGAACATATGGTCTCCCTCGTCGAACTCCAGAGGCCTCTATCATCAGTCTATATAAGAATTCTAATGATTCTGTGTAGTCCTCATAAGCTCTTGGATGATTTTCACATTCTCTCTTGTGGTTCACACCAAATTTGGGCCCATGAGTGATAAATCACCTATATTAGTCCAAAAAAGTGGTGAACTATAGGGTCACCTGTACAAGGCCTCAAATGGTTCCATAACTATGGTGGTTGTTATACACAATCTCTACCAAGGGTAGGAGGTCCTCCAAACTATGGACAAAATCTAACATCCAAGATCATAGAAGGTTCTCCAAGACCAGAATGGTTCACTCAGTCTGGCTGTCAGTCTAGGGATGAAATTATATGCTCAAACACAATTGAGTAGTCTCCTGTAATCCTCTTCATAATCATGATTTGAAGTGAGAACCATAGTCTAAAATGATCTTCAATGGAACTCCATGGATCCAGACTATCTTCCATATATAAAAGAGTCCTAAGTTCTCTACTGAACTCTTCTCTCAAATGATTTGAAAGTGGAATGAATTAGTGAGATTGTCTATGATAACCCAGATGGTATTGTTTCCTCTAGATGTACGTGGTGACCCATCATGAAGTCCATAGATATCCCATCCCACTTCCACTCTGGAACCTCAAGGGGTTGAACTAAACACATTGGAACCTGGTTCTTAGACTTCACTTACTAACAAGTGAGGCATCAAGAGACAAAATCTACAAAAAAAAATCTTTATTTATAGCCACTAAAACTAACATCAAAGGTCCTAGTACATATTTTACACACCAGGATGTACTTTAAAATGGGATGTACGAAACTCCCTCCTCCCATCCTCTCACAACATAAATGGTACCATCATCCATCATTTTAAAATGATAGTGTACCCCCCACCTTTAGATTATCCATCAGCAGTACGTCTAGTGGATATTTGAGCATGTAAGATATCAAATTCAACATCTCTATGCTGAGATTCCCTAACACACTGTAAAAGTGGTGGGGTAACAACCATAGAATAAAGAAATAAAACCCATCCTTGTTCACTATGGAAAACTAATTTGAGGCTAACTAGTATGACACCTCATCCAACAACTAAGAATGAGATTTCTTATTGAGAGTATCTTCCACCATGTCCCCCTTCCAAAAAGTATATACAATTTCAAAGTCATTTCTGGGAGTAACTCTATCCATTGACTCTATATAAATTTATGATCCTTCTAACAGAAGATATACATGGGAATCTTGTGGTTAGATTATATGATAAACTACTTTTCAGAACACTACTCACTCGACACCCTCCTCTAGCAATCTCAAGATGAGAGCACTATCAATATCTTCCTCAACTCCTGAAAACTCTATTGGAACCTTTCTATACTCATGAAAGGTTTACCATTTATGGTAAAAGATATCAAGGGTGATTCTACTCTAGATAAATTGGGTACAAACCACTGAAAGTGTCCTACCAACCCAAGAAAATTCTGCACCTCAGTAACACTATTTCATGGTTCCCAATATGGCACTACCTCAACCTTAACTAGGTCCACAACAACCCCTACATCTAATATGACATGTCCTAAGAAGTGGACCTCTAGAATTAAAAATTGATACTTGAAGAGCTTCCCATAATTCTTATTCTCTTGGAGTGTGTCCAATACCATCCTAAAGTGTCTTACATACTCCTCCCCAGTTGCCGAGTACACTAGGATATCATCGATTAAGACCACAAAAAACCGATCTAAGAAGGGATAAAAGATCATGTTCATGAGTCCCATGAACATTTCTAGGGAATTAATCATACCAAAGTGAATCACTAAGTACTCATAGTGACCATATAATCATCAGAATTCCATATTCATAATAACCTTATCCCGTACTTGAAACTGATGATAGCCAAATATGAGATCAATCTTCAAGAACAATTGTGCCCCTCTAAACTGATCAAAGAGGTCGTTAATCCTTGGTAGGTGTACTTATTCTTCATAGTCACCTGGTTCACAAGATAGTAATCCATATATAGCCTCAGGATCCTACCCAACTTCTTAGAAAATAACACTAGGGCTACCCAGGGGAAAACACTAGGTCTCACAAATCCCTTATCATAAAAGTCCTCTAATTACACCCTCAGCTCACAAAGCTCTTCGAGAGGAATATAATATGCTGGTTCAAATATCCAGGCCCTCCAAGGGTGTAATTAAATGTAGAAGTCTAGATATCGATATGTAGGTCAACCTATAACATCCTCAGGAAAGATTTCCCCATACCCCGTTACCACCACATGGAACTTGTAACCCATGGAATCCACCACTCCAAGATTCGTGCTAGCCAACTGCTAAGTAATCGACTACAATCTCATATGTCTAATCCCATAATTCTCCACTAGGTATTCCTTTTCACCCATCAAGGAAAAATTCATCCCATCACTATGGACACACCAAAAACTCCACCTAAAATAGTTAATCTAGGCATGAACTATGGATAGCTGGTCCATACCTATGATGAATTCATAAGGCCTCATCACTACTAAAATGATATCCCATAAAAATACATCACCTCAAAGAGTCATATCGCACTATCGGTGGAAGTGTGTAATCATCGAGTCACCTCTTGTTGGAGTCTCCAAGATTAAGGATCGAGCCAAAGGATCATTCAGAATATCCAAGTATTATACCAGAGAAGTGGAAAGAAAGGAATTAGTCTCACCAATTTCTATCAATACTGTATATAAGGTAGAAAAGAGACAAATTGTACCTTGTATCATTCTTGGATCCTTAGGGTGATAGGCCTACATAGACTGCATCTATCCTTGTCCTTGACCACCATCTCCCTGAGCTCGGAGTGGACCACATGGTGGTGGTGGTAATAGGTCAAACCTCCAACAACCTCCTAATGCTCTATCGACCCCTCTTCCATGTCCACTACCCTAAAGACCACCCATATCTTTCCTCTATCTTTGCCTTGATGATCCCTCAACTGTCTTCCGATCACTTTGATGACGGGTCAGACAACATCCAATGCAAGATGTACCCAACCATCATAAGAGAAACACCACCCCACCCTTGGATGAATCGATCAATTCTAAGAGCCCTGCACCAGTGATACCCTCTCTTGGGATCATCTCGTAAAGTATCTGTCATGCTCAAATCCCAATGATTTCCATAGACTACCTACCACTGAGGTCTCAACTCTGAGGTTCCCACAACTAGAACCCATTATCAATGCCTAGACTTCCTGGATGATCTCCACCACCAATACCCACTCAAACACCCCAACATAGGTGGGAATGTAGAGATATATCACTAAATCCATGATATCTTGGCATAATCCATACTCAATGGTCTGAGCTCAGAAGAATAGATCTCACACCATATCAATGGAGTATCATGTTAGATCAGTAAACTTACTATATACTAAACCATAGTCATACTACCCTGCTGTAGATGCAAAAATCTACTGGATGCACACTTATTGTAATGTGGATAGAAAGAAATACTTCCTGAAGAGGTGCTTGAAGTTTGACCAGGAGAGGTATTTCTCGTCGTGTGATTGAGTAACTGAACACCACCATTACCCAAAACATCCCTAAAGAAGACTCATTTAAAGTACTTTCATATGATATGTAGGGGTCCTCAAATGGTGGAAAAATTGAGTGACTTCCTTTAACTAGTCCTCAGCCACCTGGGGGGTCTGGATCACCTTGAAACCTGGTGGTTTACTACCTATAGAATCAACGCAGCACACTCAGCCTATGGGCATCCTCTGTTGGCACTACCAATGCTAACTACTACTCAAAGGGTGGTGGTATATCTTGTAGACCAAATGGGGGTACTATCCACAATACATTTCCCTGTACTAAAGACCCATCACTCAAAAAATCGTCCTCATGATCACACAGTGGAATCTTGTATGGATTCCTTCATAGAGGCATCTTAAAATAAACAAGATGTACAACTGTTAAAGTGTATATCTGGGGAGATGAATCAAAAATTACATGGAAACCACAACAAAATCATATATGATGCAAGCACGCATTTTTTTCACTATAACCAATTTATACATGTGCTAAGTCCAAATTTTGGGGATCAGAGTTAGGGTTTATGGACACATTGGCCACCACACCAACAATGGAGTCCCTGAACTAAAAGACAAACTCAAAACACTTAACATTATTACTATAGAACCCAAAAAAATCTCACTAACTCTGTTTCTAAGGTAGAACCTCCTTTAATACTAATAAATCATGACTCAACCCAATAGAACCCAAACTGTGACTACCATAAGCCTATATTCTATAGGAAAGGGGTCAGAAACCAGTACTGAGTAAGAATATCACACACATGGGAGGAATTTTCCCAATGTTCCAATTTAAGAACAAAAATTTCTAATCCTATATAATTATGAAATTTATAATAACTAAAACCAATGCATGAATACATATATTTTCCCACAAATAGAGTACGACAATAAAGTACTGAAACAAATAAAGGGGTAAAATACAAACCCAAAAAAATGGATAGAGAGTCCAACCTGCTCAGAGGGTGAGGACTACGATCAAATTCAACCACCTAGAAAAAAAATTGTCCTTTCAAGCTCAATCTATGCTCCACGAGATCCCTATCCTCCTAGGACACTATCAAATGTTCCTTTGTTTACTTAAGACATGAAACATGTGGGAAGATCCCATGTAGGGGTGAGTCTAATAATACCAAGAAGGAAACCCCAAAAACACTAAACATGAAACATCATTAATAGTTATCTCATAACATGGATATAGAAATGAATACAAAAATAAAAACCCAGATATACATAGAAAGGACACCATGCCTCCTGGAGGTCAAAACCAAACTACTAGGAATAGGATTCTAGTCGAAGCAATGTTTGTTCTAGGGGAATATTCCCTATGAGACATACTACAACTTAATACTATTATCCAAGAGTTCAGGATCATTGTGCCCTACCCATGAAATCTCACTTCTCTCTGAAGTCCTCAATACTCAGATAGAGGATCACACTCAGGACCATTGGGGGACACCACAAACAAAATCTGGATCAACCCACTATGTAGGGGATAAAAAACCAATGATACTATAAACCCTAAAAAAATAGATTGATAGATGGAGGATTAAAAACTTTCTTAAGGAGATCATGCTGATTCCACAAACCCCACCTAGTTTATACGAAGAGATGATAAAGGATCAGACTTTGGTCTCATAGAGGGACACCACAAACTCTAGTTGAGACTCATCCTCCAGTGGGGATCACAATATAGAGATGTGGATGTAATGACAAACTAGAACCTTGAGGGGATAGACCAAGGGAAAAAATCAACTGATATTGATCCAAATTTAAGAAATGAAGGGCTTTAAACACCCTCAAAGGGGGTACACAGTGTGTACTATGGGTAAACTGTGTGTCTTACCAACCAATGGTCTTCCCATGTGGTGATGCTTCACACAAAATGTAATTATCCCTATACCCAATGTGTAGAAATAGTACATGATGTGTAGAGATCACTCAAAACCTTGACCATTGCATCTATCCATGCATGTGTACTGCTGACCGTGCCCATGTACCAAACCGTGTACACCAGCCCATGTCTGTGTACACCAATTCATGTCTATGTTAGTGTACTTTGGCCTATCTATGCCCATGTATCCTTTGGGATTCACGCCAAGCCACCAACACTGTTCATAAGGCATGCTATATTTTTTTATTTGTAGAAACCCTAGTGCCACATAGTGGGTCCCACACAACATGTAATTCGAGATTACATGTCATGTAATTTGGGATTTCAAGATTTCATTGGTTCCTCTTCTATATCATCGCTACCACATAACTCATAAAAAAATCATAGATCTGAGTTTTTACAACCTTCCCATCGCCATTGATCGAGAATCTAGGCTTTGAATCTTATAAATAAATAACCACACACACCATCCATAGCCACACTTTCAAATCCGGGATGAACGAGAACCATCAATCTATTACAATATTCCTTTGATTGTCCACCTTCATAATCACACCTCGATCACACCTTCTATCTTAAAATTCACTATGGTACTAGTCCATTGTACTGAATAATGACCATACAATGATCATATACCAGGTATTCATCGAACAGTTGGTAAAAAAAAATACCAATGAAAAAAATTAAAAGAAATGGGGGAGAAATCCATAATCCAAAAAATGCACGGAATGAACCTCAACCTTTATTAATTTTTCCTTTATCTGTTGTAATATATTTGGATGAATGAAGATGAAAAGATAAACAAATAATTTGATCGACCATAAATAAATCAACCATCGACGCATGAATCAATTATTGTTCATGGAATTGATCCACGTTCAACAAGGGATAAGGAATGGGATTAAATCCTTCATAAAAAACATATTACCTAGAGTTTAGATTAATTTTTTATGAAGAACTATTCTGAATTTCCATCATTGGTGAGATCCACAAAAATCCATTATCACACGATCCTTGATCCAATATGATCCGACGTCATCTTCCAATTACCCTTCAATGGATCCTCTAAAATATATCCTCCCAATACCTAGTTTATATGTATAACCCTAAATTTTAGGTATAACCATGTTTAATTATAGGAATAAGGTCACTCCATTAATGAATAATAAAATAATAAAATAAATTATTTAATTTTATTAATTTCATTCATGTGAAAACTTTTTCCAAAATATTCGATGCCAACAAAGGTTATGTTATGAATAGGGTAAAAACCACATTATAAACTAAAATGTGCCCTCAAATTTTTGATATGACCCCCATTCAGGATCTATTTCACTTTTTTAGGAAAACTATGCATGCGTGATATTTAATATATTTCAAAAATTTATTCCAGGCTCACTGGGTCTCAGAATCTTATGTTTTATTAGTATCTAGCTTCAAGAATAATATATATAACATTATAAATTAATACATTGAAAAATAAGAGTCATTAATATATATATGAAAATAATTTTAAAAGATCTCTAGAACATTTTTTTGAGGAAAATTCACTTTTCATTTTGAAATTACTTATTTAAGATCTAAAATTTTCAAGAATATTAGGGAAAAAAATTTTCTTTGAAAAAAAACATGATGAATTGTAAAGTAATATTCAAGTAAAATAATATTTATGGGGGAAGAAAAAGTCGTTCGTGTGTTAAATGTTAAAAAAATATTCCATTCACTCCTTCGGTAAAAATTCCCTCATTTAGAAAATGATAAGAAGATTCCTTTCAATTTTTTTGTAGAAATTTAAAAATGGGTAAAAATGAATTTAATAAAAAAATTGAGAATATTAAAAACATTCTTGAAAGAACATTAAATTCAATATGGACATGAAAGAAAAATATTTTATAAAAAATAGAAAAACAAGGTCGGTTTTCATTAAAAATATTCTTTCAAACTTTTGAGCACTTAGAGGGAGAAAAATGAAAGGATAACTTTTAATATCTTGAAATAATAAAAGGGGAATAAAATAAATTTGTTTTAAGATTAAAAGGTTCATATAATTCCTCCATTAAAAACATAAACATAAATAATCCTAAATGATGATAAGATAGTTAAATAAACTCTTACCTTAGGTGTAACTTGCTTCTTATGTTATTTTAACCTCATGTAGAATAAATTTAAATTTATTATACTTATGTACTAGAATCATATTCATACTTGTAATACCATTAATGTTTTTATCATAAAATCTTGTCATATATTTAATAAAAATATTTAATTATCACCGTCATTTCATGTGTTAATTGCTTCCATTTACATGTATGTTTTGATTTGGAAGTTATGGTCCTTGCTTATTGATCATGGTTCCATAATCTTTAGAATTTTAATCCTGATATAAATATCATAAATATTAGTTATATACATATTTTTAATCATTAATTAATGGTAGAGATGAAAAATAAATCACATCACTTTGTGAATGTGGTAGTCCATACACACACACGAGCGTCGTTATGATTTTTTAGTGGGTGGAAGGCTAAGATGGTGAATGATAGCTTATTTTTATAGAATCATAACTAGGTCATAAATATTAGATATATTCCTTAGTTACCAACATATAACCATCCATGTAAATTGGTGATATAAAATGAATTACACCATTATGTAGAGATTGTAGGTTATACATACACATGAGGGATTATTTCATTTTCTATAGGATGGAAGGTAGGTAAAAATGATTGTCCCATATTCATAATAAAAACTTAATATATTGGTGATACTAGATTAATTATGTTAGGATGGGTATAATATATTTATAGTAAGTATAAGAATAAAAAAACTTTGAAAGAGTTGGTAAATATGATTATCTCTTCTTTGAGGGTAATCTTTTGGCCTATACCTTAAACCTTATAAATTGTTATTTTGATGTGATCAGAGCCTCTCAGTATTGTGGAGGAAGGTTGTGAAGATATTTGGAAAAGACTTTGTAGAGATAAGTATATCAAGAAGTGTAAATAATAGAGGATAAGTTTTTCCCTTTTATAAGTGATGGAAATGATACACTTATAATTACTTAAAATATTTAAAAATAATATATATCATAATCATCTCAAGTGTCACCAAATGACTATAATTTTAAAATTTGGACATGTTTAGGTCTAAATACATTGAACTATAGTAACACATTTTTTATCCTTTAAGGGTTATAAATTTACTTTTACGGTGACAAGTGCCTCACAAATGGTCCATGAATGACATTTTGGACCATTTACCAGAACACATATCCTCTTTCAATATTTTTTTTTATTTTAAATCATTTAGTAAAATATTGTTTATTATAAAATATAATTAAAGTAATTCTTGAGATTATTCATTTAATTTTACTTTAAATACATAAAGACAATAATGTAATTCAAATATAAATATATTTACCATATTTTAAAATTACTTATGAAATTCATTTCATACCAAAATTCATCCAGAATTTATTAATTTTAATATCTTTAAAATCATTTACCTTGATTTTATACTACTTGAATAAGTAGTGTATTAGTGTTGTGTAAGTGTTTAAGGTAATTATATCATCGATAAAAATTAAAAATAAATTACTATCATAAAAATAATTTATTTATGTTTAAAATAACTTTTTATATTCATTTATAACTTATTTTTATCCCAATGAAAATATATAAGAGAAATTAAAATCAAGAAGGTGAAATTTTGTATTTATCCTTTCCTTAAAATAATTTAAATGTCACAATCAAAGTCATGTTGTAATAAATTGAAATATTTTCAAATATAGGTTTTATTTAGTTGAAAAAACTCACAAGATATGATAAATTCAAGTGTTATGGAGATTTTTAAGCCTTATATCACAATTTTAACCATGTTTTACCTGTTTTACCCTAACCGAGGTGAAAAATATTTTCCACAATTATTATTTATAATGAAAAAATAAAAGAGAAATATTTACTAAATTTTAAAATAATGATTCCAAATATAGAATTAATTTTTTAGGATTCAATTTCTAGAAGTGGAATAAATAAATATTATATTAAATTCGTAAAGCTTAATGAAAAATAGTTTTTAGAAAAAATAATTTTTAAGCATAAAAAAGAACTGATACCAAAATAAAATAAAATATTTATTTTTATGGAATTTTTTAGATTATTTTTAATAAAATTTGTCTTATGTTATTTAAAATTAAATCCAAAAATGGATGGGACTTTAAAATTACTTGATTTAAAGAAAATAAATTACAATTTTACAAAAAAATATATTTTTTCACTCGTCACCGAAAGATAAATATTTTAAAAAATTATAAAAAAATCACCCTAACATAATATTAAATTTTTTATTACAAAAATTATTTTCATTCCCAAAAATAATTTTTTTAAAAATTTTATAAAATAATTATAATTTTTGGGCACAAAATGAAATGAAAACCATTTTTGATGAAAACATATTTTGGAAGCATAAAACGACTTTACTAAAAAATTGAGTATATATTTATTATTCATTAATAAATACATTTTTATTATATAAAACAATATACATAGATTTTATAATTTTTTTATTCTTATTCATACTACCAATTTAACGTCTTGGTTATAATGGTCACATTTAAATAATAATATCTTTATGGTATATCGTAGTTCGCTTAAAGATCCATGTTTCATGTTAGGCAAGCCATTAAGAAAAGTATTATTTAAAACCAAATTTTTAGGTTTCCACAATCTTTAATATTGATAAATTTAATTATCCACTCTAATTAAGTTATATTTACATAATTACGCTTCCTTAAAAATGATATCACTATAATATAAATATAAAATATTACTCATTAATTAGTATAACATGTTCATGTTTGGTTCTGTTCAACCATGTACATGAACGATGCAATATAGTATTCATAATATCCATCATGGATGAGTATAAAAAATAAAGGATGGTAATATATGATATTAAATAGTAATTTATGCACTAATTATAGTTCTGTAAGGATGACACAAAAATGAGTGATCATTATAATGTAACTCATTGTTATCGCAACAGTTATCATAAACATGATTTTGATAATTAAATTATTTAAAAATATAATTTTAAATTACATAAAATGAACGTGGTACTATATAAATCATTAAAAAAATGATTCCACATTATTGACTAATCTTCGATTAAAGGGATTGTTATCAGAGAATGATCATTGAAAGAACCATACTGAAATTAATAAAAAACAATCAAAACTACTAGAATATGATGAAGTAAATAAATTAAAACTAACTAATATATATATAATAAATTGTTATAACTGAATAGTATAAAATATAAAAAATATGTTTAATGTTCTGAAATAAGTTCTTTTCAGTTAATGTTCAAGGTCATCCAGTGCACTCCCATCGACCCCTACTCTTAAGTTAGGGTTTTGATAACTATTAGTCCTACCCACTGTTAGGGTGGGGGGGGGGGGTGAGGTGGTGTGAGCTCATCCCTCCTCATCCACCACATGGGTTCATTTCATTTATAGGACCCCATTTTCTTCCTCTTTTCATATTGATTTAATTATTTAATAAAGTATGATCCATGTACAATGAATCTCCTTCTCTTTCGATATCTTATTATGATATTATGGAAGAATAATAATTTCTATGATTCTCCTTGATAGTATTATTTAACCACCAGTGTCCCTATATCGATGATTTTGATAGGATCCTCAATGAATCTTGGGGTCTTTAGAAGCATGTAGTGGTGGGTTTTCTTAATTATTAGAACAACCTCATTTGATTCAATGATGAATATGAATTTATTACTATGTTTTATGGAGATCCTCGCATCTTCAATTTGATTCATTACTTTTTCTTTAGAAGGAATTTTGATTTATATATGAAATGTGACTCACCTTTAATAGAGATTTAGATCAAACATCATAGTTTCCCCTCCCATTTTAAAATTTAGAGATCCTAAAAATGGTAAGAAATCAGATTAGTTAATATCATTACAAAAATAAGAGGACCCAAATCTTGAGTCACTATAATGACCCATGAATTTGGGTATTGATTGATATTTGAAATCCCCCCATTAATTTTTTTTATTTAAATATAAGGTCAATATATGCATAAGCAACGAGTTATATTCGAAACTAAGTTTGAGTTCCATCATCACTGTTCACAAGGAGTATATTCATGATAGAGTTTTTATAAGATCAGTGGTGTCCCCCAGTTAGGTATCATATAGGGAATCTTGAAAGATACCTCTTTATTTTAGGGAGAAGACACTAATATAAGTAGTGATGTAATTGAATATCTAAATATTTTTGGCTATATGATTGATGGAAACAATATCTATATGGTTCCCACTAATACATTTAAAAGTAAATATGTTTAAGATAATAAGGTCATGGAGGACCCAAAGAAATATATGAATTCTATAGGAAATGATTTTTTGAACATAGAGAAATCATCTCCTGTAGAAAAATCCCAATCCAGGGGCATTAAGACATTTAACCTAGGATCATTGAAACATGCTTCAAATTTTGTAATAGCCACTAGCGAAAAATATCCTACAACTAAGGGTGGACCTACAAATTATAAGTATTGTCCCAGTTTTTCTATTTAGATCTTATCTTTTGTTAAGAATTGTGTAGATAGGGTTTTGGGTTGGTTATTAGAGATTAATAATAGTTAGTTATTATTTTTTAGAATAATTAATCTAGAATTGAAACTTAGAACAATTTTGAAACAATGGATGATGAGGTGTTGAACTCAGTTGAGGGATGGAACAATATAGAGGAATTTCAAGAAGGGGAAAAATCAGGGTGGAATCATGGATGATAATGATTTTGAGAAAGAAATCAATACCCATACATTCTCTTCTGAGAACCAGGAATAGATTCTAGTAGAGGAATATTTTTGGTCCACTACCAAGAAAGGTAAAAAATTAGTGGTTTAATCTAATGTATTTACCAATTCAATTAATAGGCCATAGGAAGAAAATGATTATTTATCATCACTCGTGACTATAGTCACAAGATCAATTATCAAAGGTCTTTATAATCTAAATTAGTTCCTTGAATTCACTAAATCTGCAGTATAGGAACTGAAAGTGCAATTAGACCAAAAGAGTACTAGCCCTAATACTTTTAATGGGGTCTCATAAAAGTTAGAATAAGGGTATAAATCATTTCCCTAGAATTTATCTATGATAATGAAGTCTTACCACCAACAATTTATCAAGGATTCTCATGAATAATATGTTGTATCCTATGTTGAAACTAAATTGACTCAAGAGGAGTGGATGATTTTTTATAGGAGAAATGTACTCGGGAACTTGATGAACTTTGTAAGCAGTGGTTTGGATCAAAACTTGATTATATTTTTTAAGAAGTTGAAAATGGAAATTTCCCTATTTATGATCACTTGGAGGTTATGGAATTTATCACCTATGACATTGGATATAGTCTTTAGATTCATCCTGTAAATGATATAAGGATAATTTTCTATAAATATTAGAGTTTTTAATCTAGATAAAAGAGTAATGAGGTTTTTAATATACCTCTCACATGTGTTTTTATAGAGGGATGTGTGGTTCCAATTCTCATTTTTATGTATCCATTTTTGGTTCTTTTGTGGGGGTTCCCACTAATCCCATTAAAGGGGTTTTCATGAAAATAAAAAAAATAGGTTTGATAAGGTTCTAGAATAAGTTATTAATATAGAAAAGTTTATTATAAATGGTGTTAAATCACATTTTTAGGATCCATGAGTGAAGGTAAGAGTATTATCTCCCAATATTTCTTATTACTTGATATTATCAACACCTATACTTCCATTGGGAGAATATTTATACAATATAAATATAAATCCCCATTTATTTTCTCCCTCAATATTATTTTTGGGGATATCAATGTATTTTCCCAATTCCCATTCTTTGATTCATAATTCATCCGAAATAAAATTTATAAGGGCAATTTTATTTTCCTTTTCTTTTTTTGTTTGTAATATTCATCCTCCATGTCTACATTATTTATATTGTTTCAATAACATCATTATCTCTACTTCTATAATTGATTAAGGTCTCATTCAAAGTGTTTTTTCTTATTTAAAAAGTTGTGAAATAAATATTTTTATCTCTCCACAATTAGGATCCTTGATTGACAACATTCTCCCATTATTTCCTTTAGTTTTATTGAGGAAGATTAATTTTCAAGTTTTCATGATTATTCAAAGTATTTTAGATTTAATTTCGGATTATTTTTTAAAAATCCATTTATTTATAAATTATCTTTTTTTAAAATAGTTTATCAAAATCTAAAATATATTTTAATCTTATTTTCTAGAAAATTTTATAATTTTATTCAAAAGAGTTTTTCATCTATGTCAATATCCTTTAATGTTTCTTATATTTCAATGGAGATATGTTTTAATGGAATCATACACTTTATTTATCTTGATGGATGTTTTTGTTTGTTTAATATTATTATGAAACACATTTAATTATCATGGTTTGATTATGATTTAATGGATATATTATTGTTTTCATGTTCATATAGAAGACATATTTATGGAATATAATTAGGTGATGGATTAGACTATAATTATATAGTCATCTAATTCATTTGGTAAAGATTATATCTCATGATATTTTATGTTATATTACTTGGGATTTTATACCAGTCCATTATGTTATTGAATATTTTCATACACTATGTGATGATGGTTTTGGAAGAGAGTTTTGACATAGGATATTATTATTTTTACATATGTTATTGAAAAATTCATATGCCTTATTTCTTATAATATGATGAAATCCTTATATAAGAATTCATGTTTGTGTGTTATAATTTATATTTCATTGGGTATTATTTATATAAATTCATATACCATGTTTATTTTCTCATACCCACATATGCATCTTATTATCACTTGTGATTTTCATTATGACCACCTATATTAATTTTATTGATATATCTTATTTTTTACTAGTTAATAATACAATTATATTTTTATTTGATTTATGGATAATCCAATATTTTGATTGTGTTATGTGGAAACACTTACATGACTTGAAATCCTAAAATACGAGTCCTGAATTCAGAGAGGAATAAAGGTCCTAATACATGGGATGAAGGCCCAAAGTCATAGGCCCCAAATTATAATAGATCCTCCCACCATGCTACTGTCTACCTATGCTAACCTTTACCCTAAAGTTTCTTCTGTAGCCTACCTCTTGTTCTATGGGTATCCTATGCCCACATACTTTGTAGGTGTCTTACCTTACACTTTCTTTAACTCTATTGGTCAAAATGTTCTTCATTATTTTCCTATAGGCCCAATATATTGATGTATAGGAGGTCCTATGGTTATAAATACTTTTCATGGCCCAAAATACCATTTTTTATGAATATTAATGTTGATATTGTATTCATAATGAAAGTGTTTTTGACTTCAATCCCACCATGAGTGAATAAGAGATAATTGATGGTGGCTACTAATTTAAACAACCTAAATGTAATTATGTTTTATGATTAAAATATTTAATTCTAGTTTAAATTTATAATAAAGACCCAAGACATTTTAAGAAGCCATCCAAGTGTGATTCTATGATTTATTACTAAAATAATTGTTTTAGAACACATGGTTAAAGATTTATAAAAGTTTTGTTTGAATATTGGAAGGTTTTGTAGTGTAATTTCATGAAAATAATCTTTATTGAGTTTATATACTGAAAGTTTGATTGAGAATGGTGTTGGGGTGTTTAATAATGTTTGGTAAATTCCCAGAGGCGACTTGAGATGTTTATGAGTAGTTGAGAATGTATGGGGTCACTTTAAAAAAATCCCCAAAGTCATTTTGAATCTTTTTTCCAATATATTAAGTATTTTTGAGTGCTTTCATAAGTATTTTAGATATATCATAAGACTTTTATTGAAATCATATGCCCTTGACTTGCATCGTAAGTCTTTAGAGAATATTTTGTGAATTTGAAAAAATATAAGTCATTGAAAGACCCATCACAAGTATTTCGTGATGTGAGTTTTTTAATGTGATATGATTGTAATACTTTATCCTCAAGGGTAATCCTTTAGTAATTTAATTCCTTCATAACATAAATCTTTGTTAATCAATGTAAGCATCTCTAAGGAACATATGAATTTTATAGGATATGTCATTGAATAATTATGACATGTTGTACCTAGTACAATGTAAGTCTCCTAAAATTAAAAATTTTTGGTAATGAATCGGATTATTCCCAATTTTATTTTCAGAAAATTTTTATGAAAATTCCAAGAACATACACTAAGACAGTGTGGGATTCTAAGGCTTGGTGTGCCAGGAATGGTCTGTCAAAAAATGTTAAGTTGTTAAATAGTGCAAATGAGAATTTTTCCTAAAAAAGTGGAATAAATCTTAAATAGGTCGTCAGATCAAAAATATAATGGCACCATTACATTCAGAATGGCGGGTTTACCCCAGGAGTGACTTAACTTTAGTCGGCATGAAACTCTTGTGAGAAAACCTGAAAATTACATAACTGTAAATAAAATAATTAAAATAATTTATGTTATTTTTCAAATAATTATAACTCATGTATGGTGACTTGGATTGAAAATTAAAGATCACCATTGAGTTTATAATGGGGTGTTTTCCTTAGGTGGAGACTGACATTGGTCGGTGCAGGTCAACTGTGGAAATTAGTTTTTGCGACATGACTATAAATAAAATAACTAAATAAAGATTATTTTATTTCAAAGTCCTATAACTCACAAACAATAACTCAGATTGGAAATACGAGAGTACTGTTGACCTACCGAGGGTGTGTTTTCCTTAGGCAGGGCCTAACCGTGACCTGTGGAGGTCAAGGGTAAAAGTTAATTTTTGGGCATTTTAAAGAAATATAAAATAAACTTAAGAAAGTTTATTTTGTCCAAAAAAATGTTTCGCTACAATGCAACGTCAAGCCAACTATTTCATTTCATAAATGAAATATCGTAATGATGCTGCAACTCAAGTGTAACATAAATTCTATTTCATTTCATAAATGAAACAACATAATGATGCGACGACTGAGTGTAAAAAAAACGCTGAAATGCGTTTCTCTCCATTAAGTTGATTAATAGAGATACAGGATTAGGGGAGGATCTTGGAGTTTGTTTTAAAGCCTTGGAGAAAATTCATTGGTGAACGACGAGCGACGACGAACAACGAACAATGATGGATCAACAGACAGATTTTGATCAGACGTCGGAGGATTGATGAACAATGAATGTAGGATTCACCCTTCATTAGAGATCGATTGAAACCTAGGTAGGGGATTATTTCTAAGTGATTATTTTTCCATGTTCTTCCCTTATAAACAAAAAATATGGATCAACTCGCTAACAAGTTGATCCACTAGTCTGTTGTTCTTTCAGGTTTGGGAACTCTATTGCGGGGATTTAAGAAAGGGTATTATAACGTAGTGATTGTTCTAAGTTCTTCCCCTTACACTAACATAATGAAAAAAGGTCAATGGAAAAGGAAAATGTTCATTGACTTGATTATTCATGGTGATCTCTCTCTCCCACCTCACGTTCTTCACTGAAAAACCCATGTGGTCACATCATATTCTTTCTGGGAGGTTTTGAACGTGGTCAGACCCCCAGGTCGATGGAAAGATGTCTTTGTTCACACAGAAGTGGAGGCGGCGACCTGAGGATCATAGCGAGACTTATGGATCAGAAAAAATACCACCAGAGTGAGTCTGGTGGCCCACTGAAGCACCTACCGGTGGTGGCACACAGAGGTGGCCAAGTACAGGAGGAGGCATGCTGTAGTGGAAAAGGTGGCCTGTGACATCTGCCGTGGTCGATGATTAGAGGCCGCCGACAGTTCAACAAATGTGGCTGGAGGCTGCTGTCCTACTGGACCATGGTGGAAACCTGCGACAATGGCCGTAGGTGGGATATGGTTCCCACCATGTCTTGTGCGGAGAAGACTAACCCGCTCTAGCGGGTTGGGTTGGTAAGGCGGGCTAGCCTCAGGCTAGCTAGTGGGCTCTCACAGTGGGCCGAGTAAGACCCGGGCTGGGTCGAGGAGACCTAGGTCAAGCTGGAAGACCCTGGTTCAGGTTGGGTCAGTTCGGTTCGACCTAGTCGGATCAGAGTCAGACCCCACCAACCCCTTTTCACTAAAACACCCATAACTTCTAAACCACATGTCCAATTTATGATCCATTTATGGCATTGGGACTCTCATGATAGGGTGTTCCTTTTGATATAATCTAAGTGGGTTTTTGTAGAAGTTGTGATATGACTAATGGTTTGAGGAGTATATACTCCTAGAATCAAGCGTGATATTAACGGTAATCCTACGACTGATTGTGATAAGGAGATGTGACGAGCGGGTCTAGGTGTCCTAGTTAGTTTAAGTGATGAGTGGGTCTATGTTCCCCAACATGACTAAGTGATAAGTGGGTCTAGGTACCCTAGCAGGGCTAAGTGACGAGTGGGTCTAGGTTCCCCAGCAGGCCTAAGTAACGAGCAGGAGCGGGTCTAGGTGCTGCGACAGTCCTAAGTGACTCATCGGGGATGAGTGTCTCGATAGTAAAAGGTGTTCAACATTTACAAAGGATAGTCTTGATTTTCATACTCTAGATTCATACCTTTGTGATATGACTCTAGTGACTCTCTTGACCGTACTTCTTAGAGGATAAAATTAATGTACCTCTTTGGGAGTCTTCTTTGTTTATTGATTTGTGGTATAACTTTGTGGTTGGGAGTCCCTACCGAGTAATGTTTTACTCACACCTATATGGGCTTCACCCACACGTGTTTGTCTTGTGCAGAAGATCAACTCTTTGATGGAGTACTTGGTGGAATGGGGACAAGTGGTTCTTAGAGTGACCTGACAGACAAGATGTGCTTCTGTGACTTCAGACAGATATTACCGCACCTACCCTCTAGGTAGGATTTTCTATAGAGGAGTTCCATAGACTTGTACTTTTACATTTTTTGTTTTTGTTGGAATTGTATTCTGGCCCTGTTTACCTTTAGTTTTATACTATCATACCTTGTGTTTTTTTACTTAGTGTATTCACCTTCCAACATCTATGGCTTGGAGTTGTGTGCGTGTGTACATATACCTAGGAAAATGCCTCCCGTTTGTTTGGGATATGTCCACTCGGTGCTAGTTGCTAGCCCCTGTCCTATGGGAGGAGGGCTTGGGGTAGTCACGGGATAGGCCATGGGGGATGGGTTGTGACTGAGTGGTATCAAAGGTGGTAGGTTCTACCTTATGGACTAGGAGTATGTGGTTTTTTTGGGGCAACTATGTTGAATGTTTCGAGTTTGAATTTCTGACTCAGGGAGTACAGTCTTGGTGTAGTGGATGATGTATCCATACACCAAGACCCTGAATTATACTTTCTGACTTGGTATGTAAAAACACTAGTTACAGGAAAAAATGAAGGTACATGAATTTTATATAAATGGGTTGAGTTTTCCATGTCCTTCTTGAGTCAGATCAGTTGGTATACACAATTGATTGTGGTATATCTTGTTTTTTTCAAGATGATTCCACATAGTCATCCAACCAGTATTCCACCACATGATCTTGAGGATGATCTGCTGGGTGACAAGATGGGTACAGGGGTTCGTAACAAAGATAGAACCACCAGTTGGTGTACCGGATATACCACCACCAATGGAGTATCACATAGTACTCGTAGTACCAATGGGTGAGATGAACGAGTTGAGCGCACTTCATGAGTGTCAGTGACGGAGACCCCTCAGGTTCCGAGGTGAGATTGACTCACATGCGGCTAAGAAATGGATTGAGGTGGTGACTGAGTTTTCTATCTAGTTAGAACACCATTAGATTAGATGGAAGTCCTGGATATGAGCCTTATATGTGGCTTAGTAGGGAGATGGTGGGGTTTTAGATTACTCGATCTTACGATGAGGTGAATATTTTGTAGATAGACCTTGAAAACCTTTCTTAGAGAAGGGGATATCTCCATAAAATCTAAGGGATATGTGTTCCCAAGTTCTTCTGCAACTTCGGTAGGATGACATGTTGGTAGCTAAGTATTCATCAAGGCGTACCAACCATTCCAGGTACTCGATGAATATGACATGATCAGTTCTTTAGGGATCAGAACTTCGAGCAAGGTGTGTTTAGGGACATCCAATCCATAACTATTCCTCTATGAATTCCTACTTATGCTAGGGTTATAGAGAGAACCTTTGTGGTTGAAATTCCTTTGGCTGAGCAGATACAACCAGCGGGTGACAGTAATGGGTAAGCAGGAAGCTGATGCTAGTCTCTGAGACTTGGATATGTGAGACATTCCAAGAATAGGTCCCAAAAAATGGGATCTATAGATCAGGGATCATATGTGAGTCTAGTTGGCCTAGAAATAGGCAATACTTTTCAAAAGATGATTGGGGACATATCGCTAGAGATTTTCCAGCCCGTCGTGCTGACAGTGAAATGGTGGATGGGCCCCCAGGGCAGAGACAATGATAGGAACATATGAACATGTTGGGTGGAAGATGTGGTAGAGGGGTTGGGAGAGTATCAGAAGGTGGTATACATTTCGACAGGTTACCACCACCACCCCCACATGGTCCACACGAGGCTTAAGGAGCTGGAGGATAGGGGAAGGGGCAGTTGCATGCAGTCAAGACATATGAACTAAGGGATCTAGGAATGATTCAAGGTACAATATATGTCTATTATTAGCTACTGTATTAATATAAATAGGTTCTAATAATTCTTCTTGTCATGAATCTTGTTTGAGAACTAGAGTTTCCTGTTAAACCGCTGAATTGACCCTTAATTCTGGAGATACCTATGTGAGGAGACTCGATGATCACACATATGCCGATGGTGTGATATGACCCTTGAGGCAAGATTTTCGGTTGGAACTTCTTGGTGGTAGCATTGAGGCCTTACAATGATAGTTTGTGTATGGACTTGTCATCCACAGTTCATGATTAGATTTACTATTTTTGGAAAAAAGGGTGTGGTATGTGCACAATAATGGAATTGGGTTTTCCTTGGTTGGAAAGAAAGGGAACCCATGAAGAAGGGGATAGAATCATGCATGAGAGGGTTAAAACAATCACCATTTAGTTGGATAGCTTGACCCTCGATGTAGTGGATGAGGTGAGTCATCCGTTTCTTAGAGTGGTGGACGCGTATGAGGACATATTTCTGGAAGATGTTCCAGGACTACCTCCTTGTAGGAAGGGAAAATTTTGTATTGACCTATACCCCGGGATGACACCAATATCTACACCGTAATATCGGATGGCTCTTGTAGAGCTTCATTAATTTAGGGTACAGTTGGAGGACTTGAAGAGGAAGGGCTTCATGAGATCTTGTATTTCACTATGGCCATCCCCAGTATTGTTTTCCAAGAAGTCAGATGGGAGCTTGAGGTTATCTGTGGACTTTTGATGCCCAAATCATGTGACCGTGAAGAATAAGTATCCACTACCTAGGATAAATGATCTATTAGATCAGTTAAAGGGAGTGAGATGGTTCTAGGTAGTTCAGACCACATGAGTAGAACTATGAGACCCACGAACTTGAGTTGGCAGTAGTAGTCTTCACATTAAATATGTGACGACACTACCTTATAGGAGAATGGTTTATCGTCTACTATAACAACAAGAGTCTTAAGTATATATTCTCTCAAGAGGATTTGAACTTGAGATAGAGACAATGTTTGGAGTTCCTCTAGGAATATGACTTCTAAATAGTCTATACTCCTCGTAAGGGAAATGTGGTAACTGATTCTCTCAGCAGGATATCCAATTCGTAGTTGTTGAACAAGGAAACAAAGAAGTTTTCCTCATTACAATTATCCTTCATGGATAGGAATGATGCAACTTACCTCTATTTGGTGGTTGTTACCCCCCAATCTTAATGTTATTCAGTGATTCACAACTCATTGATACCGATTATGAGTCTTTGAGTTCTCATTTGTCCATAGGGAATACCCCTGATGGATATTTGAATGGTAGGGAGCATGTTGTTCCTTTAGAGGATGCATAGTAGTAATAGTGGATACATAGATTGACAAGATGCATTAGGATATTCATGTGGGTGTCAAGACGGACACCGGGATGACAGAATAGGTTGAAGATGGGCTTAGCTATTGATATAAAAGCTTAGCACTTCTTTAATCAGCTTCTTGGTTTGTAAACACACCTTGTCGAGCCCATGTTCTTGGAAGGGGTTTATCTTTTCTTCCCTGGGGTTCCAAGAAGGGAGTGAGAAAGGATATCGATGAACTTTGTGATTTGTTTACCAAATACTTCCAGGGGACATGGTACCATTTGGGTGATCATTGACCAACTAACGAAGTTGGTTACTTCTTAGATTTTTAGAAACAGATCCCTTTAGAGAGATTGGGATGCCTCTATGTGTAGGAGATAGTTTGAATCCAAAGACTCCCATTGATGATATTCTTAGATCAAGATAAATGCTTTACATCCTGGTTGTGGTAGAGATTTTAGGAGACATATGGGTCCCAGCTGAACTTTACTACATTTTCCACCTGTAGATAGATGACTAGACGGAGCAAACCATTCAGGTCCTAGAGGATATGTTATGTTCTTGCTTCCTCAATTTTGGCCGTAGTTGGGAGGATCAATTAACTCTGGTAAAGTTTTCATAAAACAAAAACTTCTACTCTACCATTGGTATGAAACTGTTCAAGGCCTTTTATAGGTGAATTTGTAGGTCGTCACTTTGTTGGACTGACCCTGAAGAGCCAGTGCTCATGGGTCCATAGTTGGTCCAGGAAATTACAAAGAAGGTTTAGGTCATCTAGGAGTGGATAAATACTACACAGAGCCATCATAAATCCTATGCTGATTGTCAATGGAGACCCTTGGAGTTCTATGAGGGAGACCATGTGTGTCTTTAGGTCTCTCCTTGATGTGGGATGTAGAGATTTGGACAGGGAAACAAGTTATCTATGTGGTTCATCAGACCTTTTCTGGTATTTCATAGTGTGGGGGAGGCGGAATGCCTCTTGGATCTACCTCTGTAGTTAGAGTGGTTGTAAGACTCCCTCCATGTATCCCAGCTGAGGAGATATGTGCATTAGCCATCACATGTCATTGAATGGGGTGAGTTGGAAATTGACAATGGGGAAAAGTTTTTGAAGTTTCTGATGGAGATTGGGGATCAATCGGAGAGAACACTCCATGGGAAATTGATTCCTCTAGTGCACATTTTGTGGAAGCACAGAAATTTCTAAGAGAGCATGTGGGAGTGGGAGGATCAAGTTCGTGCTCGTACCCTCATTTTTGGGAATCCCTTGGTTTTTATTTTATGAACATAAAGCTTTAAGGTGGGGAGAATGTAATGACTCAATTTTTTCTTGATTTTATTTCTAAAAAATTTCTGGGAAAATTCTAAGATCATATGCTAAGACAACATGATATTCTGAGGCCAAGTGTGCCTGAAATGGTCCCTCGAAAAATGTTATGTTTTTTAAATAGAATGTATGAGTGGTTTTACTAAAAAATTGGAATAAATCTTAAACATTTACCTAGATCATAAATTCGGGGGCACCATTGCATTTAGGATTGTAGGTTTACCATAGGAGTGAATTAACTTTAGTTAGTGCATGCCTCTAGTGAGAAAATATGAAAATGGAATTAATTTAAATAAAATAATTAAATAAAATAATTTTATTTTTCAAATCCTTATTACTCATGAATGGTGATAAGATTTAAAATCCAAGACCACTGTTGAGTTCATAATGGGGTTTTTTCCTTAGCTGAAGCCTAACATTGGCCGACATGGGTCAACTGTGGAATCTAGTTTTTGGAACATGATCATAAATAAAATAATTAAATAAATATTATTTTATTTCCAAATCCAATTACTCACAAACCTTAACATGGATTGGAAATTTGAGACTACCATTTATCTCATGAGGGTGTGTTTTTCTTTGGTGAGGCCTAAAATCAACAGGAGCGAGTCGATGGTAAAAGTTAATTTTTGGGTATTTTAAAGAGAAATAAAATAAACTTAAGAAAGTTTATTTTGTTCAATTTTTTTTTCTGCAATGCAGCATCGATCCATCTATTTGATTTTATAAACAAAACAGTGTAACGACACTGCAACTTAAGAATAACAAAAATGATGTTTCATTTCATAAATGAAACAGTGTAACAACGCAATGACTCAACGTAATAGAAATGTTGAAACACATTTCCTCCATTAAGTTGATTAATAGAGATACGATATCAGGGGAGGATCATGGAGTTTTCTATGAATCCTTGGAGAAAATTCATTGGTGAATGATGAGCATCGATGAATGAAGAACAATGACTGATCAATAAATGGATTCAGATCAGATGTCGACCGATTGATGAATGATGAACGTAGGATTCACCCTTCATCAGTGATCGATGAAAACCCATTTAGGGGTTTATTTCTATGTAATTACCTATTCTCATTATTCCCTTATAAATGACAAGCACGGATCAACTCACTAACAAGTTGATCCGCGGTTCAGTCATTCTTGAGGATTTTGTAACTCTATTGTGGGGATTGAAGAAAGGGGATTATAATGTAGTGATTGTTTGAAGTTATTCCCCTTTTAGTAACACAAAAAATAAAGGCCAATGAACAAGGTTGAAGTTTGTTTCCTTTGGTTTTCATGGTGATCTCTCTCTCCCTCCTCTAATTCTTCTTCGATTAACCCCTATGGTTGCGTTGGATTTTTTCTAGGAGGTTCCGAACAAGGTCGGGATCCCAGATATAGGGAAAGATGTCTTAGAGCACATAAAAGTGGCGACAACGACTCGAGGATCACAGCGGGAATTTTGGATTATAAAATGGACCACCGGAGCGAGTCTGGTGGCCTGCAACATCACACTGCGGTGGTGAAGGTGGACCATGTCATCCACCACGAGCAATGATCAGAGGCCACCGAGAGGCGTCCAACGACGGTTCAGCAGGCGCAGCTAGAGGACGCAGTCCTACTGGACCGTGGGGGTGACCCGTGGTGCCTGCCATGTCCTAGTCAGAGAAGACCCTACTGATACAATGGGCTAGGTTGGTTAGGCGGACCGACCTCAGGCTAGGTCCAGTGCCTCAGGCTGGGCCAGCGTAGCGAGTCGCGTCAACCCGCCGAGTCGGGTCGGTCCGACTGAGTCAGACCAAACCTGGACCAAAATGACCGCTTTTCACTAAAACACTTATAAATTCTAAACCGCATGTCTGATTAATGAGATGTTTATGGAGTTGGGACCCTTGTGATGAGGAGGTTCTTTTTAATATACTTTAAGTGGGTTTTTGTGGAATTTGATATATGACCGATGGATTGAGGAGTAGATTATTCCGGAATCAAGTGTGCTACGACCGAGAATCCTATGTATGGCTGTGAAGAGGAGGCTGTGAAGAGAAGGTCTAGGTGCTCCAACAAGCCTATGTGATGAATGGGTTTTGGTTCCCTAGTAGGCCTTAGTGATGAGTAGGTCTAGGTTCCCCTACAGGCCTAAGTGATGAGCATGTATAGGTGCCCTGGCAGGCCTAAGTGACACATCGAGGATGAGTGTCATAACTGTATAAGGTGTTCAGAGTTTATAAATGATTGTGTTATTTTTTATAATTTAGATTCTTACTTGTGTTAATGGACTCTAGTGGCTCTATTGAAAATACTTCTTAGAGGATACACTTTGTGTACCTATTTGGTAGTCTTCTTTGTTTATTTCTTTGTAGTATACCATTATGGTTTGGGGTCCCTACCAAGTAATGTTTTACTCATCCCTGCACAGGCTTCACCCACACATGTTGTGTCTTGTGTAGAAGATCGATTCTTTAACGGAGTCCTTGGTGGATCGGGGCCAGGTGGTGCTTAGAGTTACCCGATAGATGAGATGTGCTTTGGAAACTTCATACAGTTGTTTCTGTTCCTACCCTTCAAGTAGAGTTTTCTATGAAAGAGTTATAGAGACTTGTACTTGTACTTTTCTATTTTGGTTAAGATTTTATTTGGGCCCTGTTTACCTTCAGTTTTCTACTTTCATACCTTGTGTTTGTTTACTTAATGTATCCAGATTCTAGTATCTGTGGCTTGGAGTTGTGTGCATGTGTACAGGGACTTAGGAAAATGCCTCACATTTGTTGGGACATTACTACTCGACACTAGTCTCTATCCCCTGGCCTATTGGAGGTGGGCTTGGGGTAGTCACGACACGGGTCCTGAGGGATGGGTCTTGGCATTTTTTTTTCAAAAGTTTCTAGAAGATAATTGAGTTTTCTTGATTTAAATATTGTAAATATGAAATTAGTTAGTATGATTACGAATCAATTCCTTAATTTTTTGAACAATATAATCATATAAAAGGGTTTTTGATTCAAGAATTAAATTATAAAAAAAATTATCTTCATCTATGGAAATGGAATATCAAAAAAAGATGGATAAATGGAGTTTCCAAAATTCATTAATTTTGAGGAAATCATTTAAGTTGAATATTGAGCTGTTCCAACATAATCAGAACATCATGTTTCTTTTAATATAAATGATACAAGATTATTTTGAATTTTTAGAATGATATGAGTTGAAGTATCAATATTCTATCAATATATAATTTCCAAATGAGAATATTTTATAGTCACCACTTATGATCAAAATGAAGAAACATATAAAGTTTCTTTCACTATTATTAATTGTTCTAAACATTATAAAGAATATTATGATTCAATATTCTTGTTAGGGAAAAGAAAAAAATTAAGTATGGATGAATATTGAATAAACTATGACATAATTTTTTCGTTGTGGACATTTTGATAAGTTTTGTTCTGTAAAGAAATTCTTCATGTGACAAGAAGGAATCCCATGTGATTTATCATACAACCATAGAGAATGTTTTCAATGGATTTCAATGAGATAAATATATTAAAAATAATATGATTAAGAAGATATAATGTCATTGAGCCTATTATAAGACGCCAAAATATTGTATTTGATTAATAAAAATGATAAATAAGGAAAAAAATAAAATAAAGGGTACTCCAGAAATTTACCAGGAAATATACATTGACGGTTTAAAAGGATTAATGAGATCTTAGTGCATTAACTTGAATGAATAAAGTGTATAAATTAAACCAGGATCATGTGAACCAAAAAATTTGGAGGATATTCAATAATTATAATATAAAAAATATATATTCAGGTGACCAATAAATAAAAATAAAAATATGATGAGGTAGGAGTAATTTTGAGAGGTTGAATTTGAGAGATACTATGCAATATTTAAGATAAATCATGAATCTAGAATATGTGTATACCAAGCCTGATCTGAAGTAAATATCAATTGGGTAACAAGGGATAATTAAGAAGGATACAAATATTTTTATATGATCACATTAATGAGTCTAAGTTGAAAATAGGAATATGTGAGAGAAAAGTTGAGGAGAGATCAACACTATTCTCCATGGTAATTTTATTAGTGTAGAGACTTTTAGAATTTTAGGAGATACTAGGTTTGTAGATCATAGGAACTCATTGAGATGATTAAGTTAGTGAACAAGTTATAAATATGACCTATGAATCTGATCTACATGCAATAAATGAGTTCAAAATAATTCTTGAAATTTTATTGGAATTTTAAGACACTTCTATTAAGCTAAATAAGATCTAGCCTAGTTGATGCAGATGCATCCTATATATAATTAGTGATTAACTTCTAAGGAGGAGCTGCAACACTTGAATATACATGGTGGGATTTCATAAAACATGAGAGATTCATGGTATGAAATGAGATCTCAGTGGGAAGTTTTGATAATAGTGTGAAGCTATGAAGAAGTCATGTGGGAAGAAGGTAATTATAAACTTGATAGGATGATGTATTGGAATGGGATTCACTAATGGTTTCTGGATGATTCCTGTCCAACTCCATTTATATTGATGAAATATTATAGTGGATAATCTATAACTTGGAAATCCCAAGCATAGATAGAAGTAGGTATTTATGGATAAACCTTGTAAATCCTATATTTTTATTTTACTCTCCATACTATATAATATATAAGAAATAATTTCCATATCAAAGTACAAAATGATCAATTTTCACTAACCAAAAATAAAGGTTAAATAACCATTCTAGGTTAAATATTCCAATAAGAATTGGTAATTGATAAAAATAGTCAACACTTGATTCACCCCCTCTTATATGAGAATATAAATTTTATTTAGGAATTTCAATGGGTATAAATGGGATGTTATCATCTAATTTGATCATCTTTAAATACCCAATGAATTTATTTTTGTTTAATGAAGTATATATTTGAAATTTACAAAGAGTGTCATATGGAAATTTATGATTCTATTCATGTTTCTACACATGTGGAAGCCTCTCCCAAGTATATGAAATATAGGAGAAATAAATAATACATGAATCCAAGAATAATATCATGAAAGAAAGAGGTACTACCACTAGTTGAAGAGTGTCAGATTTGTAAATGTTATATAAAACAATGTGAATAAATAATGGGAAATATTATTGATATATGTAGAGGGTGAAATAACTCTCTCAACCTAATGTCTGTAGAGTAGGTGATAAAACAAAATGATCTATAATCAATATAAGCTAGAACTTCCTAAAGAAGCAAGAAAATAAGTTCTTCCACTCAAGTCTCAGAGTTGAGTTTTCCCATAAAAGGGATATATATAGGTGGTGAAGGGAGTGTGAGATTATATAGTAGAGTATTTAATAAATTATTGTAGAATAATATATTGAAATTTCTTGAGGAATCTATTTTCAAAAAATACATTTTAAGGGAAAGTATTGAACGTAACTCAAACTTTAGACACATTGGGAAGGTTAAATATCATGAAAAAGATAAAGAAAATCATTAAGGGTATAATTAAGGAATTATAGGAATAATTGTTCCTCAGTTGGAGCAAAAAATAATTGCATTTCTATCCAAAAAGAGTAAGTACACAAATTTGGATAGATTACAACTATTTGAAAAAAGAAGAGGTTATTGGGTATTGTTGGTGTTTCATGATATTTGGGAATATGGTTATATATTATTGGAATAACATGACATCATATGAAAATTATAAAAATACAAAATATAGGGATAGAAAAGATGATTTGAAATGAAAACCTGATGTTTTAAATCATAATTTACAGAAAGAGAGAAATCTATCTTGTAAAAACAGATTTGAATCACTTGAAAATTTCTATGAGAAATGCAATATTAGTGGTTATTGATGTGTGAAATAATGGTACAGTCATATCAGGTATTACTCAGATGATAAAGACAACAAATTATCACCACATGTAGAGGAGTATGTACACAAGTATATCTTGAGGAGTGAACAAGTAAATAAAGTTGAAGAATCCAACTACAAGAAGTCACTAAAGAAAGATGATAAATAGGGTGTCACACTATACATAAAATGATTATTATATTTTTTAAGGTATTCATCATTATGTACCATTTAAAAATATCCATGAATATTAATAATTAATGTATCTATCGGAACAATAAATAAGAATCCATCCAAGAGAGAGATATCTTGAAGTGGTTTTCGATTGATACTCCTTGTGAAGAGGTTGAGAGTCTTCCCAAAAGGTTCATCTAAAAAGTGTTTAGAAATGTGTTTAGAAGGTTCAATATAACGAGACACACTCTAAACAATTTTATTACCAATATACCAAAATAAATGGGTATTTTTAAGAATAAATGGATGAAACCATTGAAACCTTATGTCAAATCTGATGGAAAAAAATAATTCCACACCTTTAATGAAGGAAAATAATTTGACTAAATAATTCATTATCATTTTTCCAAATCAGTTGGAAAATTTATAGAAAATTTAGTAGGAATAAAAAACTAAAACTATTATACTATCTCAAAAAATCAACCAAATATTGATAAGAAGACAGATGAAAAGAAAAATCAATCCATGCTATCACATGATGTTCATATATGAAAGAAAAAAGAGGATGTAAGAATGAAGAAGAAAAGACATTTTAGAGCATCATATAATAAAGAAATTGGGTTTGGGAAGAAGTTTCAACCACAATTCTTCAAATTAAGTGCATTGGAAGATCCACCTTATTCCTACACCTTTGTAATTGTGTGTTGAATAGTGAATTGAAGGTGAAACTAAAAGAAATATATCCATCATAGTGTGCTGTTATTTTAGCTGATATTAATTTTCAATAGTTATCTTGTTCTAACTGGTATCATACCTTCTTAGAGATTATTTTTAGTATAATGTGACCATGGTGATGAAATATATAATAAAAACTTTGAGGGGGAGCTAATTAATTAAGTAAAGCTATCAAATATTTATTATTTTTTCATAAATACAGAAATCTTTCTGGCCCCAACTAAAGTTGAATAATGAAGTGAGAAACTCACTCTACTTTCCCTGTTATGATTTAGGATACTTATAATCATCAATTTGGAGGGATATTCTACAAAAACATGATTCTAGTAACTTAGAGTTGAAGTTTACCTTACAAAATTGGTAAAAAATAAAATATATTTCATCCCTCCTGGATGAATAGTTTATTTATCTTGGTAGACTAGATATATACAAGATTCACCCACTATATTTTAAATCTTGAAATAAAACTTATAACTATACTGATAAATTTATTAATTCTTATAATATATCATTGAATTTATTAAAATTTTACTTCATGTAACCCAAGGGAAATGAATAAATAATAAATGGTGAGGTATGATGCTCAGCAAGGGAAAGTGTATAGTAGAAACTATCATAGAATAAATAAAACATGAATAATATGGAAGAGATAAAAAATAATCATATATATCATATAAATAATAACATTAAAGGGGAATTTAATGATGTATGAAATAAAAACATAAATAACTACAAGGATAATAGTAAATTATTTCATAATAACGAAATATATAATATCAGATACCATAATTTTACCATTATGGCCTTGTGCCAATAAATCATACATAAAAAGGTAAGGCCTTCACCAAATACCCAATATAGTTTGTCTCATGAGACCCATTGATGCATCAAGGAAAAATATAATTGTAGTCCCCACCCATTCACTTACTAATTGAAATGCATTTATTATGTGAATGAAATGAATAACAATACAATACATAATCAACATAAAAATTCATATTAAAAAACTAGCATACAAAATGTAAATATTTTCCATAGTCAATAAATCAGAAAATGTGATTAAAATCCATCTAGACGAATAAGGTGGATCTTATCATTAGAATATATTCTGAGTAAATAATAATAATCTTTAAAGGATATTGACATAGATAAAAAAATCCCTTGTAAAGAAATTAAAAAAACAAGAAGAAATATCAAATTATTTTAAAACATTTTAAAACTAAAAATTCCTAAATAAATAGTAATAATATTTTTCTTTGAATAAATATAAAATCTTTTATAGTAATCATGATAATAAAAAATGGTTTTGATGGTGGGAAAATGAATTCATGGGGTAAACGTTAAATTTTTCTCTCATTTTTGTGAAAAGTTAAAAAATGGTTCGTAAGAAAAACAAGAAGAATTTTAAATTATTATTATATTTAAATAAATTCAGAGATCATATAGAAATAATATTATAAATCATTTAAAAGTGGATAATAACTTCAAAAAAATAAATTTAAAAACATGGGCATGAAGGAGAAAGATTCTCGACCGAAATAGAAGAAATAAGGTATGCTTTTCTTGAAAATATTTTCTTGATCATTTAGAATACCAAAGAGAGGAAAATGATATAAAAACATTAAAATAATATAAATATAAATAATTTAAGAAAATATATTGGGTTTAACAAGAAGGTTTGTATAATTCACCCAATATAAACATAAAAATAAACAATCACAGATAAGAATAAGATTGTGAAATAAACCCTTGCCTTAAACTTTGGATAGGTTGGACAAGCTCTAATATCATTTATAATAAATTTATAATTATTATATCTCTAAATTAGAACCATATTTGGTTTCATATTACTATATAATATTCATTAATATTTTCTTCTTTTCTATTTATTAATAATTTGTTGTTAAAATCATTATTTGTGTGTTAACTGTTCTGTTTTCCATACATGTTTCAGTTTCAAAGTTATGATCCTTACACCTTATTTATGATTTAATTATATATATAAAATTTAACATGTTATAATTATAATTATTATAAATTAAATATAATTTTAGAACCATCCATTAAATATAATACTGAAAAATTAAATGCATTGTTTCTTAGAGATGGTAGTATGTATATACACATGAATGACATTTTCATTTTTATAATGGATGAAAAAAATAAAGTAAATAGAGGTTTAACTTTTAATAATAATAATAGTATTAATAATATATTTAATAATTAAATAAATCTTTATGACCATCCATATATGACAAAAATGAAAAAATAATCACATCACTTCATGGATGTGGTAGTCCACACAGACACACAAGCGATGTTTTAATTTCAAATAGAACTAGTAAGGATTGAAAAAGGGTTATAACATAAATATAATTTCACTTAATTATATTATATATAATTATATTATTATATCATCATGGTTATGATGGTTTTAAAGAGGCATAAGAATAAATAAATATAAAATAACTTAGTTAAGAGTTATACAACTTCTTTGGAAAATATCCTTTGGATTACAACTTAAGCCTTACTAGGTTGATCTTTTGGTGATAATAAAACCTATAGTACATGTGTTACGAATTTAGGATGGGATTTGGGTATGTATTGGATTATCTATAATGCTCAATGTTTTTTGAATAAATGAGGAGAGAAGGTTACCTTTTATAAGTGAGGGGAGTGAGACACTTGCAATTATTCTTAAATTTTAAATATTATTAGTGTATTACTCAAGGTCAAGTGGAACTAAAACTGTAACATCCCAAGTAATTAATGAATAATAGATATTTTTATCTATGTATATTTATGAATAAGATAGTGTTTTAGAGGCTTAAAATGAGACTAAATCCAATCTTAAGCATGGAATACACTAATATTTTTAAAAGATTGTTTTACTTCCTTTTGATGACAAACCATTTTTAAATCAAACTTTTTAGGCTTTATTTGTCAAAATAAACATATTATTTATGATTGGGACATTGAAATTTACATTGGATAAATTTTTGGTATTTTTCTGACAATGTTCATTTTTCAATGAATAGTGAAAAATACTACATTTTACATCAAAACTACTTTTTCATCTAATTTAATTATATGGTTATATTATCTTTTTAATTGGTATTAAAGTGTAATTTGAATATATTTTTACCATTTAATCCAATGGTGGTCATTAGTATTAATTTTACTTTGGAATTGGGCATAAAATAATGCCAATCTTTTCATAGATATTGTTTCAAAAAAACCCGCTATTTGTTTTGACAACGGGAATTATTTTTAAATTAATTATTGAAATTTATTTGTTTTTAATTTGGTAAAATGGATTACATATTTTTAATCATAAGGTAAAAATTATGTAATCAAGACTCTTTTGTTTTTGGACATTATGAATAGTAACGACGGTAATTATCTTTAATTTTCTTGATTAATTAGTAATCGGGTAGTTAAGGATAATAAAATAATATAATAATAATAAAAAATGACCCAAAAATATTTCCTAATACTACTGGTTGTGTCATGGCCGACCATGGGATTCCTTGTTCCAAACTTGGGGACCCCATGGAATCACTTTTGTGTGATAATGACTTTTTATCTTTTTATTTTTAAAGAAAGTTAAATATAACAAAGAATATATCACCTGAGTAAAACATTTTTAATTTTGTCTACATAAATGATATATTATACTATAAATAGTCATTGGAAATATAAAAAGATTTCCTACATCATAGTATTTTTTTATAATTTTTAGACATTAAATAAATTAAATTATTTTTGACATCATGATGATGCAGCGATTACCTCATTATTTAACGATTTAAATAAAATGAAAATATAATATAAAATCTAAGACCTAAACATGTCAAAAACCTATTGGATGAGTATATTTATAACCCTTATCACCTTATCCTCAAAATACATCAATGTGGGACATTTAAAATTCGAAACGCATTTGAAAATAATGTAACATTTTATACCTTTCCAAGAGTGCCCCCCCTCTCCTCTTATAAAAGGACCCCACCTCTACCACCTTACCCACACCTCTCAAGCCTTTGGCTAGGAAAACCCCTGACCATTTTGTCTCTCCAAATCCCTCTATTACTCTTAGAAGCCTCACTTTGGGCAGAAGTCTTCCCAAGGAAGCCTTTGAGCTCAAATCAAAGAGAGTTACCCGATTTTAAGGTAATGTCTTCACTTGCGTTCTTTTGTTTTATTTTGTTTCTCCAACCCCCTAAACTATTTTTATTCATTTATTTTGTAACAAATAAAGTATCTTAAATATACTAGTATGTTTTTATAAGAAGCATTCGAGCTACACTTATACACACCTACATCTAATGGTTAAAGAACATACTGTTTCTGTGGATGGTGAATTTCTGCCTCACGAAACGATGATTGTTCAATATTCTTCTAACACCTTAAAAGGTGTCCATTAAGATGACACTATATTTATATATGATATATATTATGTTCATGTTTTCCTTATGCTTCTGTGTTTTTCATTTGTGGCATACCTTTATGGTTTCCATTGTGGGTAAACACGATAATTTCATTTTAGGAAGTGCGGACTACCGCCCCCTCAAAGTGTTTTGATTCGTCAATGCCATATGTGGGACGTATAAAGGATGGAGTCAATGATATTATATATTAAATTATACTGGAATTATAATATACCTTTATGTCATTATGATTCCATTCCATTAAATACGAAATAGAAATGAAAGTAGCGTTCATGCGTACGTACGGCTTACCGTCTCCATGAATGGTGCATTTCATTTCTTACCTCTAAATGTTATGTAATATTATAAATGCATGTATATACTGGATATATATGATACATATGGCATCTATATCAGTAATATAATTCTTGAGATAATGGATATTTGACTATGTGAACAAATTGTAAATATAAGAAGTTCACTTTTGACTCAAGTACCAAATATCGACAAAACGACCGTTATTAACTTTAATGATTACATAATGTTCATAACATGGTAATAAGTGAAATAAAAGGAATAATGAACTTGAAAAAGGTTCTTAAGTAAGTAGAAATTAACTCAAGTTTATTATTCAAGAGGTTAAAGAACGATCGAGTCAAGTTGGACCCGAGGTATGGGACTTCGTCTCAATCTCCTTTCATTGAGGCATATTTTTTTTATACACAACCTTATTTTATACGGTGTATAAACCCCTTTGACTTTTACGTTTATCCAAAAGAAATAGTCTTAATACAAAGCATTTTACTAAACGACAAAAGGTAATGTTTTTGTCGTACGTATGCGGCGACAACGACTTCTCCGTCGCTGTGACCATTATTTGAGTTTCGGCTTCCTCTACAAGCCATACTTTTTTTAAATGAAAAATAAATACCATGTTTTACTTTTCTTTTATTTTGGTATTGAAAATGGTTTTCATAATTTTTTTATTATATCAATGTGTTGTATTGATATCTTGTGATTGAAATGTGGAAATGTTATGTTTCCTTTTTGCATGTTTTATGTGATACGATTATGTTATGGTTCTTGGGAATTGTTATGAAGATGGGTGGTTCTGTGATAAACTAAGGGTGGGTGAGCCCGATATAGCTCTCAAATGAATTGGGTAACATGAAGGAGTTAAACGTTAAGGTTTTTCCGAAGAGATTTAGGGAATATACTGTGATGGGTATTCCAAACGTAACCAAGATGGTTACTGCCTACGTAAGAATGTTATGAATGCCTCAAGTTACCTTTATGTCTTATGATTTCTATGATTTATTCATGATTTTATAAGGTATGTTAAATTTCTTATATTTTATGGGTAAAGTATGATTTCATTCTTATGTATATATGTACTCATGTTTCCTTTCCATACTTTTTATAACCCTTACTGAGCTTTTTATGCTCATCCCAAGTTTTTGAAATTTGTTTCACAGGTCAAGGGAATGGTACATGATATGATTATAGTGTCAAGGAAGTGTCAAGAAAGAATCCATGTTTTATTTTAAATATGTTTCTGTTGATGGGAAAAATGAATACTATCTTTTATTTAACCACTTTGTTTAAATGTGGAATGTAATGCAAGTTTTATGATCTAATTATCTAAAACTCTAAACCTGAAAAGATCCTCAATGTGTAATCTTGTAATATCTCAAGATTAAGTAATGTTTAAGGCCGGGGACTTATAGTTGGTATCAGAGGTCAGTTTAGAAAACTTTAGGAGTTAGAAAATTGTTAAATTATAAATTAATTATGGTCAAATTGAAATGATATAGCATTTTAAGATTACCATGTTGCTTCATCTAAGACATGTTTGTTCAGAATGGTTTTCCGCAGAGGAAACAGGGAAGCAGTTCTAGGAAGGAATACAAAAGGAAATAACCTTCTTAATCAGCATCCTGAGATGGTTGGAATTGAAACTAAACAGTTTGTTGCAGTAATGGCACAGTTGACTCAAGCGATAAATGCTGGTGGTATCCATGCACGAGATCAGCCAGATCAACCGCAGAGGAACATGTCAGTGGTGGAACATTTCATGAAGCAACATCCCCCATCATTCAGAGGATCATCTGAACCTGTGCTAGCTGAAGGGTGGATTAAAGAACTGGAGAAGATTTTATATGTCATGGGGTGTTCAGACAATCAAAAGGTTAGTCTTGCTATTTACCGTTAGGAGGGTGAAGCAGATCAGTGGTGGTCGATGGTTAAAAATATCAGGGATGTTGATGAGATTGATGCTCTCGATTGGGATGAATTAAAAGGTATGTTTCTTGAGAAGTATTTTACTAAGGCTGTTCGACTTAGGATGGAAAAACAATTCTTGGAATTGAGGCAAGAGGAAGACTTAGTGGCTGCCTATGAAGAAAGGTTCACTCGATTGGCAAGGTATGCTCCAAATTTTATCCGAGAACTTGATAGTAAAATCAATTGTTTTTATTCAGGATTAAAGCCAAAATATTTAAGGGATTTAGCTTATCATGAGTTCAAAAGTTATGAAAAGATTGTTTTATGTGCTGAGAAGGTGGAAATGGAGTTTTCCAATGATCAAGTGTTCTATAACAACCAGTAGAAGAAGAGACTGAGGTGGCAGGAGAAAGGAAATAATTCTTCAAAAAGGTGTGATGGTAAGAAAACTAAGTTTCCAGTTTTTGATAAATGTGGTAAAAGGAATACTGGGGAATGTATTCTGAATTCTGGAAAGTGCTACCGATGTGGTAAGATGGGACATAAGGCTCGTGATTGCACTGAAAAAGATCAGAGTGATGGTAAGACCAAATTTGATTTATAGTTAGTGAAATGTTTTAAGTGCAATGAGATGGGTCACTATGCAAATGAGTGTCCGACAAAGAGCTCGAGTGATGGGAAGCAGTTAGACCACAAGCAAAAAGGGGTGGTGAAATCCTTTTCAACTACTTCAGCAGATGTTGGGCCATCAAATGAAGTGGTATCAGGTACTTTGTTTGTTTTTTCAGATTATTCCAGTGTGTTGTTTGATTCGGGGTCTACACATTCTTTCATCTCTAAAAACTTTTCTAGTAAAATGGGAATACCATCTCAAGAAATGACTCATGAACTTTTGGTAAAAACACCCGAGGGAAATGTTGAGGCAAAAATAATTTATAAGAATCTTCCTATCCTTATCCGTGGAAAGAACCTACTTGAAAACCTAATTGTTCTAACTCTAGTAGAGTTTGATGTTATCCTGGGTATGGATTGACTCTCTATTTACCATGCAAAGATTGACTATAGAGATGAAGAAGTTTCTTTTCAGAATGACTTTCAGTTTGTGTACAAGAATGAACCCTTAGTGTTGATAACATATCAAGAGGCCGAGAAACTTGTAAAAGATGGAAATGAATGTTACCTTGCACATATTATTGAAAACAAAGGAACTATTCATATTAATGATGTGCTAGTGGTAAATGAGTATCCTAATATTTTTCCTGATGAGTTTCCTGGAATAATACCAGATCGGGAAGTTGAATTTATAGTTGACTTAGTTCCGGATGCTAATCCAATTTCAAAACCCCCTTATCGAATGGATCAAATTGAACTTTTAGAGTTTAAGGAGAAATTGCAAGATTTATTATAGAAAGGTTTCATTCGACCTAGCACATCACCATGGGGTGCTCCTCTTTTATTTGTTAAAAATAAAGATGGTTCAATGAGACTTTGCATTGATTATAGATCCTTGAATAACATCACTGTTAAGAACAAATATCCTTTGCCTCATATCGATGATTTGTTTGATCAGCTCCAGGGAGCTCAGTTTTTTTCAAAGATTGACCTGAGATCGGGGTACCATCAATTGAAGGTAAAGGAAGCAAATGTTCCGAAGACCACATTTTGTATAAGATATGGCCATTATGAATTTGTAGTAATGCCTTTTGGGATAACCGATGCACCTGCTATATTCATGGACTTAATGAATAGAATTTTCCATGAGTTCTTGGATAAGTTTGTGGTTGTTTTCATTGATGATATTTTGGTGTTTTCTAAAAGTAAAGAGGAGAATGAAAGACATTTAAGGGTTATCTTTCAAACCTTGAAAGAAAATAAATTGTATGGGAAATTCAGAAGGTGTGAGTTTTGGTTGCAACAAATTTCTTTCCTTGGTCACATTGTTTCTAAAGATGGGATAACTGTTGATCCTGCAAAAACAAAGGTTTTTAAAGAATGGCCAATACCCACAAATGTAACTGAGATTCGTAGCTTCCTTGGTTTGGCAGGTTACTACCGAAGGTTTGTTGAAAAAGTTTCACGGTTATCTAGTCCAATGACTAAGCTAACTCGGAAGGGTGTTAAGTTTATCTGGAAAAAAGAATGTGATGATTGTTTTCAGGAGTTGAAAAGAAGATTGGTGAATGCTCTAGTTTTGGCATTACCTTCCAGGAATGGTGAGTTTGTTATCTACAGTGATGCTTCATTGAAAGGACTTGGTTGAGTCCTAATACAGAATGATCAGGTAATTGCTTATGCTTCACGACAGCTGAAAACTCATGAGGTAAATTACCCTACACATGATTTGGAATTGGCTGCTGTTGTTTTCGCTTTGAAAATTTGGAGGCATCATTTGTATGGAGTAAAGTGTGAAATATATACCAATAAAAAAAGTTTAAAGTATATATTCACTCAGAAATAACTGAACATGAGACAGAGGAGATGGCTAGAATTAATCAAGGATTATAATTGTTCAATTCATTACCATCTGGGAAAAGCAAATAAAGTGGATAATGCTTTGAGTCAAAAAAGCAATTCTTCATTAACAATGTTGCATTTGGAACGTAATCCTTTGGTTAAGGATTTGATGAACTTTGGAATAAAAGTTGTTGGTGCAGGATGTACTTCTGTTTTGTTTCAGGTATCAGTGAAATCTTCTCTATCAGACAGAATCAAGCAAGCACAGAAGCAAGATAGTGAGTTGCAGAAAAAGGTAGAGCTAGTTCAGAAGGGTAAGTTGCCTGAATTCAACATTGATAATGATTGTGATTTGAGATTTGGGAAGAGATTGTGTGTGCCTTGTGATTCACAGTTGAAGAGAGAGTTGTTATGTGAAGCTCATAGTTCTCTGTTTTCAGTTCATCCTGGCAGTACTAAGATGTACAGAGATCTGCGGGAGTATTACTGGTGGGACGAAATAAAAAGGGATATTGAAAATTTTACTGTGAAGTGTTTGACATGTCAACAGGTTAAAGAAGAGCAGCAGTTACCGAAACGGATGCTTCAGCCTTTACCAGTGCTAGAGTGGAAATAGGAAAGTATATCCATGGACTTTGTTGTGGGATTGCCGAAGACACCTCAAGGAAATAATGCAATCTTGGTTATTATTGATCACTTGACTAAATATGCTCATTTACTTGATATATGAGATACTTTATCTCTAGATCAAATTTCTCAATTGTATCTTAAAGAGATAGTCAGTTTGCATGGAGTTCCCCTATCCATTGTATCTGATCGTGATCCCGGGTTTACTTATAACTTTTGGAAAGGCCTTCAAAAGTCATTGGGTACTGAATTAAATTTTAGTACAGCTTTTCATCCTCAATCAGATGGGCAGTTAGAAAGAAAGATTCATACTTTAGAGGATATTCTATGTGTTTGTTCGATGGATTATCAGGGAAGTTGGGACCAACATCTTTCTTTGGTGGAGTTTTCTTATAATAACAGTTTTCATTCCAGTATACAGATGGCACCGTTTGAGGCATTATATGGGAAGTGGTGTTGAACTACAGCTTTTTGGGATGAAGTGGGTGACAGGAAGCTGATGGGACCAGAATTGGTAGAAGAGATGGCATAAAATGTTCAGTTGATTCAGAAACATATGAGAACAGCTCAGAGTAGACATAAAAGTTATGTAGACAACAAGAGGAAGGATCTATCTTTCGAGGTAGGTGATCATGTTTTTCTCAAAGTCTCACCATGGAAAAGTGTGATGCGATTTGGTAAGAAAGAAAAGTTGAGTCCAAGGTTTATTGAACCATATGAAATTTTGGAGAGAGTTGGATCAGTTGCATACCGAGTGGATTTACCTCCGAGTTTATATCAGGTACACAATGTTTTTCATATTTCGATGTTGATAAAGTATATGCCTGATCCATCTCATGTTTTGAGTCCAGAGGTAGTTCAGTTGGAGGAGAATCTATCTTATTAGGAACAACCGGTTCAGATTCTTGATCATAGGGAGCAAGTGTTGTGGAATAAGGCGATTCATCAAGTAAAGGTTTTGTGGAAGAACCACATGAGTGAAGAGGCAACATGGGAATCTGAAAATGCAATGAGGGATAAATACCCCCACTTATTCGATAAGTAAATAAATTGCGGGGACACAATTTTCTAAAGGGGAGAAGGATGTAACATCCCAAGTAAGTAATGAATAATATATATTTTTATCTATGTATATTTATGAATAAGACAGTGTTTTAGAGGCTTAAAATGAGAATAAATCCAATCTTAAGCATGGAATACACTAATATTTTTAAAAGACTGTTTTACTGACTTTTGATGGAAAACCATTTTTAAATAAAACTTTTTAAGATATATTTTTCAAAATAAACATATTATTTATGATTGGGACATTGAAATTTACATTGGATAAATTTTTGGTATTTTTCTGACAATGTTCATTTTTTAATGAATAGTGAAAAATACTGCATTTTACATCAAAACTGCTTTTTATTCTAATTTAATTATATGGTTAGATTATCTTTTTAATTGGTCTTAAAGTATAATTTGAGTATATTTTTACCTTTTAATCCAATGGTGGTCATTAGGATTAATTTCACTTGGGAATTGGACATAAACTAATGCCAAACTTTTCATAGATATTGTTTCAAAAAAACCATCTATTTGTTTTGACAATGGGAATTATTTTTAAATTAATTATTGAAATTTCTGTGTTTGGAATTTGGTAAAATGGATTACATATTGGGAATCATAAGGTCCAAATTATGTAATCAAGACTCTTTTGTTTTTGGACATTATGAATAGTAACGACGATAATTATCTTTAATTGTCTTGATTAATTAGTAATAAGGTAGTAAAGGATAATAAAATAATATCATAATAATAACAAATGACCCCAAAATGTGTCCTAATACTACTGGTTGTGTCATGTCCGACCATGGGATTCCTTGTACCAAACTTGGGGACCCCATGGAATCACTTTTGTGTGATAATGACTTTTTATCTTTTTATTTTTAAAGAAAGTTAAATATAACAAAGAATGTATCACCTGAGTATTTTTTTTTAATTTTGTCTACATAAATTATATATTAGACTATAAATATTAATTTTAAATCTAAAAATATTTCCTACATCATAGTATTTTTTTATAATTTTTAGACATTAAATAAGTTAAATTATTTATGACATCATGATGTTGCAGCGATTACCTCATTATTTAACGATTTAAATAAAATGAAAAGATAATATAAAATATAAGACCTACACATGTCAAAAACCTATTGGATGAGTATATTTTTAACCCTTATCACCTTATCCTCAAAATACATCAATGTGGGACCTTTAAAATCCGAAACTCATTTGAAAATAAAGTAAAATTTTATACCTTTCCAAGAGTGCCCCTCCTCTCCTATTATAAAAGGCCCCCACCTCTACCACCTTACCCACACCTCTAAAGCCTTTGGCTCAGCCAAAACCTGCTCATTTTGTCTCTCCAAATCCCTCTCTTACTCCTAGAAGCCTCACTTTGGGCAGAAGTCTTCCCAAGGAAGCCTTTGAGCACAAATCAAAGAGAGTTACCCGATTTTAAGGTAATGTCTTCACTTGTGTTCTTTTGTTTTATTTTCTCCAACCCCCTAAAATCTTTTTATTCATTTATTTTGTAACAAATACAGTGTCTTCAATATACTAGTATGTTTTTATAAGAAGTATTCGAGCTACACTTACACACACCGACATCTAATCGTTAAAGAACATACTGTTTCTGTGGATGGTGAATTTCTGCCTCACGAAACGATGATTGTTCTATATTCTTCTAACACCTTCAAAGGTGGCCATTAATATTACACTATATTTATATATGATATATATTATGTTCATGTTTTCCTTATGCTTCTGTATTTTTCATTTGTGGCATACCTTTATGGTTTCCATTGTGGGTAAACACGATAATTTCATTTTAGGAAGTGCGGACTACGACCCTCTCAAAGTGATTTGATTCGTCAATGGAATATGTGGGACGTATAAAGGATGGAGTTAATGATATTATATATGAAATTATACTGGAATTATAATATCCCTTTATGTCATTATTATTTCATTCCATAAAATACGAAATAGAAATGAAAGTAGCATTCATGCGTACGTACGGCTTACCGTCTCCATGAACGGTGCATTTCATTTCTTACCTATAAATGTTATGTAATATTATAAATGCATGTATATACTAGATATATATGATATATATGGAATCTACATCATGAATATCATTTTTTAGATAATGGATATTTGACTATGTGAACAACTTGTAAATATAAGAAGTTCACTTTTGACTTAAGTACCAAATATCGAAAAAACGACCGTTATTAACTTAAATGATTACATAATGTTCATAACACGGTAATAAGTGATATAAAAGGAATAATGAACTTGAAAAATGATCTTAAGCAAGTATAAATTAACTCAAGTTTATTATTCAGGAGGTTAAAGAATGATCGAGTCAAGTCGGACCCGAGGTATGGGACTTCGTCTCAATCTCCTTTCATTGAGGCATATTTTGTTTTATACACAAACTTCTTTTATACGATGTATAAACCCCTTTGACTTTTACGTTTATCCAAAAGGAATCTTCTTAATACGAAGCATTTTACTAAATGACTAGAGGGAATGTTTTTGTCGTACGTATGCGGCGACAATGACTTCTCCGTCGCCGTGACCATTATTTGAGCTTCAGCTTCCTCTATAAGCCATACCTTTTTTTTAAATGAAAAATAAATACCATGTTTTACTTTTATTTTATTTTGGTATTGAAAATGGTTTTCATAATGTTTTTATTATATCAATGTGTTGTATTGATATCTTGTGATTGAAATGTGGAAATGTTATGTTTCCTTTATGCATGTTTTATGTGATATGATTATGTTATGGTTCTTGGGCATTGTTATGAAGACGGGTGGTTCCGTGATTAACTAAGGGCGGGTGAGCCTGATATCGCCCTCAAATTCATTGGGAAACACGAAGGAGTTAAAAGTTAAGGTTTCTCTAAAGAGATTTATTGAATATAATGTGATGGGTATTCCAAACGTAACCAAGAGGGTTACTCCCTACGTAACAATGTTATGAATGCCTCAAGTTACCTTTATGTCTTATGATTTCTATGATTTATTCATGATTTTACGAGGTATGTTAAAGTGATTATGTTTTATGGGTAAATTATGATTTCATTCTTATGTATATATGTACTCATGTTTCCTTTCCATACTTTTTATAACCCTTACTGAGCTTTTTATGCTCATCCCAAGTTTTTGAAATATTTTTCACAGGTCAAGGGAATGGTACATGATATGATGATAGTGTCAAAGAAGTGTTAAGAAAGAATCCATGTTTTATTTTAAATATGTTTCCGTTGATGGGAAAAATGAATACTATCTTTTATGTAACCACTTTGTTTAAATGTGGAATGTAATGAAAGTTTTATGATCCAATTCTCTAAAACTCTAAACCTGAAAAGATCCTCAATGTGTAATCTTGTAATATCTCAAGATTAAGTAATGTTTAAGGTTGGGGCCTTATAAAAACAATTTAATTTATAATATAATGTGTTAAGAGTAAAAATAACTTCATATAATAAGAGTTAATATGAGATTTTGTGACCTTATCACAATGTTTTTACTGTAATTAATGAGTTTTACCCCTTTAACGCGGTGACGACATTTTTACCAATATTACTATTCATAATGAAAAAAATGAAATTGATATCATTAAAAAATTTAATACTTTAATTAAAAACATTAAATCCATTTTTTAATATTCAATTTTTTAAGTTTAATAAATTAATTTTAATATAAGTGCGTAATATGAAATGAAAACATTTTTTATAGAAAAACGTGTATTTGAGCATATAAATAACCTTATAAAAAATAAAATATAATAAAAATTAATATGAAATTAATTATATTATTTTTAATAAAAATTATTTTATGTTAATTTAAAAAAAAATTCAAAAATATAATGGGAATTTTAAATTAATTTATTTAAATAAAATAAATGAAAGTTGTTTTAAAAAAAATATTTTTAAAAAATCCAAAAAATTCACCCAATGCTAAATTTGACCATATGAATTTAAAAAAGATATCAATTATAGAAAATTAAAATTATAAAATATATAAATTTTAATTTTTAAATATAACCACGTCTTATTTCTATTATAATGATAAAATAATAGGATCTATTTTGGGAAATTTATATGGGTGTAGTCTCTACCTATTATTGGATGATCCCTGATATTATATTCTCCTCGCCCCTAAATAATTTCATCCTCAAAATTTTGAGATATTTATCCTTAAATAAATGTGGGCAATCCTTCTTCATAACTTCTTTAGGATTCCTTGTTTCCTCCTCTAGTTTGTGATTTCTCTAAAGAATTTTCACCATCCGAGTTATCAGATTTCACAAAACTTACCCTCTAGTGTTAATAATTTTGTCATGGTCTTCATTATAAAACAATTTAGGTTCCAAATCTATTCCATATGAGGTGAGTAAATGCATTAGATCTGGTATATATTTCATTAATAAAGAAAAACACAAGATTTAATGCACTTTAGAGAGGTTGGGTGGCATAACCAATCAATAAGATTCAATTCCAATTCTCTATAAAATTTGAAAACACCGAATGTACCTAGGGCTTAACTTCCCCTTTTTATAAAATTTTATGACTCCTTTCCATGGATACTAATTTTAGAAAACATGACCCCATTGAAATTCTAGATCCCTCCTTATATTAGTACCATATATCCTTTATATTATTTGAGTTACGTTGATATGATTTTGAATAACCCATAATTTTACTTTGGTCTCCTTAACAAGTTCTAGACATACTTACTTCCTTTATCTAACCTCTTCCCAAAAATTTAGTGTACAAAATATCTTCCTATACAATGATTTATATTGTTCCATATCAATAATTGAATGAAATATCTTAGTGTATGAAAATTATACCAGTGGTAGATACCAATCCCACATACCTCTAAAGTCAAGTGAGAAAGATCTCAATATGTCTTATAGTGTCTGAATAGTCCTTTTAGGCTGGAAATCAGTTTGAGGATGATACATGGTTCTCATATGTAACTCAATGTTGAGAGATTCCTAAAGACTCTTGCAAAATTTTGATGTGAACTTAGGGTCACAATCAGATAGAATTGATTGAGGAACACTATGAATTCTCACAACTTCATTAATATAGATCAAGGGAAGGCATTGAAGGGGAATATTTTCCCTTATAGGAAATATGAAATCTTGGTAAGGTGATTATTAATGACCCATATAACATAATTCTTCCTAGGTTTCTTTAAATTTCTAGTGAAAAATTCTATTCTAACATTGTGCCACTTACATATTGTTATAGGTATAGGTTGTATTAATCCCTTAGGATATTGTTTTTTAGCCTTTATATGCTGACACAACAAACATATGGACACATAGTATACAATTTTACATTTTATTCCACCCCACTATAAATGTTATCTTAAATATATATACATTTTTTATAGAAAGGTGTATAAATATATTTGAGTTATGTGCTTCATATAGTAGCTACCTTTTCAGCTGTAGTATGGATGGAACACATAAACTCTTCCAAAATTTTAACACTCATTTTTATAGATGAAGTATTACAATTACTCATCATTCACTAATTTAATCTTCCCTTATAAACCCTAATCATACTTATATTACTTCTATGTATTTTCTAATTAATATGGTTTAACATTTTCTTGGTAAAGGAATGATGTTTCCTCTTGCCTAACAATTACCACATCCTAATTTACTAAATCCCTAACTATAGAATCCTTGTTAGTTATCATTATAGTTAAAACTCCATGGTCCCTCCTACTCAATACATTAACAACTTTATTTTCCTTTCTAGTGTGTTTTTGTGTGAATCAATCATAGTCATTGAGTAGTTGTAATCATATTATTTTCCTTATGTTGAGTTGTTTCCATGATAACATGCACTTGAAACCTTTTTCGTTCGTATATATATCACATCTTTTGCTATAGAAATAGTGCTACCATATATTTAAGGAAACTATTATAGATTCCAACTCAAAATAATGGGTTGGATAGTTATGTTCATGAATCTTTAATTTACTTAATGAATAAATAACCACTATATCATTCCATATAAAGAAACAACCAAGTTATTTCTTCAATGTATCACTATATATTACAAACTCTTCCTTTCTCGCTAAAATTCAATATCGGTACATTAAACAATATCTTATTTAGATATTCAAAACATTCTTCTTATTCCCTTAACCATGTGAATTTAACCCCATCATTTTTCAAGTTGGTTAACAGGCTGTACAATTATGAAGATTTTGAACAAACCACCAATACTAACCTACTAAACTAGGGAACCTATGTATCTCAGTTATATTAGTTGGTATAGGACATTCATTGACTACCTTTTTCTTTTAAGGATGAATAGGCATTCCATCCTTGGAGATAATATGACCAAGAAATAAACTTCCTTGATACAAAATTCACTCTCTCAAAATTTTCTATATAATTCATTTTCTATAAGAATCTCAAGAATTATTCTCAAATAATCCTTACAATTTTCATGTAGTTTACAGTTTATCAAGATATCATCAATGAATACCATAATGAAGTTATCAAGATAATACTTAAATACTCTCTTCATCAGATCCATATAAATATAAGGTTCATTAGTGAATATAAATGGAATTAATAAAATTATATAATCTACACACCTTATACAAAATACAATTTTTGGTATACCATCCTTATTTACCATTATATAATTATAACCAAAGAATTTTTTTTATTTGAAATATATTTATCTCCTTTAAGATGATAAAATTAGTCATTAATTTTTGGTAATTGATACATATTATTTATATTAATGAAATTAGTCTTCTTGAAATTAATAAAAAACCTCATAACCTATCCTTGTTTTTCACAAATAGGATATGGGATCCCTAAGGTGTAATACTAAGGTGTATAAATCCCTTTTCAAAAAACTATTATATTTATTTCTTGAAATCTTCCAATTCTACTAGTTCCGTTTTATATGGAGTCTTGGATATAACTTTTTCATAAGGAACGAGTTCAATAGAAAACTCAATTTCACACTCAGGTGGATGTCTTAGTAAGTATTTTGGAAATATATCATTGTATTTTGATACAATAGAAATATACACTATCCTTAGGATGTCTTCCAAATTTAAAGATATCATTTCTCTTCTCTTATATAATAATATCATTAATTTGAGATATTATAGGTGGATTTATAAAAATTTTAGATAACTAAGTTTATACCTTAAAAATGGATCATCCTACACTTCATAAATAGTATTATCATTATCTTGATAATAAATTACAGAATTATACTTTGATATCCAATCCATACTAAGGACTAGGTCAAAGTCAATCATATGTATGGAAATAAAGTTTTCAATGATGGAATATCTATGAATATGAAGAGAGACTACATGATATATCCTTTTTTGTTAAAATTACCATTAGGTGTGTAGAATGAAAATATTTACTCAAATTGTTAAGGAATTATTCAATGCTCTCAAAAAACATGATAGATATAAAAGAGTGTGTAGAATTGAAATCAAATAAATCATTAGTTAACTTTGAGTTTATGATAAATGTACCTATTATAATGTTATTTGGAACTTAAACCTTAGTTTTAGTGATCAAATAATATTAGAATTTATCCCTTATCCTATTTTGAGGTAAAATAAATTTATTCCTAGGTAATTCATTCAATTAGTTACCCATATCTTTATAGTTGAAGCATTTTACAGTGGTGGATTATTTATTACCCTTGTAATCAAGATCATGATAAAATTTTTCTCTACACTTGAATCAAGCTCCAATTACCTTCAAGCATTTTCCTTGGTGTTTATTTCCAAAAAGATTACAGGTTAGGAATTTAACCCTTCCCTTCTTCCATTTTACTATATTTTTTTATATAGTGCTCAATTGCATGTTTATTTTCTTGATTTCTATAAAAAAATAAGAATTGGAGAATTATTCTTCTGGATGAATTTTTTGGTAGTATAATAATTGATTAATTCTTTCATTATCTTTATGGTAATTTATATCATATCCTTATATGATATAAAATTTTGGGAGACTAATGGAATTCAAATAATTGGATTTTCCCATCTAATAATTGGACAATATCAATTCTTGTATTATAAACAAAATTTGAAAAATGAGTTGTTAATATTGTGGAGTTGTCTTCATATTCAACAAAATTTTCATCTTTATTTGGGTTTAGATTAAGGAATTACCATTCCATATCATCTTTTTCCTCATGAGGAAGGTATTTTTCAAAGAATATATCTTTAATAATCTTCTATTCTATACTCTCTATGTCCTTATACTCCTTAGTGTTTTGAATAAATTATCTACATTGATCAACATATCACTTTTGTTGATAAAAAACTATTATAAATTTCTCTTTCACTACTTGCTAAATAGAAAATCATCCCCTTGAGGGAATTTATCTATTACCCAGCTACTAATGGATTTATAGAGCCATTGAATGATAGAGGTTTTCGTCAAATGAAGTGGACCAACATTTTTGTACCATGTCGAGGATCAATATGTTTCTCTATATAGGAAAGATTATTGGTTATAACCCGAGTCAAATAACCCATATATATTTAAAATCCATTCATATCAAGAATTTGACTCATTTACTTAATTTAATTGATCAAGTGGGAAATCCTTACATAAGTTATGGGTGTGGGTAGTGTTTCTATTTATTTTTATAGGAACCATTTCTAAACAATGGAATATATTGAATTAACTCATAACATCAAGAATATTGAGTCCTAAAATATGATTCCTATATGAGTAAATAATTATAGAATAGTTTCTTGACTATATTGAGGGATTATCATAATATTACAATTATAATATTTTATGTTATTATAGATCTAGTTACAAAGGGTCCTAATAAACTTTCTCTAATATAAACTATAACACCCTAATATCTTAATCTAGTTCCAATGTATACTATAATGACCGCAAATCTATTAACCCAGAGATTATTTTTTTTACTTTGTTATATTGAAATAATATTGAAGGAAACATATCTCAAAGGACTGAATAGTATAGTTGTATTGGTAAAATAGATACATAAATGATTCCTATATTATATTTTAAAATAAAAATTACAAAATATTTTTTTCTTTAACAACATTACTACCATTATAATATCCTTTCACATCAATCATAGTATACTTCATGGATTCTTAGGAAAATAAAAAAATAAGGTTTATCTCAAATGAAAATTAAGGGTTAAGTGTGTCAAAATCTATCATGAACTAATAAGCATACATGACATGGATAGGAAAATAAATGATAACACATGCCATTTAAATAATTTGACTATCATGATTAGATGAGGAATAATAAATATGGAAAATTAAATGACTGGAAACACATTCTATTTAATCAACAACTTGAATATAATAACTAGATAAGGAATAATCAATATGGAAGGGTAAATAACTAAAAAGACATTCCATTTAATCAATAAATTTAGAATGAAATGAATCTAGAGAAAATATCATTACAAAAAATATCATGAATAATTATAACTAAATTCTAAATAAGGGAAATTTATAATTATTGGATGTTATGGTCTTAGGAATCATGCAAACCTCTACTATTAAGAATTTCCTCAAGAATTTTTAAAACTGATGGGTATCTATACACCAAAAACCCATTTAAATAAGGCTAGCCTACTGATTCATATCAGTATACCACCAATGCATCGAGGTGATATCTATAACTAGGCCCACACATATTTTCATGTCCAAAGCATTCCTTATTTATCAAATAATCAATTTAATAGTTGAACAATATGCATTACCATTAAATATCCATATAGAAGAAAGAATAAAATTTATCAATATTTCTATAGTTAATTAAACAACTTACAATGTAATAAACCATATGTATAAATGAGATATAGTTTAATCAATAAGTATATCAATGATAAATAATATGAATATTGAAGGGAAATTTAATGTCCAATGATCATAGTAAAGTGAATATTTCAAAGGAAAGTTAATGAATACCAAAATGAATCAAGGAAGTGAATTTTAATTCTATCCTCATTCAAATAATAGTAAAACATAAATAGGAATAATAATGATGGTATCCATACAACATATCCCTATTGGAGTGTAAAGTCCTTGTTCCGGGTGCTGCCTAAGGGTGCCCCGTACTTGGTTGGTCACATGGCCTCAAGCGCATTTCTCTAATCACCAGAGGATACCAACTACCAGTGAAGACCTTGGGTGTGATAGTGGGGAAACTATACTCTCATTGGTAGAGTAACATAATGGAAATAAAAATGAAATAATAGAAAAATCCATAATACCATACAATAGAAATAAGCAGTGGAAGTTTGATATATAGTATAAAAAACTACAACATATATAAATAAATGATGCATGTCACATGTATCTAAAAAAGTATACAAACAAGACACAATACTAGAAATACAATTATGAAACCAAAGTATAGAAAAAAGTAAAATCCAAAAGCATCACAAGCCTCATCTTGGTCCCATTCTCTCCAACTCCAACAACAATCCAGTACCTAATGAAGAAGGGAACTTAACCTTATCTATAACTGCAACCATATAATATATTTGGGCCTAAAAGCATAAACCAAACAGGTTGTGAGACGAATCCCAGTAGGAAACCACCAAAAGAATTGTTCCTAACAATCAATGAATGTATATAGCATGCAATATGCAGAAATAAAGCAAAAAACTAGGAAGTACTCAAAAGTAAACAATCCTACAGTTTCCAATTACATTCATTAACATTTATTAATTATTCAATCTCCTGAATAATGTAACCTAGGGATATATCCTAAGCTACGTATACCCCTATATAATAGTAACCATAGACATCTCATAAGACCATCTAAACAACTGAGTAAGACTGAGTCCAAGCTTGTCCTCTGGCTTGGCAGACTTGTCACAATTATTCATTTATTCACAACCAACACTCTGGGAAGCTCTCGCAGTCTAACCCCTATGGTTAACATAGGATAGCATAAAGATAATGGTCTCCAGGGTAGCTCTCACGGTCAATACCCTTGGTCTAAATAGTATCAATAATTTATACACGACCTCTGGGTAGCTCTCACGGTCAATTCTCCTAGTCTATATAGCATAAATAATTTATACATGACCTATGGGTAGCTCTCACAGTCAATACCCCCTGGGTTAAAATCTACACCAAGGCTCTCATGACCCTATGTAAATAAAAATGAAAACCCCCACAGTTTTACTGGTCCAAGGCTCCCACGGTCCATTAGAAGAACAACACACATATCATATCAAGGCAACACATGTAATCTATAACTACTAAAAAACTAACATTCACAAGCACAACACATGCAATTCATACAATCAAACAAATCCATCCTAAGAAATTCAAGGAATGGAAACAATGTACGCCTCATAGGCAACCTAGGCCAAACTGCCATAAATAGTCCAAATGGGAAAACACACCCATGGGGTGTCCCGTAACATGGAATCAAACCTTAAACATATGATAAAACACATTTTCAATCAATTAAATCAATTTAGGTAGAAAAAGTACTAAAATAAAAATAGGTAATACCCAAAATATGGGTATTTTTAACTTTAATAATATAAAATCCAAAGAATATCAAAGAAAGGCACAAACCACCTACCTCAATGTTGTACGATGAACAATCTTGATTTTAGGCCCTTGAATCAACCTAGAACAATGTATATCTACAAAAAGGTTAAATTTATTTAACCTTGGATAACTCAATAGAGAGGGTAAATCAGGAAGAGAGGGTCTATGGGAAGAGAGAAACCACCGATGGGAATCCAATGCCCCAAAAAATGTCTCAATCTGAGCTCGGACGGAGGAACGAGAGGAGATCAAAGTTTCTCGGCCATTCATCACTCTCCTATATGAGACATGGTGAGAATAAGATAATTCTAAATATTAGATGTGACCCCACTCCGATTAATAAAAAAAGAAAAGAAAAGTACATAGTGTGTTCATTTAATGTACACACCGTGTAATAGCCTCAACTGGATTATGCTTTAGGCGATATGCCAGGTCACCTATACAACCATGTACTCAGCCGTTGCATGGCCTGTACATGGCTACTTGCGGAAGCCGGGTACACAAAATGTACTCAAGAGTACATAGCATATACTTATTGTCTTGTTCTCACCTGTACTACCATAGCACTCGTACCGGAGGAATATACCAGCCACAGAGAACCCTCGTTATGTGATCCACAATCTGAATAGGGTGCTCCTCAAAGGATTCTTCCACCTCTAACTCAACCTCCTTGGGTTAAAAAATAAAAGAAGATTCTGAAAAGTAACACCGTAGCTTAGAAACATAGAAGATTTCATGCATAGACTGGAACCTATGAGGTAACTCCAACTGATAGGCAACCAAACCAACTCTCTCCAAAACCACAAATGGTACGACGTATCTCAGTGAAAGATTTCACAATATCATAATCCTCCTATATCCCAACCTCGGTGTGACATGAAAGAAAAATTTATCTCCAAACTCAAACTCTAGACGTCATCTCTGTTAATCAATATAAGATTTATGGTGAGACTGTGCAGTATCCATCCTGTTGTGAATCAAGTCCACCTGCTCAGTGGTATTTTGGACAAGTCGAGGTCCCAACATAACTACCTCTCCTACCTCCATCCAACATAGGGGTGATCCGCATGACCTACCATTCAAAGACTCATAAGGTGCCATCAAAATAATCGCCATAAAACTTTTATTTAAGAAAAAATACACTAGGGGTATGTGTCTCTCCCAAGAGCCCCCAAAATCCAGGATACATGATCGAATAATGTCGTCCAAAACCAAAATCGTGTGCTCAGACTTGCCATCTGTCTGGGGATGGTAAGCTGTACTCATAAGTACCTATGTACCCAAAGCCCTCTATAGTCCCTACCAGACAAGAGAAGTAAAATGGGCATCTCTATCTGAAACGATAGAGTTTGAAACCCCATGAAAACATACAATCTATCAGATGTAAAACCTTCCAAACTCATAAACACTGGAGGTTTCCTTGATCGGAAATAAATGTGAAACTTTCATGAGTATTTCAATAAGAACCCATCCTGCATCATTCCCTTTATGTGACCTCAGTGAACTCATCACAGAATCCACCACGACATCATTCCACTTCCACTCTGGAATGGGTAGATACTGTAAAATCCATGAAGGTCACTGATGCTCTGCCTTCACCTGTTGATAGGTGGAACACCTCATAACAAAACCAATAACATCTCTCTTCATTCCTGGCCACCAATACTGATAGTGTAGATATCGATAAATCTTGGTGATGCCAGGGTGAACTGCCCAAACCAAGGAATGAAAATATCGCAACAACTCCTCTTGTATGTCTTCTGACACCCATATGCACCAATGAAAACATAGGATCTCATTGTCACCCACAGTCATTCCAAGAGTAGGGTCCTCACCTGATACACTCTCCCGTAGGACTAGGCTTTCAGAATATGATACCTCCCTTATTCACACTCGATCCAGTAGATTAGAGGTAACATCTATATAAGAAATAAACATCTTCCACTTTATATCGTGCACATCCAAATGCATCATAGAGAACAGATCTATAAGCTTCTACTCACTGCTGGACTCATGGCCTGCCTATATATGAGTCCTCCTCAATGCATCAGCCACTAAATGGCCTTTCCTAGGAGTGTAGGCAAGCTGAAAGTCATAATACTAAAGGTACTCAACCCACCTTCACTATCTCAAATTCAAAATCACACTGAGTAAAGATATACTTGAGACTTTTTTGGTTAGTGAATACATCAAAATGCTCTCCCAAAAGATAATGTCTCCAACCGTGTAAAGCATTCACAACTAGAGTTAACTTGAGATCATGTGTCGAGTAGTTCAAATCATGTATCCTCAACTACTGAGACCCGTATGAAACAAATACTTCCCCCTAGATAAGCACCGCTTCCATCCCGATACTTGATGCATCACGGTAAATGGTGTAACTATTTCCTGGATCTGAAAAAATTAGTATCGGTGCTGAAGTAAATCTCTATTTCAAATCTTGAAAGGATGAATTGGAGGAATATATCCACAAGTACTTTGATCCTTTCTTAGTCAGTCCCATCAGTGACAATGATAAGAATGAAAAGTCCTGTATAAAGCGCCTGTAGTTACCAACGATCCTCATAAAACTCCGTACGTCAAAGATGTTCTTTGGATGCTCCCAAGAAACTACTCCTCTCACTTTTATGGGTCTATTGATACTCCTGTATCTAAGATAACATGACCCAAGAAGTGAATCTGGTCCATCCAAAAGTGTCATTTATAGGGATTAACATTTAACTGATGCTCCCTCAGTGGACTCAATATGATCTCAAAATGGATGGCATGTTCATGTCAAGTGTGATATTACACCAAGATATCATCCAAAAAACAACCACAAAAGAATCCAAATAGGGATGGAACACTTGGTTCATCAGTTACATGAAAATTTCCAGCGTGTTTGTAAGACTAAATGACATAATCAACTACTCGTATATAACATACCTGCTCTGAAAGGCTATAAGAATTATATTTGATGGTCTAATGTGCAAATGATGATAATCAGATCTCAATTCAATCTCAGAGAAGGATCAGGATCCTCGAAAATGATCAAAGAGATCATCAATCCTTATCATGGGATATCGGTTCTTGACTATCAATTGGTTTAGCTCCCAATAATCCACTCAAAGCCTAAGGGTACCATATTCTTTTTTCGCAAAAAGGATAGGTGAACCCCAAGGAGAAGTACTGGTTCAGATGAAACCCCTTGTATGTTACTCCTATAACATCTTCTTGATCTCCTGTAACTCTGGTGTAGCCATCCTATATAGAGGAATGGACATCAGGGCTGCTCCTAGAACCAGATCAGAAGAGAAATCAACCTCATGCTCTAGAGGTAAACCTGGAAAGTTGTCTGGAAAGACATTCCTAAAATGATCCACTACTGGAAGAACATCCATATGTGAAGTCCCATGGTCATCCAGATATAAACTAGAAATCTGGGCTATAATTCCTCCCAAACCATGATGCTTGGGTCCGTGTCTACTCATCTAGACATCCCATTCACCCTTGTGTAGAAAAGACCCACCCTCTGGTAATGTGAAAGTCCCCCTGCAATGATAGTAGTAAACAAAGGCCTGAAAAGAGACTGACCAGTCCATTCCGAGAATAAATTTGAAGCCTTTCATCTCTAAGACATATATATCCCATAAGAAGTGATACCCACCAACCTCAAGAGGGCACTTGTTTCACTAATGTACACTATCTGTTCTAATTCCCAACAAAGTGTCTAGCATCATAACATCCTCAGATGTAAATATACAGATCCCAAGGATATTCACAACATTAAAATATATAAAACTATGGGAATCCTCTATATTAAAAAGAGGAGAATTTAAAAATAAGGCAACTAGAATCGTACCTCTAACTATAGAGGGTCCAAGATCCTGATCCTACTGGGTATGCTCCACTACAAAAGTCTAACCTGTACCACGACCCTACGACCCTTCCTGAATACCCTTATCTGATCCACCCTGCTATTTTTGAAGACCTGTAGACTAAATACCATAGACATGACCACCTCTTCGCCCTGAATGGCCTAACAAAATCTAGTTCCCTAACTAATGAGAAACTGGTGGTCCTACTCCTAAATGTGGAGTCATAACCGATCCTCTATCACTAGCTGCTGGTGAGAAAAACCGGAAAAAATGCTGAAGATGAACCATCTTACAATAATCTTGGCACTCAACTGGCTCTCTTGGGAACTGAGGTCTCATGTTCCCACTCTTCTTGCACTGGTAACACCTCACCTTGCTGCTTGTACATAAATCACTACTACTGGAATCACCATCCGAAGGCTCCCTATGGCCCTTCCTACTATCACTAGAAGGAGTACCATCCCTGGATGTTGAACCACCCTGGATCACAGCTCCCAACTCCCTTAGATTTTTCTAAGTAATCAGTGCTTGGTTCACTATAGCCATTACTAAAGTCAGCCTAAAGACATTCACCTATGACTGAATATCATACCTGAGACCATCCTCAAACCTCCTAGCCAAAAATAACTCGTCACTACCCAGAACAGGTGCGAAGCGCTGAAGTTTTTTAAAACTATAAGTGTAATCCATCACTAAACGATATCCCTACTCCAAATGCATGAAATATCAGGCTTGATCGTCCCTCAACGTCTCGGGGTAGAAGTAATCATAGAAGGTCTTCTAGAACTCTTCCCAAGACATATCCCAATGACTTTTCCCCTATGACATAACATCTCACCAACTCCTGGCAGAATCATGTAACATATACATCAGAAGCTTCACCCTCATCTCCAGAGGTGTCTCCAAATGAGAAAAGATAGAGAGAATGACCTCCAACCATGATTCTGCAGCCTGTGGTCCTCTATCCCTTGAAAAATTGGGAGGATGCTTCTGCTAGACCACCCGCGTCAGCTCTACCATTTTTGGGGTAGGGTGCGGTGCTCTCTGAAAATTCTATAACATCTTAAAAAAGCCTTGACAGAACTATGCATCAGAACCTGTGTCCGGTATAACAGATGGTGCTGGGATAGGCATGGATGGAGGATCTATTAGTAGTACCTGATCTACCCTTTCCAATGTCTGTTCATCGCCCTACACCTGGTGCACAACTGGAGGACGTCTCGGTGGCATGAATCAGCAAGGTTAAGTGCAAAAATCAGTTCACGATTATCAAGGAATGAAACTTAGAAGTGCAAGAATGGAACATGAGAAGAAACATTCAAGTTTTAAAAAACATGGATACATGACATGTATAAAACCTACACGGTGTGTTACCTTAAGCTTTTAACATGGTGTGTACCTCTTCCAAACCTAGTCTTATAACACCCATACACACAACGTGTTAATTCTCAGACATTATTTATACTTGAACTTTCCCTCCTACCCAAGTTCTTCTACATGGCTTGAGCCACACGGTTCTCTCCTAGTTAACACTTCATGAAGTGTTCACCCTTAACACCATGTGTAATACTTAATTTCTAACCACCTCTGTCATTAGTCACACAATCAGAGACCTAGTCGACTCCACACGACATGCATAATCAGGACACAACGTGTAAAAACTTAGTTTCATACACTTGTGTCATTCGCCACACAACTGAAAAAATGGTCCACTATAGCCTGGTGTGTACTTCTAGTACACGGCATGTTCCATCAAAGATTTGCTAACCCTATGTCTCTACTCACATATTCAATCTTACAATTCAAATACTATATGGAGTGTACATACAGTACATGATATGTTCTTAAGAAAATTTGTTTCTTCCAAAAAAGAAGAACACATAGCATGTGTTCAAAACACCACACATCGTGTTTTCTAGGTTTCCAGACAGTAAGCCTCTAAAACTCTGTCAGAACCCCTGAAACATTGAATTTTTTCCATGGAAAGAAAAATTCCGACCTGTGAGAGCCCACACTTCTACAAATCAATGTTTGGAATCCTTATTCACATTATAACTTGAGAAAATTAAATTAAATTTCAAACATGATCCACCAAATTCCAATCCTAGAGGTCCCATAACACCTTAGGGACCAAATATTAGTATCTATACAAATGAAAATTTAAATATTCCAATACCTTATCAAAATAGTAGGTATTCTATCATGGAATCTATCACAAGATCATGTATATCTTTCACAACATCTATCGCAACAACATGTAATCAGTAATGCACACTAAATGGCATGACAAGAATGTATGACATGTGATCTCTAGAGAGTGCCAATATGTTTCAGAAGATGGAATAACCTCATCTAATTGGGTTTCAACAGAATTTTAACTAAAATGATTTAAATAATAACAACACAAAACAAGTGTTTCACCCAATGGTGAAATCAAATCAACTGTAATAATTGTAAGACTATAAAAATTGAAATATTCGAGGAAACTTGGATTTTCCCAGTACATGGGTTAGCCACTCCCAGGAAAAACTTATCAACAAATACCCATTCCTTCTTATCCATTTCTATAGGCTCTAAACAATAAGACAATGCAAAAAGTAACTTCCTCTACCACCACTTTGTAACATCCCGGTTCTGGGTTCCAAACTAGGGTTCCCAATAACCGATTGATCACATGGCATAAAGCGCATTTCCCTAAATTCCAGAGGATGTCAAATAGTATAAAGGGCCTTGGGTGTGATAGTGGGGGAAAATATACCCTCATTGGTAGAGTAACACAATGGAAAAAAATAGGAAACAATAGTAGAATCTGTACTACCATACAATAGAAATAAACAACGGAAGACTGATAGTATAAACAACTACAACATATGTAAATAAATGATGCATGCCACATGTATCTAAGAAAGCATCCAAAAAAGTCAAAATACAGGAAATAAAATACTGAAACAAAAGTATAGAAAAGGGTAAACTCCCACAGCATTACAAGCCTCATCTTATTCCCATTCTCTCTAGCACCAACAACAATAAAGTACCTGAGGAAGAAGGGAGATTTCCCTTACATAAACCTACAAACATATAACCTTTTTGTGCCTAAAAGAATGACCCAAACAGGGTGTGAGATGAATCCGAGTAGGAAACCACAAAAAGATCTTTACTTAATAGCTAGTTAATTCATATAGTAGGAAATATGCAAAAATGAAGCAATAAACTTGGAAGTACTCAAAGGTAAACAATCCAACAGCTTCCAATTACATTCATTTACATTTATTAATTATTCAATCCATTGAATAATGTTACCTAAAGATCTAGCCTAAGATATATTTCCCCTGTATAATAGTATATATAGACGTCTCAGAAGAACATCTAAACAACCATGTAAGACCGAGTCCAAGCTTGTTCTTTGGCTTGGCAGACTCGTCTCAATTATTAATTTATTCTAAACCAACCCTCTGGGAAGCTCTCATAGTCTAACCCCTTTGGTCCACATAGAATAACATAAACATAACAACCTCCTGGGTAGCTCTCATAGTTAATAACCTTGGTTTACATATCATTAATCATTTATACACGACCTCTGGGTATCTATAATGATCAATACCCTTGGTCTATATAGCATCTATAATTTATACACGACCTTTGGGTAGCTCTCATGGAAAATACCCCCTGGGTCAAAATATACACCAAGGATCTCACGGTCCTCTGTAAATAAACTTGAAAACCACCACAACTTTCCTGGTCCAAGGCTCTCACAGTCCATTGGAAGATCAACACGCATATCATATCAAGGTAGCACATGTAATCTATAACTACTACATGACTAACATTCACAAGAATTAAACATGTAGTTCATATAATCAAACAACTCCATCATAATAAATTAAAGGCATAGAAACAAGTTATGCATCATAGGAAACCTAGGAAAAATGGCCATAAACAGTCAAACTGGGGAAACACACCCATGGGGTGTCCCGTAATGAGGAATCAAAACTTTCAAAAATGCTACAAATTCTATTCAATCAGATAAACCATGGAAGGTTGAAAAAGGGATATACTCTAAACACATAATACCCAATATATAGGTATTCGTCACTTTAATAATATAAAATCCAAAAAATATCAACAAAAGGCACAAACCACCTACCTCAATGGAGTACAATGAGAACTCTTGAACATCGACCCTTGAATTGGCCTATAATGATGTAGATATGCAAAATGGTTAAAAAAATTCAACCTTTGATAACTCAAGAGAGAGGAGAAATTAGGAGGAGAGGATCTAGGGGAAGAGAGAACTCACCAGTGGGAATCCAACAAACCAGACTTCATCTCAACCAAAGATCAAACAGAGGAACGAGAGAATCTTGAAGTTTCTTGGCCGTTCGTCACTCTCCTGTATGATTTATGAGGAGAAGAAGAGTGTTCTGGAGATTAGACGTGACCCTGCTCTGATTAATAAAAAAATAAAGGAAAAGTACACAGCGTGTTCATTTAATGTACACATCGTGTACTAGCCTCAACCGGATCCCTCTTTAGGTGGTCATCGAGGTCACCTACACTACAATTTACTTGGTTGTTACATGCCCAGTATATGACTACTTGTGGGAACCAGCTACATAGTGTGTACTCAAGAGTACACGGCGTGCACTTAAGAAATTTCCAAATTCTCCCTTTTTCCTAAAAAATAACCCAAAATAAAGATCCATACCTGAAATGAAAATCCGGGTTCTTACATGGAGTATAATAAAAATGAAGGGATGTTGTCATTGATGAATATAAATACCACAAAAAGATATTTAAAAAAATTTTTGAGGAAAATATTTTATTTTATATTTTATGTATCATCTTTTCAAACTAAATGGTCATTTTTTTGAAAAAACTTTTATTTGAAAATAAACTTTGAAACTCATAAATGATGTTTGAAAACATGGAGTGGTAATGATGGAAAAGAATTACATATATGTAGAGTATGTTAAAAAAATATTCCTTTATCTTTTTTCATAAAAAACAAAAAGGTATAAGTTTTCAAAATGAAATGAATGTTCCATTAATTTTTTATAAAAAGTAAAAATGGGTAAAAATGTATTTAAACAATAATTTTAAAAATGGTTATTTTTTTTGAAAACATTTCTAGAAAACATTATTTTGGATGAAAAAGAATTTTTGACTGAAGAGAGAAATGAAGTAGGATTTTAATATTTTTTATCAATTATTTTAAGTACCAAAGATTTGAAAATGGTACTATAAAATTAAAAATTCATGAATATATAGATTATAATAAAATTAAAGGGTTTTATTAAAAAATTATCATATAATTTACTTATATGAAAATTCAAGTATAAAAAATCCCAATTAAAATGAGATTGTGAAATAAACCCTTACAAAGATCATAATGTTGAAGTGAGAATTAATGAATGAACAAATTCTGTGTTTAAAATGTAAATCCATCTGAAAAAAGTTGAAATAGAACTTAATATAATAAAAATTAATTAAATACATAATATTTTAATATCAAATATAATGAATAAGTAATATAACCTAATGAAAATAAATTAAGTTATGAAATTCATTACTAGTTGGTAATTTTCAAGTCAATAATTATGTTTGAAATAAATAAAACTGAACCTTAAAATACCATAAATTATTAAGGATTTATGACATTACATGTAAAATGTGTATTATATACAATATAAAAATTAAATTAGGTTCATAACATTATAATATGCCTCAATGAAGAGAAATTGTGATGAAGTCCCTTACCTCACACTTCCTTCTGGTTGAACATTATTTAAAATCATGTATAATGGTTTTAAATTTTTTATTAAATTATATTATAACCATATTAAAATTTATAATACCATATTTTATCCTTTTATAACATATTATTACATGTTCGTTAATAATATTTCTTTATTTTCATTGTTTTGGGTGTTAATTGACTTGTTTTCTCATTCATGCTTTGTCATGAAAGTTCAATTTCTTATGAATATTATATAATTTCATCATATAAAGAATAATAATAATGAAATAATTATCATATTTATACATCTATTATAATTTTAATACCAATCATGGAATATGTTTTTGAGAAATTTAGTACGTTATGATCATTGAGACGATTGACTGTACGTACGAATGAGTTACAGTTCCATATTTCAACGTTCATTATGGAAAAGAGGTAAGTATTATTTTATAATCTAATAATGATAAAATATAAAAAATATATATTATTTCTTTAAATACACTTATATATATCATCAATGTGGTTTGGTGATGAAAAGAGAGTCACATCACTTCATGAAGGCGGTTGTACACACGTACACAAACGACATTATCCTATTTTATTGAGTAAAAAGGAAAGAAAAAATGATATTTTATCTTTTAAGAATGATAAATATGTCATTAATATCTTTATCATGTCATTTATATCCCGTAAATTCATTAAATTTCTCTTTATTACCTTACATGTAAAGCTTTATTGAAAAAAATCACATCGCTTCATAAGGAGGTAGTCGCCGTACACATGAGCGACGTTATCATATCCCCTAAAGAAGGGAAAGTAAAAAAGGTATATATTATATAATTAATAAAGTGGTAAAATTATGTTATCAATATAATACACATACTTTATATCCATCATCATACCTAACGGTGAGTGGTGGTAATTGAAAAACGAATGACATCAGTTTACAAGGTGGTAGTCTACCATGCACACGAATGATGATTTCATAACCCATTTGATGGAAGTGGGGATGGTTGAAGGTAATGAACTTAGAATTAAAACATATTTGTATATATAAGATACTTATTTTATTATATCAAAAAGGTTTTATAAGAATTGAATGAGGTAGATGAAGAAATAAAATAAAGATGCTCATTGAAGAATATTACGTCTTCTTTGGGTAACCTCTATAGGTTTACACCAAAAGCCTTACTAGGTTGGTTCATGAAAAAAATAATGATTTTAGGATGAGGGTAGGGAAATTGGGAAGTTATTTGGGAAGTAATTAGATAATAAAAATGGGTTTGAATGTGTTATTAGGAGAGGAGAGTGGGTTTGCTTTTATAAGTGTGAGTGGCACACTTGTAATTTTTGAAAAGAAAAAGGTATTTTCATGTTTTTCACATGACACAAGGAAACAAAAATAGTGTATTATCGAGCATTAAATATTATATGGTCTCCATATTTACATAAAATACATTCTAGATAATTTTTAAGTCATTTTGACCCTTATTTTTTAGTTTACCCCCTGGTAAATCTATTTTTACCTTAATTGGGGAAAATAATTTTTACTATTTTCACTATTCATTTTGGGGAAAAATTAAATTAATCTTATCATTTAATATATATAATTATGTTTCCAAATATTAAATCTCTTTTTAAATATTAAATTTATAGAAGTGGAAAAATTTAATTTATAATTAATCCCGCAGACGCAATGAGAAAGTAGGTCTTCATAGAGAAAATGTTCAAATGATTACAAAGATTTGATATGAAAATTAAATATGAAATTGATTACAATGATATAAAATGTATTAATATATATATAATTTAACAAATTTTACTTTTATAAACATATTAATACAATTTTATGGTTTTTAAAGGATTTAGATGAAATGCAAATTCTTAATAAATACCAATATTGTTCACTATTCACTGAAAAATTTATCTTTTCATAAAATTATACAAAATACACCCATTTTTTTTAAATTTATATTTAAAAATATAATTTAATTTATTCAAATAAATTTACTGAAATTGAGAAAAATTAATTTTAAATTATTTGTGCAAAGAGCGACTAAACTGTTTTTTAGAAGAAATAAAAAATTTCAGATTAAATTTATTTTTTATTTTAAACGATTCCTGTTTTATTTTAATAAATAGATATCTTTAATTTTAATTATTTATATAGTAATATTAATACCTGAAAATTTAACATCTAGGTTATACTAGTGTATTATATTAATGTTCACTTAGACTCTGGGTTGCGTGTTCCGCAAGCCATTAAAGAGATTAAATTTAAAGAAATATATTTAGTGGGTTTTTAAGATCGATGTTTCATCTCACATATGACATAGAATAAAATGTTCTTATTTTTTAATTTTTGGTGTTAAATTATATCGACCATAAAGAAATTGAATTATCACAATTTAATCTTGATCATGGTAATCAATGTTTTTAAATTTGAAAAATACATTATTTGAAATCCTATATCATGAGAATGGTTGATGAAACATCCTTTTTATAAGATAAAAATGGAATTATAAAGGTTATATCGAATAAAACATAACTAGGTTTATAATTAAGATACATTACTAGAAAGTGAAGATATGAACATTTAATAAAAGCATAAATAATTATAGAGAGTGATAGAGTTCCTTGATCAAAAGAACAAGAATGATCAATATAAATTTAAGGACCTAAAAACCATAAATCTATGCTGATTTAGAAGACCATCCATTCAACATAAATGAAGGTATTAGGAATTTTTTTTCATTATCCTTTTCATAGATTTGAGGAATTACATTACCATCTAGACTAAGAATATATTAAAATATACTTACTTGATATCTTTCTATTTCATAAGAATAATTTCATCTTTTGGTTTTGCCTTGATCATTTTCCAATTCATTAATTACTCAAATAAATGAATACTCAAAAATTATTTTTTTATTCCTAAAGCACTAAAATTCACGTTTAATTGATCATAAAATACATAAAAGTGTAAAAATCCTTTATTTTTGTCTCTAACTAATTTTGAGAACCAATATGGTCAACATAAGTTATCCAATTTAAAACATTTATCTCTAAACCTCAAATATAACACCATTGGTTAAACATTAATATTTATCCATACAATTGTTTAACTAAAAATAATGAAGTATTAACCAGGACATCATGTTGCCCAATGGTTGGTAGGACAACCTTACAATCCTTCAGTTGTGATTTGAATCCCCATGACCTTTCCAGACATGATACGTTGTCACCCAACATGCAAAATTTTCTTTTTCTAAAGTTATATTAATACAATTCCAATAATGTTCCAAAAAATTGAGGGATATCCTTGAAATAAAATTAATCATTAAATAACCTTTTATCAGAGGTTTTTAATACTTATTTTCCCCACAAATTCTAATAATATCATTTGACTATTATTAAAATGTCATTAATGATTATTTTGACTCTAAAGGTTATCAATACCTTTAAACTTATTTATATAAAATGTAAATTCATTATTCATCAAATAACTTTTCCAATAAAACATACACTAAAACAATAGGTTGTATTTCCATAAATTTCTCCCAAAATATCCCGAATCTTAGTAGACTTTGATCATATAAAACCTAAGTAGGTTGTATAATACTTTGAAATTATGATCAATCTTAAAATCATAAACCCATGATGCTATCCATAATTCTTAAGTTTATAAATAAACATATTATTATAAAATTTAACAGAATCCTTAGAAGTTTCAGGAATCTTATAACCAAAAGATCATTGGTAAAATACTTATTCAATATAATTCTTGAATCAAAATACATAAATAATCCATCTATTTTATTTTAACATAGGTCCTTCCTTGGTCTAGTGGTTAAACTTCAGAAGAGGGAATTAACTCGATTAATTACTAGGTTCCCCAAATTTAATAAAATGAACTATAAATTGATGCCTATGATGTTATTTATTTCATTCTACCATACTAGTCATTTTTACTCGATAATTATTTTCTTAATTCCCTTATTTTCTATATAAGAAGCATCCACCTATTACTTTGATACATTTTTCGGTGTGTCACTTTCCACATTTCTGACATCAAGGAAATGGATAATTCTTTCCTCTATAGTCTTCATCAGTCGAGCTCTTATAATACTCCATCCTTATATTATTTAGTGAGTCTAAGAGTTAGTTAAGGTATATTTTGTTTATAATATTTTGAGATAATAGATTAAAAATAATCACAATATCTTTCCCTCCACTAATCATCCCATTTATTTTCTCATATTCACTACCTTGTCCTTCATATTCAATGTTAACATGATTCCTTTGGGTTCCAACCATTAACTAAAACTAAAAATCATAGTGTGAGAAACAATAATCATAGTTGAAAAACCATATAATCATTTATTGTATGTTTAAATCATGACACATTTTTTTTAATCTAATACACCATAGGTTTAACATAGGTCATTAATTTTCAACAACTATCAAAATCCTTCATAATGGTCTGTGAAGAAAATATGAATTATCTAAAGAATATCCCCGGAGAGTGTCATACAAGATGTGCAGTAAGGCCCATTTTCATGCACTATGTGATGATTGAGCCAAGCCCAATATTTCCTTTTTAAAGTTATTACCATAGGTATAGCTATACTAGAACCAAATTCACTTATAGTATCTTGACATAGATTTATTTTAAGGAAAAACCACATAATCTTTTCTTTAATAAAACGTTAGGATGTACTTATATACTTATCCTCAATATTTATCAAAGGGTTATGTCCCCTAATCTATGTGTTTTTAAAAATAATTTCCAAGGTTTATAATAAACTTCTTATAATACCAACTATAATGAACCTGACCCCTGTAAACTATAGTCATTGTCTTAAATTATTACATTGATTTAAGATACAATGAATCACATCCTAAAGGACCAAGTCATTTATTATTCTTGGCAAACTAGATACATACATTATTCCCATATTACATTTGAAAACAAAAATTACAACATTTTTTAAGAATAACATTATTACTTCTAAAATATCTTTGCATATCAATCATAGTACATTTCATGTATTCCTAAGAAAAGAAACAAAATAAGGGTGAACATAAATTCACAATAAGTGTTAAAAAAAATGAAAGCTATCATGAATCAATAAGTATAAATGACATGGAAAGTTAAATAACTAAAAACACATGCCTTTTAAATAATTTTAATATCATGATTAGATATAAAACAATTAATATGGAAAGGAAATTTATTGAAAACACATTCCATTTAATTAATAACTTGACTATCATAATCGAATAAAGCATAATCAATATGACAAGGTAAATAATTCAAAACACATACCATTTAATCAATAAACTAAAAATGAAATACATTGAGAGATAAAATCATTGTGAAAATATGATGGATAATAATAAATAAATTATTAATTATTCAAGTCACGATCTCAGGCATTATGAAAACCTCTACTAGAAAGAGCTTTCTCAAGATAGTTTAAAAATGATGGATATGTAGACACCAGAATCCATTTAACTAAGGCTGAAAAACTAATTCATCTCATGAGAATAACAATGCATCAAGTGGATATCTATAACCTATCCCCACCCATATCAGCATGTACAAATAATTTTTAATATATCAAATAATCAAATTAATTCATGAACAATATGACTTACCATTAAATATTCTTATTAAATAAAGAATATAGAATATAAATATTTCTCTAGTCAATCAAGTAACTTTAAAATTAAGAAACCATATGTATAAATGAGATATTGTTTAAGAAATAAGCATATACATGATAAAACATATGGATATTTAGGGAAAATTTAATATCTAATGATCATAGGAAAGTGAATGTTTTAAGGTAGTGTAATTGACTACAAAAATGAATCATGGAAGTGAATTTCAATTATATCCTTATTAAAAATAACTATTAAACATCCATAGGTAGAATACGGATGGTATCAATACAATATATACCCAACATAGTATATGTAAAATAAGGGGTAGGTTTCGTTAAGAATAGTAATACCATAACTTTTTTAAAAACATTCTTAGGGAAAATATCATATTTATTTATTATAAAAATCACATTTTAAAACTAATTGTTCCCAACAATTTTTGAAACCAATTTTGTTTAAAAATAAAATTTGAAATTTATATAGGATTTTTGAAAAAATGGAGTGTTCATGAAGGTAGGAAATTCTTTACATGTTGAGTACATTAAAACAAAGATTTCTTTCACTTTTCTGATAAAAGAAAAATAGGCAGCATTTTGAAAATGACATGAATATTCATTTTCAATTTTTTTATAAAAATTAAAAATGGGTTAAATATTATTTAATAAATATTTTTTTAGAAGTGTTATAAACATTGTTGAATTCAGTTTTTGAAGACATTCTTTTAGAATAAAAAGGATTTTCGACCGAAGAGAGAAATATAGTAGGATTTTACTAAAAAAATTTCTCAATAATTTTAAGTACCAAAGAGTGAAAGAATGGTACTATCACTTGAAGAATTCATCAATAATTAAAGGCTAATAAAATGAAATTTGGTTATTACATAATGATAAAATATTCTTTTTAATGTAAATTTAAGTATAAAAAACACAGATTAAAATGAGATTGTGAAATAAGCTCTTAAAAATATCATAAAGTTGAAGTGAGAATTAATCAATAAATCAATTATATATGTAAAATTTAAATAAAATTAAAATAAGTGGAAATAAAACATAATAAAAAATTAATTACACAGATAATATCATAATACCAAAGACAACGAAGAAGTAATATAACATAATGAAAATAAATTAAGATATGAAATTCATTACCACTTGGTAATTTTCAATCCAAATACCCTTTTATGAAATAATTAAAATTGAAACTTAAAATACCTTGAATTATTAGGTAAAAATTATATTACATGTAAATTTGGTCATAAATAAACTATATAAAATAAATTAGGTGGATAACGTTACAATACGACTTAATGAAGATAAATTGAGATGAAGTCCCTTACCTCACACTACCTTTTGGTTTAATTTGATTTAAACTAATGTATAATGGTTTTAAACATGTTATTAAATTATAATATAATAAAATTAATATTTATAATTTCATATGTGATCCTTTTATAACATCTTATCTGCCATTCATTAATAATCTTTCATTATTTTCATTGTTTTAGGATTTAATTTCCTTGTTTTCTAATTCATGATTTTTCAAGAAAGTTCTAGTTTTTATGAATATTATATAGTTTAATCATCCCAAGAATAATAATAATGAACTAATTATAATATTTATACATAATTTATAATTCTAAGAAAAATCATGAAATATGGATTTGATAAATTAAGCACGTTTTGATCATGGAGACGATAGACCATACGTGTGCATGAGTAATGTTTCCATCTTTCAACGACCCTTATAAAATAAAGGTAATTAATATATTATCATTAAATAATAATTATAATATCATAAATACTATATTATATCATTAAATACACACACAAACACAGATATATATATATCATCCATGTAGTGTAGTGATGAAAAGAAAAACACTTTGCTTTAGGAAGGCAGTAGTCCATAAGTACACAAATAAAATTATCCCCTTTCCATGTGTGAAAAGGTTAGAAATAAAATGATATATTATCTTTTAATAATGATAAATATTTCATTAATAAAATAATTATCTCATGTTTATCACATATATTCACTAACTTTATCTTTATTGCCTTCTATGTAAACCGTTAGTTAAAAACGACTCACATTGCTTCGCGAGCTAGTAGTCCACCATATATATGAGTGGCATTATCATATCCATTACAGAATGGAAAGTAAAAAGGTACATATTATTAATGAATCAAGAGGTATAATTATGTCATAATTATCATATATATACTTTTTATGCATCATCATAGCCAAATGTGAGAGGTGGTAATGGAAAAACGAATGACTTTGGCTTGCGAGGTGGTTGTCTACCATACACATGAATGATAATTTTGTAACCCATTTGATGGAAGTGGGGTTGGTTTTAGGATATTAAATTAATAAAAATACATATATTTATACGGTATATACTTATTTTATTATATAATAATGGTTTAATAATAATTTAAGGAGGTGGAGGAAGAAATAAAATAAAGATGCTCGTTAAAGAATGTTATCTCTTCTTCAGATAACCTCATTAGGTTTGCACCAAAATCATTCCTAATTTACCTTTATGAATAAAATAAGGACTATATGATTATGTTAGGGATTTTGGTATGTGATTTGGGTAGGTATTGTTTGAACCAAAATGGTTTTAAGGTGTTAATAGGAGAGGAGAGTGAGTGGCCTTTTATAAGTGAGGTGAGTGGCACACTTATAATTTTTGAAAATAAAAAGGTGTACCCACATTTTTAGCATGAAACAAGGGTATAAAATTGAGTATTAGAAAGACCTATATATTATAGGGTATAAGTATTTCTATAAAATATATTTTAGACAATATTTTAGGTCATTTAAACCATTTTCCTTTTAGTTTTTCCTTGGTAAATCAATTTTTACCTTAACTACGGTAAATAATTTTTACTATTTCACTATTAATTTTGATTAAAAAATTAAGTTTAACTTATTATATAATCTAAATTATTTTTATTATAAATATTTAATAAAATTTTCAAGATTATATTCACATAATTAGAAAAATTTAATTTAAAATTAATCCTGTAGACATGATGACAAAGTGAGTTTTCATTGAGAAAATGTTCAAAAGTTTATAAACTTTTAATATCAAAACTCAATATTAAATTTATTTCAATGAACTAAATTGTATTAATATATATTTAATTTAACTAATTTTACATTTAATACCATCTTAAAATAATTTATATGTTTTTAAAATTTCTAAAAGGAAGGGAAATTCTTAATAAATACTAGTATTTTTCCCTATTCATAGAAAAATTTATCTTTCCATAAAATTCTCAAAAAATCACCCAAAGATAATTTTGAAATGTAATTTTTTTTAAAATGTAAATTTTCTAAAATAAAATTTCTAAGAGTGGTAAAAATTAATTTTAAATTATGTGGACAAAGTGTGACTTAACCGTCTTTTAGAAAAAACATGATTTTTTAGATTTTTTTTAAATGATTATTCTTTTATTTCTAGTTAATAGATAACCATAATTTTCATGATTTAGTTATTAATATTTATACTCTATAATTTAAATTTTATTTTATAATGGTATATTATATTACGGTTCATTTAGGCCCAGGTTTTCATATTCCATATGCTATCAAAGATATTTAATTTAAAGAAAAATATTTCACAGGTTGTTTAAGCTTAGTGTTTCACATCACATGAACTATTGAATAAAATGTTGTTATTTTATATTTTTTTGGTTTTACAGTTTTATTAAAAAATTGGTACAAAATAAAACAGATCGTATCCCACATTGATCTAATAGTTAAGTATTCATTAGAGACTAGATACATACATGATCCTCACAATACATTTGAAAAAATGAAATAAAAATTAAAACTCTATTAGGAAATTTATTATATATTCTAATATATCCTAGAAATAATTTAAATTTTACTTTTTGGTACCCTAGGGAAGAAATTTATAATAAAGGGTCAGATCTGATGGTCAGTCAGGGAGGGAATACAACAAATTTTATTATAGAATAAATAAAACCTTAATAATATGGAAGAGATAAACAACAATCAAATATGTCATAAAAATAATATGGGAATATATCAATGGATTACATAAAAATATAAATAATCACATGGGTAACAATAACTAGTTTCATAATGATAGAATGAATAATGCTAGATAGAATAATCTTACCTTCAAGGCCTTGTGAAAAGAAATCATATATAAAAAGGAAAGGCATTCCCCAAATACCCAATATAGATTATCTTATGAGAGATACTGATGCATCGATGGGATATCTATTAGTGGTTCCCACTCATTCAATTACTATGTATAATTAATTCAAAATATGAAAAAATGATTAACATTACAATACATAATCAACACAAACTTCCATATTTAAAAACTAGGATGCAAAAAATAAATATTTTCCCTAGTAAATAAAAAAAACATAATCATATGAAATATTGTGAAATAATGTGTATGGTATCATTATATTAAATTCCCAGTTAAGAATTATAATTTTTAAAGGATGCTGACATAGATGAAAAAACATTTGTAAAGAAATTATAAAAACAAGAAGAAATATCATATTATTTTAAGACATTTTAAAAATAATAATTAATAGAATAGTGGAATAATATTTTATTTAAAAAATCACAAAAACTAATATAATATTATATATAATGGATAATGGATTTGTTTTCAAAAAATGATGTCATGTATTAAACGTAAAAAAACATTATTTTTCCACTTTGATGAAAAGATAAAAAATGACTAATAAGCAAAACTAAAAGAATACTCATTTGATTTTTTAAATAAAGTAAAATATAGTATATTAATACATTTATCAATAAATTTAAAGTTTATAATAACTTCTATAAAATAATTTGAGTCATGTGGACATGAAGGGGATAGATTCCTAACCCAAATGGAAAAAATAAGGTTTGTATTTATTGAAAAAAATTTCTTCATCATTTAGAATTACAAAGAGTGGAAAATGAAAGGAAAACATTAAAAACCAAAAAGTAACTATAGGATTAGAAAATAGATGGATTTTAATAGATAAATATCATTTAATTACCCCAATAGAAACTTTAACATAAATAATCCTGGATAAGAATGAGATCGTGAAATAAACCCTTAACTTGAGCTTCCTCTTGGCTAGGCATGCTCTCATATCCTTTATAATTAATTCAAAATTATTATATATCTATATCAGGATAATATTTGAATTTTTATTTATATATATTATTCCTTAATATTACATTTTATTCATTTATTAATAATTTTTTGTTTCAATCAATATTTGTGTGTTAACCATTTTGTTTTCCATGCATGTTTCATTTGGACAGTGCCAATCCTTGCACCTTGGTCGTGGTTTCATAATATAAATAATACTATACATGTTATAATTATAATTTTTATACATTAAATATACTTTTAGATCTATCTATTTAAATCTGTCTTGGAAATTGAAATGCATTGTTTTATAAAGATGGTAGTTCGTACGTGTGCATGAATGTAGTTTTCATTTTTATAATGGATTAAAAATAAATAAAGTAGAAACTTTTTTTTATTTTATAGAATAATAATAATAATATAAATATAAAATCTATTCATTAAATCCATCCTTTTTTCTGTCCATGTATGTAATAAATGGAAAACAAATTTCATTAATTCGTGGTGGTGGTAATCCACATGTATCCACAATCAATGTTTTCATTTCCCATACAATTAAAAAGGAGATGAAAAATGGTTTTAACATAAAAATAATAAAATTTAAGTTTAATGGATATAATTGTGTTATTATATTAGTTTTTTATGATAGGTTTGATGGTGGTAGAAGAATAAATAAACACAAATAACTCAGTTTAGAGTAATACCTCTTCTTTGGAAAGTATCCTTCATATTGTACATTAGGGCACATTATGTTGATATTTTGGTGAGATCGGGACATATAGGATGTTGGTAAATAATTTTGGAATAGATTTGGATAGTTATTTTCCAATATAGTGTGCTCAATTTTTTTGAATAAGTGAAGAGATGAGGGGATCTTTTATATGTAAGGGGAGTGGAACAATTACAATTATTCATAACATTTAAATATTATAAGTATTTAAATTATGGTCAGGTGGAAATTAAACAATTAATTTTTAAATTTTAGGTAATAATTATTTAAATAAACTCAACTAATATGAGTTAAGATAATTTTTTAAACCCAATCACAAGGTTTTAACCTTAATTAACCCATTTGACCCTTTACCATGATGATAACATTTTTATCATTGTTATTATTCACAATGAAAAAATTAAATTGAACTCATTTTTAAATTTAAACCCCATAATTACAAATATTATATACATTTTTCATGATTCAATTAATATAAGTGTCAAAAATTTATTTTAATATAATTTTTTAAAATACAATGAAAAATAGGTTTTTAGAATTTTTTTTAAGAATAAAAATAATGTAATAAAAAAATAAAATGTATTATAAATTACTTTGTAATTAATTAGGTTATGTTTAATATAATTTATATTATGTTACTTTAAAACTAAATCCAAAATAAAATGAGACTTTTAAATTACTTATTTTAAAGAAAATAAACAACGGTTTTGCAAAAATCAATTATTTCTGAAAAACAAAAAGATTCACCCTAAGTTAAATTAGATATTATTATTACTAAAATTATATCCATTTTATCAAATTAAAATTATATAATTTAGAAATTTTACTTTTAAATATATCTATGAACTATTTATATAATAATGTTTAAATAATAGGATGTGCATTGGGTAATAGTATATGGATGTTGCAAGAACCTATTATTGGATGATTTTATGTATTATATTGTCTAGAAAAATAGGGAAAAAATTAGTTTCACTCGAAAAATTTTGATATGTTTTTTAAAGTTAGGTTCAACTTCCTAGAATGTCTTGAAAATATGTTGTTTATCCCATAAGAAATAAAATTCTAACTTAGAGCTACATTGAGAAATGTAAAAGAACGTATTTGTTGATTTGGTAAATTAACTATTTTTTCCTACAAAAGTTTTTTGCTTATTGACTTAGAGATAATTTATATTTGGCTAAATGCTAAGAATTCAATGTTACCTTCCTTCTCTAAATAAAACTGAAGCTCAAAGGGGAGAAAAATTTCTTTTAAACAAGGTGGATAGATATGTGTTCCCTCTCACATTTCCCACCACTAAAGAGGAGAAGTGTTATTCCCACATTATATTTATTTTAAATAAGGGGGAGAAGAGAATCATTGACCTGATGTATTTATAGGGTATTAAAAACTAATAAAAAAGGGGATATTGAAGTGCCCTTGTGAATTATGTGATGGTAGTGTTGTATTTTTTATCAATTTTGTTCATGGAAATAAATGTATGCTTGAAGAATATTGGGTGATGGATTGGAGTATGCACCCATTACATGAAAATGATTTTACCCATTAACTCTTGGAAAAGTGATTTTCGTGGCTTCCATTGGAGTTGAAAATTATTATTCATCAGTTGGAACTTGAAGAGTTATTTATGCTTAAAGATCTGGTCAAATTTGAGAAGTATCCCAATAAATATGATGATTATTTGAGTTATAATTCATGTTAAAAATATGTTCTACATATATATGAATTTTTTTCTAGTATATTCCCACCATGATTCGATGAAAGATACTTCAAACTGGTTACTAATTTTAACAAACTGAATGAAATAAAGTTTTGTGATTGGAATTATTGGATTGTAGGTCAAATGGAAACTAAATACCCAGGGTATTATAAGAATCCATTATAGTGTTATTATATTATGTACTACTAAAATTGATGTTTTAGAACACTTAGATGAAGTTTTATAAAGGTATTGTTAGATGTTGGAAATATAGAGTAGTTTAATTTTAAAAAAATATAGCAATTTTAGTTTATATTCTTTATATTTTCTTATGAATAGAGATAAGGTGTTTAATAATGTTTGTTATATTCTTAAAGTATATTTTATATGTTTATGAGTAGTTGATAATGTCTAGAGTCACTTTAAAGAATCCATATAGTCATTCCAATGCTTACTTCCATCATTATAATTCTTTTAGAGTGCCATTGTAAGTCTTTTAGATAGATGATATGAATTCTCTTGAAATCATATGTCTTTGAGTTAGATTATAAATATTTCAATCACATCATAAGAATTTGGTAGAGGATAATTATTTGTAATCATCATCATAAGTATTTTATCAAGTAAGTATTTTAATGTTTGGGATCATAATCCCTTTCCTCTAAGCACAAGCCTTTGGGAATTTAATTCTTTTCTAGTGTAAGTATTTGGTACTCAGCGTTACCCTCTATATGTGATTCCCCAGACCCATACTCCTAGATATAGTGCTCATAGACACATACTTTTTGTACTTCCTTTGAGGCCGGTAGTAAAACAATGGATATAACCATCCATAATTATGAAATGAATAAAGATTAATTGTATCTTGTATATCTCAAGGATCTTTTTAGGTTTATATTTTTAGATAATTATGAAACATCATAAACTAATTGTGCTCTAGTTCTTTGTATCAAGAAGTATTTTTTTCTATTATATATAAAACTACTTAATCAATAATGTGTCCTCAACATATCCCAAAATTTATTCCACACATTGTATTCCACTATAAATGTCATGTATAATACTTTTCTTCTTAACCTAGTAAAATATAAGCATAATAATGGTTTATATCAAAAAATTTGTAAGGGAAAATATACAACTAAAGTAATCATGACATAAACATGGTATAAATATTATTTTAGGAATAGGTAAGCATCATGAAACTATAATCAACTTGAAACATGGATCATTCTATATCCATGACAACAAATTATAATATGGATATTAATAATACTTATATTTAACAATGGAATTCAAAATTCCAGACATCAATAACCTACTTCCAAGGCCTTGTTCCAAGTAACTATTTTGTAATGTGAAGTAGTATACACCAGAACCTAACCTCTTTTTTCTCATGAGAACTATCGATGGATTGAGGGGTTGTATAATTCTATCCCCCACCCATTACTAGATTATTTAAAATGCATTAATCATAAGAGTCATCAATAACTTTCATACCATTCACTGAGGAACATTTTTTTGAATAAAACATGGTTACCAATATAATGAGAAATACACAAATAAAATACATAATCAACCTATGTTAGCGGTCAATAATCATCTAGAATACCAATAATTTTCTTCATATCAATAAAGGGATAAAACGACCATAAATCACTCAGAGAAACAAGTTATATGGTTAAACAATATATAGAAAACTTTTTAGTAATCATTCACATTGAAATAAAAACATATGAAACACGAATAAATTTCCAAATGTAAATATAATAACATACTTTCTAGATGAACATCATCCAATATGAACTATGTTAAATGTTAAGTTCTCATAGTATAGTGACTTGAGTATATGAATAATTCAATACTAGAGTAACATGATCATAATCCATTCAGAGAAATAATATGGATGGTTTCGACTGAACATAACCCTAGTGTAATAATGAAACATAGAAGGGTATTGACATAAATGGAAACACCCTCATAAAATAATTCTTTGAATGATATCACAATAATAGAATTTTTTGATACCACAAGTTCAATCCAAAAAATGACAAAAAATATATATCATGAAACATTAACCCCATTAGGTAAAATCCTTTTAAAAAAGATATAGTAAATTTATGTGAAAACTTAAAGAGATTTTATAAAACATTTTTATTTTTGAAATAAAATAAAAATTTTCATGTAGCTTTTAAATATAAATTTTGAAAGGGTGACATGAAATTAGTTGAAAACCATTAATTTTGGACAAAATATCCTATAATATATCATTGAAAAGTCATAATGTTTATCTTGGATAAATGATGAGAGGAAAAAAAATTATGAAAGTGAAAGGGAAACCATTTTTATTATTTTCAAAATTTCACTGTTCAAAAATCACATTATAAGAAGAGTAACAAAATATTAATTTGTATTAAAACATTATTATAACAAATCATATTTTAAAATATAATATTATAAAATATTAGGTTGGAATGACCCATTTATGTAAGTAATAAATTCATGAAAAAATAGTATAACTCAAGGAAAAGTGACTTGAGTTATCAATATACTTTATGGGGAACATACTACACAAACCATGAATCATTTGAAAAGTGTTTTATTTCATAAAAATATAAACAATGATACAATTACACATAATAAAATTAAATGGAATAATATACACAAATTATATGCAATAAGTTCAAGTGAACAATAATATCTAAATGAATTAAAATGAGGTCACCAAAAACACTTACTACTAGGGCAACACTTATGCCAAAATATATTTGAATAAAATAATTTGATATGGATTATTTTATCCCATTAATTGTGAGTAAATAATGTATAGAAAATTAACTCGATAGTAAATTAATAGAACACCCTATAGAGGAATCGTGGTCATAACATGTATCATATCTCAAAGAATCAAAATTGAGATCATAAAAACCCATTTTTACTTAAGTAACACTTAAAATTAAAACCTATTTAAAGAGTGGGATTGTAATTAAAAATAAAATAACATTATTAAAATATAATACATGATATATTATCTCAAATTTTAAGTACATACACCAAAGAAATGAAATTAGGTGCATAATACCAAACATGTCTCAAAGAAATAAATTTGAGATGAAACCCTTACCTCAATGATAAATTGTTTTGTACTTACACCAAATTCCATGAATAACTAAATTAAATTCCTTAAATACATACTAAATAAAATTATTCATAATTATATCCATTTATACTCTTCATTTATAATCATTATATACTTATAATTTTTAGTTAGTTTTTACCTATTTCTAATATCGTGTGTAAGTAGTGTCTATCGATTTGAACTAGTTTTGTAAAATAGGTCTTGATATCTATTATTTTTATAAATTAAATAATTATTATATCATATAATGTTATATAATATATGTTAAGTTATATTTTATAATGCTATAATTTCATTCCATGATAGCTCTGGTTATAAACCATGAAGATGAAATCGATGACAAACATGTTTCCGGGATGCTTAACCAACAAAAGTATTTTTCATAATTAATGAGTGAAATGTTGATACAAAATTTCTAGAAAAAAATAAAACGTTATTTAAATATTTTTATCATATTGTAACAATAATTTCACATTTTTATCATTGATATAAATTCATATTATAGTTCAAGGAGATGGTAAAACTGACCCATACATGAACCCACCATGATTAATAGTGATTATGAGGTGGTTTAGTTACAATATCATTACACCAGAAGCATACTGATATTATTTAGTTATTATTAGTGTGATAAATGTAAATTTTAAATAATTATAAATATAATAAAATTTATATTATGTCATTACTTAGAAATAATGTACCATTTTTCTCATAGTTCACTCATTTTAAATGATTGAATTAACGATAATCGTTTATTGATCATACCATTAATAGGTTAATTTTTTTTCACAAAATAAACTTAATTATACCAAAAAAATCATATTTATACTTTAATACCATCCTCATTACCATCCATGTAAGGTTAGGATGAAAATAAAAACAAAAATTAATCGTTCCAAGGAGATGGTAGTCCACACGTACGCATGGATAATGATTTCATTTTCCTTTGAATGAGAGAAAGTAGTAATATAGTTTAAAAATTTATAATAAAGAAATTATATAAATATAATATAAATTTATTAAATTACCTTTTTATACCATCCTTGTAACATGGTGAAGGAAAAAACATGTTGCGTCCTGGAGGCGTTTTCCACCCAAATCTTGAATTACATTTTTATTTTTCTCAATAGAAAAGAGAAAAGGTGATTAATAATTGTTCACATAACATAATAAAATTAAGTATATAACAAATAATTATTTAATTATATAGTTATTTTAAAATTATAATTTAAAAATAGAAATATAAAAGAAAAAAGTTGATTAAAAATAATTAATCATGTTGAGCACTTTGAGGTTTCCTTAGAAGATACCCTTGAAATAGATGACATAGGCTAATATATTGTGACCATAATCTCAATAGAGTGGAGTATTATTTTAGGGTAAGGAAAAAGTATGGGTTTTATAAGGAAACCTAATTCTTAGGAGTGCCTTGAAGGGGTGGTGATAGGCCTCTTTTATAAGTAGTGTGAATGTATTTTTTGTTAATATTTCATGTTTATATAAAGGAAGAACATGTTAAATATATTAAGTGGATAAAAAATTAAGAAATAACAAATTAGTTAATATATAATGTCAATAAATAACTCATAAAATAAATTATATAAATGTTTCAATCATGTTTTAATCCCTTTACCCCTTGAATTATTACTTTTACCATTTTAACTTATACCGTAGTAACTAGTTTTTACCTAATTTAACTTGTCCTTTATAATAAAAAAATAAAGGTACCATTATTATATAATTCCGACCCACTTATTATAAATTTTAAATTAAATTAATTTTATTCAATTCATAAGTGTGATAAAAATTAATTTTAAAATAAAAACATATAATGTATTAATTTTTTTTGAGAAAATATTACCTATGTTCTAAAATATAAATTATGGGTTTGTAAATTAATATATTTTTTAAAAAATATAAAACCATAGATAAAATTCATATTTGTTATAATAAAAAGATTTCATGAATTTCCAATTAAATCTTATATACTAATAATTCCATAAAATTAATGTTATTTATAAAAATAATATTTTTCAATATTCAGGTAAAATTTATTCTTATAAAAAAAATCCCAAAAATTCATATTAATTTTATATTATTATTAACTCAAAAATTTTGTTCATTTTTTGAAATTAAATTTTTAAAATTTGATAATCTAATATTTTATAAAATCAAAAAATATAGTCGAAAACTGTTCATATCGGAAAATAAAATATTAAAATGTTAACTAATTTGATTCATTTTTACTATTAATTAAAAATTAATTTATTAGTAATATTTTATTATAATTATCAATATATTTTTTTAATATTTAATAATAATATACATTATTTCTTTAAACAAAACTCAGTTTTGGAAAAATATATTTTTACGAATAAAATGATTTTCTCTGTTATTTTAGCTATACTAATTGAATTTCAATCATATTAAAAGTAAACATTATTTTACTTCTATAAATATTTCATAATACAGTTACTCCTATTAATTCCTGATAATTCAACCACTAGGTTTTAATGGTTATACTTAATATTGAATGAAATATATTACAGTTTCATTTAAGTTCTCTGTTGTTTGTAGAGAAGGATATCAAACACATTGAATTATTTAAACGTAATAATACATTAAATTTTTTGGTTGTTACATTATAACCCCTATCTAATTTGTTTCCTCATAAATTAAAAGATTATGAGTAATTTCTATAGGGAACTCATAATTAACCATACACTGCTAAATGATCATTGGGTTATCCAAGATGTAAAATGATTATCTATATGAAATATTGTTATAATATATTTATAAAAATTTACAACCCATTCCTAACTTCACATAGAATTATACTATGTTAAGAAGATATATATCCATAAGGAATAAATTAACACTAACTTTGAAAATTATTTGTATGATACTCATACCACTCAAGGTCTTTATTTTTTACCCAATATCCAGTAGTTGGGGAAAACATTTATGATATAGGATACTAGAAAATATAGAGTGAAAAATCACTATCAAATTTATTATTGTTATTTTCATATGTTTTTCCTTGTTCACATGGTTTTTGGTGACTATTTCCCTCTTTGTCCCTTGTATTGGGACATTGAGTTGTATAACGATAAACTTTCTTAAAATGGAAGCAAGTTATTTTTATAGCTTCTCTATTTCCATAATAGTTATGAGTCTAATGACTTTATTCTTTACACATATAGAATTTAACTATCCTTTTATGGATAATTTCCCCACACTTCATCCCTCATTTTTATATATAATAAATTGAATCTTCTTTCCTTCATTATCTTCGTCACTTGATCTTTCATGAGACTCTATATTTCTCTCATCTTGCGTGTTTGAGACTTCTACTAAGTTCACATTATTAATCATATTTCATGATAACTGGTTTTACATAATCAAAAGGTTTCTCAATCCAGATTAAATTATAATGTTTTGTTCGTTATGGTAATCTCAACATTTTCCCTTGTACACATAGTTCCTTCTAGTTCCATCCATTACTAAAAAAAGGGTTGACATGAGTGATGAAAAATTAACAATATGGGGGAATTACTATAAATAACTATAGAAAAATATAACCTTGAGATGTCTCACATTATAAAACTACCATGTTAGACTATAGTTATTAAAACAGTACTTGTATATGAATCAGTTAAACCTAGATCACTCTCAGTTTAACCAATATCATTCTTAGTTCAACCTAGATTACTTGGAATTGGGTTTTATAACAATTGTTAACCTAATATTAAAAATAAATATCCAAAATTACTATAAAAATTCTTAAAATATTCTAAACCAAAAATTCATATAAATATATGATCTAAAAATCCAACTTATCTCTTATCTAGGAAAGCACATATCAATTCATATGTATCTTAACTTATGAATTTCCACATTTTAATTGATGTTATAAATGGTCACTTGATTATTAGTTTATATAACCGAAACATATTAAAATCCAAAATAATGGTTCATAAATATAATGTTATTGACCAAATAATATTCCCCATTAGTGAAAAAAGGTGTGTAGTTAGGCCTATTTTTTGTGCACCACGTGATGATAGAGTTGATACCCAATCTTCTATTTTTAGAGATATTACCCCTTGGTAAATATATTCTAGACTCTTCATCCACTTGTAGTATCTATATAGGGATGTAATTTCAAGGAAAACCACATACTAAAGACTTTAAAAAAACTTTAGTATGTCATCCTATACTTAGAATTATACATAGTATTTTCACTAAATTCATCTTATCATAATCCCCAAATAGAGTTTTTGTTATTACCTTAACATTAAATCATATTCTTATCCCAATAGGTTATATATACTTTTTTAGTTATGATCAAACCTAACTTATCAAACCTTAATTTATCATTAAAAAACCTCATAATCTCCAAAGTTATCTAAAAATTTCCTTAGATACCAACACTCCTAGATCCCTTGCTCATAGACACATACTTCTCATAATTTCTTTGATACTAGCTGTAAAACCCTTGATTTAACCATCCATAATTAAAAAATCAATATAAAATTATTTTTATTTCTTATATCTTGAGGATATTTTCAGGTTTAGAGCTTTAAATAATCCTGATACATCATAAACTAATAAATCTCTTATTCTTTTTTATCAAATAGGCAATTTTTCCATTACATATAAAACTACTTAATTCATAATGATTCTTCAACATCCCACATAAATTATCCCAAAGGTCATATTCTTTTAAACATGTAACATGTACTAAATTTATTAATAAAATTATAAAATTGAAACATAAAAAGGGGTGAGCTAAAATGTTCTGTAACTGAAAACATACAACTGAAGAAATCAAAACATCCACATGGAATAAAAATTATGGTAGGAATTTGTGAAAAACATAAATCCATAATCAAATTTAATATCGAGCCATGTTATATCAATTAAAATAAATTAAAACATGGATATCAATAGTACTAATCTCATACTAATGTAATTCATAATATGAAACATAAAATACAAACTGTTAAGGCCTTGTGCCAAGACACAACCCTATTATGGGAAGAGGCATACACCAAAACCCAACTTGTTTTGTCTCTTGAGACCTATCAATGCATCTAGTGGATATATAATTCAGGGACCCACCTCTTACCTAATTATGTCTAATGAATTCACATTAAGAGTAATCAAGACCTTTCATACCATTCCATGGGGAACCTATTACTAAATAAAACTTTCCTATACATATAATTAGAAATATAGTAATCTAATACATAACCAACTTTCATTGGTAGTCAATAATCATCAAGAATTCCAATACATTCCCCCATGTTAATAGTAGGGATAACATTATCATAACCAATATAGAGATAGATGTTCTATTATTAAGCAACACATTTTTAACTTTTCAATAAACATACATATTGAATTTAACAATATATGGAACACCAATACATTTCTCTATGTAAATAGAATAACATAACTTCTAGGGGAAAATTATTTAATTCGAATTATGTAAAATGTTTTATTCACAACGTATAAAGAAATGATTCTATGGATAATTAAATACTATAATAACAAGATAATAATTCATCTAGAGAAAGAAGGTGGATGGTTTCAAGAGAATATAACCAAAGTGAAATAAAGAAACATATAATGGTGCTGAACTAAATGAAAACACCCTAAAAAATAAAACTTCAAACGGTATGATTAGAATTGAATTTTTTATACCAAAAGTTCAATATCCCAATGATAACATATATATACCATGAAACATAAACCCCATTAGGTTATATCCTTTTAAAAATGATATAGGAAATGGAAGTGAAACATAAAGAACTTTTAAAAAACATTTTTATCATTGACATAAAATAAAAATTTAAATGTATCTTTCAAAGGTAAGTAATGAAAAGGTGATGTAAAATCATTTTAAAACCTTTAATTTTAAAAATAATATCCAATAATAGATACTTGAAAGGGAATAATGTTTATTTTCTAGAAATAAGAATAGGAATAAAAAACATGTGAAAGTTAAAGGAAAATTCATTTTTATTATTTTCAAAATACCTTTGTTTAATATTAAAATTATTAGAAGAGTAAAAAAATTCATTTGTATTAAAACATAGTTTTCCCAAATTCGATTATTTTAAGGACCTAACCTTAAAAATTAAATATTCTAGTGTTTTTGAACTATAATTCACATTCAAGGATATTTTCATTTAAGAGTTTTAGAGAATTAGTATAGAATCATACTAAGATTGCTCATACATTACAAGTAGGCACTATTACTAATTATCTATTTTTTACACCAAAAAAAATTCTAAAATAAATAATGGGTTTTTCCATGTTATAAAATATTTTTTTTTATATTTTACTCATCATTGTATCTACTAATCCTTTAACCCTTTTAAAAACATTTTAAAACTTAGGATGAGCACAAAAAGCACAATATGGAATATAAAAAGAAAGAAAACCATTATTCCAGTAAAATAAATGAAAACACATTTAATTTTATTTGAGATAATGAAACAAAAAAAATTCACAAGAAAAATTCACATAATTGTTTTCCAAATAATGTCATTAAAACCAATAGAAAATAATTAGAACTCCTTTAAGTGACTTAGATCATCATATACATAAAACCCATTCAAAACCATTTCAGTTGGAATAACCATAATAATTACATAAAATATTATTATTACCTAATTAATTTAAGATATACAATGGGGATCACGCATTTTACAAGCTATATCAGGATTACCTATAGGCTATAATGTTGCGCAACACTCCATAAAATCTATATCGAGCTCACTTGTTTCTCAAAAGCTACAATAGGGCTCGACCCTTAGTATAATCTATATCTGGATCTCCTAGGATCTATAACGGGGATTAAAACTTCATATAAGCTATATTAGGATCATGTATTTCATATAATTCTCAAGTACCATTTCATGAATAAAACACTTTCATCATAAAACCCTTTGAAAAACTATTTTAATCCCATATTAAAAACGTTTTCTTATAAAAATTCCATTTTCTTTTAAAAACCCACTTTCAATTCCTAAATACCAAAAAATAAAAATATTATTTTAATTTAAGATAAAATTTAAGATTTAAAAGGAATCTAGAAATTAAATAAAAACCACGGTGGTGGAAAAGTCATTTTCACCATGTACATTAAGAATAGAACATTCCTTTTATCGTTTTTCAAAACGTTCCTTATAAATCTTGTAAAAAGATTGCTTTTAAAAAATATTAATAAATTTAAAAATAGAAAAAAAATGTCCTTTATAATCATTTTATATACATATAAATTAACAAATAAAAAAATATCAACAATATAGACATGGAGGAAAGGATTTTTTAAATTAAATCTTTAAACATTTAAAAAGATATTTTTAAATCAAAGTGTCCCAACCAATTCGAAAAATTTGAGTCATAATCACCATGAAGGAATAAATTTTTGGGATACATTAAATATAATGATAATAAATAAATTTACAATATGATATGTCAAAGGGTATATATATACATCTCATAAAATATGGGGGGTGTATAACATCAAAATACACCTCAATGAAAGTAGTTTGAGACGAAGACCCTTATCTTGAGTCCGAATCCTCATGTAAAATATTTATCTTACTAAATAGTAAAATTGGGTTAATAATTTAATATCTTTATATCCTTTTTAATGTTTATTATTAATTATATATCACTTTTTATCATGTTATAACAATTACTTAATTATTTATGTTTATGTCGGACGTTTTGAGGATATTTAGTGCTTGAGTCCAAAATGACTTTGGTATGATGTCTATAGTCATAATGGTCATTATTCCATCATATAAAAAATAATATTTTTGAAATAATAATAATAATTATTATAAATCAACAATAATTTTAAATCTATTCATTAAATATGGTTATGAAAAATGAACTATGTTACAATAATGAATAGGGTCGGCCGTACGTATGTATGAGTAACATTTTAATTTTTAAATCATCATTATGGAAAGAAGGTAATTATTATATTATCTATTTAAAATGATAATAATATCATTAATATAATTTTAATTATTTAAATATACTTATATATATATCATCCATATGACATGGTGATGAAAAATCAATCACATTGCTTTGTGGAGGTGATATTTCACACGTATGGACAAATGACATTATCATTTCTCTGTTCCTGGAAAGGTAAGAAAAAATGATATATTAACTTTTAATAATGTTATATATTTCATTAATATCATATATAAACATTAATTACATCATTATAACCAGTAATTATAGATGGTGATGGAAAATTAATTACATTGGTTCGTGAGGCGATAGTCGGCCGTACAGACAGATGATAAATTATTTTCCCATTTGATAGAAGTGGAGATGGATTTAGGTGATGATATTAACATAATAACATATAATTATAATTAGGATACTAGATATATTATTTCACCATAGTTTAAGAATATTTTAATAAAGTGTATGATGAAATAAACTACAAATACTTGATTAAAAATGATACCTCTTCCTCAAACCACATACTTTTCTTAACACTTTAAGACCACTAAGGTTAGTGTTACTTAGAAAATAAGAGCTCTAAAATGTAGGGAGAGATTATAAGAAGGTATTTTGGTAGATATTGTCTCAAACAAATAGCTTTTGAAGTGTTAAGAGAAGAGAATAAGTGACGCACTTTTATAAGAGAGGGGAGGAGCACTCTTGGAATTTCTTAAAAATATTAAATTAATATAAATTAATTTTCTATTCTATATGGCTAAAAAACTAATTTATTTAAAATATAGGATGATTATGGGTAAAAATAAATTAATCCAATTAAATTTAGATCAGTTTTTACTATTTTTAATCATTATCATTTGGCATTGACCATTATTTAACCCATTCAACTCTTACTGTGAAAACTTTTATTTTTACTCTTAAGGGTTAATATAGTTACTATAAAATGTCAAATGAACCATAAATAGATCATTGATGAAAATTTAAACATTAAAATAATAATTTTAAATTTTTTTAGATTTTTATGATTTTTATATCATTTTATAATATATAATTTATTTTAAAATATCATTAATGTCAATTTTGACACTATTTCTTACTTGAATTTTTTTTAAAATATCATAAAAATATTATAAATTTGAAACAATTAGTATAAAACATCACTAAAATTTAAAAATAATATAAAAAATTCATTTATTACATTAATTATATAAAATTATATTTATTTCAATATTTGTAATATCATTTATTTGATATTTCTATTAATTAAACAATTAGTGCATCATTAATGTGACAACTTTTAAGGTAATTATTTTATCACTTAAAAGATAAAAATAAATTACCATGGTGTAGATAAATATTTTATATTTAAAATTACTATTTATAGTAGAATATATCCTCTAAATAACAGTATATTAAAAATTTTATAGTTATTAAAAAATAAGTATGAGATCTTTGACTTTTCGTTAAAATAAAATACTATAAAGGTCTTAAAGTCATCAAAGTGGATATAAGAGATCATAAAATCAACCCAAAGAAGTTTTTTTGATAATAACTCATATAATAAAATTAGAAAAAGTATTAGGGTAATTTTATAATATTTATAATATTATTTTTACACTTAATTAACCGATTTACCCTTAACGATGGTAATAAAAATTACTAAATTTACAATTTATATTGTCCAAAAATAAAAGGGATCTATTTACTGAATTCATAACTTATGATTAAAAATATGGAATCATTTTTTCAAAATTCAAAATACATAATTGGCTCAAATCAATTTAAAATTAATGCCATTTATGGAATGAGAAAACGAGTTTTTAAAGTGAAAATGTTCAAAAGATTGAAATGTTTTTATATCCAAATTTAATGTGAAACTGATCACAATGAACTAAATTATATTAAATGATATAAAATTTATATAATTAAAATTTAAAACCGATAAACAAAATATTTTAAAACTATAAATTATTTAGATGAAAAAGCCGTTTTCAATTAAATTCATTATTTTTCAATATTCATCAAAACATAAAAATTATCAGAAAAATACCAAAAATTAAACAAAAGTAAATTTTTATACTTTTATTTCAAATTAGAATTTTATTTTTTCCAATATAATTTACAAAAGTTTTAAAAACTATATTTAGAACAAGTGCGCCAGCAAAAGGCGACAAAACTATCTTTTTAGAAAAATACATCTTTTATGCATAAAATTGGATTTGCCCTTATATCATGTTTAAAAAATTCATAAGATTAATGCTAAAAATTATATTTAAAATATTATATATAAATTTAATTAATATAATCCAAAAATAATTATTTTTTTATTTATTTTTATAAAACACAGTTGTGCACATTTAAATAGTTTTTTCGAAAAACATCTCCTTTTATTTTAAAAAGTGTTTTATTTTCATTTATAATTAATTATATATATATATATGTGTAAACCATATTTTCATAATTCAGTTAATATTGTTCATACTTTCTATTCTATTTACTAGGTTATTATGGTAATATTTAAATAATAATATTTAGTTGTTCGTTTAAACTCGATGTGGTGTGTTATGTATTCTATCAAACGTAGTGTTTTTTTCTTTAAATATTGGGATGTTACATTCTAATACAATTTAATAAATTGTTTCCTTGCATTTTGAACTCAAATATTGTGTCCCGGGTTCAACTATTCATATTACCTTTTTTGAAATCCCATATTAGAAAAAGAATTAATAAAACATACACTTTATAAGAAAGAAAGGGATGTACAAAGGTCATATGAGATAATAAATACCAGGTTCCCATATTTTAAAACATGGACATGGAAGAGAAAACTAACTATCATATTCTAATATATGGTGATAGAGAAAATGACCATGGGAATTTTAACCATCACAAAACCATAAATATGTGATGGGTTAAAATACCAATGATAAAAGTAAATGGATAATTTTTTTGTTTCAAAATACTATTTATAGAGCTATGGAATTATTTTACTATCTAAGAATATATGGAAATGTAATTACTTTATATATTTCCATTTTATAAGAACAATTTTATCTTCATATTATTAACATCCCTGAAAATAACCTTAATTAATAAAGATTATATATATTCTAAATTTTATTAATACCTTAAAACTCTTGTTCAAATGTAAAGGCATACCTATAATTAAACTAAAGCCTTACATAAACATAATACCGACTAAACATCTCCCAAAAATTACATAATCACTTTATGATTACATCAATTAAAACCTTAGGAGTGTCTAAAACCTTTAACATAGATCTCACCTTCTCAAAATACCGAGCTCCCTAGAGCTTCCATTACTTCAACAGATGTTTCAATGTCAACTATATTTGTAAAATATTTTCACACACCTTTTTTGTTTCTGATCATGATGATTTCCACCCAAAGTAAGTTACTTTGGACACATGTTAGAATAATTCCCCAACTAATTGAAACTAAAACATCTCACTATTGACCGGTTATCTATCATATCGTTCTTGGATTGTTCATAAATCTTCTCTTTACAGTCATAGACCTCGTGACCAAACTCACATAACCGGTAAAAGTTTCTAAATCCTGAGGTACATTACCAAAAATTTATTTTACCACTCAGAAAAAGTTTTATTATTTACTATATAATTATTATTTGGTTTATTATCAATTTCCTTCCAGCTTGATCATTTCTTACTCTTCTCATCATGTGGAACATAAATGTCAATAATCTCTATCTTAACTTTCTCAGCACAATGATTTTTTAAAAACTTTTAAATTCTAGTACGACCAATGAAATTCATACTATTTGTTTTAATGCTGAGTAAAATATATTAATTTTACTATCAATGTCTCAAATAAATTCCAAAACATACCTGGTAAATTTTGTGAAGTTGGATTCATTTGCTACCACATAATGTTCATCTTTTTAACTCAATTCTAATAATTTATTCCCCATTATAATCTGAATGACCTTCAGGAATTATTTCTCAATGAAAATATTCTTAAATGTATCCCATTACATATAATTATGATTATATTTTTCTATGGTATTTTTTACCAAAGAAAACCATTGATCAGCTTCAAATTCAAAACTATAGATGGAAAGAATTATTTTTTGACTTTCTGAACATCCCATTAATTAAAATATATTCTCCAAGGAATTGATCCATCCTTTAACTACCATTCAGATGATCTATTTAATGATGGGGGATGTTTAATTATAAAATTCTTCAATATAGAAATATTTATTCATGGTACATCGGGTTCCTCTCTCACATGGATACCACCACCATTTATAGCTTGTATCAACTGATCCATCACTGTAACAAAATGTTCTGTTCTAATTCCAACCATCTTGGGATGCTGATTTGGAAGGATATTTTACTATTGGGGGTTTTCTACTATAACTTCCTTGTTTACTCTATAGAAAACTATTCAGAACAAACATACTTTAGATGAAGCAAAAATGTAATCTTAAAATGATACATAATTTAAAGTTATCCATAAATTTAATTATTTTAAGGGAATGCTATTAACACTATCATAACCTATCATGTTGTATAAAACGTCACATGATACCAAAAATAATTCCTTTACCTTAAATAATACATATTATAGTGTTTTTGAACTATAATTTACATTTGAGAACCTTTTTAGTTTATAGTTTTAGGGAATTAGGAAAAACATATGCAAAGTAAACCCATACATTACAAGTGGAAGACTTTACTCAGTATCCATTTTCCCAGCAAACAAAAAATTCTAAAATAAAACAAGTTTTCTTTTGATGATATGCCATCAAAATTTTTATCTTGTACTCATCCTTTTCCCTACTCATCATTTAACCTAGTGAAAAATATTTTAAAACTTTCGGTGAGGACAAAAATTCTTAGTAAGGGACATAAAAATAAAGATCACCATTAGTCTAATAAAAAACTTGAAAAAACATTTAACTTTCTTCGAGCGGATGAAATAAAAAAATTTCACATGAAAAAATCTCATACGTTTTTCCTAAAGAAAATTATTAAAACCAATAACAAGAAATTAAAACTTGTTTTGGTGACTTAAATTATTATATAAATAATACCCTTTCAAAGAAATTTCAATTGGAATAACCCTATAGTAGAAATACAATATTATTATTACCCGATCCATTGGAGATCTAAAATGGGGGATCGCCCTTTATATAAACTTTATCGAGATCCCCGTGAGCTATAATGGGGATCAACCCTTTGTATAATCTATATCAGGATCACCCATTTCTCATGAGTTATAATGGGGCTTGAACCTTTATATAAGCTGTATCGAGCTCACCCATGAGCTATAATGGATCTCCAACCTTCATATAATCTATATCAGGATCACCTGTTTTATATAATTATCAAGTACTATTTCATGAATAAAACACTTTCATCATAAAACCCCTTTAAAACTCTTCTAATCCCACAAAAAAACTCTTTCGTATAAAAATACCATTTTCTTTTAAAACTGAATTTTCAATTCCAAAATACCTAAAAATGAAAAGAATTATTTTCATTTAAGATTAACATTTAATATTTCAAATGAATCGAGGAATTAAATAATAGTTACTATGATGGAAAAGTCATTTTCATCTTGTATGTTATGAATTGAACATTCCTTTTTTTGTTTATCAAAGTGTTCCATATAAAACACATAAAAAGATTCATTTTTAAAAAATTTAATGAAATTAAAAATAGAAATAAAAATTCCTTTATAATAGTTTTATATAAATATTAATTAACATATAATATAATATCAATAACATATGCATTGAATAAATTATTTTGAAATTAAATCTTTAAACATTTTAAAAGGGAGTTTTAAATCAAAGTGTCCCATACCAGATAGAAATATTTGAATCATATGACCCATGAAGGAATAAAATTTAACAAAAATGAAATAATATTAGAATAAATTAATTCAAGATATGATATTTCAAAGGGTATGTATATACATCTCATAAAATAAGGTGGATGTATACCATAAAAATATGGCTCTGTGAAAGGAGATTGAGACGAAGTCCCTTACCTTGAGTCCGACTCATCATGTAACATATTTATATTCATGAATGATATACTTAGTCTAATTATTTACTTGTTTTAGAAAATTTTTATAGTATATTATTCCTTTTATATCACTTATTATCATGTTATAAAAATTACTTAATTATTCAGGTTCATGTTAGACATTTTGATGATATTCAATAATTTAGTCCAAAATGACTTTGGTATGATGTATATAGTCAAAGTGGTAATTATTACGTAATATAAAAAATAATATTCATGATATAATAGTAATTATTATTCATCAATCATACTTTAAATCCATTCATTAAATATGGTTATGAAAAATGAACTATGTTACAATCATAGGATGGTAGGCCGTAGATAAGCATGAGTAACGTTATCATTTTTCAATGATCATTATGGAAAGAAGGTAAGTAATATTTTATATTTTCAGAATTATCATAATATAATTTTATAATATTAATAATTTAAATAAAATTATATATATATATATATATATATAATTCACATGATGTGGTTATGAAAAAAAACACATCACTTTGTGGAGGTGATAGTTCACACGTATGTATGAATGACATTATCATTTTCCTGTGAATAGAAAGGTAATAAAAATTGATATATTAACTTTTAATAATGAAAAATATTTTGTTAATATCATATATAAACATTCATTATATTGTTATAACTAGTCTTGAGTGACGCTGATGGATAACAAATTACATCGGTTTGTGAGGTGGTAGTCCACCGTACACTCAGACGATGAATTAATTTCCCATTTGATATAAGAGGAGATAGATTTAGTTGATGATATTGACATAATAACATCTTAGTATGTTGATGATATTGTATTTGTTATTTTTTCATGGTTTAATAATATTTTAAGGAAGTATAAGAAGAAATAAAACCAAAATCCTTGATTAAAAATGACACTTCTTCTTTGGTCTACCTCCTTTTCTTAACACCTTAAGACCACTAAGTATGGTGTTCTACCTAAAATAAGAGTTATATAATGTAGGTAGAGATTATAGTAAGGGATTTGGGAAGAAAGTTTCTAAACTAAATTGATTTTTAAGTGTGAATAGAGGATAATAAGAGGTTCCCTTTTATAAGAGAAAGGTGGGACACTCTTGGAATTTCAAAAAATATTAAATTAATAAAAATTAATTTTATATTAAAAATGGATCCAAAACGATTTATTTATAATATATGATGATTATGGGTCAAAATAAATTCATAAAATTAAATTTATAAAAGTTTTTACTATTTTTTAATACTTATATTTTGGCTTTAACTCTTATTTAACCTCTTAAACCCTTACCATGCTAACTTAGATTTTTACCTTTTAAGGGTTAATATAGTTATTATAAAATGTCAATGGATCCATAAATGGATCATTGATGAAATTTTAAACCCTATAACTATAAGTTTTTCTAATTTTATATTTTTGATAATTTTATATCATTTTATAAAACATTATTTATTTTAAAATATCATTATTCTCAATATTGACACTATTCATTACTTGAATTTTTTAAAAATAACATAAAAACAAAATAAATTCAAACCAATTATTCTAAAACATCACTAATATTTCAAATTAATCTATAAAATTAATGTATGGCATTAATTACTTCAACGCATATTATTTTTAATATTTTTAATATAATTTATTTGACATTTACATTAATTAAATAATTACTCCATCATCAATGTGTTAACATTTAAGGTAATTATTTTATTACATAAAAATTATTAATAAATTAATATCATATAGATAAATATTTTATATTTAAATTTAACAATTATTTTTGAAGATATCTTCTAAATAACCCTATATTAAATATGTTATAGTTATTAAAACATAAGTATGACATCATTGATTTTTCTTCAAAATAAAATATCATAAAAGGATTAAAGTCATCCAAGTTGCTCCAAGAGGTCATAAAATTATCCATAGGAGGATTTTAATATAATATAACTAATAAAATAAAATTAGGACAAGTGATAGGGTAATTATATAATATTTATAATATTACTTTTACTATTAATTACCCAATTTACCCTTAATCGTGGTAATAAAAATTACTAAGTTCACTATTCATATTTTTCATAAAAATAAAGGGATATATTTATTAAATTTGGAACTTATAATTAAAAATATGAAATCTATTTTTCAAAATTTAAAACACATAATTGAATAAAAATAATTTAAATTTAATCATATTAATGGAATGAGAAAACAAATTTTTAAATTGAAAATGTTCAAATGGTTGAAATAATTTTATATCCAAATTAAATATTAAATTTATTACAATGGACTAAATTAGATTAAATGGTATAAAATTCATCTAACTATACTTTAAAACCAATTAAAAATATAATTTACACTATAAATTATTTAGAAAAAAATCTGTTTTAAATTAAGATTTTGTATTTCGCACTATTCATCAAAACATGAAACTTATCAGAAAAAAATCCAATAGAAATTTGATATTATGATTTTAAATAATAATTTTATTTTTTCCAATATAATTTATAAAATTTTCAAAAAATATACTTAAAACAAGTGTTCCATCAAAATGATGCAAGACTATCTTTTTAGAAAAATACATCTTTTATGTGTAAAATTGGATTTTTTTCTTATATAATGCCTAAAAAACAAATAATATGAATTTTAAAAATTATATTGAATATATTATATATAAACTTAATTAATATAATCCTACAATAGTGATTTTTTATTTATTGGTATAAAACACACTTGTGCACATTTGAATAGTTTTTTAGAAACATATTTCTGTTTTTTTAAAAGTGTTTTATTATTATATATAATTAATTATATATACATGTGTAAAAAATATTTAAATAATTAATTTAATCCTATTCATATACTCCACTATAACAGCTATGTTATAATGAAAACATTTAAATAATAATATCTAGTTGTTTGTTTAAGCTTGATGCATCACATCATGTACACTATCAAATATAGTGTTTTGTTCTTAAAAGATTGGGATGTTAACATTATGAAATTAAATATAATAAAATATAAGTGTGTGAGAACCCAATAATGGAAGGAATTATTTCATGATGAAATAATATCACTCAAGGAAAGGAGACTTGAGTTATAAATATCTCTTATAGGAAACATAACTGATGAATTATGAATCGTTTGAAAAGGGGTTTATTTGTGAAAACTATAAAAAATGGGAGAATAAAACATAATAAAGTAAAATTAAATAATTTAACTGAATTATATTGAATATTTTAAGTGAATTATAACATCTTAATGAATGAAAATTAAGTTACAAATTTTTTTTATAATTGAGGTAACACTTGAGTTAAAAGAAATTTGATGAAAAGAACTTAATATGTCTTAGTTTATCCATTGAATTACAAGGAAATAATATATAGAAAATTTATAAGATCATAAATCAATATAACACCATAAAAAGGAATCATGGTGCATAACATGTATCATGTCTCAATGAATCCAAATTAAGACTATGAAAAAACCTTTCAGCTTTAGTAACACTTAAGAAAAATCCCTTGAAAGAGAGGTATTATAATTGAACTTCAAAAAAAGATTAAAATATAATTAATTATATAATATCTAAAACTGGTATTATTTACACCATCTAAAAAATTAAGTGCAAAATATCAAACATGTATCAAAGAGAGGAATTTCAGAGGAAAACCCTTCTCAGTCTTGATTCCTTATATAATTTCACCAAATACCCTAGTTAATTAGAATAATTTTATTAAATAAATTCTCAATAAATTTTTTCATAACTATAACAATTTATAATCCTTAGATACATTCATTATATATGTATAAATATTTGTAATTTGTTTCTAATTTTCAATACTGTGTGTAACTAATCATTGTCACTTTGAACTAGTTTCATAAAAAAAGGGTTAGTATTTGTAATTTTTAAAAAGTCAAAAATTATTAAAACATATAAGGTTATATAATATAATTTACATGATAAGTTATAAATCTATAATTTCATTCCCTAGTAGTTTTAGTTACAAACTATGATGATGAAATCAATAGTGAGTATGTTTCTATGATTCTTAATTAAGGAAATGTGATTTCTTAATTAATGAGTTAAATTTTTATATAACCTTTATATAAAAAACATTATTTATATATTTATATCATATTATACTATTATGAAAATATAAATAATTATCCAGGATAACAGTTCATTTTATTATTTAAGTATGTTATTAAATATACCCAAACATGAACGTACCATGATTAACAAGTGATTATGTGTTTGTTTAGTTGTAATATTATTGTACAAGAAGATTAATGATCTTATTAAGTTATTTTTTTTTATATATCATAAATATAAAGAATTATAAAGAGAATACAATTTATATTAAGTCCTTACTTAGAAAGAAGATATCATTTTCCTCATAGTTCACTCGTTTTAAATTATTGAATTAACAATAACAATTTGTTGATCATATCATTAATTTTTTTATAAAATTTGAAAGTATGAAACCTTAAAAATACTATAAAAATCAAATTTTTATTTTAATACCATCCTCATGACTGGTCGTGTAAGGCATTAATGAGAATAAAAACAAAAATCAATCGTTCCCTGGAGGTGGTAGTCTAAACGTCTATATGGTTATTGATTTCATTTTACATAAAATGGGAGAAATGATTAATAATGTTTAATGATTAAAAATAAATAAAATGGTATAAATATCATAATTATTTATTAAATTATTCTTTTATACAATACATTTAAGGTTTCAAAGGTAAACAAAACATGTCGCATCATAGCTGTGGTTGTCCACACAACACATGAATTAGGATTGAGTTTTTCTTAATAGAATTTGGAAAATGTGATTAATAATTATTCCCATAACATAATAACATTAATTATATAAAAAATATTTATGTAATTATATAGTGATTTTAAAATTAAAATTTTATAACATAAATATAAAAGAATGAAGTTAAGTAAAAATCATTAATCACGTAGAGTACTTTGAGATTTCCTTGGAAGATCACTTGGAAATGGATGTAATATGATAACATCTTGTGAAAAAAAGAAAAATAGAGTGAAATAATATTTTAGGTAAAGTAATAAGGGTATGGTTTTTTTAGGTAACTATATTTTTTTGAGTAACTTGAAGGGGTGGTAGGAGACCTCTTTTATAAGTGATGAGAATTGAATTTTTGTAAATATTTCTACTTTATATAAGGTAAGAACATGTTAAATATTTTAAGTGGATATGAAATTAAGAAATAGTAGAGTGGGGTTTATATAAGTTCAATAAAAACCAAATCCACTAATTATAGATATTTTTATCATGTTTTAATCCCTTTAACACTTGATTTATTACTCTTACCATTTAGTCTTTTACTCTGGTAACCGGTTTTTACTTAAGGTGAATTTTCCTTTATGCACAAAAATTAAGTGGTACATATTAGATAATTTTTAACCACTCAATTAAATTTTAAATCAATTTTAGTTTATTAAATTTATAAAAGTGATAAAAATTTCATTTTAAAATAAAAATTTATAATAGATTAATTGTTTTTTGATAAAATATTACATATGTTCCAAAAGATCAAATATGAGTTTGTAAATTTAAAGAATTTTTTAAAATAATAAATTAAATTATAAAATAAATATTTGGTTTTAAAAAAGTTTTCATTAATTTATAATTTATACTTATAAATTAAAAATGTTAGAAAAGTTATGTTATTTACAAAAATGGCATTTTTTACTATTCACCTAAAAATCATTTTTTTCAAAAAAATATCAAAATTAATATCAAGTTTATATTATTATTAATATTAATCCAAAACTTATTTAATTTTTAAAATAAAAAATAAAAAATTTTATAAATAAATATTTAAATAAAATCCCAAAATATAGTGAGAAACTCTTCATATTAGAAAGTAGCCTTTTAAAATGATAACTATTCTTTATTCATATTTCCTCTTAATTACAAATTAATTTATTGGTAATATATTATTAATATTATAAATTTATTTTATCATTATATAATTATAATATACTTAGTTTTTTGAAATAAAACACAATTTTAGAAAAATATATTTTGAAGCATCAAATAATTTTCTTAGTTAGTTTTGCTATACTAAGTGAACTCCATTCAGGTTATAAGTATCAAATATTTTATTTCTATAAATATTTAATATAGAGGTTATTCATATTAATTACCACTAATTCAATGGATAAGTTTTTATGGTGATACTTGATATTTAACTAAATATATCACTGTTTCGTTTAAGTTTGATGCCGCGTGTGGAGAAATATATCAAACACATTGAATTATTTAAAGTAATATATTAAAATTTTGGGGTTGTACACTCTAGTGAATGAAATATTTTACAATATTAATCCTTTAAAGTCTTATAATATGCTGTACCCTATGCATCAAAGTCTTTTACACTGATTTGTTTTTCAAAAATATGTTGGATGAAAATTAAGATTTTCTAATTAAAATATGATGAATATGGAATTAATTGGGATAATGATTAAGGTATACCTCAATGATTTAAACATAATAAAACATAATTTTTTTTATTAATGAATTTTATTAGAGACAATATGATATTCATCTATGGAAAAGGAAGATTAAATAAAGATAGATAAATAAAGTTTCTAGAATTCTTTAATTCTAAGGAAATCATTTACATTGATGATTGACAAATTAAAACATGATAAAAACACCATGATTATTTTAAGATAAATTATCCAAGATTGGTTTGTGTGTAAATAATTATATGATATAAAAGATCAGTATTCTATCAATATATGATTTTTAATTGATAATATTTGAAAATCATCACTACTGACCAAAATGAAAAAAACTTAAACATGTTTTGCTGATATTAATTGGTATAAAGATAAAAAATAGTACTATGATTAAAAAAAATTGATTGAGAAAATAGGAAGATAAGGGATAGATTAATATTGAAGTCACCATGCCATAGTGTATTTATTTTGGCTATTTTGATGATGGTTGTTTCCAAAAAAACTTCTTCATTCCACAATCTGGAATGTAATGTGATTTATTAGACAACCATAGAGATTGTTTTTTTTGTGGATTAAAATGAGATGTATATCGTGTGATAAATATGAATAAGAAGTGATGAATTCCCTAAGATTACTGGTGGATTATATAATACAATATTTTTTTATAGAAATGATAAATGAAAATGAAAATAAAAAGAAAGGGTACTACTGGAATTTCCTAAGAGACAACCATCAATAAGGAAACAAGAATAACGAGATCACGATGCATTGCCATTTAAGGATTTATTCGTGAAATTAAATTGGGATCACATAAACCAAATAATTTATAGGATATTCTATATTTATAATATAGATAAATATTTAGGTGAACTAAAAATAATAAAATAAAAATTTGATGAGATAGGAATAAGTCTGAGAGGTTGAGTCTGAGAGATATTGCGCTGTATTAAATATAAATATAAAAGTATTAATATGAGTATCCAAATCAAATTCTAAAGTGAAAATAAAATTAGTGTTGGGGATGAAAGAAGAATATGGATCTGACCATTTTCTATGATCATATGGTTGATATGACATTGAGAAGTGAATGCTATGGGGAGAAATCTAAGGATACATTGACACTATTACACATAGTTATATTATTGGTGTCGAGAGTCTCAGAAAATGAGGAGAATTTAGTTTTGAAGATCACATGTGTGCATTGAGTTGAGGAAATTAGTGAACATGTTCAAAATAATACTTATAAAGTTGAGCTAAATACAACGACTAAGTTGAAAATCATTATCTAAGAGTTTTTTCGAATTCGAAGACACTTATCTAGAGTTAAAATAGATCTATCCTAGTTGATGTAGATGCATAATTTGCATAATTTGTGATTTATTTACAAGTAGGAGTTCAAAGAAACACTTTTATATACATGGTTGTACGCTATATAACCTGAGGGATTTATATTATATGGGGAGATCATGATGGGAAGCTAGGAAAATGGTGTGAATACATTGAAAAGTATTATGGGAAGGATGAAGTTAATAATAATGTGGGATGATATATTAGTGAGAGATACACTAGTGGGTTTAAGATGATTCCAGGAAAATGCCACATATATTGGTGAGAAGATCACAGTGGAGAATTTGAGAATTAGACATCCCATGCATGAAAAGTAGTGGGTATTTATTGATAAAACTTATAAATATAGTGTGATAATTTTACTTTCCATTCTATATATCATATAATAATTACATTCCTTGAAAAAATATAAAATGATCCATTTTCACTAACTAACAATAGTGGTTAAATTACCATTTGATGTGAAATATTCTAAGTAGAATTAGTAATTGGTAAAAATATATAACTATTTATTCACCCCCATCTTAGTAGAATGCATAGATCCACTCTTGGAATTTCAGAATAGGTGTAAACTTGATTAGTAGATAATCTATTGATGTATTTAATATCCAAATACACTAACCCTATAGGTTATGGGGTGAAATTTATTATTATTTTTACTAATAACCATGTATAATGATATAATATGTAATTATGTTATGGTTGGGTCATCTAAATTTGTATTAGATAGGGTTTTGAGTTATTTTTTGGGATTAAGCTAGGAATAATAAGAGTATAAAACAAAAATCAATCTTGGATGTACCAAGAGTGATATAATTTGAACCAAATTTTTAAAAAAATGGTCTCATAGGTTAGAGAATAATAGGATTGATTTTAATTTTAATATGATTGTTTACTATAGATATTATTATTTAATACTCACACAAACCATTTTGGTTTTTGTAAATGATTATAATAAGAATCATTAATATTAAGTGAATATATGTACACTTATATATCAATTTTTTTTTGAGTCAATCCCATTTTTACTAAGTAAAGACACATATTTTTAATTGTGTTGAGAGGGAAACCTTAAATGTATTATAGGCCTTATGGATTGAAATAACTTTTTCCCCAATGGACAATTTTTTTCTTAAAGAACCCTGTAGTGAACAATAGTGCTACAGTACCCACAACTTCTACCATACCTATTACAATACCGACCACCACTATAGTTATTATAATAGTAAAATTTATACTATAGTGTCACTTATTCTATAGTGTTTCTTCCACTATAGTACCTATGAAAATCCCCCAAACTTGGGGCCATTAATGGATGAACCACCAAAATTTTAAAAGCTAAGAATGGGGTGGTAGCACTCAGGAGCCACCTTGTTGGAAGGTTTTCATATATATATATATATATATATGAATTATGAAAAAATTATTCAATTATTTTTCTACACACTCCATATCCTAATATTTTTCTAAAATAATTAATTCAACACACCAAATAATTTTATAAAATTATTTATGAAAACGCCTAGTGATGTGATGATTACATCCCAAGTTTATAACTCTTCTCTGATTAAGTTATTCAGTAATTTAATTCATGTTAATATTAATTCTAACCCTTAGGTCAAATTTGATATTATTTTGGGATTGTATTGACTCTATCTATATAGAGTCCATTATAATTTTCATGATTGGAAAATCATATTTCATATCCCAAATCATGTTATGGTTATCTATTAGAAAAATGGTGACTATGAAATTTCTGTTGAAATTACTTCCATTATATAGGTCTTGATAATTAATAATGGTAGATATTTAACCCAAAATGGTTGGGGAGAAATCCAATATTTATAATATGATGATGGTGAATGAATATGTTAATTTATTTACCAATGATTTTTATGGTCTTCACCTATATCATGACGTTGAGTTTTACATTGAAATTATATAGGAAACTATGCCTATGTAGAATATTCCTTATACAACGAACCCTATTGAATTATAGAAATTAAAGAAAAAGATATAGGAAAATTTTGATAAGGATTTTATACCCCCAATTTCTACAACATAGGGAGCACAAGTCCTATTTATTAAGAAAAAGTTTGGATTAGTGCATCTCTATAATGATTATCAGGAACTTAATAAGATAATGATCAAGAAAAAGTATCCACTACCACATATTGATGAATTATTCAATTAAATGTGTGGGTATAAGTACTTATCAGAGATTGAAATTTGATCTGGATATCATCAATTAAGGGTATAATGGGAGGATATACCTAAAACAACCTTATATATAATATATAGACTCTATGAATTAAAAAATATTACTTTTGAACTTAAAAATTCCCTATCTATCTTTATTTATTTTATGAATATAGAATTTATATATTTTTAACCAATTTTTGTTAGTTGTTATATATTATATTCTCATATATTCTAGATTCATGGAATAACATGAATATAATTTTAGTATTGTGATGAAAAACTTAATATGGGAGAAATTGTATGCCAAATTTATAAAGTGTAAATTTTGGATATGGAAAGTATTATTATAGGGTCATGTAATCATAAAAGAGGGTGTCTGTAGAAATTCCTCAAAGATAGAATTGGTTAAGGAATGGCTGAAACCAACCAATTTAATAGAGATCTATAGTTTTCTTTGACTAATCAGATACTATCAATGCTTTGTGATAAATTTATCAATACTATATGATTCACAAACTAAGTTACCATAGATGGGTGTTAAGTTCCTCTTGACAGAGGAATATGAATACAAATTTACGGAGAAAAATAGAAGTTAGGTTGATACACCTATACTCACACTACCCTATAATGGAGAATGTTTTTGCGATATAAAATGACACATCAAAGAAGGGAATGGGGTTTTTCCTTATGAAACCTGAAAATGTGTTATCTTAAGGCTATTTTCAATCAATGTTATGTGGGAAACAATACATGATGAATGATCTATATATGATAATTTTTTCATTAAAGATTTAAATATATTGTCTTAATGGAGAAAATTATGACATATATACTGGCCATAAGAGCTTAAAGTTTATATCTACGTAGATTGATTTAAACATACACTAAATTAGATTGTTTGAGTTGATCATTAACTACAATGAGTTAATAAATACCACTAAGGTAAGGGTAATAAGGTGGATGAATCTTTGAGTTGTAAGGAACATGCAACCTTATCTATGATAAGTATTGAAAGAGATCCAATACTCCTGGTTTTACAAAGGATGTACTGTAATACCCAATAATTAATTGTATATTATCCTAAAATAAAAAAATTATTAAATAACATTTTTTACCCAGTATACCAATTTAAATGAAAAATCCATGATATATTTTGTATATTAAATATTAACCTTAAAACATATCCATTAAATTATTTGGTATAAATTTATGTAACCGTATCAAAAAATATAAAAATTAATTAAGAAGAAATGGCATCCAGATGAAAAAGTATTCCTTTTGAAGCCCATTTTTCTGAAATCAAAAAGGAGGTATCTTTGATAGTGTTTCCCCTAAACCCAGACGAAGCTTAACTTGAGCAATTGAGATTTGAGAAAATCCATATTTATGATGAGTTTAAGCTTATAGATATTTATATAGAATCCATGCTAGCAGAACTGCCACCCAAAATAGAAAATAGATCTTATCTGATGCTTATGTATTACACAGAGGTTATAAGGGGTTATTCAAGTAGATATTTTGATTATATCAAAATTAAAAAAATATTTATATGTATATATATATCCTAAATTTTTATACCTTTTGAAATTAATTTTTTCTAAAATCACTTTATGCTTAAAAAATATATATTTCAAAAATTGGAATTATATATCAAGGAAATAAGTTTATTTTTATTGAATAATATCAATATATATGAACACTATATTAATTGGTAATTTTTAGGAAAATGGATTGTTAATATACCAAAATCCATTTTACTATTTTTTTATTATGTTTTATGTATTTTAATTTCAAAAAAATTTATAAATTTTTGGATGTTAATTTGAGAACATTTAATTAATTTTTCAGTTTATAATGTTAATTTTTTCTTAAGATTAATGTTTTTATATTCTTCTAAAAATATTTATTTTTTATATGAATTTTGAATAATACCATTTTTACAAATAACATGTCTTTTTTGATATTATTAGTATATAATTTTAAATTGAAAATTAATGAAGCATTTTTATAAGAACAAATATGTATTTTATAAGTGAATTTATAACTTTAAAAATGTTGGGTTCAATTTATGAAGCCAAATATTTCATTTATAATTTAAGTTATATTTTTTTGAAAAAAACTGTTTTTAATACATTATACATTTAGTACTTTAAAATTAATTATTATCACTTCTAAAAATTAAATGGGAAAAATAATTTTTAATTTTTAATCATTAGGTGAAAATTAAAAAATAATTACATCATTATTTTTTTTTTCATAAAGGATTAATTACCTAGGTAAAAACAGGTTACTGTGCTGAAAACCGAAATGTTCAAAATGAGTAACCTAAGTGTTAAAGGGAATAACAAGTTAAAAAATATTTTTAATTGAGTATTTCACATGTGGATTGACTTTATTTATTTTAAAATCTGTTGTTCATAAATTTTGGAGCCACATTCCAAGATAGTGACTTCCCACTATTGAAAGTTTTTGGGTATTTACAAAAATGCCATCCGTTTTCACTTATAAAAGGGGCTCTCTTCTGCTCACTTACCCTCACACCAAAACTCCCTAATTTTTACACCAAATATACCAAAATTTAAAATAAACACTTATAGAAACCATAAATAGTTATATTATTAAAAAAATACCATACTTGAAGGGATTATTATCCTTTTCCAAGGTGACAATTCAATAAGTGAGGTATACATTCCTTACCTATCATTTTCTTCTGATTTTCTTTATGTTAAGTTATTAATTCTAAAATTTGTTTTCACCTTCTATAAATTAAAATATAATTATAAATATTATACTTATATTTTATTATAATTATGTCATAAACATTAACTACCCTACCCTTTTCCATTAATATAAACAAAATGTGAATCGTGCATTGTGCGGACTACCACCTCTATAACACAACATGTTTTTATTCCCTTAACCATATTATAAGGATGGTTATAATAGGGGATTAAATATATAAATATTATATATATTAAATATTTTATATTATTAAATGATAAACCACATTACTCTATTTTCAAGTTCTTGGGATAATGAAATCTTTATCCATGCATATGTGTGGACTACCGCCTCCACATAATAGTGTTTTTTATTTTTCATTTCATCACTACCTTGCATGGATGGTAATAAGAATGGTTTTAAAGGATACATATGATATTTATTATATAAATAATTTTATATTAATATAAATTTTCTTACCTATTAATAATATGAATGATAAAAAATCATTATAAAATTTAATGTGTTAAATAAAAAACTAAGATGACGAAAAAAAATTATTCATATTATGTAATATTTTCATATCCATCAGTTCTTATTTTAAATAAATTAAATTATGACACATAAAACACTATGTGAATTTATTATTCTTCTTGAATAATGATATCATAACTGATCCACCACATAATCATCCATTGACCACAGTATGTTCATGTTTTTGTTAGTTTAACCACCTACTTGAACAATGTTATGAATTTATAACATGAATTACAATGAAAAATAATTAATGGTATATTATAATATTAATATTTAAATAATAATTATTTTTGGTTCTGGAATGGGTACATCAAAATTTAACTCAATAATTAAGAAAAAACATTTAACCGGTTTTAAAAATCACTAAAGTGTGCTTATTTTCGATTTATTCTACATGGATAAAAAATTAAACACAAATCAAAGTAAATTGAAACTTAATAAATCATTATAAGTCATCCATTATAGTAAATTTAATGAAAATGGGATGTCATAATTTGGAGGAAATTTAAATACTGACACTAATACTATGAAACTTATAGAAATGGTCAAAACTATAAACACTTGATGTGGGAAAATAGGTAAATAATAACTAATATACTTAGATATTATGATTATAAATGATAATTATAAATAGTGTTAGGTATGAATATGGTTATAAAATTACTTATTAAGATATTTATGTTTTTTATATAGGATCCTAGAGTTTATTCGACTAACTAGGGAGACTAGGTAAGGGTTTCTTACTCTCAATTTTAACTCCATGGGACATGTTTGATATTGTGAACCATAAATTATTCTATATGGTGTATTCAATACAAAAATACTTTCAAATAATAAAATATATTCTATTTTATGAAATTCTAATTTCTATTTCATGATCTTCCTCTCAGGATCCCTTTATCATTATATTACCAACTCCATGATAGTTTCAACGACCCAATTCACGATTCATTGAGAGATAGTTTTTCTTACTCGAATATAATATTCATGTTTTATTTAGTCCCAATATTCCCATATTATATATATAATTTATGTTTTTTCACTGATAATATTAATTATCACAATTATTAACCAATTATTTGATTATTTTCCAAAATAAAATTGTAACATTGGTTAGAATATCTCTCACTCTTACTAATGAATATTTTCTTTGATATCCTCATTTTATTTCCTGTCAAGGTTCAAATATCTTTTTAGGAAAGATAATATAGATTATATTTTATGATTATAATAATTTTATTTACCCATTTTTAAAATTAATTTTTAATAATCTTTTAGGACGTGGGTTTTAAAAAAAGGGTTACCTCTCAACCATATTTAAAAGTAGATTTTATTTTTTATAATAAAAGATGTCTTGACCCCAAACTATTAAAAAATATTCAACTCCATACTTTTTGATAACATTTATATCATTTTAATAATATTTTATTTTGAATTATTTATAATATGATCTTGAAAATTATTCTCTTTCCCTTATAAAAAATTCTTTGAAATTTATTTTTTTACTTCATATTTTATTAAAATAATTAAGAGGTTTAGTGAAAACTTTTTGACTTATATTTTTCCTCAAATGTTTATCTATAATCAACAGATGTTTTGATTATACTATATATTTTATAATGATATTATTTCTTTTTGAAAAAGATATTTTTGATATCCTATGATCTCTTAAGTTAATTATATGTGATTCTTTTAGAATGTTAAATTAACCCAATATTTTTCTGTGGGTTTGTTAAGATAAGTTTATGATTTATTTTAAGAAAAACACACATGTTTGGATAATAATAGGTTGGGTCCTATATCTCCATCCAATGAATTGGTTTATGATTATATATAATGATATCGTCAGGTTTGTAAATAATGAGTTTGTTCACACAGATGTGGGGATGATGGGTTTTCACACATTTTTAGACATTTTCATTATGAGTTTTTCACATAAGAATGGTCATTATCGGTTTCATTACAATGGTTTTAAAATAATTATGGTTATTCAAAACTTCCATGTTGTTTATCAAGTTATGAAAAATTTTCAGGATTCTTTTCATTTCCATGAAATTTCATGTTTTCATAATGGAGCCTTATTTTTAAAGTATCCTACACTTTTTTGTCATTCTCAAATGTTTTATGATTTTTGAGTTGTATTTGAGCCATAAAAAACTTTTATGAATCCTTAAATTTTTTTTATGATCTTATATTTCTCTATCATGTTTTATAATTATTATATAAGGTTTTATAATCTTTTAATGAGATATATATCCTCTTCCTCATGTTCTCCTCCATGTTTATGGCTGAATACATTATGATATGTTTTTCAGTTACTGAGTGTATAAGTTCAATCCTTTCTTATGTTCACCATCCCCAAGTTATAAATATAATTATATCCTATTATATAACTATAAAATGTGTATATGTTCATTATTATAGAGAAATGTTCACAAATATTGTAAAATAATACTTTTATGTATCTAATCACCAAGATCCAAAACCTTTCAATATTTAAATTGTTCACCTATTTGTGAGATGTATTATTTAAATCATGAGATTAATGTATTATTTAAGTTATTTTTATCTTGGATCTCTTTAGTTGGTATTAGAGAAGGATTTTTTTATTTGTGAAGATTAAATTATTCACCTTTTGGATTAATTTTAAATATACTTAGTAAAAACCTTATATATGAGACTAAGTATAGGATAATATATTGAAATATTGGTAAGGTCAAGAGTAGGTGGGTTTCTCTTGAAATATATCCCTTTGTGGATACTGAAAGTAGATATATGATCTTGCATATATGTACTTAGGGGAGATAACCCTAGAAAGGGTGGATTGGGTATTAACACAATCATCACTTGATACACGTTAAAGAGGCCTAACTACACACTTAATTTTAAACTTCTGAGAGAAATGCTTCGGTTTATCACATGATCTTTACAAAATTCTTTGATGGATTTATTTCATAGTTAATTTAAGTGATTTTTTTGGAAACATAAGATTACCCAACATAAATTTACCTAGGATGAACTATTATTGATATGGGTTATACCAAAGGAACTATTGGACAACATGAAAATATTAGGGAATAAGACATTTTAATGTTTAATTCCTTTTATGATTATAATAATTCCCTATATTTTTAATTTTTCATCACTCATGTCAAACCTTTTCATTTTAGTAATGGATGAAACTAGAAAGAACCATTGGTGTGGGGGATAATGAAAATATTACCTCAATGAACAACCCATTAAAATGGGATATGGAGTGATAAACCTTGTGATTTTTCAAAACTGGTTATTGTGAAATATTATTATCTATGTGAACATAGTTTAAGTTCCAAACACAAAAAAAGGAGAAGCATTGAGTATCAAGAATGATCAAGTGATGAAATGATGAATAAAATAATTCTCAATTTACCATATGTAAAAAATGTTGGAATAAATACCAAGAAAATTTCTTCAAGGTGACTAGTTGATACATTACTTTTAGAAGAGGGGGTAATATAGCTTCAAAACTCTGTAGAAAAAAAGAGAGTACAGTTATCATAATGGGATTAGAAAATGTGTATCCAAAATAACCACTAATGGTCCAATTCCATAAGTGTGGAAATCATAGACATTACCCAAGTCAGGGTCAAAAATACAAGGACAATATGAATGATAGGAATGAGAAAATGCCACAAATAATATAAAAATATGGACCGTGTTTAATGATTATCGATGAGGTAGACTATGATAACTAAATCCTTAAATTTAGAATTATGAGTGTGATATCTTTATTCTATGCACTTTAAGTTTCCTAGATTGTTTTCTAATTATACCATCTTGATTTTATATGTATCAAATAAAATATCTAGTTTTATGATTGTTCAAATTTGAAATTTATGTGTATGAGAATATAAATCATATTATAGACCCTTTAGATAAATTTCACAAGATGGATTAACTATTTCATCGTAGACTTCATATTGATTGATTGTAGTTTGATTACCCATAATATCATCCCTATTTAAAAATAGATGGGTGTGGAAACAACAACTAACAAACACCACTAAGAGATATTAACATCACTGCAATAAAATATGATAGAATTTTTTTTTCTTTGTCATCATCCATAAATGTACCACCACCTTTTTAGGTCCTGATGATTTGAATTAAGTTTAAAGCACCATGAATTTATAGGATGTAGAAAAAACCCACTGTACCCAAAAGTGAAAGAGGACATGGTCCTTAGGTGAAAAAGGGCTCCTTCAAGTGAACTTAGGGTTTGGAGCAGTTTGAGAATAAGGTTCAATTCCACAGAGAACATGAGACCATGAAATGTGTGTGAGAAATAGTTAAGGTCCTGGAAGGCCTTGTTTGGACACATAAATATCCACCCAAAGTATACATGGCGTGACATCACTCCCACCATCCTTTATGTAAATGGGAATAATAGAAAAGTAAATGGAAGGACTGGTGAAACATTTATGTGAGGAGATGAGAGGTTATCTATTGAAGTTGGAAACACATATGAGGGATAATACAGAGAGGGCACTTTCTAGTGCAATAGATATGACTACTCCAGAATGTTCCAAGAGGGGTTTAAAAATGTATCTCAATGATTCTTATGAGGGGGAGGAGAATTATTTGAAAACCTCATTATTCGAATTCAATGTTATACTAGCATCACCAAGTTGAAGAACCATGAGGGACGAGATATAGGTCTGTGTGGTGTATCTATTTTAAAAGTATGGAATCAAATTTCATACCTTAAAATATTTTTTGATAATATTTCACTACAGGTCTGAATTTTGAATTCAAGTTTAAATAAAATAGGTTATAAAACCTAACCATGGGTGGTATTTAACTGAAATGGTTTGAAAGAATAAAAATTATGCCTATGATATGTAAATAGATGTTATTGATAACAGATTATAAAATTAAATCTATTTTCATCTTATAGATAACCAAATATATCTTCAATTTGTAATTAATAATTAAAATTGTGAGGAAATAATTTATTTTAGAGTGAGAATTTAACAAACCGATAGTTCAATTTATATTCTTCTTAAATAAATAATATAATATATATAAAGTTTCACACACTATAGAAAATTGAAATGAAAAACCTTGATATAATTTGAATATTAAATATGACTATTAAAACATAGTCATTAAATTAGTTAGTATAAATTAAATTAGACATATCACAACATTAATAAAGAAATTAATAATAAATGGCATCTAGAAGTGGAAGTTTTCCTTATGAAACCAATTTTTCAAAACCTATAAGGGAGATAACATCGCTTGGGTTTTCCAAAAATCAAGATCTATCCAAACTCGGGAAATTGTGGTTTGAGAAAAACCATATATGGGATAAGTTAAAGCTTGTAGAGATTTTTAAAATATGCTTGCTATCTTAATTACTACCGGATACTGCGATAAGAGTTTATCTGATGCTTAATTATTATGCAGATATCACAGGGGGTTATCTAATTCAAAATTATGATTATTTAAAATTGTAATAAAATATTTGTATGGATATATATATCATGGATTTTTATAATTTTTGGAAAATAATTTTTTCTAAAATAACTTTATGATTAAAAAAATGTATTTTTCAAGAATTAGAGTTGTATTTCAATGAACTAAGTTTATTTTGGATAAATAATTACAAGATATATCAACACTATACTAATTAGTAATTTAAACGAAAATTAATAGTTAATATACAGAATGTTGTTTTCCTAAAAAACACTTTCCCCATATTTTATGTTTTTTAAATTAAAAATATATTTTTTAAATTTTAGGATGTGAATTTGATAAAATTCAATCCACTATTTGAATAATAATAGAAATATTATCATAAGATTAATATTTTATATATTTCTAGGAATAATTATTTTTAGGTGAACAATAAAAAATACTTTTTTTACAAATAACATGAATTTTATGACCTTATTAGTATATAAGTTGGAATTGGAAATTTATGAAAACGTTTTTTGAGACCAAATATATATTTTATAAGTGAATTTATTTTTTTAAAAATATATTTCTTAATTTATAAACCCAAATTATTTCTTTTATAACTAAATTTATAATTTTCAAAAATAAATTTTTAAATAAATTTTACATTTTGTATATTAAAATTAATTTTTATCACTTTGAAAATTTAATTAAATAAAATTTATTTTATATTTTTAGTCATGAGGTATAAATCAATTTTTTTAAAATTTTATTTTTATTCATAAAGGATTAATTACCTAGGTAAATACTAGTTTCTTTGGTGGAATCAAAATTTTTAAAAACGAGTAACCTAAGAGGTAAAGTGTCTAGCATGTTTAAAAATTGTTTTTAATTGAGGGTTTGAGGTTTAGATAAAACTTATATATTCTTCAATATATTATTTCACAAATTTTAATCCAACTTCCTTGATATTGACTTTACATTGTTTAATGGTTTTGGGAATTTACAAAAAAACCATTCTTTTTCACTTATAAAGGGGGCTCTCCTCTCCCCACATCCCTTCACACTAAAACACCCTATTTTCAAGCCAAAATATTCCCATATTTCCCCTAAAAACTCTTAAAAACCTCAAAGAGTCTTATTTATTCTCCAAATACCATCCCTTAGGGGATCAACCCTCTTTTTAAAGTAGATAATACCAGAAGTAAGTTTTAAGTTCCTAACCTCCCTTTCTCTTTTATTTTTCCTTATTTTAATTTATTTTGCATAAAATTTTATTTCAGAATCATAAAATGAAAAAAATTAGTATCAATGTTATACTTATATGTTATTATAATTATGGTAAAATAATTTACCCACCTTTCCATTAAAAAAAGCGTGAATCATGCGTTGTGCAGACTACCATCTCTACGATGCAACATGTTTCGTTTTACTTAACAATATTACAAGGATATTATTAATAGGAAATTTAATATATAATTTTTATATTTTTGTAAAATTTTATATTCTTAAATGATAACCATATTACTCCTTTTATATGTTTTATGTAAAACAAAATCTCCATCCATTCATACGTGTAGACTATTGCTTCCATGGAACTATTGATTTCCTTATTTCATTTAATCACCTCCTTACATAGCTGACCATAATAATGTTTTTAAAGTATAAATATGACTTTTATGATATAAATAAGGTTATTGTAATATAAATTTAGTATCATATTAATAATATTAATGATGAAAAATCATTATAAAATTAAATATCTTAACCAAGAAAACTAAAAAAACAATTTAATAATATTATGTGATATTTTCATATCTATTAATTATTCTTATAAATAATTCCATTTTTTAAATATCACTATAATAAACTCTATTTTAAATCATTATTGCAACACCCCAAGATTCCACGGTACGTTTCCCTTGGAATAATATAGTTTCTTGTGCTTTACGCAACTTCGAATTCTAGCACACCACGACAAATCAAACTAGCCGTTTTAAAAGAAGTTATGAATAGTAATACTCAATTTTTGAAATTTTTGAAATTTTATTTTTCAAAATGGTCTTTATTTTTGGATTCGTAATATCAAAATTAGCTTAGGGTGAATTTTTTGAATTTTTCTGAAAACTTTCAATTTTTAATGAATAGTGAAAACACTCCGTTATTGTTTAAAACCAACTTTTTATATAAATGATTATTTATTTTATTTAAATTTAATTTAAGTTAAAATAGATATATAATACCCATATTAGTTCAATGTAATTCATTGGAGTCATTTTATAATAAGATTAGATGTATAAAATTTTATTGAACTTTTTAACGTCTTTTACCCACCTACTAGGCACATTTACAAATCTGCATAAAACGTTATTTTACTATTTCTGAGAATTGAATTTAAAAAATCTGAGAAACATGGTTGATATCTATAAGTAAAATGTTTTTCAATAAGATGAAAATAATTTTTGGTGAATAGTAACTTTTGACTTTAATATACCATGGTTAAAAGTAAATAGGGTAATTAAAGGTAAATATGATATTATTATTACTCTAACACATGTCCTAATTTTATAGGATAAGTTTATTTCGACCAAAATAAACTTTAGGAATAAAATATGATCCTTTTGATCCACTTGTATATGATTAAAACATTTATTATTATTTTATTTAAAGAAGAGTTAAAAGTGTTAAATTCAGATTTTAAAAAATAAGACATATTTAATATAGGGTTATACATAAGATAAATTCAACTAGAAATATTCATTAGAAATATCAAAATATTTCCTATATAATGGTATTTTTTTTTTATAATTTTTAGACAATAAATAATTAAATTTATTTAGGACATAATGATGATGCAGTAAATACCTTTTTAGTGAAAGATTAAAAAAATTGATGTTATAAATATCCTAATAAATGTTAATTGAGGCTTTTTATGCCATCCAAGAATTTTCTAGATTATTATGAAATTTTAGTGTTTATTAAATGAATTTTTTTCGAAGTAATCATGCTGTTATGACTTTCAAAAAAACCAAATAATAAATAGTGTCAAAATTGACATAAATGAGTTTTTTAAAGAAAATATTATATTATTAAATGATATAATATTCCTAAAAATATTAGGTTTGGAAGAAAGACTTATAAAATGATATATATATCATTAATTAACCACTTTAGATTCACTTTGCATTTTATAGTATGTTTATTAACCATTTTTTATAATAATATAAGAAGACATGGTAAAAGTTGAACTATTTAACTAAGGGTTAAAACTAAAAAATAAGGTTAATATGGTAACCTAAACATGTTTAAAACCTATTGGTTGATAGGTTTTTGACCCAGACCCACCTTAGCCTCTAAATAAATCCTTTTAGAGCCATTAAAAACAGAAAATTATTTTATTATAAAATAATACGTCAAGCTTTTCCTAAAGTGACCCTCACCTCTCTTATAAAAGAGTACCTACCCTTTTCTTAAATTCACACGTCCAAATCCATTTGGATCTGACAAAACATGCTCAAATATCCTCCCAAATTCCCCCACTTCAACCTAGAGGCTTTACTTTGATCAGAAATCCCACCTAAAAATCCCTTTTGATCAAATCAAAAGAAAGAACCCGAAGAAGAGGTAATAATTTCATCACCTCTTTCAAAGTTCTTTTCTTCTTCCACTTCCTATTTCTTTGTTATTTCTATACCAAAATATTAAATCTATTACCTTATACATACTTTTATGTTATTATAAATATGGTACAACCATATTCATTATTCTATCCATCCTATGGATGACAAAGTCACCATACGTGCTTACGTACGACTTACCGTCTCCACATCAAGGTGTTATTTGTCACTCAACACTTTAATATTTGGATGAGTATAATAATGAGTAAAATTGATGTAAATAATAAATATAACATTTTAATGATTCTGTATATATGATATAACATCCAATTATATACAATTTCACCAAAAAAAGAATGATATTGTCGCTCGTGTGTACGTACGACGTGATGAGATGTCATTCCCCATCGTAACCATTCAAGACTAATTTTCATTTTATGATTAAAAAATAATTTTTAAGTACTTAATTTCATTATGTAGATGAATAAAATACATCCTATCCCTAACAAATATGACTTACATAACCAAACATATAAAGGAAAATGAATCAGTTAACACCCGAAACGATGATACTACTGAAATATTGTTAACAAATCCATATTAGAAGATCATATATGATGTAATATCTATTTATGCGGTTCTTTTATAATTTAATAAAGATTATTTGACTATTATATAGGAATTTAACGTACCCTATACCAAGGAAATGTACAAGGTAATGGTTAAATTTCACAATCTCTTTATTATCCGAGGTTGTTTATACCTGAGTATTTACTAGGACCTCTTTATCATCCACATATGTGTTTCTTAAAAATGTATTTCCAATTTTTTTTACTAATTACTAGACTATGGGATAAATTCATTTATACCCTTGGTTGGATTTTTAGAGAATTCTTTGAAATGAATCTTTTCTTCGTTTTCCAAACAAGGTACTTTATGACCTTTTTAACAAATTAAGGTAAGAATTTTTTTAACTTATTCAGTGGATGCGAGTATTTTCCACCATTATAACACATTCTAAGATTCACTTACAAGTTTATAATAATATTTTCAAAATAAATGTTTTCTTTTATAATTATATGACTTTTAAATGATTACAAAATAGAAAGATATATTTCTCTAAAATAGTAATGATTTCATCTATGTCAACATCCTTTGATGGATTTTACACTTGTTTGAAGTTGATTTATTATGATACAATCTTACATATTGTATTAAAGGTTTGTGATATGTTTGAATGTAGATGTGTTATTTATATACCATTTATGGTTTATAGTTAATGTATTAACATTTCGTATGCTAATTTAAATATTAATGTTTATGTTATGTTTCAACCATTTCATTTGAGGAATGTATTGGACTTGGTAAGTGATGGGTGGAGCCCTCTATAGCTCCTCGATGCATCAGTAGGTCTCATGAGACAAAATAGTGTCTTGGAACAAGGCCTTGAAAAAATCTTATTTATAGTCTTACCATGAGGCCTTGACTATGTGGTTATGATGTCTGACATTATGCATTCCATCATTATTAAATTGGCTCTTGATATTACATGTGATTATTCGAATAGTAGAATATCCATGTGAATAAGTTAATGTAATTATTGTGATTTATATTTTCCATTTTATGTTGAAGTTTAAGTTTAAAAAGGATTTTTTTATTCTTATATATTTCCTTAAATGTTTACGTTTATTTATGAAAGTTTTATCTATATTGTTATCCTTACTGAGCATCTGATCTCACCCCTTTCTATGTTTTATTTTTCCTAGGATGTGAAGAAGTATTTTATGGTTGACCTATTGGGATAGTCTAAGGGATATAAGTGTGTTCAAATGGGAAATTTTTTTGTTGTTTTTTTATTTCATAATGTAATGTAAAACTTATGTATGTATCTTATACTTCCAAGGCTACTAAACTAATTTGTCTTTTGAGACTTAATCTCTTGTGATCATGCCAATGTTATGTAATAATGCACCGAATTTGCGTAACTAGGGTCAGGGAATTAAAATCATGCCTATGGTATAATGATATCACTACTCAACCACCATATAATCATCCATTAATCATAGAATGTTCATGTTTGAGTCAGTTTAACCTCATATTTGAACAATTTTATGAATTGATACCATAAATGTAACGCCCCGACCCCAGCTACCCAGAGTCGGTGCATTACTTCGTAACATTGGCATGACCACAAAAGATCAAGTCTCGAAAGACCGATTAGATTAGTAGCCTTGGAAACACTAGATACATTCGTAAACGTTACATTACATCATAAAGTGAAAAACTACAATAACAAAGTCTCCATAGTCCACCCTCATATCCTCTTCTCACAATCCCTGCAGGTCATTCATAAAATAATTCTTCACATCCTGGAAAATATTAAAACATTGAAAGGGGTGAGCTCAGATGCTCAGTAAGGATAAAAATATTGCGGAAGCTTTTATAAGAAAACATAAGCATTTAAGGCAATGTATAACTAAAACAAAAGCCTTATTGAACTTGAACTTCAGCATAATATGGAAAAAGTAAAATAAAATAATTCCATTACTTACTCACATGGATATTCTACTAGACGAATAATCACATGAAATATCAATAACCACTTTCATAATGAGGGAATGTATAATGCCAGACATTCTGAAACATTTTGTCAAGGCCTCAGCCAAGACGTCTAAAATGATTAAGGCCTCGGCCAAAACCATAAATCAAATTGGGAAAGGGCCTCAGCCAATTCCACGTCTAGTTGTCTCATGAGACCTACTGATGCATCGAGGAGCTATAGCGGGCTCCACCCGCCACATATTAAGTCCAATACATTCCTCATATGAATAGGTTTAAACATATCATAAACCATAACATAATCGTATCACATAAAACATGCATAAAGGAAACATAACATTTCCATATTTCAATCACAAGATATCAATACAACACATTGATATAATAAAAACGCTTTCAAAACCATTTTCAATACCAAAATAAAAGAAAGTTAAAACTTTGTATTTATTTTTCATTAAAAAAAATAGCTTGTAGAGGAAGCCGAAACTCAAATAATGGTCACGGCGGCAGAGAAGTCGTTGTCGGCGCATAAGTATGGAAAGAAAAACATTCCCTTTTGTCGTTTAGCAAAACACTTCGTATAAAAAGATTTCTTTTGAATAAACGTAAAATTCAAAGGGGTTTATACACCGTATAAAAGAAAGTTGTGTATAAAACCAAATATACCTTAATGAAAGGAGATTGAGACGAAGTCCTTAAAAATATCATTTTTAAAATAAAATAGATCTATTATGTGTATTCACTATAGGTACACATAAATAAAGTAAAAATACAAAATTGGACATAATAATATCATGACATAATTTGAAAGTAGGAGATTAACCCAAAGAATGGAAGTTGGGTTAAGAAGTTCCCTTACCTTGTGTCTGACTTGACTCAACCATTCTTTAACCTCCTGAATAATAAACTAGAGTTAATATCTACCTTATTAAGAACCATTTTAAATTTCATTATCCTTTTTATATCACTTATTACAATGATATGAACATTATGTAATTATTTAAGTTAATAACGGTCGTTTTGTCGATCTTTGGTACTTGAGTCAACAATAAACTTCTTATAATTACAAGTTGTTCATGTGGTAGAATATCCACTATATCCAGAATTATATTCATGATTTATATGAAATATATATCATATATATACAGTATATACATTCATTCGTAATATTACGTAACATTTAGAGGTAAGAAATGAAATGCACCGTTCATGGAGACGGTAAGCCGTACGTACGCATGAACGCTACTTTCATTTCTATTTCATATTTAATGGAATGAAATCATAATTATATAAAGGTATAATATAGTTCCAGTATAATATCATATATAATATCATTTACTCCATCCTTTATACATCCCACATATGGCATTAACGATTCACATCACTTTGAGGGGGCGGTAGTCCGCACTTCCTAAAATGAAATTATCGCGTTTTACCCATAATGGAAATCATAAATTATGCCATAAATGAGAAATACAGAAGCATAAGTAAAACATAAACATATTATATATCATATATAAAAATAGTGACATCTTAATGGCCACCTTTGAAGGTGTTATATGAGTGTTGAACAATCATCGTTTCGTGAGGCAGAAATTCACCATCCACAGAAACCGTATGTTCATTTACCATTAGATGTAGGTGTGTGTAAGTGTATCTCGAATCCTTCTTATAAAAACATACTAGTATATTGAGGATACTGGTGTTGTTACAAAAGAAATGAATAAAAAGAGTTTAGGGGGTTGGAGAAGAAAAATAAACCAAAACAACATTTGAGAAGACATTACCTCAAAATCGGGTAACTCTTTTTGATTTGAGTCAAAGGCTTACTTGGGAAGAGTTATTCCCAAAGTGAGGCTTCTAGGAGTAAGATAGGGATGTTGGGAGAGTATTTTGGCAGAGTTTGGCCGAGCCAAATGGCTTGAAGGTGTGAATAAGGTGGGAGAGGTGGGGGCCTTTTATAAGTGGAGAGGAGGGGCTCTTTTGGAAATATTGAAATGTTACATTATTACACAATGCTTTTCGGATTCTAAAGGTCCCAAAATTATATAATTCTAGGATAAGGTGATAAGGGTTCGAAATCTCCTCATCAAATTGGCTTTGGACAAGTTTAAGACTTGGATTTTGCATTATCTTCCCATTTTATTTAAATCGTTAAATAATGAGGTCATCACTGCATCATCATGATGTCATAAATAATTTAATTTATTTAATGTCTAAAAATTATAAAAAAAATATTATGATGTATTAAATCTTTTTATCTTTCTAATGAATATTTATAATCAAAATTTGGACTTGTGTAACCCCACTTAAAAACTGTTTTAGTAAAACAACTCATGTTTGTGTCAATTTAATTTTAACATTAAATAAATATATATTAATGTCATTTTCCAACTAAAGTGGCTCCATGGGGTACCCAAGTTGACCCATGGGTTGTCTTGGTAGGCCATGACTCATCCAATAGGAGTAGGACAAGTTTCATGCTCATCTCATATTATTATAACATTATTTGTGCCTTAAACTACACTAATTACCTCTAATCGCGATTAAGAACTTAAAAGTTACTATTCACCAAAAAATTATTTTAATCTCATTGAACCAAATTTTACTTATTAATGACAACCAGGTATGTTGGATTTTTGAAAATCCAATCACAGAAGTGGTAATATTTCATTTAAACGAAAAATCAGTTATTTAACTACCACTTAGTGGTTTCACTATTCATCAAAAATTGAAGTTTTTCAGAACAATGCCAAAATTTCACCCTAAGCTATAATTGATATTCCGAATTCAAAAATGATGTCTATTTTACAAAATTCCAAAAATATAAGTTGCATTAATTAATTTTATAATTAATTTCCGCTGTTACAAAAAATGGCGTGTTTCTAAGAAACAATTTATATCAAAAGATTGGCATTTGTTTATGTCTGATTTCAATGTTAAATTAATTCTAATGACCACCATTGGATAAAATGGTAAAAATATATTCTAATTATACTTTAAAACCACTAAATAGTATAATTTTTCACTATAAATTATTTTGATTAAAAAAGTTGTTTTAAGTATTTTTCACTATTCATAAAAATTTGGAAGTTCTCGGAAAATTACAAAAAATTCAACATAGGCTAATTTCAATATTAGGAATACAAAAATGAAGTACATTTTGAAATATAAAATTTCTATAAATTTAAAAGGTGGTTATTACTATTCATAATGGCTACTTTGATTAGTTGCGGTGTGTTAGAACTCGAACTTGCGTACAATGCAAGCTATTGCATTATTGAAAGAGAGGCGTATCGTGGAAGATCGGGGTGTTACATTCTCCCCTCCTTCAATAAATTGCATCCTCGCAATTTGAAATTTTTCTTGGAAAATAAAAGGTTGAAAATAGAAAATACCTTTGAGGAAAACCCACATCGGAAATAAGATTAATAAAATTTAGCCTTAATAAGAGGGAAAGGGAAATGAAAAAGTCACCACCCAATTATGATCTCGATTAGGAGAACATTGGTGGCAATTAGAGACATATAATTGGAGGAAAAATGTAAATATTTGTAGGGAGCGATTGGGGTCATCAATCACAATCAACTGTCAAATTGAGGGCCTCAAAGCCTTCAATCTATGTTGATTTAAAATATCATCAGTTCAACAAGACATAAGGTATTAGGATAACACATTTTTTTGTTTTAATATCCCTTTACTAAAGTTTAAGAATTAATTTATTCATTGAATAAGAGATAGGTATATATATATTTATGCTTGACAATTAGAGTTTCAACCTTCAACTCATCTTTCACTCAAAAAGATAATAGAACTCAAAAATTTTATACTTATCCTAATTGTATAAGGTTCCAAATGTTAACACATACCATTTAGATTAGTAAAATTATTTTGTAATAACCAGGGACTTCCTGTAGGCTAGTGGTAGGAAATAAAGGCCTATCGCACTATGATTGTGGGTTCGATTCCTGCAGCTTTGTCCGACACGACGGGTTATGCCCCACCCTGCAGGTTGTCCTTTTCCTAAAACTATAGTGTCATAATATTCCAAAAATAATCTTCAGAAATTCTTTAACCTTAAACAATACTCTCCATGGTTCAACTTAATCCATTCCAACCTTAATAGTTATCCAAAATACCTCCGTCCAGACTTTCTCTAAAGGGTCGTTAAATTCCAAAATCAATTGTAACCTCAGATTCCCCAAACAAAGTAAAGTTTCTCTTATTGTCACATACTAAAAATATGATTACCTTCATCATATTAAATCCTTAACGAAAACAACAAGTACTGCAGTACAATCCTTATATATCACATTATTCTTATAACCATAATCTAGTTCTTGAGTCCAAAAACACAAATACAATAATTATTCCGCTTCAATTGTAGTCACAGCATAAGATTGGCCTTGATACCTTGGCCTTTTCTGAGGTAAGTTTCCTTGACGCTTAGAACATTCATTTGCATAATGACCCATTTCTCTACAATTGTAGCATTCAACTTTGAGAGTCTCTTTCTTTCCCTTGCAATCACGAGCCTGGTGACCCTTTTCTCCACATTTATAACAAACTCCCATTCCTTTTAGGCACGTACCAGGGTGATTCTTCCCACAATTATCACATAATGGAAAATCCTTCTTTCCCTTTTTCCCTTTATCTGTCTCTTGTTCCACCGTTCTCTTCTTCTCTTGCTTTACTTTGTTGTCATAAGACTTAGAGAATTCCTTTTCTGTCTTGATAGCACATGAGAAAATACCTTCGTATGAAGAGAAGGTTTGTGATACTAAAGCTCGACAGAGAAATGGTTTCAACCCATCAAAGAAACGATCAGTCTTACTTCTTGGGTTACGTATGTAATCTGCATCATACCTTGCTAACCTTGTAAAGTTAGCCTCATACTTTGCGACATTCTCATCCTCCTTCTGCCTCAGACTCAGAAATTGCCTTTCCATATCCGCTCGATGGTCTCGAGGAAAGTATTTTTCTAAGAACAACTCTTTGAACTCCTGCCATTCCATGTTTGTTAATTCATCATCTTCCTTTGTGTTTTGAATTAGTGACCACCATTGATCGGCATCTCCAGTGAGGCGGTAAACTGCCATGACAACATTCTCCCTTTCACTACTCCCCAAGGCATGAAATATTTTCTCTAAGGAATTAATCCATTGATCAGCTACTATAGGATTTGTACTCCCATTGAAGGTTGGTGGTTGTTGCCTCATGAATCGATCTAACATTGATCCTCCACGTTGCGGATCAGGGTGCTCCATACGAGTAAGGTTATTATTCATAACCTGAGTGAGTTGTCCCAGTATGGTAATAAGTTGATCGGCACCAGTTGCATCACCAGCCCCACTATAATTATCTTGACCAGGAGGGAAATCCCTACATGGAGTGCGTGCATTGATACGGTTTCCATTTCTTCCACTAGGCGCCATTTCTAAACAATGGCATAAACTAGATCAGTTTATGAATCAAAATACATAATCCTATACTTATAAAACACTTAACATAAATTGAACTATTTATGGATATAATCCATAATCATAAAAATGTTTTCTTTGAGGAAGTATATACTCATAAACCCTTCATAATGATTTGTAGAGAAAATGAGAGTTATCCTAAGCATATCCCCCGGGAGTGTCGTAACCAAGAGTGCAGCAAGGCCCGTTGTCGTGCACCAGTTCCCGTTCGAGTCTAGCTCAAAGCAGTGTTTTCGGGTTTTACCCCTAGGTACTTCTGTTCCAGAGCCTCCTCTACTTGTTCGTATCTAGACAGGGATGTATTGCTCGGAAAACTCACAAAATCTCTACAATAACAAAATTCTAGGAAGTTCTTCTATACTAATCCTCAAAGTTTATCTTTGGGCTATGTGATCTAATCAGAGTTTATCTAAATCTAGCTTCCAAGGTTAGTACTAAACTGCCTCTGATACCAACTGTAACGCCCCGACCCCAGCTACCCAGAGTCGGTGCATTACTTCGTAAAATTGGCATGACCACAAAAGATCAAGTCTCGAAAGACCGATTAGTTTAGTAGCCTTGGAAACACTAGATACATTCGTAAACGTTACATTACATCATAAAGTGAAAAACTACAATAACAAAGTCTCCATAGTCCACCCTCATATCCTCTTCTCACAATCCCTGCAGGTCATTCATAAAATACTTCTTCACATCCTGGAAAATATTAAAACATTGAAAGGGGTGAGCTCAGATGCTCAGTAAGGATAACAATATTGCGGAAGCTTTTATAAGAAAACATAAGCATTTAAGGCAATGTATAACTAAAACAAAAGCCTTATTGAACTTGAACTTCAGCATAATATGGAAAAAGTAAAATAAAATAATGCCATTACTTACTCACATGGATATTCTACTAGACGAATAATCACATGAAATATCAATAACCACTTTCATAATGAGGGAATGTATAATGCCAGACATTCTGAAACATTTTGTCAAGGCCTCGACCAAGACGTCTAAAATGATTAAGGCCTCGGCCAAAACCATAAATCAAATTGGGAAAGGGCCTCGGCCAATTCCACGTCTAGTTGTCTCATGAGACCTACCGATGCATCGAGGAGCTATAGCGGGCTCCACCCGTCACATATTAAGTCCAATACATTCCTCATATGAATAGGTTTAAACATATCATAAACCATAACATAATCGTATCACATAAAACATGCATAAAGGAAACATAAAATTTCCATATTTCAATCACAAGATATCAATACAACACATTGATATAATAAAAACGCTTTCAAAACCATTTTCAATACCAAAATAAAAGAAAGTTAAAACTTTGTATTTATTTTTCATTAAAAAAAATAGCTTGTAGAGGAAGCCGAAACTCAAATAATGGTCACGGAGGCGGAGAAGTCGTTGTCGCTGCATAAGTACGGAAAGAAAAACATTCCCTTTTGTCGTTTAGCAAAACACTTCGTATAAAAAGATTCCTTTTGAATAAACGTAAAAGTCAAAGGGGTTTATACACCGTATAAAAGAAAGTTGTGTATAAAACCAAATATACCTTAATGAAAGGAGATTGAGACGAAGTCCTTAAAAATATCATTTTTAAAATAAAATAGATCTATTATGTGTATTCACTATAGGTACACATAAATAAAGTAAAAATACAAAATTGGACATAATAATATCATGACATAATTTGAAAGTAGGAGATTGACCCAAAGAATGGAAGTTGGGTTAAGAAGTTCCCTTACCTTGTGTCTGACTTGACTCAACCGTTCTTTAACCTCCTGAATAATAAACTAGAGTTAATATCTACCTTATTAAGAACCATTTTCAATTTCATTATCCTTTTTATATCACTTATTACAATGATATGAACATTATGTAATTATTTAAGTTAATAACGGTCGTTTTGTCGATCTTTGGTACTTGAGTCAACAATAAACTTCTTATAATTACAAGTTGTTCATGTGGTAGAATATCCATTATATCCAGAATTAGAGAAGACATTACCTCAAAATCGGGTAACTCTTTTTGATTTGAGCCAATGGCTTCCTTGGGAAGAGTTCTGCCCAAATTTTGGCTTCTAGGAGTAAGAGAGGGATGTTGGGAGAGTATTTGGGCAGAGGTTGGCCGAGCCAAATGGCTTGAAGGTGTGAATAAGGTGGGAGAGGTGGGGGCCTTTTATAAGTGGAGAGGAGGGGCTCTTTTGGAAAGATTTAAATGTTACATTATTACACAATGCTTTTCGGATTCTAAAGGTCCCACACTTATATAATTCGAGGCTAAGGTGATAAGGGTTAGAAATCTCCTCATCCAATTGGCTTTGGACAAGTGTAAGACTTGGATTTTGTATTATCTTCCCATTTTATTTAAATCGTTAAATAATGAGGTCATCGCTGCATCATCATGATGTCATAAATAATTTAATTTATTTAATGTATAAAAATTATAAAAAAATATTATGATGTAGGAAATATTTTTATATTTCTAATGAATATTTATAATCAAAATTTGGACTTGTGTAACCCCACTTAAAAACTGTTTTAGTAAAACAACTCATGTTTGTGTCAATTTAATTTTAACATTAAATAAATATATATTAATGTCATTTTCCAACTAAAGTGGCTCCATGGGGTCCCCAAGTTAACCCATGGGTTGTATTGGTCGGCCATGACTCATCCAATAGGAGTAGGACAAGTGTCATGCTCATCTCATATTATTATAACATTATTTGTGCCTTAAACTACACTAATTACCTCTAATCGCGATTAAGAACTTAAAAGTTACTATTCACCAAAAAATTATTTTAATCTCATTGAACCACATTTTACTTCTTAATGACAACCATGTATGTCGGATTTTTGAAAATCAAATCACAGAAGTGGTAATATTTCATTTAAACGAAAAATCAGTTATTTAACTACCACTTAGTGGTTTCACTATTCATCAAAAATTGAAGTTTTTCAGAACAATGCCAAAATTTCACCCTAAGCTATAATTGATATTCCGAATTCAAAAATGATGTCTATTTTACAAAATTACAAACTTATAAGTTGCATTAATTAATTTTATAATTAATTCCCGCTGTTACAAAAAATGGCGTGTTTCTAAGAAACAATTTATATCAAAAGATTGGCATTTGTTTATGTCCGATTTCAATGTTAAATTAATTCTAATGACCACCATTGGATAAAATGGTAAAAATATATTCTAATTATATTTTAAAACCACTAAATAGTATAATTTTTCACTATAAATTATTTTGATTAAAAAAGTTGTTTTAAGTATTTTTCACTATTCATAAAAATTTGGAAGTTCTCGGAAAATTACAAAAAATTCAACATAGGCTAATTTCAATATTAGGAATACAAAAATGAAGTCCATTTTGAAATATAAAATTTCTATAAATTTAAAAGGTGGTTATTACTATTCATAATGGCTACTTTGATTAGTTGCGGTGTGTTAGAACTCGAACTTGCGTACAATGCAAGCTATTGCATTATTGAAAGAGAGGCGTATCGTGGAAGCTCGAGGTGTTACAATAAATGAAAATGTAAAAATAAAAAATATAATAATATGGTATAAATATTTAAATAATTACTTTATTTTTGGTTTTGGAAGGGTTACCTCAATATTTAACCCAATAACTATAGTAAACCAAGATTATATATATATATATCAAAAAATGTTAGATGAATATTCACTAAATTTCTTAAACAAACACTCATGGACCTTAATAGTTTAGTGTCTTTGGATACAAGAAACACAATTTTTTTATTTCATGAATGATATTCAATATATCCTAGTAAGATATTATCACATATTATTCTTATTAGGAATAACACACCTAAACCTTTCTTTGTAACATGGGGAAGGGAATATAAGAAAGGGTGGGCTCAAATGTTCAGTGAGGGTAAACATAGGAGAAATAAATCTATGATCATATGAAGCCATAAAATAAGAATAAGGGTCTGGGATCCTGAAAATAACTTAGTAAGTTTATATGAAAACCATTATATGTCATAATAATGATTCATGTCATAAAAATTTATCATTTCCCAAGAAATGGACCATAAGAGTGAAAAATCATTATAAATCTATCATTAACTATAAAATATTTTTATAAAAGTGTGGAACCATCATAAATATTAAAAACCATTTCATCTGTCTAGGTTAACTACCAAGAACCTCGACATAGTGTATCAGAGCTCATCACTTATTTCCCATTTTGGATTAGGACGCACTAATTTCCCAAAACAGATCATGCTGTACCTATTTCCCATAGTTGATCAAGACACATCCGTTTCCCATAGTGGATTATTCTCATCATATTTTTTTCCATATATATCTCAAGTGATATAATGGTTTTCCTAATGAATGGGAGGATATATAGGTCCCACAAATCACATAATTAAAATCATATATATGTATGCAACAAGATTAAAAAACATTCATCATATCAGAACCCATGAAATGAAATGGGTTTCATAAACATTTCATTGTAACATAACTTATAAAAAATAAAAAAGGTTCATAATCATTTAATCATTTTATAAAATCATAACCCATGGAAATAATAAGAGGGTATCATGAGAATTTTATCATGATATAAACTATGAAATAGAAACATGTTTCGTAAACATCTTAACATCATAAACAAAATCAATTTATATAAATAATAAGAACGATATCCTTGGATCATATCTTTAGTAAATAAAAAGTAACATCATATGATATCATAATAGGTATAAAATATTTTTAAAAGAAACATGGATCATTTCTTAAGTAAAATAAATTTTCATTGAAAATAAATTTTTTAAATGATAAATACATAACACATTTTGGAAATATTTTTCTTTGTAAATAAACTTTGACACTTATAAAGGAAGATTTAAAAATCATTTTAAAAAATTTCTTCAGAAAAATATATTTTCCACTTTGATTTTTTTATAAAATATAAAATATTTCAAAATCATTTTATTTAAATATTAAATTAAAAAATTAAAAATTAATATTCAATGAAAATAATGGTCTTTATAGTAGAAATTCTGTTCATTCCCTACATGTTAAAACAAATATTCATTTCACATTTTTAGTAAAATAAAAATGGGAATTATTTGGAAAATGAAATGAAGATTACCTTAAAATCATTTTTTAAAAAGTAGAACATGGGTAAAAATTTCATTAATAAATCATTTTTTGAATGTTAAAAATATATTTGAGAATATTTTTATAAAACAAGGTTTTGGAAGAAAAAAGGTTTTCAGCCAAAGAGAGAAATAAAGATGATTTTTCTTAAAAAATTATTTTTTAATATTGAGTACATAAACATAGGAAAATTATGGGAAAACATATATTCTCATGACATAACCATATGACAATAGAAGTCATGATTTTATTTCGGAGTGGATTATAAAATTTCACCATCCTAAGTGTAAACCTAAACAATCCCGATAAACGATGAGGTTGTATCATAAGACCATTACAACTTCTGTAACTTTGAATCATAAGCCCCAAAAAGGGATAACATTAACCGAAACCTAAAATATCATGAGAATAAATAAATTTATTATAGTATACGTTAAAGTTGTTGTATATACACCTTATAAAAGAAGATATGTGAATATTAAAACATATGTCTCAAAGAAGGAAAATTGAGACAAAAATATCTTACTACTTTGGTTAATTTTGAACTATAAAATCCATGAATAAGAGATCCTAAAATGGATATGTAAATTAAAATAACTTTTAGGATAATAATCATAAGATAAATTCATGGGGATTATATTCACTACATAAAATAAATATGTGGTGAATGTGGCATGTGCCGTAAAAAGTGAGACAAAAGTTCCTTACCTTAAGTCTCAAATTACATAATACACATCCATAAGTCCTATATAAAAAATGTAAGTTTATTATAAATATATTAATGAACCATAATTATATATATCACACCATATATGATTTAATTATGACATTTTATTACCCATTTATTAACGATTCCATGTTAAAGTCACGTTTCGGGAAATAATTGCATTGTTTTTCAGGTATGTTTTGATTTGTTATTTTTGGTCCCATTAATTTGATCATGGTTCTATAATATAAAATTTTAACCATGATATAAATATAATATAAATTTATTGTATATTTATTTAAAGTGATCCATAAAAGTTATAGATAGAAAATGAAATACACCATTTATGGAGACGGTAGACTGTTTGTACATATGAATGCGGTTTACATTTTCCCGACTGAAAGAAATGAAGTTAAATAATATATTACAATTATAGAATCATTTTTATGTCATATATATCACATATTTTAATTTAAACAATCCTCATTACCTTTCATGTAAATTATTAACCAATCACGTCGCTTCATGAGGAGGTAGTCTACCGTACACACGAACAACATTATTGTATTCCCACTGAATGAAAATTAAGAAGGAACATGTGATATACTGATTAAATAAGAATAATAATATAATAAATATATAAAAAAAAATAAATCTATCATTATATCCATATGTGAGTGGTGGTGATGGAAAATTAATAACATCGGTTTGAGAGGCGAATGTCCGTTGTAAAAACAAATGGTGATTTTATAGCCCATTTGATGGAATAAGAGAAGGATTTAGGTTTTTCCAATAACATAATAAAATATAAGTATATGGAATATAATTATGTTATTATATAGTCATTTTTTAATAATATATGATGGAGTTTGATAAAGAAATAAAATTAAATTCTTAGTTAAGGATGTGACCTCTTGTTTAGAAAATTTATTTTGGTTTGAAAAAAAGGATTATTAGGTTGGATTTTTGAAGAAAATAATGCTTCTAGGATGACAAGAGGTAATTATGTACGTTATTTGAGAATTTTTTGGATAAGAAATGGTTTTTTAAGTGTGATGATAAGAGGGGAGGGGGTGGTCTTTTATAAGTGAGGTGAGTGACACACTTGTAATTTTTGAAAAGAAAGAGGTCTACCATATTTTTCACCTGAAAAAGGATCCAAAATGGCCCATTATAGAACATATATGATATAAAGTTTTAATATTCCCATAAATTTTGTGTTTTAAATGTTTTATATTATTATTAATTCCTATATTTTTAGTTTAACACCTAGTAAACCAATTTTCCCCTTTATTGTGGTAACTATTGTATTACTATTTTTACTGTTCATTATGGTAAAATTTTAATTTTAATTTTTTTATAAGATAAATTATTATTATTAAAAATATGGAATCCATTTTTACAAATTCCAATTATAGAATTATAAAAATTTAATTTAAAGTTAATCTCACAGACACAATGACAAAGTAGTTTTCCAAGGAGAAAATATTCAAAAGTTTAAAATGTTTTTATATAAAAATTAATTATTAACATGATAAAAATGAAATAAATTGGAATAATAGATATATAATTGAACTAAATTTACCTTTTAAAACAAATTAAATAAAATCTAGATGTTTTCAAATTCTTTAAAAGAAATGAAAATCCTTAATAAAAACCAGGATTTCTCACTATTCATAAAAAATTTATCTTCATAGAAAAGTTCCAAAATTCACCCTAAGATAATTTTTACATGATTTTTTCACAAATTAATTTAATTTTTTTCCAATAAATTTTAAAAAATTGGAAAAAATTAATTTTAATATAAGTGTGAAAAAGGTGATAAACTGCTTTTTAGAAAAATATATTTTTTAAGAATAAAATTGGATTTATTATTATATATTGTATAGAAAACACATAAGATAAATGTTAAATTTTTTATTTAATATATAATATATTAATTTCATTAAAATTATTTACCAAAAGTGATTTTTTTAATTTAGTTAAATAAAACATGTGTATACGAATAAAAATAGTTTTTCTAAAAAAATATTCTCTTTATTTTAAAATGGTTTTTATTTTCATTTATAATTAATTGGTCACCATGGAATTGATTATATGTACATTTATAAACCATATATTTTGATAATTTAGTTAATCCTACTCATACCCTCTATTTGAACCAATTGATGATAACTTTCATATTAAATAATAATATTTTAGTTATATGAAAATTTTATTTAAACTTGGTATTGTGTGTAACACTAGCTTAACATAGAATTGTGTACAATGCAAGATAAACTTATTCTTACATGTAAAACAAGATAAACTCAATTTTTTGTGTAACATAAGCTAAACTTGGTGTTACATGTAAATAAAAATATCAAAAAGATTGAATTTATTTTCAAAAAATCTCTGGGGTGTTACATTATACCACCCTTAAAATGAATTTATTCCTTGAAATTCATTACTTTTGTACCTATAACTAATGATAATTATGCCTCATTATATCCTTAGGTTCCTATATAGATTCCTTAAACTAGTTGTTTTGTCACATATCAAACAAGGTGAGTGGTCTAATTTCTTATAAATTTCTCTATATGATCAAGAATCTCAACCGATTATTCCTTATAAGAAATATCATGATCTAGTGATATGACCTTTGAGTTCATTACCTATAAATGATCAAGTATATAATTATTCAAAATAGGTACATGAAATATATTGTGAACCTAAGAGAGGTTCAGTGGAAGAACCAAATGATAAACTACTATCCCTATATGATCAAGTATTTCAAAGGGATGAATATACCTGGGTCATAGTTTTCCCTTATTTATTTCATGGAGAAATTCATAGAAAGATGATCTCACCAACTCCAAATTCTAGATTTAATATATGATTATAAACATAATTCTTTTAAAATTTTTGTTATCATTACGTGTCACTGAATGCATATAATATTCTCTTCTATCTCATCATCCTTCTCAGGTCCCTATAGATTTATTTGTAACTTCATTCCAGTACATTGTAATTATAAACTTATTTCCCTATAGGGATTAATAATAAGGAATATTAATTCTTGAGTGAAATATTTGTTTGAATGAAAACTCAACTAGAGTAAGTTGTTGATCCCAATAACCTTTTAAATCCATAAAATAAGATCTTAGAATATCCTCTAGGGTTATTAATTGTTCTCTCAGATATACTATCTATCCGAGGATGTTATGAGGTGATGAAAATCAACTATGTATTTAGATCTTTCAGAAGAATTTTCAAAAACATTACAATAAAATTTTGATCGTGATAAGATTCAATTGAATGTGGTACTCCATGAAACCTTTTCAATTCCTTAATTTATATTTAGGAAGGAGGACCTTGAGATAAATTTTCACTAATAGTAATTAGGTGTGATGACTTCATAAGAATATCAATAAAAAACCATAGTTACCTCAATATAAAGGGCAGGATAAACCCTGAAGGCTACCATTACCTTTAATCATATTTCTATAAAGTGTAATGGAATTACTCCTTAACTAACTTATTGACTAAAACATATACAAAACATAAGGTTTTTATTGATATAAATTCATCTTAAGATATCCTTAATATTTATAAAATCCCATCATGTAAAACATCAAAAGGGGTGTTAATGAATTTGAGATTATGATCAACCTTAAAATCATAATCCCATGATGGTATCTATAACTCTTATGTAAATATTAATTAGATACATATAAACTTAAGAAAGTTATTTCACCCTTTATTCCTTATATAAGCTCTTATCATAAACAAAAAAATTTCCTTGGAATCCCGGGTTCTTCTTTTTTCTAATAGAATATAAAATGTGATTTGATTATTCTAGAATCCATGTAGAGGGAGAAAATCACATGAAATTTCACTAAAATATGAACAAAAATATTCTTATTGGGATCATTCATATAAAATCAATCATGAAATTCAAAACTTAGGAGGGGAGGATAAGTGTGCCCTAATTCCCTTGACTCACTTCATCGATTTTCATTGCATAATATTTCATTTTTTCATTTTTCTTTAGTTGTTGTTGTATCTTATCATCCACATTACCCCATGAATTCTATAATTGATTCACATAATTCCCTAACTCCTTTTACTTTAAACGTTAGAGTGTGGGTGGTGGAGCATTATTTGGTATCATATTCTCCTCCATTTAATTAACCATACCTTTAATTGAATTTTTAAATTCAAGGGATTTAAAACCTAACTTTACACATTTAGAGCTCCTTTTAGTTCCATTAAAGTAATTCCATTAATGGTTCTTCCCACATTTATATCATGAATATGGATATAATTTCATTCAACCATTTGATTTTTCCTGATATTCAATCTTCCTTTTCTTATCAAAACCATAGGAATGGAGGGAATATCCAATTTCTATTTATATTTTTAGTTCACATAAAAGGACTTCTTCATAGCTGATAAAGTCTGTTATAGCCAAGGCCTTTCAAAGTCTTTGTTTTATGCCACCAATTAATCAAAAAATTTATCTTTCTTGGGACGATGACTAAACTAAAAGCATAACTTTAAATTCTTGTAAAATTAGCTCCATTGGTACCAATAGATTCGTCATACTTTTTGTAAGCTCAAGTAATTCCTTATCCATACATGTTCATAGAATATAAGGGAAGTATATACTAAAAAAACCCCTTAAACTATTCCCATTACACATATTAAATTTCTTATTATTCCATTTTGTTATTAATAAGTTTCTTCCATTATTACACTTCTCCTTCAAAATGATAAACAAAAAAAAATAATTTATTCATGATCTGAACACTGAATAATGGAAAATATTTTTCTATTGGTACTATTACATTGGTAAAAAAATAATGTATTATTAAAACTAAGAAAATAAGGTGAGATTTTCCTCCTTAAGGAATCAATTTTTTTTCCTCTCTTGTAATCATTTGGAAGTCCATCACGATTCATAGCTTGAGAATGTTTCGTGGGCATAAAAATAATATTTTTAATTCCACCTCCTATTATGTTTTGTCTCTTAAGAGGAGAATCCTTTCATTATCCATAAAACTCAGTATTAACATGGTTTATTCAGGTTCTAACCATTGACTAAAACTATAAATAATAGAATGGGAAACACTAATAATAGTGGAAAACTACATAATAATGAAAAATAATTTATAGGAGGTCTAAAAACTTACATATTATCTTGAATATATGAAACCTTAGGCTTAACCAATGTCATTAAAGGTCATTATTCAAATCCTTCATGATGGTTCATAGATAGTTTTTAATTTTCAATGAATATCCCCTTGGAGTGTCAAATAATTTGTACAAAAAGGATGATTCTTATGTACATGGTGTTGATCGATTCTAGGTTAATACACCATTTACAAAGTTATTACACCTTGGTACCTTTGTGCTAGAGACACATATACTTTTACTATCTAGAAAGGGATGTAATTTCATGGAAACCCATTTCTCTATCCTTCAAAAAAATTCTAGGACACTTTCATATATTTAGAATTATCCTTAAAATTATCCTTATAGATATCCCTAGAAATATCACATGACATAAACTTAGGCATATCCCAAGGGATCTCACTAAAGTTCTTCTAATCATAATCTCTAAATATTGAATAAAAATCTCCTCTGATACCAAATATAGTGACCAAATATTTTATACATAAATATTAAATCGTTTTAGATAAATATTCAATACATTTCATAAACACATGCCTAAGGACCTGTAACGAACCAACCCAAGTCAAACCCAAATCGGTAAATTGAGCCATCCTGTGACAAGGCCTGAAAGGTATTCCCAATCTTCCAATGCTGAAAAATAGTGTCAGAAATAAATGATCATACACTTGGGAATTATTTATCCGATAATAAATATTTTTAAAAGAATAAAAATAGATAGCACAATATAAAAATGATAATCTAATAATAACTGAACATTAATAAATACATAAACAAATCCAGGAATAACCGTACCAGAACAAAACATTAAATTAAAACAAAACAAAACAAAAACTAGAATTGACAAGATCTCCATGTGACATATTAGTCACCACCATTTATAAAACCATCCATCTCCATAAGAAACCATGAAAAAATATGAACCTACAAAAATGCTTAGGTATATTGATGCCGAGGGGTACAAGTAGGGTGTGAGCATAAGACAACTCATTTGGAAAGCACCAAATAATCGATATAATACATTTTCCTAGACATTACATATATTTTAGTTTGAAATACATATAATTAAAATATGTTTTTTATTATTTAGAAAAAAATGGACAACTTTATTTTTTAAACACCAGTTTGAAAACAAAATCAAACACAACTTTAATAAAACATGAGAGTAAATAAAAGCCAAACTAAGTATAAACAGCTGGGCATGACCATCAAAGATGGAAATAAATATAACTTAAAATAGAAAATAATGAAAATTATAATAATATAAGTAACCAAATTGATACGAAATAAAACAAGAATATACTCATAGGTACTAATGAGTGTTTCCTAAACATCTCTAGAAGCAATCCCTGGACATTCTCAGTTCAGAACCACATTCTAGAAAATAGTGATCTTATATAGTTAATAACCAACCTAGCTAATCTAAAATACCTTATCCAGTGGAAAATCCAACCTGGAATATCCTCTTTCAATGGTGTTATAATTCGTTTAATCAGGACTAAAAAGAAATCATCATTTGGCCCTCTAGATGACATCCATGATTCCCATGATAATAGTATAAAAAAATGATGATGTCATCACATGATTGTGATTAATAATAACTCAGAAATGCCACCATTCATGAATTTCCCAATCCATGAAACCATCTATGGTAAGGCCCACTTATCGAAAGGATGACCATTTGGGTTCCCATCATACATAAAACCTTTCAAAGTTATAGCTGGACCTACACATCATATAAATTTAAAAACAATTTCTTAAACATAACAAGGTACCTACCATATTTTAAAATTTTCAAATATAAAACCAATTTAAAAACCAAGGTGAAACACTATTTATTATTGAAATATTCCAAACAGGAATTTTATGCCATTTAGTTAACAAAATAAACCTCAAGGCACAAAACATGCCATGATTTGGAAAACACATTTGAAAATAACCTTTGAAGATATTTAGAAACAAAAAAAATCCATTCATAGAACACTGGGACTTTTTAGGAAAACAATTTGAAATATAGGGTAAAAGATAGAATGAAAAAGGGAAGAGGGTATTTTTAAAATGGAGGTTCAAGATGTACATTTTTATAGATTGGAATATATATATATATATATGTGTGTGTGTGTGTGTGTGTGTGTTTGTATCCATATGTGAAACTGGTGTACATATAGATATACCCAAGTCCAATTACACATATATGGTAAACCACAAAAATACCTAGGGTTTCAATTTAAAGAATAACAAGAAGCTTTATAACCAATAACAAGGATCCACACACAAGAAGTAAACCATAAAAGGCACCAAAACAACAAAAAATATCAATTTCACACATAAACCAACTACTAAAACTCAAAAAAGGTCAAAAAAATATTAAAGTACTAAAATTAATTTTAAAATACCACTTGGAATTTTACTAAACATGTTTCATGAGTACATATATTGGAATAAATAAGAAATACTTTTGAAAACCCATTTTCTTTAAATTTATAATGTAGAAACACCATAAAAAATAATACAAACACATAAAAACATGATAAACACATTTTTAAATTAATTATAAAAGATCAAGTATTAAATGACATGTTCTTGAAAAGAAATAGACAGAAACCATTACCTCAATAGTGTGCAAATGCGACAAAACTCTGAGAGAAGGAATAACTAAGACCAAGATACAAACCAAATACCCTAAATTTAATATAAACTCAAGATAACATCATCTATACACCCCTAGTTTTCAATCAAGAGATAACCCGACCAAGATAAAACAAATAAATGAAGACAGGGAGAACATGAGAGGAGAAAAAGAACCAAAATACAAAGAAACTTAACTAGAAACCATGAAGGAGAAACAATGGAATAGGAAGAGGAAAGGTAGAAGGGTTTGGGATCCCCCTTCATGTTCCAAAATCGAGAAAGTGGGAGAGGGGGTTTAATTGGGGTTTAAACATATGAGGGTCAAACATATAAAATCTTGTTTTAAGAATCTGGGTAAGTTTCATGGTTTGGCCACATGGTTTTCCAAACCGTGCCCCAACTGTGAACACCTTACTATAAGTAAAGGGAATTGGATTGATATATCCACATAGTTTGGGAAACCACATGCCAAAAATGAATATTGGTTCTGTTTAAATGATATAGAATCTCGAATAATTGATGGATGAGTTTTAATAACTATGCGGAAGCCATGAACCTGCCTCAGACACCATCAATAAGCTATATAGTTACTCATCTGTCTCACATGAATTATACCAATCCATTATCAGATCATGTAGGACAATCCATGTGAGAAAAAAATAAACTGAAAACACCCTTCGTATCTACCAACCACATGGTTTCTCCCCAAACTATGGAAACTAACCATGAGTAGGGCCAAAAACAACCAAAAACCTCCAAAAATAAAAAATTACTACTGAGAAATCAACTAGAACCTCAACCAAAATATAAAATACAAATAAATAAATTAAAAATAAAAGAAATTAACAAAATCTAGGGTTTGGGTGTGGCAATTATCTCCACCTAAAAATATTTATTCCCCTATAAAGTCACCCAAAAAAATGATGAAGAAAGATAGAACTCAAAACTGAGTAGGCCACACAAAATGATGATCCTCAATGTGAATTTTTTCACTATACAAGTCACACCAGAAAAGCTCAATAGGAAACCAAAAATAAGATCAATGATGGGTATCCTAACCATTTATAATCTAGAAAGCATGGACCAACTAGTATATACCAACTCCTAGCACAAGGGGTCCCCAATGAAGGAAACCCAAACTAAGTATCTCCAAAATGAGCACAACCCAAAACCAAAACCATTCCACAAGAAGGATAACCATTGAAAGATAAACATCCACAAAGCACCACTATAGAAATTCCTAAGAATACAAGGTTACCCAAACCATTAAAATAAAAATGAGTTTAAAAAAATGGAAACTCCAACAAAAAAGACTTAAATCATACCCTCTCTAACATTGGAGGAAAAATTTGTTCCAAGGTCCCCCCACACTAAGAAATTACTTACTATGTGAAAAGATTCACTTTAGGGACTATGGATCGAGCCCTTTTTCTTTGAATATTTCCCCCCCCCCATAGTTAAGAGCTAACAACCTATGAACAAGAATTCCTCTTCTAAAAATACTGCTTGTAGAGATTTTCTAGGTATCCTAAGCCACCAGACCATCGACAAGACTACAAAGGATTATGGAAAGATGGATTCAAATGCACAAATCGACCACATTGGAAATCCCATGAGTGAGTGTTCTGATAAATGGGAGGTGATAACTTACAATGGGGACTCCTTAGGAAAAGGTTCCTCTTTCACGCACTTCACACCAGATGAGGAACCTTCATGTGATTTAAGAGAAACTGGATTTCCAAATACTAAATACTATGCTTTGGGAACCAACTCAGCTGGAAACACCTTATTAACTAGATTCTCAAAAAGAAATTCCCCAGATGATAGAACTCCATCCTTAATATCTGAACAAAGACCCTATAAAAATAGAAGAGCTCTCATATATTACTTTGATGCTATCTCTAGATAAAAATAAACCTGATCCTTAAAATGATCAAGATAGGATTTTACCATCAACTGACCTTGCTGAATTCCCAAGAGCTCCATAACTTTCTTCAGATTTTCCTCCTTAGGTATGAACCATCATATAAAATTTGTCTTAAAAACTTCACAAAACATTCCAACTTGAATAAAAAATGGGATGATCACCTTCCACCAATCCAAACCCTGACCCTCAAATAAACCCAGAATAGGTCACACCCTGATGACTTCAGGAGTTCCCAAAGACTTGAAAACACTTTTGACATTCTCACGCCATTATATAGACACTAATAGACTTCTATCACTATGTAAAACTGCCAACATATGAGATTTAGTCGACTCTTCCACCCCACTAGGATTTAAGGAAAGGAAAATAATTAGAAGATACTTATTAGAAACCTTTAGGGTCCATCTATGTAGAATAATATAAAAAATATAATAAACACAAAACCAAAGAAATATCATCCCAAAATTCAACCAAAAAGGAACATTCCAAAACCAGAACTCTAGGATCATAAATAAAAACACCAAAAAAATAAACCAAATTCATCTATAAAAAATCACTACATCAATTCCAAGTTCAAAGCCACTACATTCTAATGACAGTTTCCCAAAATACCAAAAATGAATTTTCATATCCAAATCAAACAGAAAATCCCACTTAAAAAAAAATACAATGGTTTGAAAACATTTTCCTTTTGAAAACCATTTTTAAAAAACCTTTTTCCAATTGAAATCTATTCATGTGAAGAAAAATCAAACCAAAAGATAACTCACGTTGGAACTCCTAGAATAGGGAACTAGTGGGCATGCATAACTCACTAACATGGTATAGTATACCATGAATTTAGAAAGAATCAACCAATGTAAGTATCTCGAACCACGAACTTAGGATCCATATGGGTTGCTACTCTATGAAATCTCATCATGTGTCACTAGTTTAATTCCTCTTTCATTACCCAAATCACAAACCCAACAAGAACTAATGACCTAAACCCAAAATTCTAAATAAAATAATAATGTTTTCACATACCCCTAGAAACTTGAGGATCAGGATGAGTAAGAGTTTATGATGCTCTTACCATACCTACATCCTTAGTCCCAACAGTCCTATATATGGTATTCCTAACACCCAAAATAACATATGGCTCCTCAGATAATTTTTTTTTCATAAACCAACCAGACTAAACCCTGAACAAGTTAGTCGATCCGGCACACGAAAAGGCGAGAGAGGCATTCCTGATCTTCCTGGGCTAGAAACTAGTGCCAGGTATTAGATATCATACAATTTGGAATGATTAATCCCATAATAAATAATTTTAATAGAAGGAAAATAGATCATGAAATATTAAAATTAGAATCCAATAACAATTGAAAATAAGTAAATACACAAATAGATCCAAGAAAAATGGAAGAAGAACAAAATAAAAAACTAAAACAAAACTAAAACTGAACCAAACCAAAACCAAAACAATATCTATATAAGCACTTTATCATCACCATCAATAAAACCAACACACTCTATAAGAAAACATGAAAAAAATATAAACCTTTAAACCATATTGGGTCTATTGATGCAATGTGGCATAAGTAGGGTGTGAGCATAAAAAAATCTAGTAGGTAAGAACCATAAAATGAAACATTTACTTCCCCAAAATAGTTCATATATGATAGTTTAAAATATATATAATGAAAATAAGGTTTTTATCAATGAGAAAATAAAGTACACCTTTCCTTTTTAAAACCCAATTTGAATACAAAATAAAACACGAATTTGATAAATCATGAGAGAAATGAAAATCTGAACTAATTAAAAACAGAAGGGAATAACCATAAATTATAGAAATAAAGATAACAATACACAGACAAGTAGGAAAATAATAATAGTATAAGTAACCATAGTTATAGGAAATAAAAACGGAATATAAAGATAGGTAATCAGGTGTGTTTCCATAAAATACCTTGAATAAATCCATGGACATACTCTGTTTGGACCCACCTACCGGAATATGGTGTGCCTCCATAGTGGATAATGAACCTAGCTACTCTAAACTAGCCCCACTAGTATAGAATCCCACCAAGATTATCCTCTTTCCAAGGGGTTCCAATTCATATAATCGATAATAGAGAGAAATTATTTCTTGAACATTTAGATAATTCCCAAGAATCCCATGAGAATAGTATAAATGGGAATGAGTAGGTCATCCCATGATTGGAATTAATCATAATTCCCAGATGCCACAATGCTTGTATTTACCAATCACCAAAACTATCTATGAAAAGGCCCTCTAATCAAAAGAACAACCATAGGGTTTCCCATAATATATAGAACCTTTCAAATTTCCAACATGTCGACTAATCATATGAATTTAAAACCAATTTATAAAAACATCACAAGGTTCCAATCAAGATTTAAAATTTACAAATCCAAAACCAATTTCAAAACCCAGATGAAACACTATTTATGCTTGAAAGATATTAACATGTATTTTATGTCATTTATTTACCAAATTATTCTTTAAGGTTTAAAACATTCAATGATTTGGATTTTTTTTAAAAACACCTTTATATAATTTAGAAACCAAAAATCCATTTAGAGAAAATTTGGACTTTTTAGGAAAACAATTTGGAAGATAGGTTGGAAGAGAAAATGAAATTCCTTTGAAAACACATTTTCATAAAATTTCCAAAGTATAAGAACCATAAAAAATCATACAAACACATCAAAAACATGATAAAAAATTTTATAAATTAATCAGAATATATAATGCATCAAATGACATGTTTCAAAAAGGAAATGTACATAAAAACTTACCTCAATGGTGTAAGAATGTGATGAAACTTCAGGAGAAGGAATAATTAAACCCAAGATAAAAACCACACAACATAACACCAAAAGAAACAAAATACAACATCATAACTCTACCCCTAGGTTTTTTCCAAGAGATAACCCAACTAAGAAAAACCAATAAATAAAGAGTGGGAGAGGACGAGAGGAGGAAAATGACCAAAATCCAAAGAAAATTACCTATAATCCATGAAAGATAAACAATAAAGGATGTATATCAAAGGGAGGATGGTTTGGGATTATCCTTCAGGCACTGAAATTGAGAAAGAGGAAGATGAGGTCTAATAGGGGTTAAAACATAAGAGGGGAAAACTTGGAAAATCATGTTTTTAACAATCTCAGTAAGATTCTTGATTTGGCCACACCATTTTCCAAATTGTGTGCTAACCATGTGCACCATACTGGATAGAAGGGGAAACTGTATGGGCTAGATGCATGGTTTGTAAAATTGTGCACCGACCATGTAAATTTGTTTTGTAAAAATTATCGATCCTCTTATACACTTATCCATCTATTTATACAAACCATGAAAAATTCATGCACCTGCCTTAGAAACCACCAAAAAGAAACATTTTAATCATTTTCCTTGCATGGTTTGGGCCAAATAGTGCTCAAACAGTGCAAGAAAACCCATACGAGAGAAATAGGAACATGAAACACACTCTACCTTGACTAACTGCATGATTTCTCCTCAAACCATGCATACTAACCATGCAGAGGGGAAAACCAACATGAAACATCCAAAAATAAAATATAATCACCTATAAAATAACCTGAATTTCAATAAAATGATCAAATACCAAGAAATAATTTAAAATGAAAGAAATAAAAGGAAAATAGTGTCGGGGTGTGACATGACCATAATAGTTTATCATTGTTAGAGAATAAAAGAACAATATTCTTATTTTATAAAATACAATCAATATATCCCATAAATATCTTATTAGAAAATACTCCTCTTAGACATACCCTACCTAAAAAATTATTTATAACCTGGAGAAGGAAAATTAATAAAGTGTGATCTCAGATGATTAATAAGAGTAAACATAGGAGATTTCAATCTATGATTATATGAAATCATAATATAACCATAAGGGTATGTGATTATAAACATTAATTTGGAAGTTAATACCCAAACTTTAATAGACCATAAACATGATTCATGGTATAAAACTTTATAATTTTTGAAAAAATGGACCATAAGAGTGATAAAATATCATAAACTATCATTAACCATAATATCATTTCATAAAATCATGGAACCATCATGAATATTGAAAAACATTTCATATCTCAATGTTAACCACTAGAACATTAATATAGTGGATTATGACTCATCAATGTTTTATCATTATGGATCAAGACGCACCTATTTCCCATAGTGGACAAGGACACACCTCTTTCCCATAGGGGATAATGCCCAACGACTTGTTTCCCATTTCTATGGAATGATATATAAAGATTTACCCAATTTATTAGAGGGATATATAGCTTCTACCCATCACATAATGAAAATCATACTTATTTGTGACAAAAAATCATAAAACATTCATCATATTAGAACCCATTAAATGTAATGGGTTTAGAAAAAATTTCATCATAGTATAAATAGTGGAAAAGAAATAGGTTTTATAATCATTTCGTCATTTAATCAAAAAATAACCTATGAAAAATGTATCATGTTTAATAAGCATTTTATCCTAGCATAAACCATGGAAGATAAATGGGTCTTATAATCATCATGTCATTATAAAAATAAACCATTCAGATAAAGAATAAGAATGGTATCCTTTTATCATATCCCCATTAATTAAAAAGTGACATAAAAGGATGTCATCTTAGATGGAAACTTATTTTGAAAAGACACATGAAACATTAATTAAGGAAAATAAATTTTCATTTTAAATAAATATTTAAAACTAAAAATCCATAAAACATTTTTGGAAATAATTTTCTATGAAAATAATATTTGAAACTCATAATGTAATCACTAAAAATAATTTAAAACATTTCTGGTTGAAAATATCATTTCTTCATTGAAAATAACATTTTAAAACATAAAATATTTTCAAAACCCTTTTCTTTAAAAATAAACTTGAAAACCTATAAATGAAAATTAAAATAAAATATTAGTCATGATTATTGAAATTATGTTTATTTTTTTCATATTAAAATAAATATTCATTTTAAATTACCGATAAATGATAAACGACCATTGTTTGGAAATAAATATGAAGATTAATTTCCAAATATTTTAAAAAAGTTAAAATTGGGTAAAAACTTCTTTAATAAAATATTTTATAAATGTCAAAAACATTTTTGAAACATTTTTAGAAATTTTGGTTTTGTAAGAAAATGGGTTTTAGATCTAAGATACAGATAAAGATGATTTTTCTTAAAAATATTCATTTTAACTAATGATCACATAAAGAGAAGAAAATCAATGGAAAACATGTATTGTCATGAAATAAAACCATTATTTGTAACATTAAATAATAATATGATTGAAAGAATAAAATTAAATTAAACTTAAAATATTATGAGAATAAAAAAATAATGATATTACATGTAAAATGGATTTTATATGCACCTCATAAAAGAATATTTTTTCATAAAATAACATATGTTTCAAAGAATTCAAATTGAGACAAGAATCCTTTACTGCATTGATAACTTTTTAACCGTAAACCCCATAAAGGAGAGATACTCAAATAGATATGTAAATCCAAATTTTTTTTAAGTGAATAATCATATAATTCATTCATGGTTAGTATATACACCACAATTGTTTTTGTGAATATGGCACGTTTCTCATAGAAGTAAAAAGTGATACGAAAATCCATTACATTAAGTGTCGACTTCCTTCATACATGTTTGCAGCTAATATATAATGAATATACATTTATTATAAATATATTAAATAAAAATACTTATATATATCACTCTATATATAATTAAATTATGACCTTTTATTATTCTTTTATTAATAATTCCATGTTGAAGTCACCTTTTGGGCAATAACCGCTTTGTTTTTTGTGTATGTTTTGATTTTTATATTTGTTACTATTAATTTGATCATGGTTACATCATATAAATAATGTTAAAAATTATATAAATATAATATAAATTCATTATATATTTTTTTATAATTATTTATAAAATTTATATATAGAAAATGAAATACACCATTCAAGGAGACAATAAACCATTAGTACACATGAATGCTGTCTTCATTTTCCCAAGAGAAATATTCCAAGAAATTTCAATAATATATTACCCTTACAGAATCATTTTAATTTCACATATGTAAAGTATTTTTATAAAAACCATCCTTATTACCTTCCCTTTAAAGCGTAAATGAAACACATCACTTAGCGATATGGTAATCCTCCATACACACGACTTACATTATTATATTCCAACTGATTTGAAAGTTAGAAGGAAAATGAGATATCATGATTATATAAGGATAATAATATCATAAATATAATATATAAATAATAAATTAATCATTGTATCCTTATGTGAGATGTTTTTATTTAAAACAAATAACATTAGTTTGCGTGGAAGTAGTCTTCCGTACACATGAATAATGATTTCATAACCCATTTTATAGAAGAGGAGAAGGATTCAGGTTATGAAATTAACATAATAACATCTTAGTATATTGTATATATTGTGGTTATTATATAATCATGGTTTAATAATATCTTAAGGATTTGAAGTAATAAATAAAATAAAATCCTCGGTTGGGGACATTACCTTTTCTTCAGAAAACTTATTTGTTTTGAACCAACAGGATTCTTAGTTTAGATTTATGACCAAATTTAGGATTATAAGATGAGTGGGGGAAGTTATTCTCTGAACAAAATGGTTTCTGAAGTGTGAATAAGAGAGGAGAGTGGGTGTCCTTTTATAAGTGATGTGAGTGGCACACTTGTGATATTTGAAAATAAAATGTCTAACCCCATTTTTCACTTTATAGAGAGAAAAAAATTGATCTATTATAGAAACTATACAAGTTAAATTCTACATATGTCTATAAAATGGGTTTTGGACATGTTTTGAGTCATTTTTAACCATTATATTTTTAGTTTAACCTCTGATAAACCCATTTTTACCTTAATCGAGAAAAATAATTTTTTACCATTTTTACTATTAATATTAGTAAAAAATTAGGTTGAAATTATTAGAAAATATAAATTATTCTAATTTAAAATATTTAATCCTTTTTTCGAAATATTTACAGAATTATAAAAATTTATTTTAAAATTAATCTTGTAGATACGATGAGAAATCAATTTTCCAAGGAGAAAATGTTCAAAATTTTAAAATGTTTTTTATTAAACATTAAATAATAACATTATTCAAATGAATTAAATTGGATTAATAGATATATATTTGAACTAATTTTACCTTTAAAACCATCTTACAACAATTTTAATGTATTTAAATTCTTTAAGAGAAATTTAAATTCTGAATAAAAACCATTATTTTTCACTATTAATCAAAAAGGTTTTATTCTTAAACAATTCTAAAAATTTACCCTATGATAATTTTGGAATGATGATTCAAAAAATAAATTTTATTGATTCAAATTTTTTTTAAATAATTTTTAAAAACTAATTTTAAAATAAGTACCCAAGAGGAGACCAGACAACTTTCTAGAAAAATCTATTTTTTAGAATAACATTGGATTTATTCTTATATATTATCAAGAAAATATATAAGATAAATTTCGAACATTTAACTGAATATATAATATAAAAATTTCATTAAAATAAATCAAAAATATTTATTTATTTAATTTATTAAGGTAAAACTTATTTTTTCACATAAAAATAAAATTTTCAGAAATAATTCTCTTTATTTTGAAAAGGCTTTTATTTTCATTTCTAATTAATTGGATATGAAGGAATTAATTATATGAACATGTGTAAACCATGTATATTAATAATTTAATTAATCATATTCATACCCTCCATTCTAATGACTATGTGAGAACTATAATATTAAATAATAATATTTTAATAGTTTGTTACGTTTCATTTAAATTCAATTTTTCTTATAACATAGAATAAAATCAGTGTTGTGTGTAACGTAAGATAAACTTAGTGTTACATTTAATTCAAGATAAACTATTGGTTGTATGTAATGAAATATAAACTTTGTGTTAAATGTAACAAAAATATAAAAAATATTAAATTTATTCAAAAAAAATTCACAAAATATCATGGTGTTATAATAAATAAGAAAACATATTTTGTTGGTTAAGAAAATCATAAATTGTTCTTATTATCAATTTCATATTCAAGGATAAATAATAAAACACTCATTAAAGTAAATTATACCTTAATAAATCAATATAATTCATCCACTATAGTAAATTTAATGAACTTTTAATGATGAAAATTAAGAAAAAAATGAATACCGACACCACTCCTATGAAACCTTTATAAATAGTCAAAGATTTAAACAACCAATCTAGGAAAATTATTATAAATAACTCTTATATATATAGATAATGTTTATTAATGATAATTATAAATAATTTTATGTATGAATATGGTTATAAAATTAGTTATTAAGAAATTTATGTTTGTTATACAGGGCCTTAGAGTGCATTCAACTAAGAGGAGAATCAAGGTAAGAGTATCTTTGTATAAATTTTAACTACATGGGATATGTTTGATATTGTGGGATATAACTTATTTTATCCAGTGTATTCACTTCCTAATTTCTTTCACATATTCAAATATCTTATATTTATTGATATTTTAATTTATGTTTCATTATCTCTCACTCAAGATCATATGATTCTTACTTTACCAACTCCATAAGAGTTTCAATGAATCAATATCAGATTCATTGGGTCATAGTATTTCATACATGAATATAATATTTATTTTTCATTGATCACATCCTTACACAATTTTATAATTAATTTTCTTTTTTTCAATGTGGAAATTAATTATCATCATCAGTAACCAATTATTTGATTAAATTTTTCTAAAAATAAAGGTGAAATGTTGGAAAGAATAAATCCCATTCTTATGAATGAATATTTTCTTCCGTGTCCAAATTTTCCTTCCCATGAATGTTCTCATAGTTTTTGGGAAATTTAATATAGATTATTTCCAATGACTCTAATAAATCTCTTTAACCCTTTTCAAAAGTAAAGTTTAATAGTCTTTTTATGATGTGAGTTTTCAAAGAAAGAAATTTCAAAATATTTTAAAAAGGTTCCACCATCCTATCAAAATTAAATATGTTATCTTCCATTACACATTATTTTTTATAAACCTTATGTATTTTAAAGTATTTTTTTATTTGGATCTCTTTCTAATAATGTTTTCAAAACTATTCTCTTTCCATCTCAAAAATGTTTTGAAAGTAATTTTCACATCATATTTTATAAAAATGTTTAAAATGTTTTTTGAAAACTTTTTTATTTTCACTTCTAATTTTAATCCAAGGTTTATCTCTTATCAAGTGTTTTTTTATCATCCTATATATTTTATTACTATATGATTCATTTTGTAAAATTAGTTCTTTGGTTTCCTATGATCTCTTAAGCTTATGTTTTTTGATGCTTTTAAAAAGTTTAAGAAATACATTCTTTTATTCAATGGATTTATTAAGATAAGTTTATGATTAATTTTAAGAGACACACATATGTATTGATGATGATGGTTGGTGTCCTATACAATCATATAATGAACTGTTCTAATTATATATCTCATGTGATAGTCTAGAGTGGACATAATTAGTTTGTTTTACATAAGCATGGGCATGATGAGTTTGTTCACATTTTCCAATGTGAACATATCGAGTTTGTTCTCATAGGCATTGGAATGATGGATTTTCTCACAAATGTTTTCCTAGGATTATGGTTATGAAACATTTACAATTTTTTTATCAAGTTAATCCAAATGTTCACGATTGATTTAATTTTCATGAAATTTGATGTCTTCATGATTGATATTGATTTTATATTATTCGACACTTTTATGTCATTTTCACATCTTTTATGATTATTGAGATGTATTTTAAGTCTTGTCATAATTTTTCTGCATCCATAATTATCTTTTTATAATGTTGTGTTGCTATAAATTATTTTATGATTATCATCTATGGCCTTATGATATTTTATTAAGATATTATCCTCTTACTCATACACTCCTTTATGTTTATAACTAGATACAATGTTATAAGTTTTTTTTCTTACAAAGAATTTGAGCTCAACCCCCTCTTATTTTTCTATTCCCTAGGTTATGAAGATGATTACTGTATATTATATGTAAATAAAAAGGTCTATAGGGTCATGATTATAGAGAAATGTTCACAAGTGTTGTAAAATAAGATGTTTACATAGATAATATCCAAGAAAATAAATATTTAATTATTTAGGTTTTTGAATATTTGTGAGATGTATTATTTAAATAATGAAATTAATTTATTATTTAAGTTATGATTATATTGGGTTGATTTATGGTCCCAAAAATAATAAGGGATTGGGGGAAATCCTATCTTGAATGAATGAATATTCAAACATCCATATATATGTAGATCAAAGAATCAAAGGATGATATGGAGCTAGAGAATAAGGTTGGAAGTATTCTTGATTTCAAACATTAAAAAAAATTATAATATTTGGGAAATAAATTTTCATGACTCACTACCACTAGAACCCAGAATAATTGGCAGTAAAGATATGTGTGAACGTTGAACCCCTCCTCTAATTGGCACATGGTTAGAAAATTGCACCGACTATGTCTGTCACTCATATAGATAAAATTACCCATATAATTTCACAGGAAAATTAATTTAACCACAAAATATATATATATATTTTTATATGCTAAAAAGGTTTAATTTTTATACCCAATCCATATCTATATAATAATGAAGAAAATATAACAAGGAGATTATATTAATACCTCATAGTCTCTACTAGAGTCACATAAACAAAAGTATCTCCAATCTTTATTGGTCTATCCTATAAAAAAATCATGAACATAGTAGGGGAGTAATAACTTGAGTGCAATCAATAGAAATATATCTCTAAATAGTTCTATATCTATGTGAAATATAAGTGTTGAGATGGACATGTGTGAAATCAGCAAAGAAAGTAAAATTTATAATTATTAATAGGGTTTAATCATGTAAGTGATTCAAAAGTAAATATAACAACATAATTTACCATCACCTCAAATAATAGGAAAAATAAGAATATATAGCTCTCATCCTTTTCCAACTATCCCATCATCATCTGTAAAGGTTGGCTCTTAACACATGTCAACCATCCCAACATCATTAGGAAAGCCCTACTCTCAACCACTGTCAACCATCCAAATATGAACCATATTGTCACATCATCACCTCAATGACTCATGCAATAACCTTTAGCCATCATAAACCAAAACATGATATAGCCCCAAGTCATCACAGACTAATAAAAATTTATAGATGATATACCTTTATTTAATATAAACCATAAATAGTGATAAATATCATAACCTTAATCCATTATATCCCACATAAATTATATCAAAATAACATAGATAGGAAATAATACAAACAAAAATTCATACAAAAAAGAAAAAAACATATATAAAATCACATACATAAAAGGTAAATGATACATAATAAGAAATAAATCAAGAAGAAAAATACAAACAATAATAGTAATTAATGTAATATCATAAGAAATAATTAAAATGGAATTATTGAAAAAATTAATTATATCTATTCATGAGATAATAATCATCACCCAAAAAAACAAGACATCAATTTTGGATATTACAAAAAAACCATGCTAATACTTAAGTCAACATTCTAGTTTCTACCTTTTTTATTAAAATCATATCATTATCATTCATGAATTATTTCATATTTTATGATATAATTATGTTATAACACAATAATATATGCACATATAATTCAACATAATATCAAATTATCATAGAAACAAATAAATATTAATTAAATTTTATAATATCATGGAATAAATTTATAAATAATCTACAAATGAAAATGAAAGGATTCACAAAGGAACTAAATCAATCAAACATGTTACAATAAAAGAATAAAATAAAATATAAATAAATAGAGATAGAAAAAAATACTATATATGGAGTCATATTGGAAACATGTAGATAACAATGTTTTGGGGTGATCCAAGGATTCATCGATTAAAGGTTCAATAGAAGGGTTTCAATCGTCCAATGATTTTAATTTAATCATTCATTTCGATGGGGGGTTAACAATTGAAAGTGAATGGTGTAATAAAAACTTTATATTCAAAGGAATAACAAATGATGGGGTTTTATTTCAACATGTTTTTTAGTAGATTACACAAAATTCCAAGCAATGTATCATTCGAGATGATAAAAGAAATGTTAAGAAATATTCTACCTTATTAGCACCTTTATTTACCATTTTTGTTTTCTATTCCCCGTATTCATTCTCTTAAAAATTGTTATTCATTCCACAACATCGATTCCCCTCTATAAAATAAGGAAATTATTAATGAAATATGTGATGAGACATATATTTTTGAAGGATTAAGAAAGATGATCTCTAGGAGTACTATTTATAATATAAATCTAAACCCCCAAAATCAATTGTTCAAATATAAGAGTCCCATAAAATTTCATAAAGTCCTTTGATAAATAAGAAGAAAAAATTATATAAATTTATTTATATTCATAAATCCATGAATAAAATATTAAATATATTTTATTATAACATCCATATACTAATTTTTTTAATATCATCTAAAATGTTTTTTGTAATTTGTTTTTAAAATGTATTTCTTTTTTGAAAGTTTTTTGTTCTCTTTAACTGTTGATCATTTTTATGTGCACCTCACCTTATTTCCCCCCATGTGTGCATACACCGCCCCCACTCTACTTTATAATTTTTTTTACATTTTTTAAATATTTTTTTATTTTAAAAATAATCAATCATAAAATTTTTATTTATTTATATTTTTATCAACTTCTAACTGTTAGGCAAGAGATGCTTGTGTCATCAGGGCTCTAGACATAGGCCTTATAGTAGAGCTCGCACATAATCAAGAAATCTCTAGGGGAGCAAAAAACCCTTTCCCAATTTTTGGTCTCTGGTGTTGGCATGGAGACCGTTCCAGTCTCCTATTGTAATTTCATTATTATGGTGAGTTTCTTTTGTCTATGTAAGAGACTTGGTATCCTTGTTTTCTTGTGATCTCATCCTTGTGTTATGAATTTGGCTCTTTAAATAATTTTTTCGTTCTTAAAAGTGTCCTTATACCTAATGTGGGTCGATTTTGGTTTTAGTTTTGATCAATTATAGATTCATGTGTTCATGGAAATCGATATATCTGGTTTGTATTTGTGTTCTCTGGTTGGTTCAAGTTTCTTTTGTGGATATATCCCCTCTGTGCTGGGATCTTTGTCTAGTATGGGAATTCTTAGTGCCGGATTTGTTGTTGTTTCACTTATTCTAAGGAAGTTAGATTAGTTTTTATTGGGAATTACCACCTCTCTGGATGGAGTGAGATTGTTATTCTTGGTTAATGTGGAGAAGTTTGAGGTTAAATTATGTTGTGAGTTTCCGAGCCTCGTGGTGTTTTTTGAGTTTTTAAAGTTTCAATTCTAGTTGAGTTCGTGTGCCGGAGAGAACCCCCCTCATGTTCTCCCTTCATTCTTGGGTTGTGGTTTGTTTTTGATCGGTCGAGTTTGACTTGTGGAGTAAAGGGTCACCATGAGGTTCGTAGTTTCTCTAGGTTTTGTTTTAGCATTGATTTGAGTTTTTTTGTATCGTTTGACTGGGTGAATTTCTGGGGTTAGAAAGTTTTGGGGGGTGGGGGAGAATTGTCACACCCCGACCTTTGAAATTATTTTATTTTATTCTTTTATTGAATTTGTATCTTTTTTATCAAGGTTCAAAATGGGCCACGACTTAAATTTTCAAATTTTGAAAGTCTCAGGTGAGTTTTTGTCATGTGCATAGTTTGATCATGGTTGGGGTAAACTATCCGGCCTTTCCCAGGTAATCGTATGTCCAATGTTTGGTGTCCAGCAGTGAGGCACACAGGTTGTGAATAGTTTTGGAAACCATGAAGCAACTGTGCAGTTAAATTCTATAACCGGATAGAGGTGTGCAACACGGTCAACACAAATTTTAGAAACTATGAGTTTAACACATGCGTTTTCCACTAATCTTCAGTAGGGTGCACATGATTAGAGCATGGTCTGGCTGACCATGTAGACAAACCATATGGGATGCCTATGTTCCAAAAATAAAATAAATTATATGGAAACAAAATATAGAAATAAAATAAAGTTTAAGCATTTTAATAATAATAATAATAATAATGATAATGATGATTATTATTGATATTATTATTATTATGGATATTATTATTGTTATTATTATTATCATGTTTGGTTTTTAGTCGTTTTGAATTTTTATTTTCTATTTTATTTCCCTTCTTCTTTCTCCTCCATCTATCCTTACCCAGACAATGTGAGTAGCCCCCTTCCCTTCTCATTCGACGCGTGGTAGACCACCCTCTGGTTCCCTCCCATTTCAATCGATTCAAGGCCATTTCTTCACAAATACTCTTGAGATATTCAAGGTAAGTCCTTCTCCCTCCTTCTCCTCCTACCCATCAGTCATTTTTTGGTATCCTATCACCCTTTGTAGCTTGGATAAAACCCTAGGTTAGGGTTAATGCAATTTTTGTTGGTTTCTTCCATCGTTAGGTTATGCAGAAAGTCTATCAGGTTGATCTCATTCATATTATTTCATCCTCTGATGAAGATAAAGCAGATTGGCCCATCTTGGCTTGTCGATGTAGCTTTAGGTAACATTCTTCTTCCGCTGTTTTATTTCACACATTTATTTTGGGTCCCTTTGGTGATTTAAGGTTCGTAGAATTTTTTTATAGGATGTTTGGTGACCCCTTTAGTTTTTTCAATCATATAAATAGGTATGTTTATATATATATATATCTTCTTTCTAGATATTCCCTTAGGGTGTAAGGAATATTTAATTGGATTAAGGATATATATATAGGAGTGTATGAATGTGATAGTGTGGGGAGATATTCATCAAAATAATTAAGATCCAAAGTGTTTCGTCTTGGTCCTCTTCCTTTTTGAGGTTGGTTCCCTATGCCCACAACTTTATTTTTGAATCCCCTAATTTCTTATCACTGTAAAAATGTGTTTTTATATTTATGTGATATATATATATATATATGTGAATATATATGGGTTTGGTAAATTTTATTGCACCTCATGGGATTGGTTTCCTATTTATTTACATAACTTGTTTGATATTTTTTACAAGTTTCTTTTAAATTTCAATTATCCTAGTTTTATAATGGTTTTCTATAAGATTACTAGCTTGTGATGTGTGTTTTGTGGAACTTAAAGTATTTGGTTAAATTTTTTATCTAAAACTTGGTTTTTTGACTCCTTGAAATTCATTTTGACAATTAAATGACTTGAAGGCCCATTTGGAACTTTTATGTGTGTTTTGAATTCTTAACTAGTAATTAAAAATGGATTTGGAAAGTGAAATTTGGCTTTGAAAGTGTGAACTTCCTGTTGGAAACTTAAGGTGATTTATGAAATGGTTTAAAATATTATGTGATGTGATGTCCCTCTTGGAACATAGGATTGGTTTGTTATATTTTGGGCACACCACTTGGGGATTTCCCTTTATGGGTTATTGTATAGGTGGTTTCACTGTTTGGGGTAGGTAAGTGTGGTGATGATAGGTAGGTTGAGTCACCCATGCGATGGCCTCATACTTACATAGTGTATTATTACAATGGTTTTCCTGGGCGTCTTTTAGAGGATTAAGTGGTGGTTTCTTATCAAACCTAATTAGATGGATTGGTACCCCCTATATTAGCTGGGAGGCTAGGTGGGATGTTCCACTAGATTGGTCAGTTTAGGGAAGACAACTGGTTATTGATTATAGAGTTTCACCATACACCATATGGTGGTTCAAAACCGAGTACGTCCATGGGTATATCTAGGTATTTTTAGGAAATGACCATGATTACATACTTTTATGTTATTATTTTATTTCATGGATATTTTTGTTTTGTGATGTCATGATAGACTTAATTGGTTTTTATATTAAAATACACGTTCTGGCACTAGTTGGTTTTTATAAGAATTTACTGAAATGACTTATGTGTTTTGGTAATTGTTTTGGAGAGTGAAATGAAAATTATTTTTTATTAAAATTAGCCACCCGTTACTTATTTTGGTAAAATAGTGGAAAAACATATTTTTACATGACCTATTTTTAGACTTGAAAGAAATGATTTCACTTTAGGCATGGGGAATCTGAAATGATTTAACTTTGACATTCCTACTAAGAATTTCAGTGCTCATGAATACTCTATCTTTTCAAATTTAGGTTCTTTTAGATTTATTCCACTCTTAGAGCAGGCTTTGTTCTATATTTGGTTGTGACCCATGAGGTCACATGGAGGTACATGTTGCATTTTATTTCCTAGGAAAGTAATTTTTTATTATTCAGTTTGATTTGAATTTATTTGTTTGTCTCTTGTTTATGGGCCAAATCATTCCCACCTCTTTAATTCTGATTCCCTACACAAGTTGACACCCTGTGGGGATTTGGAATGCCCTTCGGGCCTTGTTAGGGACTGGTTTGGGAGACTGATTTAGTGTTGTCCTGGGTTGGTTCATGATAGATATTGTGAACAATACTTTTATATATATAAAAATAAAGGATATTCACAAGAATGGTGATGGAAAAAATATGATTTTAACTCGAGATTGTGAAAAGTTATGAAGTGTTGCTTTCATAAGAAAAAAAATTAAAATCTAAAGAGGAGGAGAAACATAAGGAAGAATTTGAAAGGTTGAACATGAACCTATAAGTATTTATCAATGATAGATAAAATTATGATAAGAGAATTTCATTTTAAAGGAGAAATAGAACTAATAATGACATTGGATATAGTTGGAAATTTCCTATTATGTGTAATATATATTTTTGTTATTAGAACTAAATAAAGTGTCTCTTTTGTTACCAATTTTAGCTGTAGCATGAGATTATATTATTCCCATGAATTCTCACATAGGATTCCTCAATTTCTAGGTCATAAAAAATATTTCATTTTAAAAAATTTATATTATAGTACCCCTTATAATTCTTCTCAAAAATTAATTTGGGTACCTAAGTGATCTATGAGTAATTCACTTGGACCCAAATTTTCATGGGAACTAAAAGTATTTATTTTTCAATTATATTAAGAAAAAATACTTTTCTTTATCTAGAATGATATATGGTACATGGAAATTGGGCCCTCAAGGAACATGATAAAAGATCCATAAAATTTCAAAAATATTAATAAATATGAATGAGACATTATTAGTTTTAGGGATAATTCCAAAGGTATAGTACAATGATTGGGTGAGTATGGATTTCAAAATTCTATAATTATTATGAAATTTTTATATATTGATGCTTTAGAAAAAAACAAGATTAGTATATATCTACTATATAATGATGTCCAGCAAGTTAAATTCAATCATGGTAAATGAATTGTTTTGAAGAACTATTCCTCCATATCTATAAATAACTATAAGGATAGTTTAACACCGTGACCCTAGAAGCCCGAAGTCAGTGCCTTTATTAAATTGGAAAGATTACATGGAATAAAATCCTAAAGGATCGATCCGTTTTGTAGTTTTGGAAAACCAGATTATATACAATATTTCAATATTACATTGGGAAATAAAAAATAAAATGTGTTACATAATAAAATTAAATGAACTTCACCCTTTAAAGTTCATTAATATATTTCTTATTCATATCCTAGGGGATGGAAAAAAATAAGGGTGAGATCAAATTCTTAGAAATGGTATGTGAAACCAAAACAATAATGATTCAATGAGCATAATCATCATGGAAAGGTAAATAACTGAGGACACATACCATATAAATATCTGGATAAGGCATAATCAACATGACATGGTAGATAACTGAAACACATGACATTTAATCAATAAATTAAGAATAAAATGCATCCAAATATAATATCAAAGAAAAAATTCCATATAAAATAATAATAAATGAATTTTCAATAAAGGGAATTCTTAGTTATTTGATGTCATGTTTCCCTAGCACATCATATCATTACTATCAAGATATACTCTCAAGATAGTTTAAACTACAATGATTTGGCCAACTGATTCATATAATGAGACTAAGGATGCATCAAGGGGCTTGCATTAACCATCCCCTAACCTGTTTAGTGCATGAACAATTCATTCCTCATTTATCGAATAATCTATTTAACTAGTGTACAACATACCTTATCAAATATTCATATAAAAGATATGGATTTATGAATAATTCCCCAGTTAATCAAATAACTATAAAAGTGAACACCATATATAAAAATGGTATACAGTTTAGTAAATAATAATATTAATTTCATGAGAATATGGATATTTAAGATAAATTTAATATACAATAAAAATTATCATAAGGAAGTGATTTTTTAATAAGGAAGTTAAAAATCACAAAAGAAAGTGATATTGTAAAGATAACTTTTACCACTTGGTAATTTTCAAGTCAAAACACGTTGGGTGAGATAGTTCAATGTGAAACTTAAAATACCATGAATTATGAATTAATAATGATATTAGATGAAAAGGAGGTAGTATATACCCCATATTAAAGTGAACTGGTTCACAATAACAAATAAGTCTCAATGGAATGTAATTTGAGATGAAATCCCTTACCTTGCATTTAATTTTGGATGTATGTTATTTAAGCTCATGTATAAGGGTTTTAAACATGTTACTAACTTATAATAGAACCATAATAATATTTATAATATCATATATTATCTTAATATGTTATCTTATTACTAGTTTTTATTAATATTTCATGATTTTCACTTTTTCAGCTATTAATTGCCTAGTTTTTCGGGTAAGTTTTGACCGTTTATTTGTTGTTCCTGTTAACTAGATCAAGATTTAATAATATATAGAATTTAAAAAATTATTTAATTATAATATGTATTCATTATATTTTTTTAATAATCCATAATATTTGAAGGTAGTAAATGAAATGCTCCATTCATGGAGACAGTTGACTTTATGTACGGATAAACACAACTTCCATTTGTTTATCACATTTAATAAGTTATTGATATATATATGAATATCACCATTACAGTATTATATTTATATAATATATTACAATTTTTCTAAAAAACATCCCTTAAAACATTCCATGTATAGCGTGAATGAGTCACATTTCTTTGAGGAGGTGATTGTCCACACGTGCAAAAATGAAGTTATCGTATTACCACAAAACAGAAAGAATGACGATATATATTATATAATAAATCAAAATAGAAATAATGAAGATATATATTATATAATAAATCAAGAATCATAAATACATTATAAATATCATATATAAAATAATGAACTATAAATACATCATTATTCCCATCTTTGAAAGGTGGTTATAGAAAAATGAATGACATCAGTTTGCGAGTCGGTAGTCTGTCGTACACATGAATGATGATTGCATATCCCATTTGATGGATGTGTGTGAAAGAGTAGGTAGAAATATTAGCATAAATAATATTAGTATATTTAAATTACTGATGTTATTATACAATAATAATATAAAAATAATTGAAGGGGTGGATAATTTAATGAAACAAAAGTGATCATTGAAGAACATTACCTCTTATTTGGGTAACTTATTTTGGTTTATACCAAAATACTTGGTTTAATTTCCTTCCAAAGTGAGGATTCTTGGATTAGAAGAGATATTTTTGATCTTATTTAGGAAGGGTTTGGATTATACCAAGTTCTTTATAGGTGTGAAAAAGTGGGAGGGGTGAGTTACTTTTTATAGTGGAGGAATAGTGACATTCTTATAAATATATAAAAAAGGTAAACACTATTTAGAGGTATCTGTTAAATTATTTTCCTCTAATAATGAATCAATTTATATAAATGGGATAATATGGAAGAAATATGGACATCAAATATGTTCTGAACATGTATCTATGTCATTTAGGACCTTAAGTTTAAGTTTTAGACCCTTGTTATGCTTAATTTTACTATAATTGCTGAAATTAATTTTAACTTCATTCACTAATATTTTGGGCCATAAAATATGTTTATATTACTAAAATTTAATAATTTTTCTTATTAAAAATATGGAATTAATTTTTCCAAATTAAAATCACATTGGTAGAAGAAATTAATTTAAATTTAATCCTGTAGACTTGATGAGAAAACAGATTTTTAAATTAAAATGTTCAAAAGTATGAAATGTTTTCATCTCCAATTTCAATGTAAAATTGATTATAATTTTAATATCCTAGTTCTGGGTGCTTCCCAAAGGTACCCCATACCCAGTTAGTCATATGGGCTCAGGCGCATTTCCCAGAATGCCAAAGGCTGCTGACTAGAAGCGAGGGCCTTGGGTGTGATAGAGGGGAAAATATGACCTCATAGGAAGAGTAATACAATGGAAACAAATATAAAGCAATAACAGAAGTAGTAATACCGTACAACAGAAGTAAAAAATGAATGACTCATAGTATAAACAACTGTAACATATATAAATAAATGATGCATGTCACATGTATCTAAGAAAATAGAGAAACAAGTCAAAATGATGGAAATAAAATACTGAAACCAAAGTATAGAAAATAGTAAACTCCAACAGTATCAAAAGCCTTAGTTTGGTCCCATGCTCTCTAACTACAACAACAATCAAGTACCTGATGAAGAAAGGAACCTACAATTTTCTATACCTACAACCATATAATCTATTTGGGCTCAAATGAATGACCCAAATAGGGCGTGAGACGAATCCCAGTAGGAAACCACAAAAAAATTTGTGCCTAACTGTCAGTGAATATATATATCAGGTAATAAGAATAAATAAAGCAATAAACTGGGAAGTATTCAAATGTAAACTATACTATATTTTCCAATTGAATTCATTTACATTTATTAATTATTCAATCCATTAAATAATGTAATCCTAGGATCTTACCTAATTTATGAACCCCTTATGTAATAAACAAACAGATGTATCAAAAGACCATAAAACAAACAAGTAAGACCAGGTCCTAGCTTGTGATTTGTATTGGAAGGATTTTCACAATCATTCTAACATTCAAAAGAAAACCTCCAGGAAAGTTTTCACAGTCTAGCCCCACTGGTCCAGTAAATCATAAATTAAATAAACAAGAGTGACCCTATGGGAAGGCTCACACAGTCTAACCCCTTTGATCCCACATAGTACTAATCAATTACAAATGACGACCAGGTTAGCTCTCATAGTCAATACCCCCTTGGTCTGTATAATAGAAATATAAAATATAATGACACTTTGGAAGCTCTCATAATCAATTCCCTATGGTCCAATATTCATTTAATAATGACCCTTCGGGTCGCCCTCACGGTCTAAACCCTCTAGTCTATGACCACCTGACATCTCTCATAGTGAATGCCCTATGGGTCAACATAACATAAACTATACATAAAATCCCATAGCTCGGGAATCTCTCACAGTCAATTCCCCTTGGTCAACTTTCAAAATGAAAAACACATGCTTCTCATATAAACAATAACTCCATCCTAACAACACCAGGAATAGAAAACAAATCAAGACTAATATGATTTCTAGACCCAATTACCATAATCAATCAAACATGAGAAACAAATCCATAAACAAGGTATGAAATCTTATGCATAAAAAAATTACCATATTCAAATTGAACACACTATAATAGGTCTTAAACAGGGTTAAATTCCAAAACACGCAATACCCTAAACATGGGTATTCGACACTTAAGTATATTTAATCCAAAGAAAATCCAAGAAAGGAATAAATCACCAAAATTGATGCTGTACGATGAACACCCTTGAACGTCAGCCCTTGAATCGGCCGCGAACGATGTAGATCGATGAAAATGGAAAAAAAGATCAACCCTTGATAACTCATGAGAGAGGAGAAATTAGGAAGAGAGTTTCAAGAAGAAGGAAAAAATCACCGGTGAAATTCCAATTCACCCTTCAGAGTTCGGATCAGACCTCAGATAAAGAAACCTTGGTTTAGACTTTGATCGTCACTCCCAGTCGCTCCTGGATGAATAGTGGTTAGAAGAAGCATTTTCTAGAGATGAAACATGACCCCATACTGATATAAAAAATAAAAATAAAAGTACAGGGTGTGTTCATTTAATGTACCTGTCGTGTACAAGCCTCAACTGGCCCCCTACTTTAGGTAGTCGGACATGTCACCACATGACCCTATACTCGATTTTTACATAGCTAGTACATGGCTACACACGAAAATCGAGTACATGACGTGTACTCAAGAGTATATGGTGTGTACTTAACAAATTTTCAAATCTTCATTTTTCTGAAAAAACAGCCCAAATTCAAGATCCATACTTGAAATGAATATCTAGGTTCTTAAAAACTCCCCCCCTTAAAGAAAAATTTCCCATAATTTTCCTTCCAAGGGAAGTGAAGAAGAAGCTTTAAACAACTCTGGCCACTGTAATCATACGTCGGACTCCTGATCCCATGTCTCATCCTATACTCTCCCATGATTCCATAGAACCCATACTAGAGGAATAGACTAGCCATGGAGAACTTTCATGCTGTGATCCACAATCTAAATAGGGTGCTCTTTGAAGGATGCATCCACTTCCAACTCAACCTCTTCGGGTTGAAAAAATTGAGACAAGTCTGAAAGGTAATGTCGAAGCTGAGAAACATGAAATAAATCGTGAAAATCTCGGTACCTCTGAGGTATATGAAACTGATAGAGAACCAGACTAACTCTCTCCAAAACCTCAAATGGCCCAATATATATTGGTGAATGATTTCCCTATTTACTAATCCTCCTCTGTCCCATCCTCGGTGTGACATGTAGGAAAACCTAATCTTCTCCCTCGAACTCCATAGGTCGTCTTTGTCGATCTTTATAGTTTTTTTGAGAAATATTGTGAAGTATCCATCCTCTTCTGAATCAAATCCACATACTCAGGGGTCTCCTTGACAAGATGAGGTCCCAACATAGCTTCCTATTCGGCCACCATCCCACATAAGGTTGATTATCATGGCCTATCGTTCAAAGCCTCATAAGGTTCCAGCTGAATTGTCACCAGAAAATTGTTATTATAGGAGAACTCTACTAGGGGTATATGTCATTCCCAAGAACCCCCAAAATCTAGGATGCATGCTCGAAGAATGTCTTCTACAACCTAAATCATATGCTCAGAATGGCCATCTATCGGGGGATAATATGATGTACTCAGAAGTACCTATGTACCCAAATCCCTCTGTAGTCCCTACCATACATGAGAAGTGATCCAGCCATCCATGAACTAAATTATAGAGTGGAGAACCCCATGAAAACCTAGAATCTATCAGATGTACAACCTTCCCAGATCATCAAAAATGAAGGTTTCCTTGATCTGCAGGAAATCTACAACCTTCACGAGTATATAAACAACAAATCAAACTGCATCAATCCCTTAAGGAGATCTCGGTAAACTCATCACGAAATACATCATGACATCATTCCACTTACACTCAGGAATGGGTAACTACTGTAAAATCACTGCTACTCACTAATGCTCTTCCTTCACCTGATGACAGGTGAAACATATTATAACAAAACCAACAACATCTCTCTTCATAAATAGACCCCAATACTGACAGTGTAGATATCTATACATCTTGGCGACAAAAGGATGAACTACCCAAACTAAGGAATTAAAATCTTGAATCAAATACTCTCGTATTTCTGCTGTCTCCCATATGTGTCCATGAAAACGAAGGAACTCATCCACAACAATATTCCACCCAAGAGTAGGGTTCTCTCCTGACACACTCTCCTGTAAGATTAGGCCTTCAGAATCTGATAGCAGCCTCATTCTCACTTGATCCATAAGAGTAAATGTTACAGCTATAGAAGAAAGAAAATTCTGCCCCTATCTATCATGAACCACTAAAAGCATCTCAAAGAACATAGCCATAAGCTACCACTCACTACTAGCCTCCTGAACTGACTATATCTAAGTCCTCCTAGTCGACCCATTAGCCACTGCATTGCCTTTCCTAGGCACGTAGGCAAGCTCAAAGTCAAAATACTGATGGTACTCAACCAAACTTCACTATCTCAAATTCAAATAACGCTAAGTAAAGTTATACTTGAGACTTTTTTGGTCAGTGTATACCACAAAATGCTCTCCCAAAAGATAATATCTCCAAAAACTAAAAGCATGCACAACTGCAGCTAACTCGAGATCGTGTGTTAGGTAGTTCCTCTCATGTGGCCTCAATTGCTGAGACCTGTACATAATGACTCATTCCCCCTGTATAAGAACTGCTCCTAGCTCAATACCCATTGAGTCGCAGTACATAGTGTAACTCTTTCCCGACTCTGGAAAAATCAGTATCAGTACTGAAGTCAACCTCCCCTTAAACTCTTGAAATGTTGAATCATAGGATTATATCCACAAGTACTTCACAACCTTCTCAGTCAGCCCCGTCAGTGGTGATGCTAAGCATGAAAAGTCATGTATAAAGTGTCCGTAGTAACCATCCATCCCCAGAGAACTTCATACCTTAAAGATTTTCTTCAGATGCACCCAAGAAACTTCTACTCTCACTTTCTCTGGGTCTACCGATACTTCTATTTCTTAGATACCATGACCCAAGAAGTGAATATGGACCATCCAAAAGTGGAATTTTTAGATCTTGGCATATAAATGATGCTCTCTAAGGGTAATGAAAATAATATCAAGATGGGTGGCTTGGTTATATCGAGTGTGAGATCACACCAATATATTATCCATGAAGATTACCAAAAAATAATTTGAGTAAGCACAAAACACTCAGTTCATCTTTTCCATGAAAACTTCCGATGCATTTGTGAGACCGAACATCATAACCACATACTCGCATAGACCATACTTGTACTGAAATGTTGTAAGAGGTATATTTGATGGTCTAACATGAAACTGATGATAACTGGATCTCAAATCAATATTCGATAACACCCGGGATCCCCAAAGTTGATCAAATATATCATCAATACTCGACAAGGTATATCAGTTCTTGGCCATCAAATGGTTTAGCTTCTGATAATCCACACAATGTCTAAGGGTACTGTCCAGCTTCTTCACAAAAAGGACTTGCGAACCCCAGGTAGAAGTACTGGTTCAGATGAAACCATTTTCCTGTAACTCATATAACTACTTCCTGGGCTCCTGTAACTCTAGTGTAGCCATCTTATAAGGAGCAAAAAACACTAGTGCTACGCCTGGTACTAGCTTAATAGAGAAATATATCTCACTCTTTTGAGGTCAACCTAAAAAGTCATATGGAAAGACATCTATGAAATAATCTACCACTAGAGAAAATTCCATCTGTGAAGTCCCTTGGTCATCCAAATATAAACTAGCAATCTGAGATATAATTATTCCCAACCTGTGATTCTCGAGTCCATCTCTGCTCGCTTGGACATCCCACTCACCCTTGTATATAAAATACCCTCCCTCTAATACAACTTTTCAATGTACCAGTTCCGGGTGCCACCCAAAGGTTCCCCATACCCGGTTAGTCACATGGCCTCAAGCGCATTTCCCCAAACTCAAGAGCCTTCCATTTAGAATCTAGGGACATGGGTGTGATGGTAGGAAAACAATGCCCTCATAAGTAGAGTAACACATTGGACCTAAATAGTAAATAGTAACAAAAGTAGTAATACCATACAATAGAAGTAAATAGTGGAATATTGGTAGTATAAACAACTGCATCATATATAAATAAATGATGCATGCCACATGTATCTAGGAAATCATCAAAATAAGTCACAATGCTGGAACTAAAATACTAAAACCAAAGTATTGAAAATATTAAACCCCAAAAGCATTGCAAGCCTTGGCTTGGTCCCATGCTCTCCAACTCCAACAACAATCAAGTAACTGATGAAAAAGGGAACCTTCGCTTTTCTATACCTACAACCATATAATCTGTTTGGACCTAAAATCATGACCGAAACTGGGTGTGAGATGAATCCTAGTAGGAAACCACCAAAAAATCCATTCCTAACTGTCAGGGAATATATATACCAATTAATAATCATAAATTAAGTATTAAGCAAGGATGTAATCAAAATTAAACAATCCTATAGTTTCTAATTACATTCATTTACATTTATTAATTATTAAAATCTTTAAATAATGTAATCATGGGATCTAGCCTAAGATCTGTACCCCCAATGTAATAGAAAAATAGATGTCTCAAAAGACCATCTAACAAACAAGAAAGACTGAGTACAACCTTGTGATTCGGCTTGGCAGGCTCGTCATAATCACTTAAACATTAAAATGAAACCCTCTGGTAAAGTTCTCACAGTCTAACCCCTTTGGTTCATAATATAATTAGTCAAATAAACAAGAGTGACCCTCTAGGAAAGATCACATAGTCTAACCCCTTTAGTTCCACATAACACTAATCAATTATAAACGACCATCTAGATAGCTCTCATGGTCAATTACCCCTTGGTCTTCACAGTAGAAATATAAAATATAATGACCCTCTAGTATCTCTCACAGTCAATTCCCTATGGTTCAACATTTATTTAATAATGACCCTCTGGGTAGCTCTCACGGTCTAACCCCTCTGTTCTACGACCACCCGATAGCTCTCATAGTCAATGCCCTCTGGGTCAACATAACAACAATTATACATAAAGGACCCTATCTTAAAAAGCTCTCATAATCAATTCCCATTAGTCAACTTTCACAATGTGAAACACATGCATCTCATATAAACAATAAATCCATCCTAACAACACTAGGCATGGAAAACAAAGCACGAATCACATGCTTTCTAAACCCCATTACCCTAATCAATCAAACATGGGAAACCCATCAATAAACAAGGTATAAAAACTTATGCGTAAACAAATAACCTTATTTTAATCAAACACACCATAACAGGTTTTAGAAATGGTAAAATTCTAAAACAATTAATACCCTAAACATTGGTATTTGGCACTTAAGAATGTATAATCCAAAGAGAAATCCAATAATGGAACAAACCACCTACCTCGATGTTGTACGATGAACACCCTTGAATGTTGGTCCTTGAATCAAACTAGAATGATGTAGATCTATGAATAGGTTAAAAATGATCAACCTTAGATAACTAACGAGAGAGGATAAATTATAAAGAGAGGTTCAAGAAGAAAGAAGAACTCACTAGTGGGATTCCAATGCACCTGTCGATGTTCTGATCAGAACTCGAACAGAGAAATAGTCGCTCAGACTTTTTTTGTTTCTCCCGATCACTCCCAGATGAATCGAGGTAAAAAGAATAATTTTTTGGAGATGATACGTGACCTCGCTCTGATATAACAAATAATAAAAAAGGACACAACATGCTCATTTAATGTTCATGCCGTGTACAAGCATCGACCGGCCACCCACTTTAGGCAGTCGACCAGGTCACCACACAACCATGTACTCAGTCATTACATGGTCAGTACACGACACACATGACAACCGAATATACAGTGTGTACTCTAGAGTATACAGTGGGTACTTAGCAAATTTCAAAATCTTCTTTTTTCCTAAAAAACAACCCGAATTCCAGATCCATACCTGAAATAAAGATTTGGGTTCTTACAATAATGAATTAAATTAGATTAATATATTTATAATTGATCTAAATAAACTTTTAAAACAATTTAAAATATAAGATATCCTTATAAATAAGTTATATGAAAATGAAATTTTCAATTAAAATGCTGTATTTTTCACTATTCATCAAAAAATGAAACTTCATAGAAAAATACCAAAAACTCACCCAAATATAATATTGAAATTAAAATTTCAAAAATGAATTTTATTTTTAAATATAAAATTTATAAAGTTTTCAAAATTTAGTTTTAAAATAGATGCTCCGTTAAAAGGTGGTAAAATGGTCAATTTAGAAAAATAAAACTTCTAAGAGTAAAACAAATTTATTCTAATCTTATGACAATCAAATATATTAGATGAATATAAAAAATATTTTATTGAATATATAATATATATATGTCATTAATATCATTCACTAATTATAATTAATTTAATTTATAAATATAAAACCCCTTTGGTGCATAAAAAGAGACTTTTCATAAAATCATTCCCTTTATATTCATTTGGGTTATGTATTCATTTCTAATTAATTTGTAAACATTGAATTCAAAAATATATTTTAATAAGTTATTTAATCTTATTAATAACCAAAAATTTAACTTTTAGGAGATAATTTTCATTTTCAATAATAATATTAATAGTATTCGGTATGATTCAGTCTTTCATGTAACACATGTCATCGAAGAAATTCATTGCATACAATGAAAGATAAAATCTATATTTCATGCATTTAAACTTATAGAATATACTAAATATATTTAAAATAAAAAAATAGGTTAAAGTTTCTATATATTATATTCCCTTATAAAATTGGTATTGCGTGTTATACAAGATATCAAATATTATGTTCTTAAATTAGAATTTTGGGGCATTTAATTCTCCCCACCTTAAATATTTTTTTTCATCACAATTTGAACATGTTATTTATAATTGAGGGTTTGATATTTAAAAATAAACTATTGTTGAACATCTATATAATAAAGAGGGTTAAAAACATATCTTCTTAATAAGTGGTAAAAAGAAAATGCAATGGTCACCACCAAAATAAGGTTTCGAATTGGAGAACATTAGTGAAAACATGGAAATGGAAGAGAAATATAACTATGAAGTTTCGATAGAGGGTGATAGAGAACATATTCAGTTGAAAGTTGATGACCACAAAGCCTTAAACTATATTTATGAAAAAGGTAATTGATATCACAAAAAATAATGATCATAGGATAATTTTTTTTCAAGACCTTTTTTCCTAGAGTTGAGGAATTATTTCAATCTCTAAGAATATATGTAAATATACTTACTTGATAAGTTTCTATAAGCATAATATTTTTCTTTGGTCATGACTTGAACTATTTCTACTTCTTTTCCTAGAACAGGTTTCATCATATGGTGATGTAATACAATAATATCTAAAACCTCATCCAAAGATCAACATAAACCATTTCATAAATGGTTAAACTTATAAACCTTCCAAGTATTACAATCCAAAACATTATAATTAGTTCCAAGGATGTTAGTTGTATCCAATTTACTTTATCCATATAAATAATATCTTTTTCCAAATTTCATTACCTCAACATTAGGAACATATTAAGGCTTATATTACACTAAACCATATCTTTTCCAAAAAGTGAAACCAGCTACTGAATCACATTCCTTTGTTATTGGTACCAATCAATGCAAGCTTTTAAATCCTTGATGAAATTGTACAAAATTATAATCCTTATACTTTCCATAATAATTCTAACTAGGATATCATCAATAAAATAATTTTACAACCTTATTCAAGGATGAAAATATAATAGAAAATTAATCATTCAACTTTGGCCATATCAATAACATAAAATTGACCTTGATGCATTATCTTCTTATGAGGCATATTCTCTCTATTATTAGGGAATAAGTTTGCATAGTTCCCCAACTCCTTGAATTTTTCACACTGAATATTAGTGTCTTTATTTTTCCATTTTCATTCTTTTTCCAGGTGACCCTTTTCTCCACACTTATAATAAACTCCAAATCCTTTCAATCTTTTACTAGGGTGATTCTTTTCACAGTTATCACATGAGGAAAAAATACTTCTCTCCCTTCTTCCCATTATTTATTATTTTCCATTCAATTCTCTTCATCTCTTGATCCCATTTAAATCCATAATACTTGGAGAATTATTTCTCTATTTTGATAGAAGATAAAAATATTTCATCATATGAAGAAATGGTTTGAGACACTAACGCCCACTGGAAACATGGCTTAATTCTATCAAATAAATGACCAATCTTGCATTCTATGTTGCGAATGAAATCCATAAAATACTTTACTAACCTGGTAAAGTTAGCTTCATAATATGTAATAAATTGTTCTACATTTTTCTTTGAACTAAATAAATTTATATTCATCTCTTTATTTATCATGAGGGAAGTATTTATTGAATAATTTATCCTTAAAAGTTATCCATTTCATTAGTTCTATTTATTTTTCCTCCATAGTATTCTGGATCAACGAACACCATTGATCCACATTTTGTAATTCCCCGACCCTCATTACCTAGAGTCGGTGAATTATTACATAACATTGGCATGATCACAAGAGAGATCAAGTCTCGAAAGACCGATTAGTTTAGTAGTCTTGGAAACACTAGATACATTCATAAAGTTTACATTACATCATAAATTGAAAACTACAACAAAATCTTGTCTCCACACTCATATCCCCTTATACTATCCCTGAAGGTCATTCATAAAATACTTCTTCACATCCTGGGAAAAATAAAACATAGAAAGGGGTGAGCTCAAATTCCCATTAAGGATAACAATATAACAAAAACTTTTATAAATAAGCATAAACATTTAGGGAAATGTATAACTAAAAAATCCTTTTAAACTTGAACTTCAACATAATATGGAAAAAATAAAATGAAATAATTCCATTAAATTATTCACATTGATATTCTACTAGTCCAATAATCACATGCAATATAAATAACCACTTTCATAATGATGGAATGCATAATGCCAGACTATCATAACCATGTAGCCAAGGCCTCGTGCCAAGACTACAAATAAGATTTTGTCAAGGCCTCATGACCAGACACTAGTTTGTCTCATGAGACCTATGAATTAATCGAGTAGCTATAGTGGGCTCCACCCATCACTTATTAAGTCCAATGCATTCCTCATATAAAGAGGTTTAAATATAACATAAAAATTCGTATTAAAACTAGAATATGAAATTTCAATACTTTCTTCATAAACCATTAATGGTATAAAAATAACACATCCACAGTCAAACATATCACAAAACCATCAATACAATATGGAAGTTTTGTATTATAATAAATCAACTCTAAATAAACTTAAAATCCATCAAAGGATGTTAACATAGATGAAATCAAAATTAATTTTTAGAGAAATACATATTTCTATTTTGAAATCATTTAAGAGTCATATATTTATAAAATAAAACATTTTATTTGAAAATATTATTATAAGATTGTAAGGGAAGCTTTGAAGATTTTATAACGGCGGAAAATATCCGCACCCACCGTATAAGTTAAAAAAACATTCTTACCTTAATTCTGTCGAAAAGGTTAAAAAGGACCTTGGTTGGAAAACGACAGAAAGATTCCTTAATAAACTTCTTATAAAAAGTCAACAAGGGAATAAATTACTTTATCCCATAGTCTTTAAAATAGTAAGAATTATTTGTAATAAATTTTTAAGAAACATGGATTTGGATGATAAAGAGGCCCCAGTAGATAATTACGTATAAACAACCTCGGATAATGAAGATATTGTGAAATAAACACTTACCTTGTACTTTTCCTTAGTTGGGGGTAGGTTAAAATCCTATATAATGGTTAAATAATTGTTATTAAATTATACAAGAATCATATACATTAATATGAGATCATATATGATCTTTTAACATTGCTTCATTAATAATATCTTAGTATTATCGTCGTTTCGGGTGCTAACTTACTCGTATATAATTTGTTACATAATCCATGTTTGTTACGGATAGGTTGTATCTTTTTCATATCCAGAATAATATAAAGTCCTTAAACATTATTTTCAAATCATCAAATGATAATTATACTTGAATGGATACGATGGAGAATGAATCTCATCGCGTTCGTGGAGACGGTAGTCCGTACGTACGCACGAGCGACAATATCATTCTTTTGATATTAAAATAATATATAATTGGATGGTATATCAGATATACAGAATCATTATCATGTTATATTTATTATTTACATGAATTACAAATCATTATTATACCCATCCAAATAATTATTTATTGAATAACAATTACACCATGATGTGGAGACGGTAAGCCGTACATACGCACGTATGGTGACATGTCATTCAAAGGATGGATAGAATACTGAATGTGGTTGTACCATATTTATAATAACATCACAGTATATATAAGATACTGGAGTTATTATTTTATAATGATAATAACAAAGAAATAAGAAGTTCAAGAAGAAAGGAACTTGAAAGAGGGCGGTGAAAACATTACCTCTTCTTCGGGTTCTTCTTTTTGAGTTGATCAAAAGGGATCCTTAGGTTGGCTTTATGATCAAACTAAGGACTATAGTTTGAAGTGAGGGAATTTTATAGAGTATTTGGTCATGGGTTGGCCGATCCAAAAGGCTTTGAATGAGTGAATTAGTGAGAAGGGGAAGTGCCCTTTTATAAGAGGGGTGAGGGGCACCTTTGGAAAAGCTAGAAATATTATTTTATAATAAATTTATATTCGGTTTATAATGGATCCAAAGTGGATTATTTAATGGTTAAGGCGGGGATGGGTATAAACCACTCAACCAATAGAATTTAGATAGGTTTGGGTCATTATATTAACCTTATCTTTTAGATTTAACTGTTAGTTAATTAGTTTGACACTTACCATGTCACTTTGAATTTTTATATTATATAGTTAATAAACATACTATATACCTCCACGAGACCACCAAGGGGTCCATTAATGATACACCTATCATGATATAAGTCTCTTGTCCTAATCTTAGATTTTTAGGAATTGAATATAAATTAATAATATAATATTTGTTTTAAAAACTCTTTTATGTCAATTTTGCACTATTGGGTATTTTGTTTTTGATAAATTCATAATAGCATTATTACTTCAAAAAAAATTTATATAATCAATACTAATATGTCATATTAACCTATAAAATTATTGGAATTCATAAGAAGTATGAAATTACATTTATTTGGATATTTATAATATCAATTATTTTCATATTTCATTAATTAGGTAATTACTCATTTCCATTGTGTCATAAATAAATTAAATTATTTAATGTCTAAAAATTATAAATAAAATACAATTATGTAGGAAATATTTTTATCTTTCTAATGAATATTTAAAATCAAATTTATCTTATTCATAACCCTATATTAAAAATGTTTTAGTAAATAAACTTTGATTTTAATTCTTTTAACTCTTCTTTGAATTAAATAATAATAAATGTCCTAATCTAATCCAAGTGGACATAAATGATAATATTTTATTCCTAAGGTTGTTTCTGGTCGAGATACACTTGTCTAATAGAATTAGTACATATGTTAGGGTAATAGTAATATCATTTTTACCCTTAATTACCCTATTTACTTTTAACCGTGGTAAATAAAAGTAAAAAGTTACTATTCACCAAAAATTATTTTCATCTCATTGAACCACATTTTACTCCTTGATATTAACCGTGTCTCTAGGAGTTTCGAAATTCCACTCACGGAAGTGGTAAAATTAAGTTTTATGTGAATTTCCAAATTCTCTTAGGAGGTGGGTAAAAGACGGTGAAAAGTTCAATAAAATTTTTATATATCTAAAATTATTCTAAAATAACTCCAATGAATTACATTGAACTTATATAGGTATTATGTATCTATTTTGAACTTAAATAAATAATTATTTAAATAAAAATTTGGTTTTAAACTATAACTTAGTGTTTTTTCACTATTCATCAAAAATTAAAAGTTTTCAGAAAAATACCAAAATTTCACCCTAGGCTAATTTCGATATTCCAAATCCAAAACTGATGTGCATTTTGAAAGATAAAATTTATAAAATTTCAAAAAGTGGGTATTACTATTCATAAAAGCTAGTTTGATTGGTTGTGGTGTGTGTGTTAGAACTCGAAGTTGCGTAAAACACACGCTACTGTATTATTCAAAGGAAAGCATACCGTGGAAGATTGGGGTGTTGCATTCTCCCCTCCTTCAAATAATTTCTTCCTCGAAATTTCTAGAATACTACTGCATGAAAAGACTCAGGTGGTTCTTTATCATAGGTTCCTCGGGTTCCCATGTTTCCTCTTCCATGTTATGGTTTCTCTACAAAACCTTTACCAGACGAGTCGTTTGGTTTCTCAGTACTTGTTCTCTCGTATCAAGAATCTTGATGGGATCTTCGTAATAAGATAGATCGGGTTCCGGTTCTAATTCCTCATAGGTGAGTACATGCGTTGGTTCAGACATGTATTTCCTCAATAGTGATACGTGGAACACGTCGTGAACTTTGGAGAGACTTGGCGGCATTGCCAAACGGTAAGCTACATACCCAATTTGTTCTAGAATTTCAAGAGTTCCGATGTACCTAGGACTCAATTTACCCTTCTTACCGAAACGTATAACTCCCTTCCATGGATATACCTTCAAGAAAACATGATCTCCTACCGGAAATTCCAAATCCTTCCTTCGGTTATCGGCATAGATCTTCTGCCTACTTTGAGATGCTTTGATGTGGTTTTGGATTACCTTTACCTTTTCCATTGTTTCCTCCACCAGTTCTGGGCCTACAAGTTTTCGTTCACCAACATCATCCCAACAGGTTGGTGTGCGACATCTCTTTCCGTATAACGCTTTATATACTGCCATCTGAATACTCGAATGGAAGCTATTGTTATAGGAAAATTCTACCAGAGGTAAATATTGGCCCCACATACCTTAAAAGTCAAGCGAGCAGGATCTCAACATGTCTTCTAAGGTTTGAATAGTCCATTCTGATTGTCAATCTGTTTGAGGGTGGTAGGCAGTTCTCAATTAAAGTTTAGTATCCAAGGATTTCTGAATACTCTTACAGAATCTTGAAGTAAAACGGGGATCACGATCAGAAACAATTGATAGGGGTACTCCTTGAAGTCTCACCACATCATTAATATATAGTCTTTCTAGACATTCCATTTGTATATCTTCTCTTATAGAAAAAAATGTGCTGAATTGGTAAGACGATCAACAATAACCCATATTGCATCATTTCTTCTAGGATTATTTGGTAGCCCCATGACAAAGCCCATCGTAATATTGTCCCATTTCCACTCCGGTATGGGAAGAGGTTGCATGCCTCCTCCAGGCTGTTGCCTTCCAACTTTCACTTATTGACAAACCATACATCTTGATATAAAATCATCTATCTCCCTCTTCATGTTGTCCCACCAAAATTGTTCCTTGAAGTCTCTATACATTTTGGTGCTCCCAGGGTGTATAGAGAAATTGGAACTATAAGAATCATCCAATAATTCCATTTTTAGATCAGGTATATTGGGAACACAAAGTCTCTTCCCAAATTTCAAAATTCCATCTTCATACCCAAAGTCATTCAATCTCCCATTATTCACATCTTTAATCTTCTTTTGAAATTATTCATCATCGGTCTGAGAACTCTTAATCATTTCTAGTAAAGATGGTTTGGAAAGCATTTGAAAAAGAACTGATGTTTCAACTTCCATGGTTATTACCATGTCCATCTTCACTAGATCCATGAAAATTGGATCCCTTTCAATTCTCATATTGTTCAAAACTCCATGATCTTTTCTGCTCAAATCATCTTCCACCTTATTTTCCTTCCCCGTGTGGTAGTGTATCGTACAATCATAATCCTTGAGTAATTCAAGCCATCTCCTTTGCCTCATGTTGAGTTATTTTTGTGAGAAAATATACTTCAAACTCTTGTGATTAGTATAAATCTCACATTTTTCACCATAGAGGTAGTGCCTCCATATCTTCGAAGAAAAAATCACAGCTGCTAACTCGAGATCATGAGTAGGATAGTTTTTCTCATGAATTTTCAACTATCGTGATGCATAGGCAATAACCCTATCATTCTGCATAAGGACACAACCAAGTCCTTTCTTCGATGCATCACTATAAATAACGAACCCATCATTCTCCAATGGTAGAGTCAATATAGAAGAATTGAATAATCTTATCTTCTTTTCTTCAAAACATTATTCACACCCTTTTGTCCAAACAAATTTAACCCCCATACGTGTGAGCTTTGTTAATTGGTTATCCAATCGGGCAAAATTCTGGACGAAACGTCGATAATAACCTGATAAACCAATAAAATTGTGTACCTCAGTTATACTCATAGGTGCTGGCCATTCTTAGATTGACTTGGTCATAGAAGGATCAACATAGATTCCATCTTTAGAGACAATATGGCCAAGAAAAGAAATTTCCTGAAGCCAGAACTCACACTTGCTAAAATTACCATATAATTCATGTCCTCTTAGAGTCTTCAGGATAATGTGCAAGTGATTTTCATGATCTTCATAGATTTTGGAGTATACCAAGATATCATCAATAAATAACACCACAAAATCATCGAGATATTCCTTGAAAAATCTATTCATTAGATCCGTGAATACAGAGGGTGCATTAGTCAGCCCAAAATGCATTACTGTAAACTCGTAATGCCCGTACCTTGTTCGAAATGCTGTCCTCGGAATGTCTTCCTTCTTCACACACAACTGATTGTATCCAGATCGAAGGTCAATCTTTGAAAAGTATTGATATCCATGCAGTTGGTCAAATAAATCATCAATGCGAGGTAGGGGATACTTGTTCTTTATTGTTATAGCATTGATCTCCCTGTAGTCGATACATAACCTCATAGATCCATCTTTCTTTTTAACAAAAAGAACAGGGGCTCCCCATGGAGAAACACTAGGGAGAATAAATCCCTTATTACTCAATTCCTATAGTTGTTTCTTTACTTCAACTAATTCCACAGTGGCCATTCTATAAGGGGTCTTCGATTATAGGCCTTGATCCAAGAATTAAATCAATGGAAAACTCAACTTCTCATTATGGAGGATATCCAGGTAAATCTTCCAGAAACACATCTACATATTCTTCCACAATAGGTACATCCTCTATTTGAAAATTCCTTTCCTCACCCACAGTCATTTCATTCTCTTCCTCCCCAATAATAGAATTTATTTGAGCTACTGGGGGTGGATCTAGATAAGAATTAGGTGGTGACAATTCTGCTCTAAAGATAAGGTGTTCCTTATCATCATCATCAAAAATCGTAACCTCCTTCTTCTTACAATAAATCATCGCATCATGGTCCGAAATCCAATCCATACTGAGGATTATATCAAACTCAATCATAGGTATGACGATGAGATCAATGGATAAAGAACATTTATGTGCTCTAATGGGGACTGATTCACAAAACTTTGTTGCAATGATACTACCCTTAGGAGTTTTAACTGACAACTCCCTTGTTAAATAAAATTGGAAATATCTATTTTTCTTAGAAAACTGGGAAGATATGAAACAATGTGATGATCCAGAATCAAATAATGCATTTGCTAAACTTGAGGAAACCATTAAATTACCTTCCACCACGTCTTTCAGAGCTTCTACCTTAGCAGTAGTGATAGAATAAGCTTGGCCTTGATCCCTTGGCCTTTTTGAGGTAAGTTCCCTTTGATGCTTAGTACATTCATTTGCATAATGTACCATCTCCCTGCAATTGTAGCATTGGACATCGGTGGCTTCCTTCTTCCCCTTACAATCACGATCTTGGTGGCCTTTTCACCACACTTGTAACAGACTCCCATTCCTTTTAAGCAAGTACCAGGGTGTTTCTTCCCACATTTACTTCATGATGGATATTCAAATTTTCCATTTTCCCCCTTATTTCCATTCCTAGATTGATCAGAAGATCTCTTCTTATCTTTCTTTGCTTTAAAGTCATAAGACATAGAGAATTCCTTTTCTGTCTTGATAGCACATGAGACAATGTCTTCATATAACGAGAAGGATTTTAAGACTAATTCCTGACGAAGAGATGGTTTTAACCCATCAAAGAAATGATCAATCTTACTTCTTGGGTTACGTATATAATCTCCAGCATATATTTCTAACCTTGTAAAGTTAGCCTCATACTTTGCGACATTTTCATCCTCCTTTTGTCTCAGACTTAGAAATTTCCTTTCCATATCTTATCGATGGTCATGAGGAAAGTATTTTTCTAAAAACAGATATTTGAACTCCCTCCATTCCATATTTTATACTTCATCATCTTCCTTCATGTTTTGAATCAATGACCACTATTGATTAGCATCTCCAGTGAGGAGATAAAATGCCATGACAACTTTTTCCCTTTCACTACTCCACAAAGCCTGAAATATTTTTTCTAGGGAACTTATCCATTGCTCAGCTACTAATGGATTTGTACTCCCATTGAATGTTGGTGGTTGCTGCCTCATGAAGAGATATGACATTGATCCTCCACGCTATGGATCAGGGTGCTCCATACAGGTAAGGTTATTATTCATAACCTGTGTGAGTTGTCCCAGTATGGTGATTAGTTGATCAGCACCAGTTGCATCACCAGCTCCACTATAATTATCTTGAGCAAGAGGGAAATCCTTACATGGAGTGCATGCATTGATATGGTTTCCATTTCTTCCGCTAGGCACCATTTCTAAAAAATGGCATAAACTAGATCAGTTTATGAATCAAAATACATAATTCCAAACTTATAAAACACTTAACGTAAATTGAACTATTTATGGATATAATCCATAATCATAAATTTTTTTTCTTTAAGGACGTATATACTCATAAACCCTTCATAATTATTTGTAAATAATATGAGAGTTATCCTAATCATATCCCCCAGGAGTGTCGTAACCAAGAGTGTAGCAAAGCCCATTGTCGTGCACCAGTTCCCATTATAGTCTATCTCAATGTGGTGTTTTCGGGTTTTACCCCTAGGTACAACTGTTCCAGAGCCGCCTCTACCTGCTCGTATCCAGACATGGATGTATTTCTTGGAAAACTCACAAAATCTCTACAATACCACAATTCTAGGAAGTTCTTCTATACTAATCCTCAAAGTCCATCTTAAATCTATGTGCTCTAATCAGAGTTTATCTAAATCTAGCTTCCAAGGTTTGTACTAAACTTCTATGATACCAACTGTAATGCCTCGACCCTTGTTACCCAGAGTTGGTGCATTATTACATAAAATCGGCATGATCACAAGAAAGATCAAGTATCTAAAGACTGATTAGTTTAGTAGTCTTGGAAACACTAGATACATTCATAAAGTTTACATTACATCATAAATTGAAAACTACAACAACATCTTGTCTCCACACTCATATCCCCTTATACTATCCCTGCAGGTCATTCATAAAATACTTCTTCACATCCTGGGAAAAATAAAACATAGAAAGGGGTGAGCTCAAATGCCCAGTAAGGATAACAATATAGCGGAAAATTTTATAAATAAGCATAAACATTTAAGGAAATGTATAACTAAAAAAAAGCCTTTTAAACTTGAACTTCAGCATAACATGGAAAAAATAAAATGAAATAATTCCATTTACTTATTCACATGGATATTCTACTAGTCGAATAATCACATGCCATATCAATGACCACTTTCATAATGATGCAATGAAAAATGCCAGACTATCATAACCACATATCCAGGGCCTCGTGCCAAGACTACAAATAAGATTTTGTCAAGGCCTCATGACAAGACACTAGTTTTTCTCATGAGATCTACCAAGGCATTGATGAGCTACAGCGGGCTCCACCCATCACTTATTAAGTCCAATGCATTCCTCATATGAACAGGATTAAACATAACATAAAAATTTGTATTAAAACTAGCATACGAAATGTCAATAATTTCTTCATAAACCATGAATGGTATAAAAATATCACATCCACAGTCAAACTTATCAAAAAACCATCAATACAATATGAAAGTTTTGTATCATAATAAATCAACTCCAAATAAACTTAAAATCCATCAAAGGATGTTGACATAGATGAAATCAAAACTCTTTTTAGAGAAATATCTCTTTATATTTTGAAATCATTTAAGAGTCATATATTTATAAAATAAAACATTTTCTTTGAAAATATTCTTATAAGCTTGTAAGTTAAGCTTTGACGATTTTATAACTGCGGAAAATAGCCGCACCCGCCGTATAAGTTAAAAAAAATATTTTTACCTTAATTCTGTCAAAAAGGTTAAAAAGGACCTTGTTTGGAAAACGACAGAAAGATTCATTAATAAAATTATTATAAAAAGTAAACAAGGGTATAAACGACTTTATCCCATAGTCTTTAAAATAGTAAGAATGATTTGTAATACATTTTTAAGAAACATAGATGTGGATGATAAAGAGGTCCCAGTAGATAATTACGTATAAACAACCTCAGATAATGAAGAGATTGTGAAATAAGCCCTTACCTTATTCTTTTTCCTTGGTTGGGGGTAGTTTAACCTCCTGTATAATGGTGAAATAATTTTTATTAAATTATAAAATAATCATATACATTAATATGATATCATATATGATCTTTTAACATTTCTTCGTTAATAATATCTTAGTATTTTCATCGTTTCGGGTGTTAACTTACTCGTATATGTTTTGTTACATAAGCCGTGTTTGTTATGGATAGGTTGTATCTTATTCATATCCATAATTATATCAAGCCCTTAAAAATTATTTTTAAATCACCAAATGATAATTATACTTGAATGGATACGATGGAGAATGAATCTCATCGCGTTCGTGGAGACGGTAGTCCGTACGTACGTACGAGAGACAATATCATTATTTTGATATTAAAATAATATATAATTGGATGGTATATTATATATAAAGAATCATTATCATGTTATATTTATTATTTACATTAATTACACATCATTATTATACCCATCCAAATAATAATTTATTGAATAACAATTACACCACGACGTGGAGACGGTAAGCCGTACGTACGCACGTATGGTGACATGTCATTCAAAGGATGGATATAATAATGAATGTGGTTGTAACATATTTATAATAACATCACATTATATATAAGATACTGGAGTTATTATTTTAGAATTGGAATAACAAAGAATGAAGAATTTGAAGAAGAAAGGAACATGAAAGAGGGTGGTGAAAACATTACCTCTTCTTCGGGTTCTTCCTTTTGATTTGATCAAAAGGGCTCCTTAGGTTGGCTTTCTGATCAAACTAAGGCCTCTAAGATTAAGTGAGGGAAGTTAAGAGGGTATTTTGGCAGGGGTTGGCCGAGCCAAAAGGCTTTGAATGTGTGAATTAGTGAGAAGGGGGAGTGCCCTTTTATAAGAGGGGTGAGGGGAACCTTTGGAAAATCTAGAAATATTATTTTATAATAAATTCATATTCGGTTTATAATGGCTCAAAAGTGGATTATTTAAATTTTAAGGTGGGTATGGGTCGAAAACCACTCAACCAATAGAATTTATACAGGTTTTGGTCATTATATTAACCTTATCTTTTAGTTTTAACTCTTAGTTAATTAGTTTGACACATACCATGTCACTTTGTATTTTTATATTATTTAGCTAATAAACTTACTATATACCTCCAAGATACCCCAAAGTGGTCCATTAATGATACACCTATAATGATATAAGTCTCTTGGCCAAACCTTAGATTTTTATAAATTGAATATAAATTAATAATATAATATTTGTTTTAGAAACTCTTTTATTTCAATTTTGACACTATTGTGTATTTTTGTTTTTGATAAATTCATAACAGAATTATTACTTCGAAAAAAATTATATAATCAATCCTAATATGTCATATTAACCTATAAAATTAGTGTAATTCATGAAAAGTACCAAATTACATTTATTTGGATATTTATAATATCAATTATTTTAATATTTCATTAATTAGGTAATTACTGCATCACTATTGTGTCATAAATAAATTAAATTATTTAATGTCTAAAAATTATAAATAAAATACCATAATGTAACAAATATTTTTATCTTTCTAAATAATATTTACAATCTAATTTATCTTTTGTATAACCCTACATTAAAAATGTTTTAGTAAATAAACTTTGATTTTAACTCTTTTAACTCTTCATTGAATTAAATAATAATAAATGTTCTAATCTAATCCAAGTGGAGCTAAATGATAATATTTTATTCCTAAGGTTGTTTCTGGTTAAGATACACTTGTCCAATAGAATTAGGACTTGTGTTAGGGTAATATTAATATCATTTTTACCCTTAATTACCATATTTACTTTTAACCGTGGTAAATAAAAGTAAAAAGTTACTATTCAAAAAAAATTATTTTCATCTCATTGAACCAAATTTTACTTCTTGATATTAACCATGTCTCTAGAATTTTCAAAATCCCACTCACAGTAGCGGTAAAATTAAGTTTTATGTGAATTTCCAAATTCTCCTAAGAGGTGGGTAAAAGACGGTGAAAAGTTCAATAAAATTTTTGTATATCTAAAATTATTCTAAACTAAATCCAATGAATTAAATTGAACTTATATAGGTATTATGTATCCATTTTGACCTTAAATAAATAATTATTTAAATAAAAATTTGGTTTTAAACTATAACTCAGTGTTTTTTTCACTATTCATCAAAAATTGTAAGTTTTCAGAAAAATACCAAAATTTCACCCTAGGATAATTTCGATATTCAGAATCCAAAAATGAAGTCCATTTTGGAAGATAAAATTTATAAAATTTCAAAAAGCGGGTATTACTATTCATAACAGCTAGTTTGATTGGTTATGGTGTATGTGTTAGAACTCGAAGTTGCGTATAACACACGCTACTGTATTATTCAAAGGAAAGCGTATCGTGGAAGATTGGGGTGTTACCAATTTACATTGAGACAATACACTATAAGTGTACCATTTTCTTTTTTACTACATACCAGTTACATAATTAGCTTCTCCAATGAATTAATCAATAGCTCAGATGCCATTGGATCAGTAGTCCTAAAAAATAATGGGACCTCTATCACATAAAGTGATCCAACATCAGAGACTCTCATTATAGAATAGGTTACTCCATATAAGGAAGGTTATGTGTTATAACCTGATTAAGATTTCCAAATATATCCACAATATACTCAATTCCAATTCCACCTATATGGTTTCCCTCAGTAAGAGAATATCTAAATTTTCCATTAGTATTGATACCATTAACCCTTCCATGTACCATTTCTAAAAATTACATATACTAGATTATTTAATAAAATAATGAACTTTTTATAATTCTAAATATGACCTAAAACGTAATATAAATTGAAATATTTATGCATAGCTAATATCAAAATCATAAACATGGTTTATTGGGAGATATATTTACTTTAAAATCCTTTATAATGGGTTTTAAAGAAAACATGAATTATCTTAAGAATATCCCCCAAGAGTGTCAAACTAGGTGCCCAATAAGGCCCATTTTTGTGTAACAGGGTACACTTGAGTCTAAACCGATGCACCTTATCAGAGTTGTTACCCCTAGGTACATCTATGCCAGAACCACATCCAGTTGTAGTATCTTGATAGTGATGTATTTATGGAACATGAGTGGGATGAAAATATTTTCAATGAGTTATGGATTAAGAAGAACTTACTCACGGATACCTTCCTATGATAGGAGCTAGTAGCGAGGGAAGGGGTGAGGGCCCAATGGCTGCGAGAGGGGGAACACAATACCGGTTATTTTCACGCACGCATCAAGGAGTGGCGGTGTGTCCACAGGCCAAAAATCCTCAGGGATGATGGTTCTTTTTCCAGCGACCATGATGAGGTGGGTGTTATGGCACATGAAAGTATTAAGCTCTTGTTGACAGAGTTCAATCCTAGCATGGCCAGTGGTTTTCCAAGGGGTAGTGCAGATGTTTTTGAGGATTTATCCAACTTTGTTTTGGATGAAGTGAATAATATTTTTCGGAGGGTTCCGAAGGAGGAAGAAGTATGTGAGGCTATTTGGACTTTAAATCTGGAAAGTGCTCTAGGACTTGATAGCTTTCTAGGGTCCTTTTATAGAGAGACATGGGACCTTGTCAAGGGAGATCTTGTGAGGATAGTTAAAGACATTTTCCTTGGTGGAAACTTTCCATGTATTTCTTGTGCAACCAAGATGGTTCTGATTCCAAAGGTGAGAAATCCAAAGTCCATCAATCAGTACCAGCCCATAATCATGTGCAATATACCCTACAAGGTTTTGGCCAGCATTCTCAATAAAAGGATGGCCCCTCTTTTGGATTCCTGGGTGCCTCCTGAGCAGCATGAGTTTATTAAAGGGAGGTCCATTCAGGGGGCAATTGTTGTGGTGCAAGAATTGATCAGTGAAATCAAAAAAAAGTCCTTTGAGGGTAATTTGGTGATCAAGCTGGATATGAGTAAGGCATATGGCAGGATGGAGTGGGGATTCATTCTTAAGGTGCTGGCCTGTATGGGGTTCTCCACTTGGACTCGTGATCTCCTTTTCCGTTGTTTTAGCTCGGCATGGATTTTGACCTCGTTTATGGGAAAACAGTTTGGGTTCTTTAAGGCTTGTCTTGGTCTCAAGTATGGGGATCCCCTCTCCCCTACTCTCTTCATTCTCTCCCAAAATGCTATTAGTCATCAAATCAACCAAATTATTCATATGGGTAAGATCCTTCCTTTCTATACTTGGCAAGATTCAAGAGGTATTGCACATTTAATGTTCGCGGATGACACCATTTTTTTATTAATGGCTGTCATAGGTTGGTGCGGGGGATGATTGGGCTCCTAGAGGACTACAACAAATGGAGTGGGCAGGTGGTGAATAAGGACAAAAGCCTTTATTATACTTCCAGGAATGATTCTGATAGAAGGGCAAGAGCCCTGGATTCCAGCTTAAATATGATGAAGGGTTTATTACCAATGGTGTACCTTGAGGCTCCGGTGAGTCCTTTGTCTCTTAGAATCCATCACTTTGACAATCTTGTTAGCAAGATCACAAGGCACATTTTCAACTGGAAAAACAGATTCCTTTCCTTTGGAGGTCGCATTACTCTTATGAATAGTGTCCTTGTGTCCATTCCCATGCACATTTTGTCCACCTTGAAGGTTCCCAAAACTGTTTTTGGCACACTGGATATGATTATGGTATCTTTTATTTGGGATGGGAAAATGGAAGGCCAACATCATTGGGCATCGAGGAAGCACCTTGAAAAACCTCTTCCGGAGGGGGGCATAAACATGCGAAGTGTCACTCTGACCATGCAAGGGTTCCACGGTAAACTTTCTTGGGAGGCTATGGAAGGAAGAATAGTTTGGGGAAGGATTATGGAAGGTAGAAATGGGATGAATGTTAGCGATGCGAGGGTGAGGCCTTCTAATATTTGGATGCTGATACACCCATATTTACAATTCCTCCAACAACATTCAAAATGGATGGTGGGTAGGGGGGACCTTAACTTCTGGTTTCAAAACTGGGGGGATGGAAAGCTGTGGTTTCCAGGCTTCCCCACTCCAGATATCTCTCTCAAAGAGGCAAGTGATCATCCTGACTTTCTTTCAGCCATTCTTCAGGAGAATCATCACGCGGCTTTCAATAACATTGTGTTCAATGATGACATGGATAGACTCATCTTTACGGGCGTCACTTCGGGTAAGTTTTCCATTATCGATTTTAACCATGTGAGGAGGGATACTTGAACTGAAGATCCATGGGAGTGTTGCTGTGGTGCAAAGAGGTACCTTCCAAATTCAAATTTGTGCCATGGAGAGTGAGGAATCAAGATTTTCCCATCGAGGAAAATATTCTGCACATGGGAGTGAGTATTGCCTCCAAGTGTTGGTGTTACAGAAAACCCAAGCTAGAATCCGGGGGCATCTCTTTTTCGATAGTGAATGGGCTTCTTGGGTATGGCAGGCCTTCGGGGCATATACGGGATGGAGCAGGCATAAAGGGTCGTAGGAGATTTTTCTCAAGAGCTGGTTCAGCATAACTGAGGACAAAGGTTCTGAGGGGAAAACTCGATCCATCTTTCTTTTGGAGGGGTGTTGGACCCTATGGACGGACAAGAATGAGGCAAGGCATAAGGACCTGCGCGGTTCTTGAACCTGCATCATCTTCAAAATGTGGAATTTACTGCAGGACCTTCTTCGGCTATGAACTGCATGTCATGGCGCACCGTCGATAAATGCCATGGCTTCGAATTTCTCCTTTCAATCAGAGAAATGGCTCGGGGCAGGGGAACTGGGTTCGATGGCTTCCTCTTCACAGTGGACTAAAACTTAACACTGATGGGTCTTTTTTCGAGGGGGAGATGTGGGGAGGAGGTGTAATCAGGAACTATGAGGGGGCTATCATTGCAGCCTTTTTGGCTTTCTATGGAAGGGGGGATGCTCTTCAGGCAGAGGCACAAGCGATGGATACCTGTTTAAAGCTGTGTAATCAGAGACAAATTCTTCTCAACACGGTGGAAACAGATTCTCTCATCCTATATAAAGCATTATCTAGTTCAAGACCATTTCCATGTAAAATAGAGCACATCATCAGGAAGTTCAAGAAACTATTGGGCAATCACACTGAGGTCACTCACACATGGAGGGAGGGGAACAAGGTTGCAGGCTTCTTGGTGTCCTTGGCTTCAGCGAATCATAGTATGGTTTTGTTCACTAGTTTAGGGTCCTTCCCTCAGGAGGGCCTCAAACATGTCGTTAATGATGCTCTTGGCCTGCATTTTTTCAGACCCCCCGTGATAGTGTTGTTATTTTCGTCTACAAAACTAATAAAAATGGTTATTTTCATTCCCATAAAAGATATATATTAATCAGTAATTCCCTAATAAATAAAATAACTTTCAAAGTTAACACCATATTAAAAAGTTGTATACATTTTTGGAAATTATAATATCCATTTCATGAAAATATATATATTTAATATAAATGTAATTCACAATAAAAATGATCATAAGGTAGTTATTGTATCAAGGGAAATTTGACAATCACAAAAGAAAGCGATATTGCAAAAATAAATTTTACCACTTGGTAATTTTCAAGTCAAAACACCGGGGATGAGATAGATCAAAGTGAAACTTAAAATACCATGAATTATGAGTGACTCATGGTATTAAATTACCAAGGGAAATTATATACACCACATTAAATATAATTGGTGCATAATAACAAATAAGTCTCAATAGAATGTAAATTGAGACGAAACACATTAACTTGCATTTTCTTTTGGGTGAACATGATTTAACCTCATGTATAAGGGTTTTAAACTTTTTAATATGTTATAAAAGAACCATAATTATATTTAAAATATCATATATGATCTTTTTATGATATCTTATTTCCTGTTTGTTAGTACTCTTTTATTATTTTTAGTATTTTAGGTGTTAATTGCCTAGTTTTCAAGTATGTTTTAACTTTTAATTTGTTGTTTCTATTACTTAAATCAAGATTTAATCATATAAAGTATGTAAAAAATTATTTAATTATCAAATATATTCATTATATATGTATTTATAGTAATCCATAATATTTGGATATAGGAAATGAAATGCACGGTTCATGGAGATGGTAGTCCATATATATGCATAAAGTTACTTCCATTTCTTTATCGAATTTAAAAAGTAAGTGATATATATATATATATTATTAAATTATAATATTTATATCATATATTTAACATGTTTTTATTAAAACCATCTATTAATACGTTCCATGTATAGTATAAATGAATCAAAACACTTTGAGTAGGCGGTAGTCCATATGTCCAAAAACGAAGTTATTGTATTCCTACAAAATGGAATGCATGAAATTATGTATTATATAATAAATAAAGAATCATAAATAAATTATAAATATAATATATAAATTATATAAACTATAGATATATTATTATTCCCAACCTTTAATGTTGGTAATGGAAGAACAAACTACATCGGTTCACGTGGCAGTAGTCTGCTGTACATAGGAACAATGATTGTATATCCCATTATATGGATGTGTGTGAAAGGTTAGGTATAAATATTGTCATAAATATATAATTATAATGAAGATATTGTGGTTATTATATAATAATGATATAAAAAAAATTTAAGGGGTGGATAATTATAAGAAACACAAGTGATCGTTGAAGAACATTACCTTTTATTCGGGTAACACCTTTTTCTTTATACCAAAAGTTTTACTCAGTTTAATTTCTTCCAGAAGTTAGAATTATAGAATTATGATAGGGATTTTGGGAGATTATTTGGGAAGGTTTAAATTATCCAAAGTTGTTGAGATGTGTGAAAATGTGGGAGGGGTGGGTGCCTTTTTATAGTGGAGGGAGAGTGATATTCATATAAATATATAAAAAAGGTGAACACTATTGAGAGGTCTCCCTCAGATCATGTGACTCCAATAATTAATGAAATTAGATAAAGGGGAGGAAATTTTATACTTAATCCAATAGGTTATTGAAATGTTTCTAGGTCATTTTGACCGTAATGTTTAGGGTCTATTCCTTTGTTATGCTTAATTTTACCTTAATCACTATAATTTATTTTAACTGCATTCACAAATATTGTTTTTGTTAAAAAATTAGTTTGACATACTATAAATTATACATTATTATTGTTAAAAACATATATTCCATTTTAAAAAATTCCAATCACAGTAGTGGGAGAAATTAATTGAAATTTAATCCCGTAGATGGGATGAGAAAGCGGGGTTTTAATGTAAAAATGTTCAAATGTTTGAAATGTTTTCCTCTCAAATATCAATGTGAAATTTATTAAAATGGCATAAATTATATTAATAGATTTATAATTTATCTAATTAATATTTTAAACCAATTTAAAAATATAATTTATCCTCATAAATAAATTAGATGAAAAAGCATTTTTCAATTAAAATTCAGTATTCTTCCCTATTCATCAAAAAATTAAACTTCATAGAAAAATACCAAAAAATAAACCTAAGATAATTTTGAAATCAAAATTCAAAAAATGAAGTTTATTTTTACCTATAAAATTTATAAAATTTCCAAAATTTAGTTTTAAAATAGATGTGCCAAAAAAAGGCAGCGAAATTTCCTTTTTTGAAAATACAAATTTTAAGCATAAAAATGGATTTATAATTATATGATAAATATAAGATATATTGGATGAATATAACATATAGTTTATTTAATATATAATATATATTTAATTTATATCATTCACTAATATTAATTAATTTAATTTATTAAGATAAAACTTTTTTGGAGTATAAAAATAGTCTCTTAATAAAATCATCCCCTTTATATTCATTTGGTTTCTATATTCATTTGTAATTAGTTGGTAAAAAATGAATTCAAATCTAAATTTTCATAATTTAGTTAATCTTATTTATAACCACAAATTTAACGTATAGGAGATAATTTTCATTTTAAATAATAATATTCATAGTATTCGGTAAGATTCAGTTTTGCGTGTAACATAAGCCATTAATGAAATTCGTTGTGTGAAACGCATGATAAAATAAATGTTGTGTGAATTGAAATATAAAGATATATTTAATATATTTAAAGCATAAAAAATAATTTAAAGTCTTTGTATATTTTTACTCCCTTATGTGCTTGGTGTTGCATGTTATACATGTTATAAAATACAACGTTCCCACATTATAATTTCAGGGTGTTATAGATAGTGCGTATACTATTAAATTTGATGAAATAAAAATGAAAAATTTAAAGTGTTTTAATAATTTATGTATATATTTTATCTTATGTGAAGGATTTGGAATTACATGTTTTTATTGCAAGATAATATTTCTAAGCACCAAAGAGTACCACAATTACCTGGTATGAAGATAAAAAAATTGTTTTGAGATCCCTGTATTGAAGGGAAGAAATACAAGGAGTTTCTAAGAGGATCAAGGAAGTAAGAACCAATATAAAAATTCAATTAGTATATTTGGATTTATTTATTCGAACCAAAATATCAATACGTATAAGAAATATTTATACTCATATAATTTTGGATGACAATACCGGATTTTCATGGGTATGTTTTCCTGAACATTAGAAAGAAACTACTTCAAAGACCAATAATGTACAATTTTATATAGAATGGGAAAATATTAATGGTAGTTTCTATATCATCCAATAAAAAATAATCTCTTTTTATTATTTATTAGTTTTTTTGGGTTTGGATTCATTTTGGGGAGTTTCTACAGAACATGGTTAGGGTGGTTCCAATAGAACACTTTTACATTGTAAATGTGTTATTTAGTGTGTAAATGTTTCATAGGGGAAAAGATGTGAAAATAGATTAGGATGTAAACTTTCTTACGCCATAGAATGGTAACTTATGCTGTAAGAGTGAATTTTGATATATGTTTAGGATTTATGCTATAATATAGTCACTCAGGATTTTATTTAAACTCGAGGTGATGTATTTTTCATCGTATGTGAAATGTGATGCATTTTTTATATAAAACCAAGAGTTAGGAAATAAAATCCTTATTCATAATGATTTTATTTTTTCTACTCACCTAATTTATTTTGACATTCAATACATGTGTATCTCTTGAACCCTAATATTCCTCCCTCTTGTGGTGAGTGACTTTATCCCTTTTAGGAATCACAGTTGGGAGTTTGATCTCCAGCGAGTTTCTTTGTTTTGGGATTCTACTTCTTTCTATGAACACTATTTGATTGTGGTGTGATCTCATGATTTCCAATTGATTCTAAGATTTACATTGATTAATTTTGATATAGGGATTCATTGTTGATCACATTCACCTTCATTCTTCTTTGGAATTTCCATTGTGTGTGTTGATTTGATAGCTGATTAAAATTAGGTAGTTTCAGAAGGCATTATCATATAATTTAAATCCTGATTTTCTTGATTGTTTTAAAATGAGTTTTTAAAATATTTTAAAACCCAAATTTGAGATTATTTTATGTTTTATTTAAACAGGTCATGGAAATTATTGAAAACCCTGATTAAAATCGATTTGAAATTGGGGGAATATTTTGAGAAAAATGACAACTTGATTTGAAAATCTATTTAATGAAATGGTTAAATGTTTTACCTTGAAAAATTACCCTTAAATGATATATGTGTCTAAATATAATTAATTATATGAAAACTTTTGATTTGGTTTTGAAATGAAAAGGATTGTTGAAAATAAAAATTAGGAAAATGAATTTTGAATGATTAATTGTTTAGAAATGAATTAATTTCCTAAAAATGAATGAATAAATGACTAATTAATGAAAATGTTAGCTTGGTTACTAAATGGAAACTATGAAAATCATGCTAGGACTCTAACTCCATAGCATTAGTTTAATTATGTGAGCACTAACTAAACAATGTTCAACATGGTTTTATATAATGGGTCCCCTAGTGGGGTGTTGATAGATTTTAAATAATGGGTCCTCTATTGGGGTGTGAAATTGAGTGTGTACACATATCTTGATCCGTGATGATGGTTGAGAGTTACGAGGATACTATTTCTAAAAAATAACATACCCTAGGGATTATGATCATGGTGCTATGTTTTGTTTGACTCAATTATACATTCTATTTATTATAGAACTATTTTTTTCATGTCTACTTATTTAAATAAATATTTTTTGTAAATTGTTCATTTAAGCCTGTTTTGATATATTTCCCATCTTTTTTGATTAAAATACCAATTTATTGAAAATATGTAAATAAATTTCCACATAATTTTTATTTAAATTGAAATCATAAATGGTTTATTTTTATGGAATTTATTATGTCATTTTTTGGTGGTATACTATTGGGATATTTTTCTTCTGCCCTACCTTTTCCTTTGAGAATTTGAAAATTATCTTATGTTAGGTTCAAGTAAAGGGAATGAGACTATTGGAAAAGGTGAGTGTACTTGATTTGTGGGACTAGGAACGATGAAGGTGACTAATGGAGAGGTGATCCACCTATTACATGGCTTGTATGAGATTTGTATCTTGATAGTTTCTTTTTATTCGAGGGCATATTGTTTGGGTGTTATTTTACATGTTTGATTATTTTTCTCTACGCATGAGTAGTGTAAATCATACTGATTTTTTATTTATTTTACAATATCCTACTGAAAAACCATTCCCTCTTTATCTTGATATGATTCCACGTTCTAGTCATCAACCCAGGGTGATTGGGAATGTCTATCGAGCTATGTCAGGGCGGGATCAGGAATCAATGTACTAGGGTATTCGGGCTAGTTTTTGTCAACGTTATATTAGAGGTGCAATTTTATACATCTTTCCTTAATGTTAGTATGTAGTCTGAGTTTTCCTAGTAGACAAGAGGTAGGTTGTTCAGTAATTAGGATGTATTTTTGAGTGATTTCCTAATTATCTATCATTATCCAAAACCTTAAGTTATCATGAGTGTTTGGGGATAGAATACTTGAGGAATAAATTGATACAATTCAAGTTCTTTCCCTACTCTTCATCTGATTAATTTTGGAATCCGAATATTTTGTTCAATATAATTGATTTTATGCTTCATGTATCCCTTGTTTGATTTGTCGATCTGTGAACCCTTTCTGATATTTCACTATCATCAGTTGATGTTGTGTATAATCATGCCTCACAAAAGTTGTTTGAATAGGATATATGAGGAAGCTGCTGGTGAACCAAATCGAGCGAATCCTCTTGTTGAATATAATCTCATTGATATAGTGGTAAATTCTATCCATGATTTCAGAAAGGTAGTTTAGACCATTTTCATTCAATCTCCAGTTTTGGGACCCTTAAAAGATGAATCTAGAGATTATTCTCAAGGGCTTATTTGGTAGAATGCACTGACTTTATAGGGAATTAATAATACAATAGAGGCAGAGTATTAGATGAAATTGGTTTAGATTTTTTTGAGTTCTTGTAAATTACTAACAAGATAAAGGTTAACTATACTACCTTGGGGTTGGAAGGGCCTAACAGGAGATGGTGTGATTGAATTATTACAATGAATAAACATGATGTACTAGAGTGGAAAGACTTTAGGGTTATTTTTACAAAGCTTTTCTATCCATATTTGATGGTTTTGGTAAATGATATGTATTTTCTTAACTTATAGTAGGGTGGAAGGACTACAATAGAGTTGGAGAACCATTTTTATGAGTTTGTACAGTTTTACCTAAGGTTTCATCCAATGATAATTTTAGATATTAATGGTTCTATATGGGCCTCTAACTTAATATTAAATCACATATTTTCCCAATAAATCTCCCTTATTATACTATTGTGTAGAATAGAGTGTCGATGATCAAGCTTTAAGAGGCTGGTTAGTCAGGGTTGAAAAGAGTTCATTTTCACCATAGTTTTAATTCTTGGAGTTCATTTAAAGGAAAAATAATGTATGAGAGTGTCATGTTGGTTCTTGATAAAAAGTTTCATCTATACATTCTATAGTTCGTGGAGGATTCCCTTTGGATTACTTCATATGTGGAAATATTGGGCATTAGAAATGGTTTTTCCTTGAGGAAAAAATGATCAATGGCATGTGTTGTTGTATAGGTCACCAAAAATATTTCAGTCATATATATTTCACTCTGCATAGTGGAATAGGATCATTTTCCCCAAAAATTACCATGGTGAAATCAGATGGTTCACAAACTCATGGGTCTAAGCTATAAGCATCCAACATGAAGTTTTTTAGGTAGTGTAAGTGTCTCCAGAGGAAGATGATGTGAGTCCCATGATTGCGAGAGGTACCATCACTATAGATTCATATTTAGTGACAAATTAATTTGATACTATTTATTATTAATTATTAATATCAGACCATGTTGTGATTTTTCTGAATCTTCATTGAATATTTTTTCTTATGTGATAAATATTGCCACATCCCTTGGAACAGAGAGAGATAAGAGTCTTTATTGTCCTTCTTATGTTTTCTCTCTCTCTCTCTCTCTAAGTTTGAGTTTAATTGTAATTTTCTAGATCTCTACATGAAACATCTTGGGATCATTTTTGGGATTTCTAGGTTGATTAACCATAAGTCCTGGATTTATTTTCATCTTTGACGGGTCTCCTTTACAGTGACCAATGAGGTGTCTTTTTTGGGAGATTAGGACTTGAGGTCTAGTAGGGATAAATCTTATATTACGAAGTGGGATAGTGTAATATCAATGTTTTCTTTTTAAATTAGAGTGAGAATCTATCAGTTTTGTTCTCCCACAAGTTAATTTAGAGATTCTCGATGTTTTTCTATCTAATTTTATGGATTAACACTGGTAATAGAGGTGGATCTCATTATTGATTTAGTACTTGGTACATAGTTGATATTGATCCCCTTGTACTATATGGTACTAACATATTTGAGTTAGTTCAAGAATTATTTGGTTGATCTTCTAGATAAAGGATTTATATGCTTGGGTGTGTCACCATGGGCAGTGTCTGTTCTGTTTGAAAAGAAATGTGATGGGATGCTTCATCTTTGTATTGATTAATAAAAACTCAATCATATTATAGTAAAAAAAGTAACTTTTTCTTAAATATTGATAATTTTTACAGTAGTTGAAATGGGTGAACTAGTTCTTGAGGATTGATCTTTGGTCTGGTTATCACCTGTTGAGAATTAAGGAATATAACATTTATAAGACCTCCTTCATGAGTAGGTATAAAAATTATGAATATCTTTTTATTCCATTTGGTCTAACCAAAAATAATATAGTTTTTATGGAAATTATGAACAAGATATTCCATGAGTACCTGGACTTGTTTGTGATAGTGTTTTTTGAAAACATCTTAGTTTACTTTAAGTTAAAGGAAGAACATATACATCATCTGAGATAAATTCTTTATATCTTGAGAGTCCACTAAATTTACATAGGGATTTCAAAGTGTAATTTCTAGATTTAGGAAGTGAAGTTATTCAAAAACATGGTCTTGAAACTTGGTATTTTAGTTGATAATGATAAGGTGATGGATTTTATAAAAAAGTGATAAATCACATATTGTTTTTGAGATTCAGAGATTATTCGGATTGGTGGGGAATTACTATTCGTTTGTTAAATATTTCTCAAATCTATATTCTCAAATGATCACCCTAACTTAGAATAGAGATAAATTATTGAGGAATGTGAAATTTTAGAGTTATTTTGAGGATATAGAACATGTTTTCACTTCTGTGCTAGTGTTGTCTCTTCCAGAGGAACTGAAGAGTTATGTGGTATTTTTTGATGCATAAAATTCCGGTTTGGGTTGTTTTCTTATATAGAGAGATAATATGGTAGCCTATGGTTCCTAAAAACTTAGTCCACATAAGAAGAATTATCCAACCCATTATATCAAACTCACAACCATGAGACATGATCTTAAGAGTTGGTGAAATTACCTTTTACTTAAACAGTTTACAATTTACTCTAACTATAAAATCATGAATTATATCTTCTCTCAAAAGTATTTTAATACCCATACAAAGCGTTGGGTGGGGTACCCGTAATAATTTGATTTCAACATTGCCTACTCCCATGGAAAGGGGAATGTTATTGCTTATGATTTGAGTAGGAGACATCCAACCCAGGATGTGAAAGAATCATTAGAAGATTGGAATATGATAGATCTATCTATTTAGTTTCATTTGGGAGTCTAGGATGATGAGATGGAAGTTTTTTTGGAAAGAGTGTGGTTGACCTTCTCTCTTATTGAGGTGATTTTTCAAGAACAAAAATTTGATGTTGAATTCCATAGAATAAGAGGACATCTTTATATTGGGGATACCATTGGTGAGTGTTATTTCTCTTCATAGGGTATCCTATGTTTTTGTAATATGTATTTCATGTATCCTCCTATGAGAAAAGTTTTTATGGGGTACTTCCATAGTTCTTAGCTGACAGTGCAACCCATAACCAAAAACACTTTTGTCGGGAAAAAATACCTCATGGAAACATTGAATCATTTTTAGGTTTGTTGTGCTTGTTGAAATAGAGTATTTTCTTGGTTATTTGTGTAGTTTCAGAGGTATTGTTGACAAACTATGTTGAGGAAATACAAAAAGATAGTATACAAGGTGGTGCTATTTCTCGGTGTTTACCAAATTTTTGGGCCTCAAAATTGGGAAAATAGGGAAATGTTTTTTTAGAAAGTAAGTTTCAAGAAATATTGAAGGTGTTTTGGAATGTTTCACACAAGTCATATTTGGGATTACCACATCAAAATCTAGAAAAGGAAAGAGGTTCATGAAATATTTGGACTTCTGTGAAAGATTAGGTTGCGTGAAAGAGGCTTACACGCGTAATAGAATGTCAAATTTGGTTTTTCATGATCAAATAGGATCTTGTATGCAGGGCCTATCAGGTCTAAAAATAGATTGATACCCCCCTCATTTTAACGAGATCAACCCTTAGAGAAATCTAAGGCTCTAAATTGCGTAAGAATCGCTTGCAAAGGGAGTTGCACATAAGAAAGAGAGTTGCATGTAGGAATGGTGTTCCACATAAAAAGAAAGTTGTGGGCAATATTTTTTCCATGAAAAAAGATAAATTTTGTGTGAAAGTCATTAAATTTTCATTCAAGACACTCAAAAGGTTACACAAAAGTTTTTAGTTCCCTAGTAGTTCTATGGTATAAGGGTATTCATCACTTGGATGAAAGTGGAACTTAATGATACACTTATCACGGTGTAAAACATATTGATTCAAGAAATCAAGGGAGGATATTTTGAATAATCAGTGACCAAAGTTTAGTTGAGAGATAAGTGAGATTTAATTTTGTGATTTTTTGTAAACTAAGAGGTATAATAATTCCACTTAGAACATTGTAAATAACAGTGCGCTTTTAGTGGATTTGGTACATCAACACATTGCTGCTATGTGGTCATTGGATGTAGCCTAGTGAGAGTGAGCTAAGTAAAAATTAACACATCTCATTTATTCTTTAATTTCAATTCATAATTTTCTACATGAAAGAGAGGGAAGAGATTTTTGTTTAAAAAGGAAAGGAGATCAAAAGGGGTAGTTATTTTAATTTTTCATACCCTGATTCACACCCCCTATCAGGATATTCAAACTAGTGGGTATAAAAATGTTCTATGATATATGGTGATGATAATGGTGTCCATGTATTATATGAGACATTGATAACTATTTTTCTCATTGTTACACTTTGCAACAGTTCAAAGCTGGACACCAGAGACCTTCAAGTTTTCTTCAACCACTTCTAGTTCTGACTTGGAAGTGGGATGATTTATCTATAGAATTTTGGGTTGGGTTTCCATGTACCCCTTAAGGGAATAATGTGATATGGGTGATGATCAATTGGTTAACCAAATAGGCTCACTTTCTACCAAATTGATATACAACCAATGTTGATTATGGGGGAAGTCTCTATGTGTTGGATACTTTCATATTTCATATACTTCCATCGTCTATAGTGTCAGATTGGGATCCCTATTACACATCTCACTTTTGGATAGGCCTCCTAGAGGTGTTGGGATCTTTGGATAGATTGAGCATGGTGTATCATGCTTAGAAAAATATCTACATGGAATGATCTATATTGATCCTTGAGGAAATTATTTGATCTTATGTTATTGACTTTGGTGGTTCTTGTGATGTGCATTTGGGATTGGTTGACTTTTATTACAATAATAGTTACAAGTATACTATTATAATGGTTCCTTTTAAGGACTTTTATTGAAAAACTTATAGAACTCTTTTTTGTTGGTCAAAGATTGGATACACTTCCTTGATTGAACCAATTTTTGTTCAAGATACTACAAATAAAACTCAGTTGATTCTTCAAAGAATGTTTAAGGCACAAAGCCAATAGAAATCCTAACTGATCATTAATATAGATCTTTTAAGTTCATAGTTGGTGACCATATGTTTTTTTAGAGTTTCACCTCAGTTATTTCATCAAAAGCATATGAATTGGGGAAATATTTCACTGAATTTTGTAGGTACTTTTTAGAATGTTGAGTATGTGGGAGGAGTGGATTACTATTTAGCCTTTCAACCAATATTGACATTGACCCACAAATTGTTTCTTGTATCACAGCTCAGAAAGTATCTTTCTGGCCCTTCTCAGGTTCTGAGCTATGAATATCTTGATGTAGAACTGAACTTATCTGTGACTTAGGATAGAGTTAGGATTGTTGATTCAGAGACAAGTATTCATCATGGGTGATCTATACTTTTAGTTTGTGTGTTATAGAAACATGGTTTATATTTTCACAGGACTTGGGAGTGTGAATTGTTTTTGAGGGAATAATGGCCTTACCTTTTTCTATATCATTCTTTATCCATGGGAATTCCTGAGGATAGATAGTCTAATAGTGGGGAGGTTGTAATATCCAATTAAAGGTACTCTCTTTTTCTAGTTTTTTATAACTTTTTTCGGTTTCAATGTTTTTTTCGGGAGTTTATGCATAACCTAGTTAGGGAGAAGCATATAGTAAACCTTTTTGTAATAAATGTGTTATTTATAGAATAAATGTGTCGCATGGAACAATCCATGAAATGATTTAGGTTGCAAATTGGGTTTCTATAGAAAATGGGAACTTATACCGTAACAGTGTCATACGATATAAGTCTACAATTTACACCATAAAATAGTCACTTAAGATTTTATTTTAACTTGATATTACTCTTTTTTTAGTTTATGTGCCGAAAGATGAATTTATTCTATAAACCCAAGAGTTATTATGTAAATTACTTATGTCTAGTGATTTTATTAACAACTCTTGCATGATTTATTTGGGCATTCTATATGGCCCTCTCTATTAAACCCTAGGATTCCCCATTCATGTGGTGAGAGACTGTAGCCCATTCGAGTGTCACAGTTGAGCATTTGATCTTTAGTCAGTTTCCTTATTTTTGGTTTCTCCTTCTTTCCAATAACCTTATATGAAAGCAGTGTGATCTTAAGATTTTCAATTGAATCCGAGTTTTTTCTTTATGAATTGTGATCAAGGGATTCCTTGCTGATCTCGTTCACATTAATTCTTATTTTTCATTCCCATTGTGAGTATTCATATGATCGTTGATTAAAGTTAGTTGGTTCAATAAGGATTTACTATAAAATTGAAATATTTATTTTCTTGATATATTTTAAATGTGTTTTTAAATTATTTATTAACCGAGATTTGAGATGATTTGATGTTAAATTTAAAAAGGGCATGGAAATTTTGAAAAACAAAAAATTTCATTGGAATTGAAATTGTGGTGAATATTTTGAAAAAAATGATGGATTTATTGGAAAAATGATTTGATTAAATGACTGAATTTTTATCATTGAGAAAGTTTTCTTAATATGAAAGATGATTTTAAATGGAATGATTTTTATTAAAACCTATGATTTGGTTTTGAAATGAAAATTCATGTTGAAATTAACAATTAAAAAATTGAATTGTGAATGTTGAATTGTTTTTAAAAGAATAAATTTACCAAAAATGGTTGTTTGATTGACCGAATAACATGTTATCCCGGGTAGTTAGTGGTAATTAGGACAATAATTCTAGGACTCTGACTCCTTATAAGTGGATGGATGATGACAACACTAACTAAACCATGTTCAGTATGATTTCTTATAATGGTTCCCATAATTGATTATTGATACATTTCCCATAATGGGTCCCCTATTGGGGGCATTGAAGTGAGTTTTCAAACATATTTTGAGCCAAGATGATGATTGAGAGGTGTGATGATTATATTTCTAGAAACAAATGTACCAAAAGGATTATGAGCATGGGGCTATGTTTTGATTGAAATAATTTTACATTCCATTTATTATAGAAATTTTTTATTCATTAAAACTGATTTATATAAATGTTTTATATAAAATTATCATTTATGTTTGTTTGGATATATCTTACATATTTCAAACTAGAAGTAGGTTTTTAAAAAAATATTTAAATGACTATCCAAGACTTATTTTATTTAAATTGAAAGCACAAATGATTTATTCTTAGAGAATTTCTTATAGAATATTTTTGTGGTATCCTATAAAGATATTTTTCTCAAACCCTACCTTTTAATTTGATCCTTTTTATTTTATCTTATTATTGGTTCAATTAAAGGGAAAATGCCTCTTAGAGGAGGTGGGTGTAATTGATTTATGAGACTTGAAGTGATGGAGGTGACTAGTAGAGATGTGATCCAACTTTTACATGGGTTTTTGAGAATTTTTTATTGATAGATATTGTGTCTTTGGGGATGTACTATTTGGGTAATGTTTTAACTATTTGATTCTAGTATTTTTTCCTTGAGGAGTGTTGAGTATATTGAATAGTTTTATTTATCTTCCACTATTTGGTTTTAAAAACTATTCCCTCTTGATCTTGATTTGATTCTATGTTTTAGTTTTCAAAATTTGGGGAACAGGAATGCCCTTCAGGATATGTTAGGATAGGATCATGTGCTAGTATACTGTGGTATTTAGGTTGGTTCATTAAAATTTCTACCAGAAGTGACCACGGTAGAGAATTCCTGAAACAGGAGTTTGAAAATTTTTATGAAGCCGATGATAAATATTTTAATTCATCTAAAACGATGACTCCACAAAAAAGTAGAGTGGTGGAGGTAAGCGATAATATAATTAAATAAATAGAAAGAACTATTTTGAATGAGTAATATTTACAAATATTCTTATGGGAGTAAGTAGTTAACACAACTTATTATTTTTCTAACATAATTTCTATATAGAAAATTATATAAAAGTCATAATATGAGTTATGAAAGGGGAAGAAGTGTAAGGTTGGATATTTTAGAGTATTTATATATAAGTTATTTAATCTCAATACTAATGAAAATCTTGATAAATTTAATTCTGTGTTGGTTAAAGGTAGTTTTTATATTACTATACTCACAATAAGGAATATGGAGTTTGTAATAAGAGGACTATGGTGGTGGAAAAGTTTATTCTTGTTAAAGTCATTAAGAAATATTGCTTGTATAAGTCTATAATTATAGAATAGTTTAAATAGAACTTTATATAAATTAATATAAAGGAATTGATTATTATTAAAAGAAAAATTTAAGGAGAAGCTATACTAGATGATGGGGATCATGAGACTACTCAACTTATAATTTGGAAATTCCATAGAGAATATACTATTTTGAAAGTGATTAAATATGTGTATTGAAGATTCTAAATAAGAAATACAGTGAGTAATATTTTTGAAAATTATATATTTACTTCTCAAATAGTTATAAATAATGTTTTAGAATATTTAAAGGATTTATGTGAGGCATTTTTGATGCAAGATGAGTTGAACCAATTCTCAAGTAATAATGTTTATAAGAGAGTAATCCCTCCAAAATATCTACAATTAATTAGTACTAAGTAAATTTTTAACAATTAGGTGGATAATTTAATTTAATTTTTTAGTAATAATGCATAACTAGGGGATTAAGGATATAGCTTGGAAGAAGGGTTAACTATGCATCAAAATTTTCTTGAGTGGACATATTATAAGATTTAAAGATTCCTCTCGAATATGATACTTACTATTTATTTTTGTTATACTAAATTTCTATAAAGTTAGTTTTTTTAATATTTTAATATCTGAATATCTGTATATTTGACCACCACTATTTTTTAGTATGAGAAGAATTCTAACCACGTGTTCAAGATTACTAAGGTTCTATATGGACTAAATAAATCCCCTCTGAAATGGAATGGAAGCCTATCACTTTTTTATTTAAATAATTTTTTTAAAAGTTAAAGTTTATCCTACTATTTTCTTTAAAAATAATTCAAAAGGAATACTAATTATAGAGATATAGGTGGATAAAATAATATTTAGATCATCAATTAATTTTATAAATAATTGTTTTTCTAATGTAATGGATGATGATTTTGAGATATGTCTTATAGGAGAATTAAAATTATTCCTCAGTTTCCCAATTTACTATAGATATGATGTTATCATTCAAAAAAATGTATGTATTAGAAAGAGTAAGTGAAATGATTCTAACTAGATACATGAAATAGTATCAGTACAACAATGAACACTAAATATAGACTGGATAAAGCCCTAGTTTGAAATTTTGTTGGTCATAAAACAAATTGAGGGATGATTAGAATTATAATTTATTTTAATTCAAGTAGGATTTATTTAATGTAAATTGTGTTTATTTTTTCAAGGTTGAAAGAAGAACTTAAGGAGTCTAATATAACATCAATTAAGAGGATTATAAATTTTTAAAAGGGAAATGTTAATATCTGGTTATTTTACCATAGAAAAAATTCACTTGTTTTGATGATAAATTTTGATTCATAATTTAAAGGTTAAAACATTTTTAGGAAGTGCAGTAGTGAAATATTACACTTTCATGGTAAAATTTTAATTTCCTAGAGTTTATTGAAATAAAATTTAGTTGCATTATCAACTAATAAGGTTGATTATGTCGCTGCTGCATGTTGTTGTGATAAAATTAAATGTACTAGCATAAAACTATTAAAGAGTTTATTTTTTATGGTATAATGAACATAATGTGTGATAATTATTTAGATATATCAATCCCAAATTATTTTCTTCAATATTAAATGAATAAGTATATATAGATGAGTAATCACTTAATAAGAGATCGTGTGTTGAAATGGGACCTCACCTTGTAATTTTTTACTACAAATTATCAATATAAAAACATCTTAAAAAATATTATGGAAGTATCTATGTTTAATTCCATAAAAATAAATCTTGTAATTTTGGAAATGTGATCGAATTTAAAAATTTTCTAAGTAATTCAAAAATTTCAGTTTTGTGTGAAGATTAAAAATTATCACACATATCTCAATTGTAGAAAGATTACATTTTCTAAATTGGTGCTTAATAAATCCTTATATAGAGCTTTATGTATACTTTATTACCCAACATGGTGTTAATTAGAAATTATGAATGCATGGACACCACAAAAAGAAATAGTTATGGGTTTCTATGTATGTTTGGAAATGATATTGTAAAAAATATTCAAAGGTGGATGCATTGGACCAGAAAGAAGTTTCAAATTTTCCATTGATTCCTATGTCAACGATATTCCCCAAATTATCATTGAACAATGTAATAAATTTAAAATATGTACATCTCATTATAGAATTAGTATGTCAACATTGTCTAAGGAATAAACATGGAATATATTAACCCTTTGAAATTATATGAATACGGAACACAAAGCACATAATATTACATCATTATATAAGGTAGTTATGTTTAATACATTAGATTAGAAATTTTATAAGGAGAATAAACTCATATTATGTCATCTTTGATGATTATATATTAGATATCCATGTATGATACATTATCATGGAAATTTAATATTGACCTTAAATTAAGACATAGAATATGTATCATTTTATATTTTATCAAGAATAAATAATTATATATGAAGGTACATTTTGTTTTACACCAAGGTTTTGAGACAAGCCCCTTTATTTAAAAAATAAAAATAATATTGGAATCCCCTTTTAATTGGGTAAGGAAAACTCATTACAATCCTTTTGGCCTAGAGGAACAGAGACGTAAAATTGAATGGCCTAAAATACCATTGGCAGAAAGCCCATATTAAAGTAAACCAAAAGGTCCAACAACAAAATAATAACAAGATCTATTGCAACCGCAACACAAGAAACTTCCGGTATTTCCTGGAAGCATGCTGATCGAGATATCAATCGAACTAGAACTACATGACCACAACTGACCCTATCGTCCGACACGAACACCAACTGTAGACAAGCCCCTATCGCATCCACATTGTGAAATCCTCCATCGATTCACCACCCAACCTGAGGAATAATCGTGGCCAGATATACCTTGTTCCCATCGATATGCACCTTTATTGCTCGAGGTTCACCATCGGGATCTTCCGTTGAAGAGACTCCCATGGAAACATAGCCCCAGGGATGACCACACTGTAACTGTAAGCCCAAGCATCCAAATGGCCTGCTCTGACATTTCCATCCCACATGTATCTCAACATTGGCCAAGACACCGATATCCAAAGACACCAAATCCTCCATCACCACACCCATCACTAGCCATATGAAATCCATCGTTGTCGTCGATCTGTGTGACCCATTCACAAAAGCACCAAATCATAATGCCAAAAAATGTAAGGGAGAAACCGTTGATTGGGTGCTCCCGACAGAATACCTCTAGAGGGAACCCTTGTAATTTTACATTTTTTTTATTTTCTATTATATTAAAACTTTATAATTCACTTTTTTATATGTTTATTTTAATATGTATTTTCATTAAAAGTGAACTCTGGAAATTACTTCTCTCCCTTTTGTTTTGTTTAGTTTCAATCATTAAATTTTCAAAATAGATATAATTTTCTCCTTTCTTGTAATAATTTTTTATTTTAATAGAATGGACCCATAAAATTGAATCCCTTGGTTTTTCATTATGGTGAACGATCATATGAAGAGGATTATCCAATGACGCCTGTAGGAAAAGAAATGAGGAAAGCTAAAGTAACTTGATCAAAGGAAATATAATAAAAAAAGAAGCAATTTTTGAATCCATAAAAATATCATAGAATGTTTTATGTCATTATAGATTAATTTGATGATAAATGAAATAAGTAAAAAATTATTTTTGGGATAATTATTAATAATGAGTAGATTGAAAATTATAAATTAATTCCTCTAGGGATCCTCAACATTCCAAAATGGATTGGGATATTTATATGCATTGATAATTAGTTTGTATTTGATAGAGGAGTTTATAAATTTTATAAAATTATCATATAACACTAGTCATGAGTTGATTAGTCCAATATTGAATGGAAAACTCATTAATTTATCATCAATCTAGATTGAAAATATTTTTGGGGATGAACATAAAGGAAATGATGGAGTCAATTCAAATGTGTTTATATATGAGAAGGATCATTATCTAGAGTATAACTAGAAACTTTTGGTTTGTCAACCAATTTTTGATTAACTAAAGATATTATAATAAAATGTTGAAAATCATTTACTTAAGAATTTTATTCAACTCGTAGTGGCACTGGGACTGGGATAATATAGAAATGCCAAGATAAAAAATATATACTTTCTTAACTTCAAGTAAATATAGAAAATGTTCAATCTTTTGAGGATTATGCTAAGAATGATTCATGACATTGAATCAAAAAGGGAATAAGAAACCACACTTTGAACTAGTGAATATTTATATGCAGATTATTTCATAGATTCAATATTTTAGTAGAATTATCAAAAACTAAAAATACCAAAGGACAAATAACTCATTGGTGAGGGAAAATTAGGAATGATATATATTTACTAGGACACATGGACCCCAAAATACAACAATGACTTAACTAAATAATTCAAAGAAGGAAATCCAAGGGATTATCCAGTTTCACCTAAAAAGGGGTCTAGTTTAAAATTTTATATGCTCAAAGGTCAATGAATTTTTATTCACCTACTCTTCAAGGTGAAGGTTTGAGTATAAAGAAGAAACATAAACCCGAAGTACCTGATAACTTCATTTTAATGTTTTACTTTGATTAAATGATCAACGATGTAAATAGAGATTTGAATCAGCTTAAGGATAAGAATAAAACCAAATTAAAAATATAGGGTACCTTTATGAATCATATTATGAAATATATATTTACTATTATGAATTGAATAGGTTTTGATATGGTTGATCAATTCATGAATTTTTTTAGTTTAATAAAGATATGAGTGAGATTTGAAATCTTAATAATTATAAGAATGATTTAGGTTAGAACAATGATTTTTAGTCAATTTTAGGAAATAAGATTTAAGGCATATATATTTTCATCTTTCATAGACCACTGATGAAGCTGAAAAATCTCAAGATGAAGAATCCCAAAAGTAATATTATTTTTATTATAAGAATACTCAATCATTAAAGAATTATATTTCTTCAGAGAAGGATATGAATCCTAAAAATACTGAAGAAAATGTTTTTAAATAACTTGATATCACTAAATAAGTTGAGGTTTGTGGAGGATCATTAAAAATATTAGATGAAAAAGAAAAGTAATAAGATAGAGAATGATAATGATGAAGTATTTCACTCTCATTAGAGTTATACTAGAAAAATATGACTTCTAATGGTGAAGAAACCAATTAGAAAGAAGAATTTGAGAGTATCTTTGATTCTATTTAATGATGTAAAATATGATATCACTACTCAAACTATTTTATCATAATGTGTTCGGAATAAAATTTTATTGTCATAATACAATAAGATAGTTTCTAAACCAACTATCAACACCTTTCCTCATATCACCAAGATAATTCTCAGTTATATTCTTATTTGTGTATATGAACTATAAATGGAATAAAATATTCAAATAACATTACATAAACTTAATAAAATGGCATCTAAACCTATTTCTACAACTCTTGTTGTTCTTGTGAAACATGTATCTATATATATGTCTTCATTGTAGTAGGAAACACCAACTATTGATGTCACATATAAATTAAAATAAATTGAAGCTTCTAGTAATGATAAATACAACTTAGTGGATGAATATAGTGAAATTTATATTATTGAAATAGTTATACAATAAGTTGATGAAGAAATGTTAGAGGAAAAATAGAGACATTATTTTGATAAAAAGGACAATCAAACCCGACTATTATATAATTTTCTATTCTCAATGTCCCTACGATAATATAATTATTTCATTTTAGGTCCTTTAAATTTGACACTCTCTTATTCTTTTAAATATTCCATTTCTTATTATTTTTTAGATAAGTTCAAAGGCTGATAAGGAATATGTTTATAATGGATGGAATAGATTTCTACTTACGGTTAGATATTTCCTATTCAGAGTTAGTTTTTGAAGATTATTATATAATATATTTTTTTCTAGTTTTTATAATTATAATATGGTATTATGATTTTAAAAATTTATATTTTTTTGGTTATTTTATTAAAATTTGATTTAGTTATGTTATAATTATCTAAAATGTATTGTGTTTTAGATATATGATGTGACATCCTAACTCAAGTTCCACTTGATTATGCCCCATGCCGGTGGGACACATGGCCTCAAGCATTCCTACCCATACACCAAAGGCTTCCAAGTTGCAGTGAGGGACTAGGGTGTGTATGTTGGTAGACTATGCCCTCATTTCAGAGTGGAGCACATAAAATAAGTAATAAAAGATAAATAGAGGAAGCATGATATAAATGAAAAACTCAATGGAAGTATACATAAAAAAACAAGAAGTAGAAAATAATTATCAAAAGTTGTAAACTAAATCATAAACAAAATGATGTTAATGTGTGTCATGTATCTATAAAACTGGAAAGTAGGTATACATGGATGAATGGAATACATTCTATTTAAAATAATAAATAATAAGAAAAAAACTATCCATGCATACTTAGCTCTTTCCCGGTCATCTTCTACCTAGCTCCATCCTATGAAAGCAAGCAAGTCAGGTGTCCAAAGTGGGATGCTTCCCCATATCTACACCTGCATACATATAGTCTACTCAAGTACCAATGGAGGCCTAAATAGGGTGTGAGATAAATCTTAATAGGTAACCACCAGTGACATCTATGCTATCTGGTCCGTGAATATAAACAGAAATAGTGTGCATGTATATATAAATGCGAAGTAATGCTATAATGATAACCGATACCCGATTCAGCATCAGCTGGTAATGTCTCCTATCATGTAATCATTTAATGAATCTGTTTGAGTTCTATTTATATAAATAAGTCATGTGAGGTATAAAAACAATGAAAGGGTATCATGATAATGATTATAATAAAGAATCAAAAGTACAACAAAGCATCCTATAATGATAATAATAATAAAAATAATAATAAAAATAATAAAATAGGATCCAAGGTAATGACCCAAGCATCCATGACCTCAAGGGTCAAGCCAACTCAGTAGTAACATGTAGCCTGGCTGTAAGTGTTCTGAGTGTAATCCAAGGGGAATTTCCTAAGGAAGTCCATTGTAAATTATTCTAACCAAGTCTAAAGAACCCGTCCAAGGTAAAATGGGATACACATGACTAGGCTCGATGGGGTGAATCCATGGCACTGCATGTTTGAAGACATAAAGATGTATCCAAGCAGTGTATCCAAGGCATCCAAATATCTGAAATATAGTTAAGGGATCCTATGCTATCATTCAAGGCATCAGTTTGTAGACTGGGACCATGTTCTAAGGTAGGTATCTCCCTTGGAAACCACCTCCTTGAATCAGATTGGCATACTCTTAGTAATCAAGGAAATACCTCAGGAATCCAAGGAATTTCTCAAGTATGACCACTCATATTAAGATAAAGAGGTCCATATGTCATAAGCACCATATACACAATTCATTATTTAATTAAGTCCATGTAGTACTATTTTATTTTAATAAGTTAATAGGATTATTCCATTAACTTTCATACAAGGTGAAAACACTAATTTGTAAATGAAACTAATTACCAATTCAGTTTATAAAAATTTAATGGGTTATTTCCATAGGGGAAATACAATTAATTATTACTTTGGTTACATATTAAATTATAAGGTTCATTCCTTTACCTTTTATAAGCATGAAAAAGAGGGCTAAGGAAATGTAACCATATTCAATTAAATTACACTTAGTTTGGCTAAGTGATATTTATAAATACACATTTCATTTACTATTTTAAAGTTCCATTAAGTAATAGGAATAATTAACTTTGAATGTTCAAGTGGTAACTATACAAGTTCTATCCATTTATCTATTTATAATTTATTTAGTTTAATAGGGACTACTGTTAGCATAGTCAAGAAACACATTCAAACAATTTCTTATATAAACCCACAATGGTTACAAAGGAATAATTATGGATTCACCATACTTGGTGTGGAATGTGTTGGGGTCTCAACCTTCAACAACAAAAGGATTATGTATTGGAAGGGATCTAGAATTCAAGAAAAATTATTATAATCATGGAATATGAATTTAATAGGAAACACCTAATAATATATGTGTGTGCATACTTTTGATAGTTTTTAAAATGGAAATACTTGAGGGATGAGTGATAGAACACCTACATAGAGCCAATAATAATTTCATCATCTAGTATCAACCTTTAGTTTTTCTTGGAATGGAAGAAAATATAATAATGGATCAATGCACTAAAAATAGGGCATACGATCCAGCATAAAAATGGAGCAATTGATAGGATGAAGAATGGAGAAATGAGACAAAGGATTGAATATCCAACCAGGAGGAATCTAATGAGACCAACAGTTCTCAAATCTGAGATCAAATGATAAATCTAAAAAAACTAGGTAGAGTTTATGAGGGATATCTAATGAAGGAAAAGAGATATTGTTGTGCGCTAGAATGAGAAAATAGAATAAAGTGTAAGGTTATCATATTTTTAAGTGAAAAATAGTAAATTCTCACAATAAATAAATGGTTTCATTGTTTGTCTTCATGGTTGGAAAAACTGTGTGCCAAACATGTATCTCCCACTATCAAAGGAGGGACCCCGCACAGTTAGGCCACATGGACTGAGAAACCATGTACCAACCTTTCTCAATGGATCTATTAAAAACTGTAGACCAACCACATGGTTATGTGCGCCTAGATTCACGGTTTCATATAATCATGTGGCATCTTTATACCCTCTAAAATACCTCGCATGGTTAGGGGAAACCATGTGGACCGACTTATAAAGTTTCTAGTAACAGTGCATCCGAGTTCTTTTCCACACTGATTGGGGTTCTAAGCTCTAAACAAGACCCAGACACCCCATTAAAATTTGTGAACTCATTAAGAATACATATCAAGTACAAAATAAATAATTAAACTAAAAATTAAAGGATACATACCTCATAAAAAACTAGGTTCTTATTGTATTCCCCATTAAAGGATCTCATCACCGAGTTTACCTTTCAAACGCAGAAAAAAACTATCTTAGAAAAACTATGAACTTTGGGCATATATGTTGGTGTCATCTCCCATGTATTGTCTTATACATGTCCATGCTACTATCTCACCCGTACTAAAGAGAATGATCAGCCTCAAAGAGCCTTTTTTGATCAAATCAACGATGGATATAAGATACTCCTGAAACGAAACAACATCATCCAACTCAAACTACTCAGGATTAAAAGTATTAGACAATTTGACATGATACCATAAAATCTGTGAAATATGGAAGACGTCGTGCATGAAGAGAAACCTTTTAGGTAGTACCAACCAATAAGCTACCGTACTGGCTCTCTCTATAATCTAAAATGCTCCAACACAATGAGGAAAAATTTTTAATTGCCTCTGTATCTATCTATGACCAATCCTGGGTGATACCTATAGGAAAACATGATCCATGAACTCAAACCCCATAGGTCATTAATGAAAATTATCATAAGATTTCTATCTAGACTATGTAGCATACATACACTTTCTGATTAGCTGAACCTACTCCAAAATCTCATACACAAGATGAGGACCTAGTAGCACTGCCTCTCCCGTCTCTAACTAGCATAGGGGTGAACAAAACAACCTACCATAAAAGGTATCATAAGGAGCCATATGAATCATCTCCTTAATGCTATTATTGTAGGAAAACTTGTTGAGAGGGATATGATTCTCCCAAGAATCACCAAAATCAAGGAATCATGCATCGAGCATGTCCTCTAACACAAGTATCATCTATTCTGATTGGAAATCGATATGCGGGAGGAAATATAGGCTCAAAATCATCTGTGTACCCATATCTCTCTATAGCCCCTTCTATAACCTCGATGTGAAATGAGCGTACCTATATGAAATGATATTACGAGGGATGATGTGCAAATGTATGAACTCATGGATATACATTTTTTTTCATATCATCAACTGAGAAGGTCTCCCGGATAGGAAAGAAGTGGGATAGTTTCATTGGTAGACCCATGATTACCCAAACCGTGTGGCTACATTGATCCAATATCGGTAATCAAACTACAAAGTTCTTTGAAAAATCTTCCAATTTCTATTTTGGGGATGGTGACGACTATAAAAAGATAGTAGGTCACTAGTTCTATGACTTCACCTACTGATAGGTGGAACACCTGGTGATAAAATATACTATCTAATTTTTCTTCCCAAGATACCAATACTGGTGTCGTATATCTCAGTAAATCTAGGAGATTCCTAGATAAACTTCCCACCAAGATGTGTGGGACTCAAAAATTAGTTACTCCCTAATATCTATAGGAACCTGTAAATTACCATATATCTGAGGGATTTTATCTTCATAAATAATAAAATAGATTTATTTCATCACCATAATTACTTTTTTATAAGACTAACCCCTCAGGATATGAAAACCACCTACTCTTTACCCTATCCAAACGTGAAGTGGTAACTTTCAAGGGTGAAAGATTATACTTCTCATGAATCTCATGAAACTTCTAATGAAACAAAGAATAAATATCATCAATTTCCATACATCATTGGATTTCTATATGACTTGTGCCAAGGTTTTCTAACTTAGTGCATCTTCTACCACATTGCCTTTCCAATACATATAGGCATGATCAAAGTTTACGTAATGAATATATTAAACCAAAATTCACTGTATGAGATTTAATTCATGATACATAAATATATATTTGAGGCTCTTGTGGTCTATATACACCACAAAGAGATCACCCATCTGATAGTGTCTCTATAAACATAATTCATTGAAAAATGTTGCTTGCTCAAAATCATGCATCTAGTAATTTATCTCAGGAGGCATCAACTGTCGAGATCGATACACAATAACTGAATCTTCCTACATCAGCACTGCTCCTAGAAAAATTCATGATTCATCACAAAACACTTTATAACCTCTTCTAGGATCATGATGAATCATAATTAGGGATGAAGTAATCCTTACTTTCAGCTCCTGAAAGAATTTTTAGCATGCTTCAGACCATAGGAACTTCACAACTTTCTTAGTAAGACCAATAAGATTTCTAAAAAGGTATGATAAGTCCTATATGAAATTCCAATAACCTCAAGTGAGTCCTAAGAAACTCCATATATGAAACACATTCTTGGTCTTGTCCCTTGAAATCACAGCATTCAACTTCTCTTGGTCAATGAATTCTCATGATTACAAGATAATATGACCAAATATGTGAACTCTGTTGATCTAAAAGTGTCAGTTATAAATATTATCATAAATTTGATTCTCTATCAGTGTAAATCAAAATGATCACATGATGTTTAGTAAGGTCACCATGATTATGTGAATACACTAAGAGTTCATCCACAAAGTCTCTATCAAATGAATTTTAATAGGGATAAAAAACCATATTCATTAAATCTATGAAACAAACAGTGAATTCATAATTTCAAATTCCATAGAGAGACATTCAAACAAACAATAATGACTTAAAAAAGTTGTACATGGTATATCTGATGGTTGGATTAGCACTTGATGATATCCAAATCTTAGGATGATCTTTAAAAACACTCAAGATCCTTAGATCTGGTTAAAGAGATCATCTATTCAAGACAATGGATACCGATTTTGAACAATATGATGGGATAAAAATTAGTAATCCATGACTAAATTAAGGTCTCATATTCCTTCTTGGAGAAAACCATGGGTGAACCCCAAGATTAATTGATGAGTTGGATAAAAAATTTAGACTCCAGATCTTCCAACTGTCGCTTGAGATCCTGGAGCTTAGTAGGTTCCATCTTTTACAGAGGAATGGACACTACAATTTCTCCTAGAAAAATACAGATAGAAAAACCTACCTCTATAGGGATATACATTCCACTCACCCCTATGAAGATAAATACCAACCTGTGGTGATGTATATGATACCATATAATGATAACATTCCACATATGAATGACTGGGAACCAAACAGTCTTTGTCGAGAATGAAATAAAATCCTTTCATCTCAAGGATGAATAGGTCCCATAAGAATGTATAACTTCCTACCTAAAGGGGGAAATCCCTGAATTGGATTATTCCCTCTGACCGTACTCCAAATAGTGTATCTGGGGTCATCAAACCATTGTAATACTGAATTTCTAGCTCAAGAAATTCCATGTTTGATAAAATAGATAATGGAGTGTGAAGAACCAATATTAAATAAATAATATAAAATAATAGAGGCTACTAGAATTTTATCTTATAATATTAAAGATACTATACTTTTATCATTGGGTATCATCTATAAGGAATGCATCTGTCCTGATTTATAGCCCTATGCCATAGCTGAACTACCCCGAGTAGGTATTATCTTCTATCACTAATAATTAGAAGTATGGAAACCATGGAAACAAACTCCTCCTCAACTAGTCCTTCCATTGCTACTCTAACTCCTGACCTAACATGACAAAATAGATCCTTCTCTTGAAGGTGGAGCTAGTTCCAATCCTATACCACTTGAAGTAGATGGAAAGGTCTGACATAATATCTGAAGATTCCCCATACATCTAAAACCATGACACTCAAGAGGGTCTCTATCACTCTAAGGCTTTATATACCACCACCATCCATAACAATGACATATAACAGAGCTTCCAGTGTGGATAATCTATCCTCTAATTCTCTGATGATAAAACTCAAGGATATGCTTCCTGTTACCAGAATAATGACTACCCTATATAAGAACTGAACATTTGTTCCCAGAATAATCGCCTTCTCATAGGTTGTGCTCAGGGATAAGAACCTAATTAATGGTCTAAAAAAATTCAACACCTGAGTACGATTGAAATTGTTGATCCAATCCTAGAAGTGTCTACCCGGAGAAAACTCATCACTGTCTAGAAGAGGGGAAAATCATTCCAACTTAGTAAAATGTGCTGAATTGTACATGATTGACATAAAACCCTGCTCCATGCGCATGAACTCTCTATCTTAGTTATCTCTTAGCTCATGAGGAAATAAGTACTCATAGAAGATAGTCAAAAAGTCAACCTAGACCATGCCAAGATGATGATGGACCTAGGTAATCACATTCCACTAGCACTTATCCGAATCATGCAACATATTGGTGGAAATATTGACCCTTCTCTATATAGGTGTCTCTGGATTCTAAAAGATAGAGATAGTAAACTCTAGACACAACTCAAAAGCATGTGGAAAACCTTCTCCAATAAAGGTGGGAGGATGCTACTACCGGAACTCACTAGTAAGATAAGCCATAATAGGTGAAGGTCATGGAGAACCATATGTAGACCACATCAGAAGTATAAAAATCTCTTGAAGACGATCCTTAGTTCCCATATTGGGTATAACAGGTGGTGCATTAGGTGGTACTACTAGAGGGATCACTGGAGGCTCAGATCCCACCACATCTGGTGCGTGGTCACCGCCACCCTCCTAATGCATGAATCATGGAATTAATGGTTGAATAACTCTGAAAATTCAAAGAATATGCCTCATAACATGATTTGAAGAATAAATAATCACTAGTGGAATCAGAATGTATGTATAAGTGCTCACCACCCAAGGTACTATCCCAACTACCCTCTTAAAAGGCCTGAGTATTGGTAAGTGTTCAAGTTTAATGTTACATTGGTTCTAATAAGTTAAAGTTCAGTAGCACCATGACACTTCATTTACTATAAACTAAATCTTTTTATAAATCAAGATTTACATTTTAATTTTGAATTTTATTATATACATATTCAAGTTCTAATTTAAACTGAATTGTCATTCCTAGGGATTAAGGGCCCATGCACCTTATCAATGAAATCAACACCCTTTTAATTTCTATTTCAACACATCTACATTTAGTCTTAGAATGTAAACAATTATATACAGTGGTTCGACATTGTAAATTAATCATTCCAATCCATGAGGTCCCATACATCTCATGAATTGAAACTATTAATCAATCAATCATAGACAAATTGCAACTCATGTAAGTAAAGGTACATAGTTGACCTGGGTAGAAACTAGATTTTTATGATGTCACCATCAAACTATAAAATAAAACAATATTTAGATTGATGATGACACTTTAAATAACCAATCATCTACCCTGTAGAAAAATTTAGTATCACTGACATAAATATAACTACCATAGATCACTCAAAAATCACAGGAAACACATGAAATTCATGCAATTAATTACAACTATATGGCATGAAATATGCATGGAATGTGATTTTTAGGTGCCTATAATGATTCATGAGTGATGATTCCTTACCATAATCTCATCGAGCCATAGATAAAATTCAATCCTCAATCATAATAATAATAATATTAACCATCACATATCATCTGCATCACCCAACAATGGAAGTATATGTACTATAATAAGAGAAATACAGAATAACAATTCTTATTTTAGGAAAATCATTATTTACCCTGAATGTGGGTTAGCTACGCCTAAGCCCAACTTATAACCAAGTTACAAAGAATTAATAATCGCCTATTTATTGTATCAAAATAGTAAATAAAGAAAAAGAAAGTCTCTAATATCATGTTTTTATGTCTTGACTCGGGTTCCAATAGAAGGTTCCTGATACCAATTGGTTACATGGCCTCAAGCATGTCCCCCTGTAAGATAGAGGCTTCTGACTAGCAAAGAAGTTATAGGGTGTGTCCATGGGAGAATATTCCCTCATGTTAGAGTGTATCACAATAGATAAGTAATAATAGATAAATAGAGGAAGAATGATATACATGAATAACTCAGTTAATGTAGACATAAACAACCAAGCAACATATTCTAATAATCAAAAGTTGCAAACTGAATCAAATACTAAATTATGTTAATGTATGTCATGTCTTTATAGCACTAGAAAATAAAAATACATGGAAGTAAAACATATATGATATAAAAAAGAATAAAAAAGAATCAAAAAACTGTCCAAGCATCTTGAGATCCTGCCCAATATTCTTCTACTACGATCCATGCTAGGAAAGTAAGAAAGTCATGTATCAAAAGTAGGAAACTTTCCGTTATCAACACCTACATACATATAGTCTGCCCGTGTGCCAATTTCGGATTGAAATGGGCGTGAGATAAATCTCAGCATGCCATAACCAATGGAACCTCTACCATACAGTATGTGAATACAAAGAAAAACAATATAAAAATATAAATAAATTTAAAGAAATTCTATAATGACAATCGATACCAGCTTTAGCCAAAGTTGGTAAGGTCTCCGACCATGTAATCATTTAATTAATACATTTGAGTGCAGTTAATATAAATAAGTTACATGAGTTATAAAAACACTGACAATGTATCGTGATAATGATAATAATAAGGTATCTAAGGTATAATAAGGCATCCTCTAATGATAATAATAATAAAAGCGGATCCAATGTAATGACCAACGCATCCTTGACCTCAGCGGTCAAGACAACTAAGTAGTAACACATACCCTCGATGTAATGGGTTTGAGTGTCATCTAAGGGGAAACACCCAATTCATTCCATTGTAAATGCTTTTAACCAAGTCCAAGGATCTCATGCAAGGAAACACATGCTATGTATGATTGGTCCCAATGGGGTGAATCTATGGAGCCACATGTATAAAGACCTCAATATGGATCTAAGGAGTGTATCCAAGGAATCCTAATATTGAGATGATAGTGAAGGGTTCGTATAATTTCATTTTAGTCATCCGATTGTAGAAAATGACCAAGTTCCAAGGTGGGTATATCCCATTACAAGAATCTCCTTGAAATGGAATGGCATCCTCTGAGTGATCAAGGAATTCCTGCAAGAATCCAAGTCATAGATCAAGTATGACCACTCCTATAAAGATAAAGTGGTGCATATGATATTGGAACATTATAATTAATTCATTATTTAATTAAGGCCATGTAGTACTCATGCCTTTCAATAATTCAATAGGTTCCTCCCATTACCTTTCATACAAGGTTACAAGGCTAATTTGGATATGAAACCAACTTCCAATTTAGTTTATAAACATTTAATGGGTTCATTCCATATGAGACATGTAACCAATTATTACATTAAATCGATATTAAATTATTTGGTTCAATCCTTTACCTTTCATAAGCATAAAAATTTGTTCTAAATACCTAAAACCATATGAAATTCAATTACATTTAATTAGTCAAAGTGATATTAATAAATATACTTTCCATTTACCATTTTAAAAGTTAATTAATTAATAAGAACACTTAACTTATAAGGGTACAATGGTTACTATACAGGTTTTATCCATTTAAGAATTTATAATTTATTTAGTTTAAGAGAGCTTACCACCAGCAGGGTCAAGCCACTCACCCAAATGATGTCTTATATAAACCCACATGGGTTACCAAGGCATAATTAAGGAGTCACCCTACTTTGGGTGGAAAGAAGTGAGGTATCAACATACAATGACATAAATATTAAATAAATAAAGGGCTCTAGAATATGAGTAAAATGATTATAAACATGGATTTTGAATTTAATAGGTGAATCCAGTTGAAATCATCATGCACACAATAAAATTAGTTTATAAAATAGAAATACTTGAGGTTTGAGTCATAAACCACCTACCTCAAGCCTATATCACTCTACTCATCTATTATTGGCCTTTATTTTGGCTTGGACTAGAAGAAAATTGAAGAATATATTGACTCACTAAAAATAGGGAATATGTGCCTATATTAATATAGTATAGCCGATAGGATGGGGAATAGTGAAATGAGCCTAAGGATTTACGATCTTAACTGGAGGAATCCAACTGTTCTCAAATACGAACTCAGATGATGAATCTGGATAAAAAACTAGAAAGAGGGTACTTAGGAGCTCCAATTGGAGAAAATAGATCTTGATGTGTGTTGGAATGAGAAAATAGATGAAGGGTTAATGATATAATATTTTTATGGTAATAATGGTAAATTTTCTAAAGAATTACTAGCTTATATGGTTTGGCTACATGGTTGGAGAAACTGTACGCCTCCCATGTGCCTCCTACTGTCAAAGGAGGGAACCCACATGGTTTGGACACATAGTCTGAAAAACCACACACCATCCATTCTTGGTGGCACTATTAAAAACTAAATAAAAACCACATGATCGTGCACCCTTTTATTCATAGTTTCCTAAAACCATGCATCATCCTTCTCCCCTCTAAGACTCCTTACACTGTTATGGGAGACCATGCGGACTGGATTACACAGTTTCGACTAACCACGGGAGCTAGTTATTTTCCCCACCTTCTCGGATTTTGATCTTTTAACAATCCCCATAAACAAAAAACCATGAAATCATTAGGCATCCATATCAGTTCAAAAATTATGAATTGGGCTGAAATTTAAAGGATCTGTACCTTATAGAAAAATCGGGTTCTTACACATGATGAGATAATTTATTAGTTTTGATAAGTAAACCTATATTTATTCATATTATATTCTATTTATTATTTATTCTCTATTTTTTTTCTATATTATACTTTTTTGTTGTATAATACATTTGACCCACATATGGTTATCAAGTCATCATAACTGGAATCAGACCCTGAGATAATATTTATTGGGATTTTATTTGGTTTCATGATCACCTATTTTTGAATTTCATGCTTTGAATTTCTATTTGTGATTCTATTTTTTAATCTCAGCATTACTAGTTTATTATATTCTTATTAATTTATGTTTTGTGCATATATAATGTATAAATAAATATCAAAACACTAATAAGATACAATGGTTCAAAAATTCACCTAAGTCGATGAAGAGACAAAATGAAGATGATACATTGAACACTGACACTATATGGGTGTAATATTAACATAGTGCCAAGAAAAAAACATATGAATTTATTTAATTTTGGTTATAAAATAAATCATTTCAATGATAATGGATCATGAAGACCTAGTAGAGACATGGAGAACATGAACACTATACGAAACAGTTGACACATTCTATGCCCAAGCACTAATTCTTTGATAATATTTTATATTATCCAATGAAACTATAATAATGTTATAATAAGAAACTTTGTGGGATAGTGAAGGTGAGTGAATGTTTTATCATGTTCAAAAATTCTTTCAAAGTTTTAATGGAAACACATTATCTTAATCTACTATATGAAAATGTCACATGGAGAACACCATACTAAGACTAGATTTAGACATTGTTAACTTATAAATAAACTATAAGGTATCAAATCTTATAAGAAAATTTATTAACACTGCATTATTTTTTATAAGTTATTTTAGAATCTCAATGAAATATTATAAGTGGATGTAGTAAGTGAACTACATCTAATCCACTAATGTTAAATTTAAAATTTGGAAGTTATGGGAATGAATGATGGATCTCAACATGGAAACCATGAATTTTTGAAAATTTAAGAATAATTCTATTGATATATTAAAATATATAATTGGAATAATAAAGGTACTATAAAATTTATAATACATTTACTCTAACCATGAGAATTTATTTTCTATATTCACTTTAAGCTATATTCATTTACTAGTGTAATATTGTTATAATATTCCTTTTGGCCACATCATTAAATCTAGTTCTATTATATCGACATGTATTTTCTTTCCACTATCCACTTCACTTTATCATTTTTACTAATTTATTATTTTCATTATAAAAAGATCTTTTATTGGTTATACCACCAAAAAAGGCTTCCCAGGTATTTAGTCCTCCTACCTAAAAAAAGTACATGTGTTTTTATGAATCCTTTAGAAAAAGGTAGGTTATAATTGGGTTATGAAAAAATATAAAAGCTAGTAATTATTTTGATACACATATATCTAAAATTATATAATATATGAGAAGTAAATTTGTACATTGTGTTTGAACCACTATTAAAAGTGTATATATTTTGACTCATTCTTTCTTGATTAAAATTTTAATACTCTAAATTCAATCCAATATTAATCTATAGTTTTGAATTTATCTATAGAAACATAATATAACACTTGTATTAATGATATTATTTCATCGCATCATCCGAAATAGTAATAGGAACCATAAGTCGGCCATGAAAATATAGGAAGGAATGAAAATCTAAGAACAAACCCTAAAGGATATCCCGATCATCAAGATTTTTTTAAATGATTATATAGACAATATTTTAAAGTTAATAGTCTTTAAATATATCTATAATATATGATGCCAAATTAATATGTCATAGATTCATTCTGGAACAACCATTAGAAACATTTAAATGAAATTCAACCAAAAATGACCTGAATCTCCACAATATTTTTTCTTATTTCACATTTTGAGGTGAAGTATTCCTACTCAAGGATTTTGAAATGACATTTCATTTTTTATATGCATATAAGAGATTAAAATAAAATTATTTAATGTATTACACCCACCAATGTATCCTTAGGTCTATAGATCACTGTGAAAAGATACACTTGTCACTCTTATAGACAATTCATCCTAGAACCACTCACTAAATAAAAAGAGCCTTCAGTAAGCATGAACGACAAAGAATTCTTAGAGGTCCTGAGTCAAAATAATTAAATTCATGAGGCCAAATATATCTAGATCTATATTCCACTTCATTATGATTATATATAAGAACCAACCAAGACCTACTGAAGAGGCATCAAAATAAATCTCAATCCCTTAACTTAGATGAGGGAAGACGAATATAGTATTAATAGTATGCCTTTAATCTTTATTTTTAAATATATACCCAAATGGATTTGACTACAAAAATTTACTCCACATATTTTATCATTTCATGGGAGAAAATATTCTACAAAAATACAAGATGAAATGATGGTAATATTCTACAAGTCCAAAAAAAACATCTAATTTCAAAGATGTTGGTATGAACTTTACATTACCAAAAATCCTATCATTTTTTGGATCAAGAAGTTTTATGATTTATAGAAAACATACCATTAAATTATTAATTCCCAAATCCCTAAAAAATATTTGAAAGTTTTTCTTTAAGTAGAAGCTCTCATATTTTTTTCATGAAAATATGATGTTATCACCCAAGCTCATCCTAATATTTTGAATACACAAGAATTAAATCCATGAAGTTCACCATGATTTAATCCATAGATGGAAAACACGATATGTTAATTAAATACATAAAAAAATATAAGAGTATTTCTCAATTCAAAAGGCATTAATGAATATTCATAATGACCATTTTGGCACTAAAAAGTTATTTTAGGAGCATCCTTTACTCTCACCAAAAGTTGATGATATCAAAATTATAGATCTAACTTTAAAACCCAATTGAATTATATTAAAATATGAAATAAATATTCATTATAGGTAAAATAATAATGATTATTTATTAATACTTGGTTTATTTCATAATAATTCAAACACAACTGAATCATTTTATTAGATTTCTTGGTGCAACAAATGGTGCACCTTAAAATGAAGTGATAAGTTAAATAAACCATTTTACCTCAAGAAAATTAAACTAAATTTTATGTAATAATAATTTATATAGATAAATTTTATATGGGGAATATAAATTAGATCCATTTCATGTAGAAAATAAATAGTGATATCTATGTTTCACTTTTGAGGTCGTCTTAAAATATCTACGAAGGATGTTTAGGAAGAGATATACCATGGTAGAAAAATCCTTTTCCCTTATACTGTCACAATTTCAAGAATAATATCACTATATTAGTAGTAATAAACACTAAATTTCTATGTCTATAACCTTCCCAATAATCTTTTAAATTACATTCTTTGATATGAGTGTATTGAATTTCCACTAAATATGGGAATGTGACTCTCATATAGTAGAAATCAGTATGATCATGAAATCAAACAAACAAGTCTATACACAATATAATATCAAATTATATCATATGAGTATGAATATTTCATATATATTTCTATATTTTCCCACTAAAATAACACATGATTGGTACTTTTTAATCATTTCCACTCATTTACCCAAGGGTGTTTCAATTATCATTAGAATCAAAGATGTCTCAACTTATAATTTTATATGAGAATCCAAATACTCAGATATAATGGAGTGAAAATATCCTACATAAAATAAGGTGAAATAAAATGTATATGATACTAATATAGTACCATGTATGTCGGAAAGAAACTCTTCCAAATTAATTATATACTACTAAACAATATTTTTTTCCCTATAGCCTTAGTCAGACCATAAGGTTGGAATCCCTACCTAGAGGAATGAGAAGTAAACTATTCAATATGAACACATGGTATTATTGGAATAATCTACTATATAGTGTAAAAACAACTCATATCATATGAATCCCTAGCTAGGTATATGATTCTTGAGTTTTCTTGGATTTCTAACAAACACTCTTTGAGTGTTTGGAATAGAAAAGCCTTTATATATGGCTATACTGACTAAAAAATGAAATTGAATTACCTTAAAATTTCAATGTGGTTTAGAATAACAAAAACAAATTCATTGATAAAACTTATATTTAGGTATCCCCATTATAATAGTATATGGAGCACTACTACCCTAACTCCATTGAAAATATATAGCCCTGATTTTACCTTCTTGATTCCTCTTCATTTTTCTAGATTTCCCCTCACCAAAGCTGCAATCTAGAAGTGAACTGCCTACTCCCACACTTCCATAAATTATTTAAAACCTAGGTTTTTATTAAGGTATATATATTTATTTTTTTGAGAGAATTCCACAGGTTGGTGTCATGAAAATATGAAATATGAAAGTTATAGTCTGAGGGATACAATTAGTGTATAGTTTTTCATAATCTTTCACCATAACCATGTTGAGAGAAATGAAAGGCAAACCAATTTTAAAACCATGTAGAGATATTGGTAGAACCATATAGAACCTATAATAAATTGTAGACATGACTCACATGGTTAGAAAATAGTTTACCCAACCATGCGACCAACCCATATAGAGTCTAATTCTCAAAATATTGGGGTCTTCTAGTTAGCACATGGCTTACCCAACTGTGTGTCATAACCATGTAATGTTTGGTTACTAGAATAATGGGAATTTTACAGTTGGCACATGGTTCATCAAACCTTGTTGAAAATTGTGGGACAATCCCAGTTACTTCAAAATTTGAAAATTACTAATGTACACCCATGATTTTAAAGTATATTATTCCTCTTTTCCTTCACCCTAATGAAAACAAAAACACCAAAAACTCCTCTCTTCCTCCTTCTATCATTTTGAATTTATCCCCCATTCATTGAAAAAAATAACATGTATTTAATTTTCTTATAAAGTTTGATGTAAGGAAAACAATATGTATCTTTTTCCATTTCCATCATTTCCAATATGTCTCAAACTACTATTTCCACCATGTTTTATTTCAATGAATTTATCTACTTTTTTAATTTTATATATTTTGAACCTAGACCAGTGGATGATATTAGATGACTGGGAATCTATGAGCATAAATTACATTCTATGGAAGTTATCACTTAAAGTCTGATCATTTTCATTGAAAGTGTGATGTATAGTGACACCAAAATAACATAAAGTTGACTTAAAAATATAAATAAATCATTTATAGACCTAATCCATTTAAACCTCTCCAAGGGATGTAAGTATTTAATTAGTAATTATACATCATTAATTTAACCACCACCTATGGTATAGATAACATTGATATTAAAATGGAAAATTTAGAGGAGAACTTAGGGGAATCATGTAATCATGGTAAGTACATCATGTGTTTTTTGGGATGACTATAACATACTCTATGATCAAATGGTAATTCTAATTAAGTGTACCTAAAATTAATTTAGTTAATTGAGTTGATTAATGAATGGGATATTATTTTATAATTATATGGATTTTTTCAATATATTCATCCTTGATTCCTATATACTTGAAATTCCTTAGATGTTCTCATTGGATTTTTATATGTGCCTATAGTTTTGGGAATACCCGGGGTAATCCCCTTATATTCTTTAATGATCCATTTGATCACTATTTATTTAGACACACTTCATGGATTTGATAGTGAGATTAAATATTTTTAATGCTATGGATATGTTATTTGGGTTTGGGATTGAGTATTTTTATTAGGCATGACATGGATATACTCCTTGAATTTTGATTTAAGCCTCTTCATATGATAAATTCTAATAAGATACATCCGATGATAGCTGAAGCATGTATGGTCAATCTATGGTTCCATCACAGAACCCATGAATTGATGGTGGTTTATTTATTTAAATTTTTTACTTTATATTATTACATACATCAACATAAATTTTTATATAGAAAATAAATGTCTATAAATTCTATTGGTGGTGGTCTATTGAGTTATACACACACCTTGATTGGGTTATCAATTTTAACAAGGTAAAACTCATATATGAAGGAATGGAATAGTGTAAAGTCCATATGATACGCATATGATAAATTTTGGTTAGGATATAGATTGGGATGTGGGATTACGAAAATAATTGTGACTTATTTTGGGTGTCTTCTCCAATCAGGTTGGATTTTTTAATTGATTTTTTGATATATTTGATCTACCATGAAGGATTACTATTTTATATATGACTTTATTTAAATGTAAATAAAACCATATTTATATGACAAGAGTTTTTCTATTATTGGAACTTTTTTATGATATCATTATTCCTTATTCACCTGACAATTGAAATTGGTATTGTTTTTACTGTTATTGAACTTTGATATAAGGGAATATTCTTCCCACCATACTACTTTATAACTTTGTTGAATGTTGGTAGCCTCTGTCTTATGAAGAGGCACCCTTGAGGTCACATTATGACTCATGGTGCAATAAATATTGAGTAATTTGGGGATGGTATGAAATTATAAAGTGTTATTAGATTCCTTTATTATGTTTAACTATTTAAGAAACAAAAACAAGAGTAGGGTATTTTCCAGGATTTTTATAGAACCCATGACTGAGAGTATTTATCCCACATATGGGCGAATGGTTATATTTATGGGGATTAGATTTTTGTTATGAATTTTATTATCTACAGTAGAAAAAGTTCAACAAGAATGGAACATATGATTTTCGATTTATTATTTATGGGATTTCCACTCTTGGTATGGAATAAAAGGAGGGATTATGATCATGTATTATACATGCAATATTGTTTTCAAATGTCGTTTGCATTATTTCCTTGGATTGTTTTCTTGATTAGGAGATATGGGTCAAAAATATAATTTTTCATTAGAAACTTATATGGAGTTTTCCTATATGAAATTTTGGGGTAATCTTACTTAACCGATTCATAAATAGAAATTTTTTGTTATATGATTACTTATCTTGACTATGCATTGGAATAGTTAAATAAAACACAAGATATAACTTATAAATCATTTTAATCTACAATTTATAATTGAAAATTTATTTAATTGATCCTTAGTTGTGAAATGATTGTGGTAAAATAAATGAAACAAAATTATATGGATATGATATAAATGTGACATTGACCTTTACTATGGGTATATGAGGATATATAAAGATACTAGACTATGATATTCTTATTGCATTGTGTATAAAGAATAAAAATATGTTATGATTGTTATTTATTTCCCTAAATTATTATACTTAGAACTGTTATGGTGTTGGGTTCTGTGGTATATAATTAGCATCGTATAGAAACTCCTCCATAACCATCATATGTTGAGTTCTAGGAGGGTAGTGATAAGAATGACATATAGGTAGTTAGGATAGATCCTCCTATAACACTATGAAAAGATATGGATATTGAAATTAGTGAGATAATACAATATGTTGTTAAGTATATAGAGGGAGAGGCACCATGAGATATAATGGTAATGTTGGATCTTAAAAGAGAGTTTCACTTGTAGTATTCACCCTTATTATTAGGGGAGTGTTGTCCCCAAATGATAAAACATTGGGTAGAGTATATATAGATGATCTTCATGACACCTCTAAATGGGAGGGTGAAGCTTAAATTGTATATTATTTGAGGGTTAGTGAAGAATTGGAGAGACATCTTGGTCTTGGTATACCAATATATAGGGATGAGATAAAATCACTTTATTACTGTGAATTTGGAAAATTTCATTTATAAAACACTGAGGGATGACATAGATGGGTGTTTATGAACCTTGACCTGAGAAATATTTCTGTGATAGAAAATTAGACTTTTTTTGAAGGATTTATAGTGGTTTTCCCTGATACTCATATGGGATGAAGTGATAAGGGAAAGTTCTTTTGAAGATTACCTCAGGTATGTAATATAATTTTAGGTGAATTTCATTATCTTGATTACTCTTAAGAATTTACTAAATTGGGCCATCATTATCGAGTAGAACTATATGGAATACCAAGTTTCTAGGATGGTGGATTTAGTTTTTGGGATCAATAGTGTGTCATTAGGTTTTAAGAAGAACTATTTTTATAGATCCTTCTAGGAAAAAAATGAGAAATGTTGTTTGGATGATGGTTTGGTACAATTCCTCCAATGTCATTGGCTTATCCACATATAACCTTACTATGACTGACTTCCAATCAAGTGGAAAGCTTATGAGAGTATGAGACACCTACATAGATTATTTATGATTTTTTGGTATACATTCAGTGAAATGAGAGTATGATGGGTTCAAGAATTCAAATTTGGGATTGTCACCCCCTGATAGGTGTGAAGATGGAGTTCTATTGGAGATTCAGTGTGGGTAGGAGGACATGGTCCCCAAGTAAAGGGGAATAAACACCATTAGTTTAGTGAAGATTAGGGGACTCAAGTAGGAACACAGGGATATGGTTTCAGATAGCTATATTACATTCGAACTACCCTCATTGACTAGGATGTCATACCATCTACTATTTGAGGTATGATTTTAGTGTCCTCTACATTATCTTCTATTTTTTTATACAAGAGAATGAAATTTATTTATCTCTTCTTAGTTCATTCATGTATTTGGATTTTCCAATGAGTAATTATTAGGGGTGATAACCATAGACACACCATCGGGAGTTCAATGTAAGTGCAATAGTAAGTATAGGGGATATACCCTAATGTTCAGGGGTTATATGTTTCTTTGATATGTCTCTATATTAAATATATCTAGCTTCAATATGATCTTTATAATATAATCATTAATATAGTATCAAGACCATATCTATGTCGATCATTGAAATGTGGTATTCATATCATTTAAGGGTGGTAGTTATGTTCTTATTAGAGAGTGGGACTCGATATAAGGTCATACCGGACATGAACATCAATGGTTGGGCAAGATTATAGTCAAGATTTATACTATTGTGTTAAATGCTCAGGATAAAAAATGAGATATTTTTCCTTATATGGTTGATTAGTTTCAATATTTCTTCCTTGACGAGTCTTGATGTTTCCACTAGAGAGAGTTATTGAGTTTACAATCAATCTTAGTCCAAGATCTATGCTTGTTTCTAAACTTCCATATCATATGGATATGATAGATCATCATGAGATAAAAGATTAGTTAGAGGATTTGGTGGCTAAAAGAATTATATTAAAAAGTATATATCCATAAATTTATCCTATTCTATTCCCCAAGAAGGAAGATGTTTACTAAAAATTGCGTGTGGATTATCAGAATCTAAACCAGGTGGAAATTTAAAATCAATATCATCATCCCCATATATAGGTTTCTTTGAAAATATCATTGGATCTAGAGTTTTATCTAGGGTTTATTAGAGGTTATGATACCATTAGATGAGTGTATGGACCTTATAAATAACTACCACTGCATTCAAGAGTAGGTGTGGTTTTAATGAGTATTTTTTACGTCATTTGGTTCAAAAAATAAACAAGTGATGCTTATGGATGTAATGAATGGGTATTTCATCTTTATTTGAAATATTTTGTGGTTGTTTTCCTTAATTTTTTCTCATATACTCTATGTTAAGGGAGGAGAACACACATGATCTAGTGATAATTTTGGGCGCACTTATAGATCATAAACTATATGAAAATATCTAAAAATGATACTTTTTGATTGTCATGGTACACTTATGAAGGAATATTATATATGAGGCTAGTGTATTAATAAACATTGTGAATGTTAGACGAGTTGTTTCTCGAGATTAAACTAGGGATGTTTTTAAGATATACATATTTTCATGATTGGATATTTATTACTAGAGGTTTATCGTGGAATTATCCCATATAAAAGTGAAAATGACTGGCCTAACCCTAAAAGCGGTGATGTTTGTTTGGTCTGATTCTTGTGAGGTTGATTTTCATGATCTTAAATGTAAATTGACTGCAACACCAATTCTGTCCTTACCTGAGTTGGGTAGGGAGTATATCATGTATTACGATGCAACAAGGGTTGGGCTATAAGAAATGTTTTTGAAAGATGGTTATGTGCTTCTTGTGGGTCTAGGTAGCTGAGTCCACATGAATGAAATTACCCAATATATGGATTTGTAATATAATTAGTGATATATTCCTTGAGGTGTTTGAAACATTAACAGTGGGGTGAGAGTTTCATGGTGTATATCAACCATAAGATATTTAAATACATATTCTCACAATAGGACCTAATAATTTGAAAATAAAGGTGGGTATAGTATTTGTGGTCCATTGATTTTGAAAATGAGTATGCCCCTTGGAAGGGTAACATGGTTTTCAATGTGTTGATCCTAAAGATATAGGGCTAGGTATTTCTGAAAATCAAGCAATGGGTGGTATTCGATGGCCCTATTTAGAAAGATAAAAATAAATGTTTAGGAGTACTAAAATCAAGAAACCCTTACAACATAATCCATTATCTTGTTGCTTATGAATATGATAAAGTTAAGTAAACCTTTAGATCCAAAGTGTTTAGGATATAAGTATAACATATATGTTTGGGAGCCACAACCAGATGAGATCATTTTCAATTATGATATTCTTCCTGTCCATGGTCATGTATTTATTCCCACATGCTTGCGTGAGTAGTTGATGAGGGACTAAAATGCCTAGAAGTGGGATGTTCACTAAATATTGAATATGATGTTCCATTCCATATATAGGAAATAATGGTGGACAATGATAACAATGTACATTATGTGTTTTATTAGACTGTTCTCCACTTGTTAGTATGTGATAGTTGTGCACCATTTACCCACTATTCATTCATAGCCATTACCCATTACTGATTGGAAATAGGAAAATTGACTATGGATTTCATAAAAGGGTTGATGAAATCCCCAAAAGATAGTAATAAAGTATGGGTGATCATGGATCTACTGAATAAATCAGAATGTTTCAACCAATTCAATTGACAATTTTAGTTAATGAGCATGGTTAACTGTTTGTTTAGGAGATAGTGTTGTTGAACAGGGTCCCTTAGAGTATTTTGTCAGATGTGGATTCCCATTTTATATCATATTTCTAGTAAGTATTGTGGAAATTTATTAGTATTCAAGTTAATTGTACTACATATCATCCACTAATATATTGGAAGTCCAAGTGTACTATTCATATATTAGAGGACATGATTAGAGTATTTTTTCAAGTATTTTGGTCATTATTGGAAGGAGAACATGGACCTCATGGTGTTATACAATAATAGAAGTTATTAATATTCAATGTAGATAGAGACATTTGAGGCCCTATATGAAAATTCATTTCTTTTTCCTCTATTTAGGTTAGAAGTTAAAGAGTGTTATTGTCTGGTAAATTCTAGTACAAGATACATCCAAGAATATTTAGTTGATTTAGAATTGGATAAAAACCGCTTGGGGTTAGAATAGTTCATATACAGACCGATGGAATGGTATTATAAAGTTTATGTTTGGTGAATTAGTGTTCTTGTGAGTTTTAGCTTGATATCGACATCAACATATTTGGAGACAATGAGAGTTGGCACCATAGTTTGCTGGACCATTCAAAATTGTATAGTGGATCAATTATATGGAATAATGATTGGATATTATGTAGAATTTATGTTCTATGAAATATGTGTTCCTTGTGTTGTATCATCACTAGTATTACCTAAATCCTTCTCATGTGACTAGATACTGATGATATTAAGTTTTAGGTGGATGCATCTTTTGAGGAGCATCTAATTCGTATAGTGTATTAGAGAAAGAAGGATCTACATGGGATAATGGTTCCACTAGTATGGGTGTAGTGGTAGAAAAATAGTATATTTGAAAAAATATATTTGCAAGAGTCTATTATTTAGGTTTAGTGGTCAAATTGTTTCTGTGATGAGTCTCAACGATATTCATGAGTGCAGTTTGAGGGAAAACTACAATATGGGTAGAGATTATTAAACCTCAGTTTTCCCTATGATATATATCAATTTAATTACATCTAAATACCATTTATTTTAACAAATTTTATACCTTGGAAGTTACAATGGGGAGTTAGATAGTGTCCATGAGTGTTTAGGAGGTTAGAGGCTCAGAAATATAAAAAATTGAAGTTACAATCTATGGAGTGTAGTTAGAAAATGATTAGGGATAATCCTGCACCCAAAACATCCAGAGAGAACATAGAGGTTCATGGATTTTAAAACCCTATAGTGGTCCAAGGATAACCATGAACAACTTATAAAAAGTTACATGTTCAACTAACATGGATGGATCAGGGTTTACTAATTCATTTGACCAACCCATGGAGAGTAGATTTTTAAATGAGTGGGCTTCGCATGGTAGGTATATGAATTACCCAACCATGCATACTAACTGAGTGAGGTGTGGTTCATAAAATAGTAGAAAATTCATTATTGTAACATTATTTTTCAAGCCTTGTAGTTAAAGTATGTGACTATCTCTGTAACATATTGCGATTTTGGTATATATACACTTCTTTAAATAATATTGAGTTTGATATCTTTCTTCACACACACTAAAATGAAGGTCATTATATATTATTAAATCAAAATAATAATATTTTAAAATCATTGTGATAAAATATAAGATATCTATATATGATATAAATTATTCATATTATTTAAATTAGAAAATTTGTATGAAATAATATTAGAAATACTTAAGTTTTAAGAACTCATTTTTAAATAAAACTATTTAATATTTATATTTTTTATTTTATATTAATATATAAATTAATATTTTTTGAAATATAATTATTTAAATTAACATTAAATTTCAATTTATAATATCAAAATTTACTTTGTATTTATTTTCGATCATTTTTTGAAAATATCAAATTTTGGTCCAAAATGCGGTTTTGAAGAAAATAAAAATTTTCCTGACATTATTAGTATATAGGAATGATATAGAAGGTCCTAAAACCATTTATGTGATCAAATATTAAACAAATGTATAAAATTAATAATGTTAAAATATTATTAGGACTTAGAATATAAAGACCCAACCTTAAACATTGCATAATATTGAATTAAATGAATAATTCACATTGAGGATCTTTTCAGGTTTAGAGTTTTAGAGAATTTGGCCAAAACTATTACATAAGAACTTGAATATTACAAGTAGACACTACTACTCAGTATCCATTTTTTCATAAAATAAAAACTCTTAAAAATAAACATGTCTAGTTCCATATTTTAGACAACATGACTTTTCCTTAATCCCATCCTTGACAATATTCATCTTTAAGTCCCGTGGAAAACATTTCAAAAACTAGGGATGAGCATAAATGGCTCAGTAAGGGTTATAAAATTAGGAAGGAAAAAATTAGCCCATCAGTAAATAAAAATCAATGAAACTATACTTTTCAATCATAACATACCTTATGAAAACCTAATATTTATGAATAACACACACAAATCATAAATCATAAAGGTTACTTATGGAATCCATATCAAACTTACATTGTAGATATCATAGATATACAGGGAGTTACAATTGGAAAACCCATCACAGTATATTCCCTAAATCTCTTAGGAGAAACATCGCGTTTACCTCCGTCACATTACCCAATGCATTAGAGTGCTATCTCAGGCACACCCGCCCTAGGTTTATCACAAACCACCCATATAGGTAAACAATTCCCAATAACCATAACATAATCATAACACATAACACATGTATAAAGGAAAGATAACATTTCCACATTCCAATATATCTAATAAAGATATTGAAATAAACAATGCTTTATCAAATCATTTTCAAAACCATTTAAAAGATTTAATAAAGAGATTTTTGAATCAAAGTTCCCCTTCCACTTTGAATCTTTTAAAAGAATTAAAATTTTAAAACATTAATGTCCATATAAATAAATCCTTAAACCTCATTTTTAAAACATGAAGATTAATGAGAAATATTTAGAAGAATAAATCTTTAAAACATTTAAAACAATATTTCAATGAAAGTGTTTTTAACAAAATGAGAGACTCTTGAATACAAATAATTGAGGAATATAATTTAATAAAAACATAATAATATCATGAGAATAAAGGTATTCATGATATAATACGCCAAAGGAAAGTATACACACCATATAATAGTGAATTGGTTCATAACAACAATGAAGTCTCAATAGAATGTAAATTGAGACGAAATCCCTTATAAAGATGGTATCCTTAGATTAAGGATAAATCAATTACATAATTATGTGTTATGAATATAAATTAACCCAATATAAGTGAATATTAAGTGTAAAAAAATCATAGTTCATTCACAAATATTTAAAGAAAGAAATAATAAACAAGTATAAGTTTAACCCAAAAAATTGAATTGGGTTAAGAAGTTCCTTTACAGAAATTTGACAGCCTAACATCGTCACTTTAAAATTTAGAAAATGAGTGGATGAGAGAAAAATGGTATCTCATCACATGGAAATAAAATTTACAGCAATAAGGATATATAATAACATATCCCAACAAAATAATATGTAAATTAAAAGACATAACAAAAAGAAGAGGAGGGTGAAAGTTTCCCTTACAGATTGCGTAACATACGAAATATACACCACATGAAAGAAGGATCATTAAATGTATATTTAAAAACCCAAAAATTATAGTATATTACACAATTAATACAATCATTGAAAGTACATATGCTACACAAAAGGAAATAGTGGCCAATATAGCTTGAATCTCATGGGAATAAAAAGTGAGATGAAAAACCCATACTTCGTTGTAATCAATTGATTTGTATGACCAAAAGTTAATGACCACCAAATGAATAATATATTTCCATGAATAAAAATATAATCATGTTAATATACACCACATTCAATAAATAAGTGGCTAACAATGGAAATCTCATGGAATTAAAAGTGAGATAAGAAACCCCTTACCTTGTGTCCGACTTGACCCGTTCATTCTTTAATCTCCTGAATAATAAACTAGAGTTAATTTCAATATGCTTAAGAAATTTTTTAAAGTTTATTATTCTTTTTATATTACTTATTACCATGTTATAAACATTATGTAATCATTTAATTTAATAACCGTTGTTTTGTCGATATTTGGTACTTGAGTAATAAATGAACAACTTATAATCACAAGTTGTTCATTTGGTAAGATATCCATTATCTTCAGAATGATATTAATGATTTAGATATCATATATATAATATATATCCAGTATATACATTTATTTATAATAGTACATTACATTTAGAGGTAAGAAATGAAATGCACCGTTCATGGAGACGGTAAGCCGTACGTACGCATGAACGCTACTTCCATTTCAATTTCTTATTTTAATGGAATTAAAAAAACAATGATACATAGCTATATTATGATTCCTTCATAATATCATATACTATATTATTAAATCCATCCTTTATACACCCCACATATGGCATTAACGAGTCATATCACTTTGAGGGGGCGATAGCCCGCACTTCCTCTAATGAGATTATCCTATTTACCCACTGTGGAAACCATAAAGGAATTATATAAATGAAAAAAATACAGAATCATAAAGAAAATATAAACATAATATATATCATATATACAAATACAGTTCCATCTTAATGTCCACCATGAGAGGCAGTATGAGATAATTGAACAATCATCGTTTCGTGAGGCGTTTGTTTTCCATCCATAGAAACAATATGTTCTTTACCCATTAGATAGAGGTGTGTGTAAGTGTAGTTAGAAAAATTCTCATAAAAAATCATATTATATTGAGGATACTGGTGTTGTTAAAAAATAAATGAATAAAAAGAGTTTAGGGGTTGGAGAAGTAAAATAAAAGAAAACAATTTAAGAGAAACTGTTTCCTTTAATATGGGTAACTCCCTTTGGTTTCAAACAAAGGACTTCTTAAAGTGACTTATTCCTAAGGTAAGGCTTATAGGTGGAAGAAAGGGATGTTGTGAGCTTAATTGTGTAGTTTTTGGATGATCCAAAAGGCTTGAGAGGTGTGAGTAATTGGTTAGAAGTGGTCTCATTTTATAAGGGAGAGGAGGGGCTCTTTAGGAAAGTGTGAAAAGATTATTTTATTATATAATGATATTTGGTTTCTAAAGGTCGAAAAATCCTTAAAGTAGAATATAAGATGACTCCTAGTCGAAATAATATCATCCAATAGTAATTGGACAGGTTTTGGATAATATATTAATCATTATAATCTTATTTTTTTAAATCACATATTAATGAGGTAAATACTGCATCATTATGGTGTCATAAATAAATTAATTTATTTTATGTATAAAAATTATAAAAAAATACCATGATGTAGGAAATTTTTTTTAGATTTCCAATTAATATTTATAGTCGAAAATATAACTTATATAACACCATATAAAAAATAATTTACAAAGATATATTTGTTTATGTCATTTTTGCCTTTACTTTAAATTAATTAATCTAAAGTGTCATTATCATTCATAAGTGGCTCCATGGGGTCCCAAAATCGACCCAAGTATTCCCATGGTCGGAAATTACTCATCCAATAAATTTAGGACAAGTGTTATGATAATTTTGAATTATTATAATATTATTTTTACCTTGAATTACCCTATTTACCTTTAACCGTGGTGAATAAAAGTAAAAAGTTACTATTCAAAAAAAATTATTTTCATCTTATTGAACCCAATTTTACTTATTAATAACAACCATGTATGTTGTATTTTTGAAATTATATTCACATAAGTGGTAAAATTTCATTTAAATGAAAAAGTCAGTTTTTTTAACTACTACTAAGTGGTTTCACTATTCATCAAAAATTGACGTTTTTAAGAAAAATTCCAAAAATTTATCCTAAGATATATTTGGAATTCCAAATTCAAAAATTATTTCTATTTTAGAAAATTAAAAAAATAGAATTTTCATTAATTAATTTAAAATTAATTCCCGTTGTCAAAACAAATAGCATGTTTTTAAGAAACAATATCTATCAAAAGATTGACACTTGCTTATGTCCAATTTCAATGTGAAATTAATTTCCATGACCAACATTGGATTAAATGGTAAAAATATATTCTAATTACACTTTAAAAATAATTTAAAAGATAGTCTAACCAAATAAATAAATTATATTAAAAGGCAGTTTTGAATTAAAATACAATATGTTTCACTATTCATTTAAAAAATGAAATTTATCGGAAAAATTCCAAAAAATTACAAGAAGTAAATTTTGATATCCCCATTATAAAGAAGGATTTTATTTGGTCAAATAAATTTTATTACAGTGACCAAACTTTATTTAAATAGGGTTCATCATTAAAAGGCGGTAAATCGACATTTTAATGTAAATTTTTCTTAAAACTGGATTTATTCACATTTTAAGCCTCTAACTTTTATTGGATAAATGTAAATACATTTAACAAACATGTATAATAATATTTTAGTTAGTTTTGTTCATTACCACCAATAAAATGGCTAGGAGTTGACTACCATTTAAAATAACAATATTAAATTATTAGTGTGCTACGTAAGATTTCAAAGAAACCCGTTGTTGTGTATCGGGTATGCTATCAAACATAAAAAACCCTTTAAATTAAAATTAGTATTTAATTCATAAATATTAATAAATATGAAAATTTTATATTCTTTATTTTTCTGGGATGTTACATCCTTCCCCCCTTTTGGGAATTGCGTCCTCTCAATTTTAAAATTGGGCTCAGAATCATCATTGAAAGTTCCATGTCGGAAAAACTGTCAATAAAACTATCACTTTAAAATAATGGAAGAGAAGTAGAAAGGTTACCCAAGATAGAAGATACTAGGATTCCATGAAAACCTGGATATGGAGGAGAAAACAAACCATCAAGTTCTGATGGAGAGTGATAGAAAACATATTTAGGAGAAAGTTAAGCACCCAAAAAATCCCAAACTTGTGATGGGTTAAAAAATATTTGATTCCCCAATAGGAAAAGTTAACATATAACGTTTTTGTTTTAAGTTACTTTTCATTGATTAATCTATTTATGTGATTAACTAAAAACCTAAGGAAGCATACTTACTTATCATGTAGACTTCCATCCTTTACTAGATTTCAAACACAAACTCATATTTTCTCCAAATGATGAGTATTCAAACTGACTTGGTCACATTAAAAGCACTAAAATCAACTTATAGAGTATCACATAATCCATTAAAAAAGAACTATATATTTCCAATGCCTTTAGACCTTAAACAAAACCAAAATTTTTAGTATAAGTTCAGATAATCCCCCAAAAGGATAAACTTTTACAAAAAGATAAACTACTCTTAATCTCTAATTTTTTTAACAATACCAAAAGTTCAAAAAAGACCATTCAATAAACATTTGTGAGGAGGGTAAATACTAACATAGACTGCTAGATCCATCCATTTACTTTTGGTATTGTTAAAAAAATAGGTTTTTGAACATACTTACGTTTGATGCCTGCTAGATCCATCCATTTACTAAAACAAAAAAAGGTAAGTGTGAGTATATCAGTAAAATCATCATATAATATTTTATGAGGAGGGTAAATACTAACATAGACTTATTCATGTTATCTTAATCTCATTCACTTTATCTAAAAAAACTACGACTCTTTCCAGTATGCTAACCATTATGGTTATGTCACTTATGATTAAATAACACCCTAACCTCTAAAGTTATCCAAACTGACCTCTGATACCAACTATAAGGACCCAGACTTAAACATTACATAATATTGAATTAAATGAATAATTCAAATTGAGGATCTTTTCAGGTTTAGAGTTTATATAATTAGGCCATAACTATTACATAAAAACCTGAATATTACATGTAGACACTACTACTCAGTATCCATTTTTTCATAAAATAAAAACTCTTAAAAAGAAACATGTCCAGTTCCATATTTTAGACAACATGACTTTTCCTTGATCCCATCCATGACCCTATTCATCTTTAAGTCCCATGGAAAATATTTCAAAAACTTGGGATGAGCATAATAGGATCAGTAAGGGTTATAAAATTAGGAAGGAAAACATTAGAACATCAATAAATAAAAATCAATGAAACTATACTTTTCAATCATAACATACCATACTAAATCATAAGATATATGAATAACACACACAAATCATAAATCATAAAGGTTACTTATGGAATCCATATCAAACTTACATTGTAGCTACAACAGCTATATAGGGAGTTACACTTGGAATACCCATCACAGTATATTACCTAAATCTCTTAGTAGAAACATCACGTTTACCTCTTTCATGTCACCCAATGCATTGAAGAGCTATTTCGTGCTCACCCACCCTAGGTTTATCACGGAACCACCCGTATACATAAAAATGCCAAATAACCTAACATAATCATAATAGATAACACATGTATAAAGTAAAGATAACATTTCCACATTCCAATATATCAAATCAAGATATTGAAATAAAAAATGCTTTATCAAATCATTTTCAAAACCATTTAAAAATTTAATAAAGAGATTTTTGAATCAAAGTGTCCCATACCACTTTGAAGCTTTTAAAGGAATTAAAATTTTAAAACATTAATGTCCATATAAACAAATCCTTAAAACCCATTTTTAAAACCAGAACATTAATGAGAAATATTTAGAAGAATAAATCTTTAAAACATTTAAAACAATATTTCAATTAAAGTGTTTTTAACAAAATGAGATACACTTGAATACAAATAATTGAGGAATAGAATTTAATCAAAACATTATAATATCATGAGAATAAAGGTATTCATGATATAATATGACAAAGGACAGTATATACACCATATAATAGTGAATTGGTGCATAATAACAATGAAGACTCAACAGAACGTAAATTGTGATAAAATCCCTTATAAAGATGGTCTCCTTAGATTAAGGATAAATGAATTACATTATTTTGTGTGATGAATATAAATACACCCAATATAAGTTAATATTAAGGGTAAAACAATCATAGTTCATTCACAAATATTTATATAAAGACATAATCAACAAGTATAAGTTTACCCCAAAAAATTGAAATTGGGTTAAGAAGTGCCTTTATAGAAATTCGACAGCCTAACGACGCCACTTTAAAATTAAGAAAATGAGTTTATGAGAGAAAAATGGTATCTCATCACATGGACATAAAATTTATATCAATAAGGATATATAAGAACATATCCCAAAAAAATAATATGTAAATTAAAAGACATAACAAAAAGAAGTCTTTTAAAAAGAGGAGGGTGAAAGGTTCCCTTGCAGATTGGGTAACATACGAAAGATACACCACATGAAAGAAGGATCATTCAATGAATATGTAAATACCAAAAAATTATAGTATATTACACAATGAATACAATCATGGACAATACATATGCCATAAAAAAGGAAATAGTGTCCAATATAGTATGAATCTCACAAGAATAAAAAGTTAGATGAAAAACCCTTATTTTATTATAATTAATCAAGTAATATGACAAAAAGTTAATAACCACCAAATGAATAATAAAATACCATGAATATAAAGAAAATATTTATAATATATATCAAATGGAAGTACAGAATACACCACGTTCAATAAATAAGTGGCTAATAGTGGAAATTTCGCGGAATTAAAAGTGAGATAAGAAACTCCTTACCTTGTGTCCGACTTGACCCGTTCGTTCTTTAATCTCCTGAATAATATAATAGAGTTAATTTATAAGAGGTTAAGAATCTTTTTAAAGTTTATTATTCCTTTTATATTACTTATTACCATGTTATAAACATTATGTAATCATTTAAGTTAATAACGTCTGTTTTGTTGATATTTGGTACTTGAGTAAAAAATGAACACCATATAATTACAAGTTGTTCATGTGGTAAGATATCCATTATATTCAGAATGATATTAATGATTTATATATAATATATATCATATATATCCAGTATATACATGTATTTATAATAGTACATAACATTTAGAGGTAAGAAATGAAATGCCCCGTTCATGGAGACGGTAAGCCGTACATATGCATGAACGCTGCTTCCATTTCTATTTATTATTTTAATGTAATTAAAAACATAATTATAAATAGTTATATTATAATTACTGTATAATATCATATACTATTTTATTAACTATATCCTTTATACGTCCCACATAAGGCATTAACGAGTCATATCACTTTGAGGGGGCGGTAGTCTGCACTTCCTCTAATGAGATTATCCTATTTACCCACTATGGAAACCATAAAGAAATTCTATAAATGAGAAAATAAATAAGAATAAAGAAAATATAAACATAATATATATCATATAAGAATAATGTTCCATCTTAATGGCCACCATGAGAGGCGGTAGGAGATAATTGAAGAATCATTGTTTCATGAGGTGTTTTTTTCCATCCATAGAAACATTATGTTCTTCACCCATTAGATGAAGGTGTGTGTAAGTGTAGTTTGAATCCTTCTCATAAAAAAATCCTATTATATTTAGGATAATTTTTTTGTTAAAAAAGAATGTAATAAAAAGAGTTTAGGTGTTGGAGAAGTAAAATAAAAGAAAACAATTTAAGAGAAACCTTTACCTTTAATTTGGGAAACTCCCTTTGGTTTGAACCAAATGACTTCTTGAAGTTCCTTATACCTAAGGTAAGGATTATAGTTATAATAGAGGGATGTTGGGAGCTTAATTGGGAAGATGTTGGACAATCCAAAAGGATTTAGAGGTGTGTGGAATTAGTTAGAAGTGGTCTCCTTTTATAAGGGAGAGGAGGGGCTCTTTAGAAAAGTGTGAAAATATTATTTTATTATATAATGATATTCGGTTTCTAAAGGTCCAAAAATCATTATAGTCGATGATAAGATGAATCGTAGTCAAAATAAAATCATCCAATAGGAATTGGACAGGTTTTGGATAATATTTTAATCATTATAATCTTATTTATTTAAATAATTTATTAATGAGGTAAATACTGCATCATTATGGTGTCATAAATAATTTAATTTATTTTTTTTCTAAAAATTATAAAACAAATACAATGATGTTTTATATATTTATATATTTACAATGAATATTTATAGTGAAAATATAACTTATATAACAATATATAAAAATTAATTTACAATGAGATATTTGTTTTTGTCATTTTTGCCTTTACTTTAAATTAATTAATCTAAAGTGTCATTATCATTCATAAGTGGCTCCATGAGGTCCAAAAATCTACCCAAGGATGAAAATGGTCGGCCATTAATTATAAAATAAGGTTAGGACAAGTGTTAATTTTTTTTGAATTATTATAACATTATTTCTACCTTAAATTACCCTATTTACCTTTAACCGCGGTAAATAAAAGTAAAAAGTTACTATTCACCAAAAATTATTTTCATCTTATTGAACCAAATTTTACTTCTTAATAACAACCTTGCATGTGGTATTTTTGAAATTCAATTTACAGAAGCGGTAAAATTTCATTTAAATGAAAAAGTTAGTTTTTTTTAACTACTACTAAGTGGTTTCACTATTCATCAAAAATTGAAGTTTTTTCAGAAAAATACCAGAAATTCAGACTAAGGTATATTTGGTATTAAAAATTAAAAAATGATTTCTGTTTTACCAAATTAAAAACATTTAATTTTCATTAATTATTTTAAAATTAATTCCCATTGCCAAAACAAATAGCGTGTTTTTAAGAAAAAATATTCATCAAAAGATTAACACTTGCTTATGTCCAATTTCAATGTGAAATTAATTCCAATGACCAAAATTGGATTAAATGGTAAAAATATATTCTCATTAAACTTTAAAAACAATTAAAAATATAATCTAACCATATAAATAGATTAGATTAAAAGGTAATTTTGAATTAAAATACAATATTTTTCACTATTCATTAAAAAAATGAACTTTATCGGAAAAATTCCAAAAATTTACACAAAGGAAATTTTGATGTCCACATTATAAAAAATGATTTTATTTGCTCAAATAAATTTTATTAAAGTGACCAAACTATATTTAAAGAGGGTTCACCATTAAAAGGCAGTAAATCGACCTTTTAATGGAAATTATGCTTAAAATTGGATTTATTTACATTTTAAGCCTGTAACTTTTATTGGATAAATGTAAATACATTTAACAAACATTTATAATGATATTTTAGTTAGTTTTTTTCATTCCCACCAATAAAGCGACTAGGATTTAACTACCATTTAAAATAATAATATTAAATTATTAGTGTGCAATGCAAGATTTCAAAGAAACCTATTTTTGTGTATAAGGTACGCTATCAAGCATAGAAACCCCTTTAAAGTAAAATTAATATTCAATTCAAAAATATTAAAAAATATTAAAATTTCATATTATTTATTTTACTGGGATGTTACATAGAAAACCCATGCCCAATATTTTCAAAAGTAAAGTAAAAGGCTACTTTAGTAAAGAAAAATGTATTATATATTTTCTTTTAATAAATTTTTTATTTTGTTAAAATTTTATTTTTTCTTGATTTTAATTTCACATAGAATTATTTTTTTACAATAAATCAATTATGATACTGAAAATCATTAAGCATAAAAAATTTAACCTATATATAATTTTAAAGTTCAAAACTGTCTTTTATTAAAGAAAAATTCTTACATGTTACGTTGTTTAATTTAAAATGAAATTTTCTCATATTTATTAATTTAATTATTTTAAATGTTTCCGAAAAATGGAATAATAATTTATTAATATGGTATTAAGGGTATACATATATATATTTTAATAAGTTAATTATTATGATCAATATTTAATTAAGTGTAATAAGTGTTTGAATGACTAGTCAAAGGTTAATCAATTTTTCCTAATTTAACATGAAATTTAGTCCTTATGATTTTTTGGGTGAAAATTCCTACCTACATGTCTTATATACCTTCCCTCACCTAATTATCCTACCTTTCTTGGATTTTTATTCTTCCCTCTTACTTACAATTTTTTCCATGGAAATGTCCCAATTCCTCACTAATAAATGGGGAATCGCCTCCACACTATCAATAGTCCACTAATATATTGAAATTTCCTTGAAAAACTATTAAATTTTACTCTATTTGAAGTTATTTACATGGTATAATTCCCCTGGTCATCACATATTAGCCTAAGTCCCTAAAATTTATGGCTCTCATCAAGAGAAAGTTCAAGGTCTCAAAATAGGTATCAAAAGTTTCTTATTCTTTTATTTATAAAACATACATAATAATAGAATAATAAAAAACTCATGATAATTAGAATTTTTAGATGTTATTATAATAAAGTTACTACCATTATTTATTCTCTCCCACCTACAAATAAAAACAAGAATAATTGTTAGTGCATGTGTATGAATTACCGCCTCCATGAAGTGACACTTTCAGTTTTTCATCACCACCACTCATGGATGGTATTATTGATGGTATTGAAAAATAAATATGAATTATATATTTATTTATAATTCTTAAATGATCACATACTATCCAACTTCACCCTTATAATTCATTGGGTAATAGGAAACACTAATTCTGCATTGTGCGGACTACCACCTCCATGAAGAATCTTTTTTTTTCATTTTTCATTTTGTTTCTCATTATTAATTCCCAAATATCCAAAAAGGATAAAAAATTATAAATAAATAAATACAGTATCATTATGATTCAATTAAAATGAAACTATTTTAAGATAAACATCTCCATAACAATACCCACCAATCGAGTTAAAGCATGTTCAAGTTTGTGTCGTTTTAACCACCTACTTCAACAAAGATATAAAATTATGTCATGGATGATTATGAAAATTTAATTACTGGTATAATTTGATATATATATGTAAATAATTATTTTTTGGTTTTAAAAACAATTCAACAATATTTAAATCATTAATTAAGTGAACACCCTTCATAATATGAAAATCACTAAAAAATGTTCGTGGTTGATTTAATCTTGTAGGATAAATATTAAAGTACACATGGATGGAAATTTTAACTTCATAAATCATTATAGTTAATCCATTAAAGAAACTTTCATGAAATTATAATTATGAATTTTGGAAGTGGAACTGTAAACCCCTGAGATTTTATGAAATATATATTTGTTAAATAAATTTAATTTCTTCGATATCTTACACTACACACAACACCAAGTTTTAATAAATCAAAACATACTATTTATATTACTTTTTAACATAGATGTTATGAACTATCCGTTAAAATTTTTAGTACGAATAGTAATTACCATATTTTAAATATTAAGAATATAAGGTTTATATAAATAAATAATATTCATAAAAAATATCTTAGTTTTTTTTGTAAAGTCTTTTTATGTTTCAAAAATAATATTTTCTAATTTTTTTATTACTTGTTTTATTCAAATAATAAAAATATTTTTTAATACTTTTAGAAAAGTTATTTTTAAAAATAAAATTCATTTTGAAATGACCCAAAACTTGTAGGATTAATTTTATATTAAAAATTTCCACTTAAGGTAATTGAATTTTTAAATTGGATTACATATTTGGAATAATAATAATTAATATTTTTTAATATGTTCAAATTATGTTTCTGCCAAAATGAATACCAAAAAAATTTAAATTTAATAACTTTGATTAAGGTTAAATTAGATTTACAGAGGGTTAAATTTAAAATATAAGGGTTAAAAATGACCGAAAACTTGTATAATTCCCATTATATTACCATATTTATACCTTATCACATTTAAGGTTCTATAATGACATATTTTAGATCCTATTTTCAGGTGAAAAATGTTGGTATACATTATTCTATTCAAAAATTCAATGTGTGTCCTCTCCCCACTTATAAAATCAGACCCCATCTCCTCCCATATTCACACATAAAAACAATTATTTCAGCTAGGTTTTCTAAAAATATATTTCTTACATCACTCCCCACATCTTATAGTCGTTGTTTTGATTATTAAAACCTCTTATGAAGGCTTCAACTGTAAACCTAAAGAGGCTCTCTAAAGAAGAGATAAAATGTGTTAAATTTTCGTTTTTGTTTTATTTATTCCTACATCTCTTTAAAATATTAAAAAAATATACTTATATAACAACAATATTATATTAAATATATATGTATGTTATTATTTTAAGGTAATAACCTGTATCCATCTCCAATACTATCAAATGCAAAATGAAATCATCGATTGAGTGTACGAGAGACTACTAACTCATGAACTGATGTGATTCAATTTACATCACCACCTCTTAAGAATAAAGATAATGATATATTTTATATTTATATTTTATATTTTTAAATTATTATACTTATTTAATTATAATATCACATATAAATTCTTACCTTACAACCCATCAAAAAACAATAACGCTGCTCATGTGTGCGACATACTACCTCATCACGAATCGATGTAATGTGTTTTTGGTTTTTGTTTTACTTGGATGGTTAAAAAAATTAATTAAATGAATATATATGACATTTTTAACATAATTATTATTATTTAAATATTATATCTCATATACCTTCTTACTTTCCATTCTGTGGGTTTACGGTAATGTTGCTTGTGTGTACAGCGGACTACCGCGTCGTTAAGCGGTGCAATTCATTTTTCAATTATTCTTTACATGGATGGTAATAATGACAGATTTAATGAACATATATAAAATATATGAAGTAATAATTAATATGGAATTTTAATATATTATTCACCTTTATTTCTTTCCATCCTATTAGAAAATGGAAACGACGTTCATACATATGTACGACCTACTATATCCATGAAAAATGTATTTCATTTTACATGTCTAACATTTATGGAATAATCTAAATAAATATATAATAAAAATATGTAATATTTATTTTATGGATAAATTTATAGAGATTATGTAACCATGATAATAGTAAAATCTATACAAATACCAAATCAAAATCATTTATGAAAAAGAATCCAGTTGTCACCTGGAATGTGATTTTAACAAATAAGTGTAAATAAATAGGTGGTCATAATTAAATCATATATGGTATAATGTGTATAATTATATTTCATAAATAGATGTATTATAAACCTATATTTATTATAAAAGAAGCTTGAATGTGTAGAAAAAAAGATGAGACTTAAGGTAAGAGAATTTCATCTCAAATTGTCTTTTTTGGGACATATGTTATGTTATTCACCTACATTATTTTATGAGGTTCCTATACAGACCCTTTTACATTTTATATCTTGAATTTATTTATTCTAATGATATTTAATGTTTCATATAATGTTATTCTTTAATGGATATTATAATTAAAAATTCATCAAAATAGGTAAGAGTTTCTTATCTGACTTTTACTTCCTTGATACATAAGCCATATTCACCAAATATTTATTTTTTGTGGTGTATGTAATTACCTTTTTATATGTCATATCATTAATCTATTTACCATCACAGTATTTAATGTTTCATTTTATATTTTTTATGGGGGACATGATTCAAAAGTTACCAAATTGGTAATGACTTATTTCACAATCTCATCAACGTTCTAGATTATATATATTTAAGTATCTCTTGTGGAATTATTTTATATTTCTATGTTAAACCCAATATATTTTAATCTAGTATTTTTATTCATGAACTTCTCAAGAAATAGTACCATTTTCCATTTATTTGGTGCTCAAAGGGATTGATGAAATGTTTTTACTAAAAATCTATTTTATTTCTCACTACGATCCAAAAACCTTTTTCTTAAAAATCCATATTTTCAGAAAATGTTTTCAAAAATTATTTTAACATTATAAAATTTATTTATTAAATATTTTTTACCCATGTTTCAATTTTCTAAAGTGGTTGAAAAAGAATCTTCAGGTCATTTTCCAAACAAGGCTCGTATAGATCTTCCTGAAAATGTGGAAGGAAATTTTTTTGACATGTATGATATGAAGAGTATTTCAAAATATCATGAAATATCAATGATTTAAATATTCAATTACATGTTTTAAAGATTTTTAATGAAATTTTTTCCATTAATATTTGAGAATTTTTTAGATTTTAAATAATTTTTTTTTAATTGGAAGTTTATTTTCCTCCAGAAATATTCCAAGTGATCTTTCAAAATAATGTTCTATCTAAGATGCCATAATTTTATGTTACTTATGTTATATGAGGTATATGATACAATTATTACATAATTATTATTTATCTGGATGGTTTATATTTATGATGATAATATTTTTATTAAACACATTTATTTTCGACAGGCTATGCTATAATTAAATGTTTATAAAACCCAATTATTTTCATGGGTTATAATATGATAAATGTGTTATGAATCACATTTAATTTCATGGGTTATGATATGATAAATTTGTTATAAAGACCATTTATTTTCATGGGATATGATATGATGAATATTTTATGATCTTGTGATATACTTATTGTAATGACAAAAACTTTTATAAATGAAATTCTGCTTTGTGATCAAATTAAATTCCTTATTTATGTTATGTTTTTATGGAAAACACATGATCTACTTTAGTCATTTTGGATCATTATAAGGTATATAAAATTTTTAATACATTTAAGCACAAAAAAGTTTAATAATATATTACTTGAAATGTGATATTATGATTAGTATGTATTAAGGATTATGCAAATCCATTTGACACAGATAAAGGAAGTGATAACATCGATGAAGAGGATCTTACCCTATAAATCCCATTTAGTGTAGCTTACATGGGATATAACATATATAGTCCTTTAAATTGAGCAACAACAAGAAAATATTCAACAAATAAACCATGATTGAATGTGTCTATAGGATGAGTTCAAGAACATTGATATCACAATCCTAACCATGTTTGCTGAACCACCCAAAGAAAATCTAACCATCGCACTCCTTACACCTAGGGTGTTCGTTAGTCTAAAGGGACATGTATCTCAACTCCAATAGCATGAATATTTATTTTTTATTTTATATTAAATAATTATTATATTTATTCCTTATTTATTTGACTTTATAAATGATTAAATAAATAATTTTCTAAAAATTAGATTTCAATATGAAAAAACTCAAATTCTATCTTTGGTAATAATAAATTTCAATCAAGACATTAATTTTGAATAATTTAAGGATTTTAAAAATAAATTATATTTTAATAAAATATATATATTAAATAATATTAATTATGTATACTTGATAATATAATTTTATGAAGTCAAAAATAATTTTTATACGAGTCATAAAACTGTTATTTTAAAAAAACTGATGTTTTTCAATAAATAAAAATTTTGATTTCAGAATATAAACTCTCATGTTTAGAGATTTATTTGGATAAAATAAATATTATTTTTTTATTCATAATTTCGAAGTTATCCAATAGTGAATTTTACATAAATTCCAAATACAATCTATTTTTGGTAAAAATTAAATATGGTATAAATAAATAGTGTGTATTATGACATCAAAATAAATAAAAAGTGTTTTAATATGTGAAATAAAAGGTATAAATGACCAAATATATATTTACAATTTAAAATAAATCATATTTGAGGTTATTTGATTAATTTTATAAACTCTTTATGAATCCTCCAATACCTATATTATATTTTAAGGTTTTAAAATCAATTCTTTGTAAACATGATTCACTTACACATCACCAATGGTATTATTTTAATGTTATCTATTAAAAAAATTATATAATAATGAAAAAAACTCCTCTTTGTAGGAATCTATGGATATAAAATATTTATGGGTTGAAGTGTATATTACTTTATTTCATAGAGACCAAATCCTATGATTAGAAAATAATAAATAACTCCCCTATAATTTACAATATAAATCCACCCAGGATCCCATTTATCTTCACTGAAAAACCTTATAGCATGTAATTAATCTTCCCTTCCTTATCTATAGCCATCCCAAGGATACTGTATCTTTTAAGAATATCCTCTTATGCATTTTGAAACACTCACTCATGGTAAGAGATCATCTCCTTATCCTCTTTATCCAATCACCTTCTTTACTTTATTATTTTTGATTTATAATTAATAATGTTTGGATATGTTTTTTCACATTCAACCTACTTTTACTTGGATTTAAAATAATTATAAAACCATTTTTATCACATTAAACCATTTTATTAATCTTCAATTACTATCATTATACTTTCAAAATTTCACTACAAATTTTGTGCCAAATGATTATAAAATGAATTCCCATACACATTTACATTCAAGGGTATTCAACCATATGTAAATATAATTATTTTATTGGGTAATTACATATATTTGACTCACACTCTTCAGTCATGGGGTTAATAAATATAAGAGACATTCTTATGTTATATGATCTATGTGGCACACTTATGCATGTATGTGATATGATTATGATGAGTTTTCCATTATTGCGGTCCAATGCATTGGGTAATGTTATGAAATCATGATATTTCATATAGGGGGCATGTGAGGTTATACTAGACACAATATGCTTTGATTTTTGGGTGGTTTAACCTTGAATTTTTCTTATAATGGTATTTTTTATGTTGTTTCCATATTCCCATGTTTCTTTTATGCTATCATGTTATAACATGACTCATTTTTCATGATTACGATTGTCACCTCTTATGTTACATTTTTATGCATCTTGGATCACATTTATTTGTTTACCAAATTCCATGATTTTTTATTCACTTAAAAGTCTTTATTTATCACACTTTTCTTATGTATCTCCCTAGGTTATCCCATGTAGTTTAAGAAGACTAGTGTAAAATTAAGAGCATATTAAATAAGTTTTCAATAAAGTGATTGTGTCCCAGTTTTGTGATGTTATATTATGTAACTAATCTCCCAGTGACACCAGTACCATCAATATTTTGAGTTTTATTAAGTGTTTTTTATGTAATAAGTCATGAATTAATATGAATTAAATATATGTATTGTCATAGTTGGTATCAAAGGAAAGTCGTGTTATTTTTTATGATTATCATTAGAAAACTCTAATAAAATCCATAAATATAAGACCAAACAAAGGAAAGAATCCCATAATTTATTTTAAAGTATAATGTAAGTGTTTTATAAGAAAATAAATCAATTTATTGATACTAAAAGTGGATGTGGCTCTGATATAGATGTGCCTAGGGGTAACAACCCATAAAACACCATATTGAGCTTGATTCGATCAAAAACTGGTGAACAACAATAGGTCTTCCTACACACCTAGTTTGAAACTCCTGAGGTTATTCTTTGGTGAAGTAAAAAGGTCCTTAAAATCCATTATTAATTGAATAAAGGATTCCCACAAGATTTTATGTTTGGATATAGATCATCAAAAAATAATATTGAAGCTTATAAATTCACATATTAAGGAACACATTTCCTTAATGATTTATCCCTTTATTATTCAAAGTTCCTCTTTGATGTGTTTAATAATTTAAAATTTATCATCCCAAAATATGACTTTATTATAGTAAATGTACAAAAATTGGAGGAAATGAGTCAAAAACCTATGTGATGACTGCCCATACGAGATTCCCAACCTAACTGGAGCATGAATTGTGACCTTCATGACTATGATTTCACAACTAACTCAAGTTTTTCACCAAAACCTAAATTAGGAGGAACACCCAAATCCCCCTTATAAATAGATATATGTCATTGATACTTTTGTTACATAAATACCTCTTAATTTCTGTAGATCTTATGACCCCTTAATTTTGTAACAATGGATCCGCGCCGTTGAAGAGATATTATTCATCCTTTAATGCTATGAGAAAGAGACGGTCATACCAGATATTTATCATATGGAATTAAAAGATAATCAATGATTTAAATTAGTTAAGAATATGATTCCCACATTGGAGATCAGAGCAATGGAGTGGAAGGAATTATATAAAATGTTTTTTGATAAATATTTTCCTCACACTCTCTAACTAAAAATGGATAGGGAATTTTTATCCTCATAAAAAAGGAAAAAAATATTATAGAATATGATGAAATCATTATAAGACATTAATGATACACTTAATACTGTTTATTTCCTAGGAATATAAATTTGATCGATTCTTTGGTGGAATGAATCCATGTTTATTAAAATCCTTGTGAATTCAGAACATTAAAAATTATGATGAAATATATTAATATGAACTCAATGTCATAATGGATATCAGAGAATATCAAGGGTTTAATAGGGAAAATAATAAGAAATTGGAGTTTAATTATAGACATGTGATGTAGAAATATGTTGGTGGAAATAAATTACAACATCCCAGTTGTAAAAAGTGTAGTAAGAAGAACCCTTGAAATTTCCCAAAGGGGATGGGTAAATGCTTTTGTGGGGAAAGGAAGAGAACCTTGCTAGTGGTTTCTGATGAGAGGAACCCCCTAAGGTGATGGAATAGAGTAATTTTCCAGTCATATCTCATCCTATTTTCCTATTTTTCAATTTAAAGGAACAATGGATCTATGAAAACCACTTTTCTAAGCTAAGGGTTATTGAAGTAAATCAATGCCAGCATTCTCCAGGGAAATAAGGGAGAGCATATCCATCCCAACTATTGAGTTAGATCCTGATAATGAAGTGGTGACATGTATTCTAGTTATTAATTAATTAATAGAGAACATATATTTTGATTTTGGTTCGACGCATATTTTCATATCTCAAAGGTTTAGCAGAACTATTCAATTAGTAACGCAGAGCATGGAAGTAGATATATCAATGAAAATGATAAATGAGGGAATTAATGTATCCCAAGTATTTAACTCCTCCAATATCCACATATTAATGATAAAATTCCTACTGAACCATGTAATAACCCATTTAGTTTAATTAAATATTATTCGAGGAATGGATTGGATTTCCTTATATAGATCAAATATAAATTTCAGAGAGAAGGAAATCACCCCTTATATCACAAATCGCTCTTAGATTAAATGCAAGTGAAAAAAAAGGATGAATATTATTTGGTACCAACATATAAATGTTAGATATTATTTCCCTATTAGAAGGAATATATTTCTCAAAGGATTTATACCATGGAAGAGATCATCCTTGAAGATATTCACATTGGGAGGGAATATAGTGATGTGATTACCATCTAATTTCTTGGTCTTCCTCATAGTTGAATGGTTGAATTTTAAATAGATCTTATAGCAGGATATTTTCCAATATCCAAGACTCTATATTGAATTTATGTTTTTCAAATAGAGGAGATAAAGAAAAAACTATATGAGAATCTGTATAAAGGGTTTCTATTCCCATGTACTTCACCATAGGGCACACTAGTCCTCTTAATCAAGAAGAAGGATGGGTCAATGTGACTTTGAAATGATTATTGTGAACTTAATAAGTTCAAGATAACGAAAAAGTGTCCTCTTGCACATATTTCTAAAAATTTTCCATTAGCTACATGGAGCCTAGTGTTTCTCAAAGATATATTTTCTGTGGGGATATTATCAAATAAAGGTGAAGAAGGAGGATATCCCCGAGTATGCCTTTTCATACATGGTATGAGAACTAAAATTTCATAGGAATTTACTTTAGAATCACTAATTCTCCAGTAATATTCATGGATTTGGTAAATAGTGTGTTTAGGTATTACCTCAACAAATTTTTGGTAGTCTTTTTTGATGATATTCATATCTTGTCCAAAAGAAAAAAGGAACATGAGGAGCATTTGAATATTGTACCGAGGACCATACTGAAATAAATATTTCCGAAATATAAAGTAAACATGATTTCTCATTAGAGAATGTATCTTTCTTTGGGCTTGTCATTACCAACAAAGGGATGTATTTGGATCCTTAAAAGATAGATACAATTGAATTGTGGCTGAGACTATCCACTTTGATAGAAATATGTAGTTTATATGGATTAGTTGGGTACTATCATTTGTTTTTTGAGAAAAATATCATGATTTTAAATCCCCCTAACCAAGATGACATGGAATGGGGTCAAGTTTGTTTGGAATAATGAAGGGGATGAAAATTTTAAAGATACAAAGAAAGGTATAATAACTGCACCTATTCTTACATTACCCACCAGTGGGGAAGGATTTTAAATCTATAGTGATGCATTTAAAAAGGGATTGGGTTATGTACTTAAAAAAAATGAAAAATTGATAGCCTATGCATTAAATGATAGGTTTCTGAAGTGGTCTAATTCCTAAATAATTTTAATTTTTTTTTCTGGTGAGTGGACCAACATTATTTTTATATTTGGAACCTAATTCAAAGAGTTTAATTGATCCAAGGTATTGTTTTTAGACGTGTTTTAAGGATCAATAATTTTATCATGTTTTTTGGTGCGTCGGGGCCCAAAAACACATTTTTAAAAAAATTATAGTTGGAGGTGCTTGTTTATATTTAACCAAGTTACCTTAATGAGAAACCATTCAGGGTGTCTATAGGTCTTCTCAGAGGGTGCACATGGGATGCACATAGTATTTCAAAATATCTCGCCTAGTCAGTAAACTTAGTTCCTTATAGGTGGTAGGTGTGCATAGTTGGAGCAAGGTCTAGGAAAACAATGTGGCCAAATGATGTGACCTATTTCATGGGGGTGACCCTTTGGACAAAGGGTGTGCATGGTTGTCACACATATTTCCAAACCATGTGACTTAACCATGTTCCTCTTTAATAATGTGAAATTACCCTCTTTCCCCTCCTCCCTTTTAATATCATTTTCCTAATTTTCTTCCCCTACATATGATCCTTCTTCCCTCCATCCACAGATCATCCTTGTCCATTTTTAGTCTTTGAGCCTCCTCCTTCAATGAAACACTAAATCAAGATCCATTGGAGGCTATATATTCCTCTTAGTAAGGATGTTAATCAATTATATTTCTTTATACACTTCTCTTTCCAAACAAAATGATTAATCATTGTGATATCATTTTCCATATTTTATAAGAATTTTTATAAAAGTACAATTTATCTTGATTCATCTTATATTAGATGTTTATATCATATGAGTGAGTTCCTACGAGTATAAGGTATGTGGTTCATAGATTTATCATTAATTTATTGGGTCTTTGGGGCTAATTTTCAATAATTCAGGGGGGTTGACCGAGAGAGACCCTAATAAGTTAATTATTACTTTTAATTTTGTTAAATTATTGATATTGGATGATGTTTGGTATTCCCCAGTTCTTTTATACATGATAAGAAAGGTAAGGTGCTTGTGACCACTTGGGACATTTAGGCCTGGTGTGTAATTTAATTTAATTAAATTTTTATATTTATTACTTGAGTTTTAAGGGAATGTGATGGGAAATACCCAATGATTGATGAAATGTTGATCACATAGATTGAAGCATCGTATTTGTCAGGTTAGGCATGGACTAATACATATTGGGTGGTGATGATCACTAGGTTGAGGAAACATGTTCATTAAATTGATGTGATTGGGTTATCAGGATGAGGGTATGGATCTTTGGATTTTGGACGGTGTTGACTATCGGGATTTAATGACATGGTCACTGGGTCATGAGGTTTTAGATGATGTTCCTTAAGTTATTATACGTGATTCCACTCACCGTTTTTGACCGACACATTTTCAGAGTCATGTGAACCCATATTTGACTCAACAAAGGTGGTGTTGGATACCCATTGTGGGTGGATACCTCCATAGATATTTTGGCTTAGGGGATAATGTTTCACACCAGTTATGTTGGAGGTTCTTACTATAGGAAGCCACATGGATGGTGATGGACCATTGGGTGATGGAGTTGAGACTATCTATTGAGGGATGCGGCTTACCATTAAACTTGAGGATGATGGGCCGATATTATGGGAGTATGGATATTGTCGTGCCTCATGGAATCATATACTTAGTCAATAATGATTATATAGTATAGGAAACATATCAGTGGGCCTTGGGATGTCAGGCGGAGAGTCGATGAGGACTTCTAAGAAGAGGTTCAATATAATGGACCTTCTTTTCTTATTTGATTATTACATCATCTTAAAGCTAAAAAGCATAAAATAATTACATAAATATGATCCAAAGGCTTAGTATCTTTGAAAAAATAATACTGTAAATAACTTTTAAATATAAAAAATAAACATTTATTTAATTACTTCTTATGTAGATTCTTATTGGGCCCTGAATTCTCCTTAGTACAAGTAGTCACCTAAAGATATAAATCAAAAAGGGTTGAGCTTAAATTCCTATAAAAGTATAGATAAGAACATGAAATAATATAACATGGTATGAGAATAAAATCATCATCATAATCATGAGAGGAAGCATTAGATAATGTCAAGGAATGTAGAATGCATAAAAATGAAACATCATGTCTTAGTGGTAAACTACCACACATAATTGTGAACAATGATATCATCATGTTCACACATATTTCAATTATTATAATGAGATAAATAAAATTAAAAAATTAATTATATCACTATATAATTTCAGGGGAACCAGTCATATCATAAAATTTACATTGCGTTATATAATTCTAGGAGCACCCGTCACATCATAACATTTAGATTATCATAAATGCCACATAGAGCATATATCAATTTTGGTCATAAAATAACCCATGTAAAGGAATGAGTTTAATTTTCATAAAGAATACATTAATACTTGTTTCCCCAAATAAATGAGGGAATACCATACTTGATATATCAATTTTGAGGGAAGAAAAAACAATCTCAAGAAGTAAACAATGTTTTTTTGAAAGAGGTGTTCTTTTCGAAAACATTGTGTTTTCCATAAAATGAACATGCATATCTCAGAAAAAGTAATAAGATGATGAAGAAATTATATTTAAGGATTATCCATTCTGAAAATTTGGTGAAAGAGGGAAAAACCAAATAAAGAGAGTTGAGTTTGAGAATTCCCCTTATAATGTGTCCAAATGTCTTCTTCACTTCAATGTCCAGTATAATCAGATTAAATTCATTAATTAATAATTTAAAAACCTCTTATACATTAATATGATTAATTATGGTATTATTATGTTCTTTTAGGGTCTTTTGGATAAGTTATATAGTCTAATTTCATTGTTCCGGGGTGTTTATTTTCATAGTTTTCATTATCAGTTCACTTGTATATGTGAATGGAAGTTCTTGTAAAGTGTGGAAAATATCAAAAGTTGTTATTAGATGTTATTAATTATATTCCCTAAGTTTAAATGATGTTGTAAATAATTTGGTTATATGGTATAAGGGTGAATCTTTAGATAAAATTTAATGATGGTCGTTTTAGTTTAATTTCAGTGGTTTTTTGATCACAATGAACTCATTTTATATTATCATTTAGTATTATGTATAAATATCAGTTCCAGAACATATAGATGGTCAGAAAATAAAATTTACAATCTGTTTCAACCATTTAATGGTTTTATTAACATTATTTAAGTTGTTAATGGAAAAAGAATGTGCATCACCCACGATGTTCGTAAATTGACACATCACAGGTGATGAATTGATTTTTAAAATAAAAGAGAGAGAGTGGATTTACTTCTTGAATTTATCTTTCTTAAGAACCTCTTTAGTGAAATGTTTTGGTATTTTTATGAGGATAATAACTTATGGATGTGGGGGAGGGACTTGGGAAGAGTATTGGGTAGAGTTAAGGAAAGTCTCAATGCTTGAGAGGTGTGAGGAGAAGAGGGGGTGTGGGGAGGTATTTATAGTAGATGAGAGTGGTGTTTTCTCATTATTATATTCATTAGATTATTATTATAGCTCAAGAAATTCGAATAGTTTGAGTATAATATATAAATATATTAAAATAATGAATTATGTTTTGAGATTAAGGTGGTTAAATTAGAATTACATCAAAAATGACTAAAGATTTCTTGTATTTAGCATTTATCCAAAATTATCTTATTTTACTATTCATTAAAAATTCAAGTCTCTCAGAAAAATCCCAATAATTCACCCTACCCATATTTTGATTTTTATAGTTTGATAATAAACACCATTTTATGAAAATAATTTTCTAAATATGAGTAATTTAATTTTTAATTAAAACGATCATTAGTTGGAAAATACAGATTTCAAAATTACAACTGATTTTATAACACTTTGAAAAATTATTTAAGGTCTCATAAAATTCTCTTAATATCATAATAAATAAAAATATAAATTTATGAATACATTTTATGAAAATAATTTTTCATTTAAATTAATCATAAAATTGTAATTAGATATTTATGACTTAGAAAATGCTAAAACCTAATTAATAATTTTTAGAATAATTATTTACTTATACTATGATATAATTATATCATTATTTTATTTATATGATTCATAATTTTTTTATAATTTTATGGGTGAGGTTACTATTCATTTGGTCAGTTTACTATTCATTAGGGTCATATTTCTATTCCTAAGGCCAAGTAACTATTTCATCGGTAATGGATCCTTAACTTCTAGAAATAATTCTTAATTCATTAATTTTTTATAAATCTTTATTATAGTTTATTAGTGATTTTATGTGATTTATAATATATGAAATTACTACAATAAGGGAGGAATTCCATTGATAAAAGTTTGGGTCGTTACATTCTTCACCTCTTTTGAAATTTCACACTCAAAATTTCATTTTCCATAAAAAGGTGAGGGTACTTATCCTTCATCACCTCCTCCAGTTCCCAAGTTTCTTCTTCATACTTATAGTTCCTCCAAAAAACATTGAAAAGGTGTAATTTCTTATTGTGTAGAACATTGTCTCTCTGATCCAGAATCTTTACTAGAGGCTCCTCATTAGAGATATCATCTTCCAACATTACCTCCTATGAGTTCAGTAAATGTAAGAGATATGGTATATACTTCCTCAGTAGTGATATGTGGAACACATCATGAACTTGATCCATATTCTGTGGAAGTTCAAGATGATAGGCCACAAATCCAATGTTATCAAAGATAAAAAGGTGTTAATGTACCTTGGGATTAGCTTCCCCTTCTTTCCAAAATGCAAGACTCTATTCCAGGGTGATATTCAAAGGATGACTTTATCTACAACATCAAACACCAATTCCCTTCGACCATTGTTAGAATAGATATTTTTCCAACTCAGAGCATATTTTATATATTACTGGAGGGATTGTACCTTCTCTATCATCGCTTGTACAAGTTCGGGTTCAGGTAGCTTTCTTTCACCAACTTTATCCCAACAGGTTGGAGTTCTACATCACTTTCTGTATAAGGCTTCATATGGAGTCATATGAATACTTGAGTGGAAGATATTGTTGTATGAGAACTCAAACAATGGGAGATGATGATCCCATACACCATTAAATTCTAAAGAGTAGGATCTTAGCATATCTTAATGTGTCTAAATAGTCCTTTCAAATTTTCCATCAGTTTGGGGGTGATAGGACGTGATGAAATTTAATTCAATACATAATTCATATTGAAGACTCTTATAGAATTTAGATGCAAACCTGAGATCATGATTAGAGACCATCATGAGTGGAACCCCATGCAGTCTAACCACTTCACATATATCTTTGAAAGTTGTTTAAGTGAGAGATCTAACTGAATAATGATAAAGTGGGTAGTCTTGGTGAGTCAGTCCACCACAAACGATATCACATTATTTTCTTTGGATGTGTTTGGGAAACCTGTGGAAAATTATATAGTGACATTATACCATTTCCACATGAGCATTGGGAATTTTTGCTGCATCCATTTGGACTTCTGTTGCTCTAGTTTAACTTGCTAAAATATCTAACACCTTGAGATATATTCGGTAGTCTCCATCTTCATGTTATCCCACTAGAAGATTTCTTAGACATCATGATACATCTTGGTACTACCAGGATGTATAGAGAACTTTGAACTATGTGCATTAACTAATATATCCTTCTTTATCTCAGGTGATGAAGACAAAATAATCCATGTTCCAAACTGAATCGTACCATCATCATCAATATGAAACTCTTATAGCTTCCCTTCCTTTACTGCATTCACCTTATTTTGTAACTCTGTATCATCCCTTTGTGCCTCCTTAATCTTCTCTTGTATATATGGTTGGGAAATCATTTGGGAATGGCAGGATATAATCCCTACCTTTATAATTTCGAAATCCAATATTTTTATATCGATGTAGATAGAGTCTTTCTCAATCCGCAACATCAATAGATTATCATGTTCTTTTATACTAAGAGCATCAGATACATTGTTTTCCTTACCAAAAGATAATGAATAGAGAAATCATAGTGTTTGATTATCTCTAACCATCTTCTTTGCTACATGTTGATATCTTTTTTGTGAATATATACATTAGACTCTTATGATAGGTATATATATCACACTTATCTCCATAGAGGTAGTGCCTTCATATTTTCAATGAAAACATCATAGCTGCTAACTTCAGATCATTCGTCGGGTAGTTATCATCATGGATTTTCAGCTATCATGAGGCATAGGTGATCAAATTATCATTTTTCATGAGTAAAAAACCCAAGCCATTCATTGAAGCATCACTATATATCAAAAAACATTCTGAAATTTTTGGTAATGTGAGTATAGGTGTAGTGATCAGCTGTCTCTTTAGCTCCTTGATGCTTTGATCACATTATTCTGTCCAGATATACATTACCCTTTTCATTTTTAAATTTGTTATTGGGCTTTACAATCATGATAAATTTCTCAAAAAACGTCAGTAGTACCTCCCTAAGAAAAGAAAACTATGGATTTTTGTGACACTAGAGGGTAGAGGTCATTCCTAAATCTCATTTTTTTAAGGGTATATAGAAATTCCCTCACTTGTGATCACATGTCCCAATAATATGAATTTTTGTTTCTAAAAGTCACACTTTCTGAACTTGGCATATAATTTCAACTTCCTTAATATCACCAACAAAATCCATTGATGTTCTTGGTGTTATTCCTTTATCTTATAGTAGATGAGAATATCATCGATAAAAACTACCAAAAAAATTTCAAGGTAATGTGTAAAGACTCTATTCATCAAATATAGGAAGATTACAGGGGGGTTAGTAATTCTGAAGGGTATCACCAAAAATTCATAGTGTCAATACCTTATACAGAAGGAAATATTATGAATATCTTCCTTCATCACCTATAGCTCATGATATCCATAATGAAGATCAAAATTTGAAAAGTATTGATCACTACATATCTATTCAAACAATTCATCAATCCATATAATATGATACAAGTTCTTCAGGGGGATCTTGTTGAGTTCCTGATAATTGATACATAACTACATTGACCTGTCATTATTCTTGAAAAAGAGTTCTGGAACACCCTAAGGTGATGCACTAGGACCTATGTACTCTTTTTCCAAATTCTCTTGAAGATCCTTTTTTGAATACTTTAGTTTGATAGGATCTATCCTATAGGTAAACATTGAGATTGGAGTAGTTTTGGGTATGAGTTATATTGACAACTCTACATCACGATTTGAGAGAAGTCCGAGTAATTCTTCAAGAAACACATTAGTGTTTTCCCTCATAATGGGGATTTTACCTTTGTTGATAACATCCTTTGACTCAACCATTTTAATGAGGTAAGATTCTTTATAGGGAATCAACACCCACAGCATTGAACTATTTTCCAAAGGCGATTCATGATCTTACTTGAATTTGTAGAGGAGCATGGGATGATTCAGAATAATAAAATATATTTTATTTTCCAAACTATTGATATGTGATCAATATAAAAAGAGTAAATCCATTACCATTATATCATTTAATTATACCAAGGAAAATATTATGAGATTCACTAGAATAATTTTGTCACATACACCAATATGAGAAGATTCCAACAATTGGGTTGTAATGATTGCACCACAAGGTTTTTTATGGATATTTCTACTTCAAGGATTTGGGGCTTTGATTAAATAGTTCTATCAAACCTATAAGATATAAAGGAATGCGTAGAACTATAATAAAATAAGACTTTTTTCCATTGTTGAGAGAATAGAATGTGCACCATTTATGAATTCATTTTCTTGTTCCACTTATGAAGTAGTGATGGAATAATCCTTTCCTTTCTCCTTTGTATTTTGTGGATGATGATGTTTATTATCCTCAATGACATGAGGTTTTGTGCACTATCTTGTATAGTTACCTTACTCTCTACAGTTGTAGGATTGGACTATGGGTGGTTCTATACTATCTTCCACCACATTGTTATACTTATGTATTTTTGACATTCATGAGTTTGGTGGCCTTCACATGAACACTTTAGGATTTTATCCATCCCTCTGAGGTAGTTCCCATTATGATTCTTCCTAAATTTTGACATGTGGGTGGTTGAGTTTTCCGTCCACCTTTGTCCTGAGATACTCCATCTTGAAACTCCATCTTTCGTTTCTTATCACCATAGGCATGGGACCATTCTCCAAACTCCATATCCAAATTGATAAAACATTGAAAAACTTATTCATAACACGTAATGTCTAGAATTAGTATATCCTTTTTAAGGTGTGGTCTAAAACCACTAAATAATCAATTAATTTTTCTATCATTGTTGATAACAAAACCCAAAGCATACCTTGTGGGACTTGTGAAATTTTCTTCATTGGCCATAAAAGATTCTCCTTCCTTTTACTTCATCTCTATGAATTATATCTTCATATTTTTATGAATAGATAGAGTGAAATACATGTTAATAAACATGATCTTAATGTCTTCCCACTCCATCTCTTCAATTTCTCCATTCGTCTTGGTGTTATTAATCAAATAACACCATTGATTGACCTATCCATCTAGATGGTAAACAATGAAATTCACCTTATCCATCATAAAATACTGAAAAATAGAAAATATATTCTTCAATGGGTTTACCCACTATTCCAAAACTAGTGGATCAAAATATCCACTAAATTTTAGTGGTCATTTCTCCATAAAACACTCAATTTACAATTTCTCCCTCTTAGATGAAGGTGTATATTCCCCATTATTCAGGTAATTTTTCATGAACTAAGACAACTGGGTAAGTATAAACCTCAAATTTTGAACTCCACCACACAAAGTGTTGGGGATGTTGTATAGGAAATAAATGCATTATTCTTTTCACTATTTATTGGCATGGTTTCTCTTGGTTCCCACTATTTTCAAAAATAAAAAAGGTTTGAAAAAACATAAGTCAATAGGTCATAAATAATTTATCAGTTTGTAAAATTAACTCTAAAGGAATATCTTATGGGATCCCTATGTTTATCATTTTATAAAACAATGATTCTTGGATGATTACTTATACTTAGTATCATATTATACGATTTCATTTAAGTTCTCAAATCCTAATTGCCAAATTAACTAAACCGTGCTCTAATACCAATTATAGAGACCCTTTTTTTCTTAAATTGTCAATATATCATTTTAAAGATAAATAACATAAAATAATTACACTACCAGTATCCAAAGGTTCAGCATCTTGGGAAAACTAGGCCTATACATGACATTTACAAAATAAAACATATACATTTATTCAATTCCTTCTTCTCTAGCATCTTATTGGACCTTGAATTCTCCTTAGAACAAGTAGCCACATGAGGATATACATCAAAAAGGGGTGAACGTAAAGACTAGAAAAAGGATAGATAAGAACATGAAACATTATTACATGGGCTGAGCATAAAATTATCATTATAATCATGAGAGGAAGTATTAGATAATGGCATGGAATGTGTAAATGCATAAAAATGAAGCATCATGTTTTAGTGGTCAACTAGCACACATAGTTGTGAAAACATTTATAATCATGCACATGAATATTTCACTTTTCTATTGAGATACATCACATTACACAATGAATTTGAGTGCTATATAATTCCAAGCACACCGATCGCATCATAACATTTTCATTGCACTATATAATTCTAGGCACACTAGTCACATCATAACATTTACATTATCATTCTTGCCACATAAAACATATATCAATTTTGGTCATGAAATAACCCATTTAAGGACTAGGTTTCATTTCATAAATAATTCATTCATAAAATTTTCATTCCCAAATAAAACATGGAATATAATAATTTATATAAGAATCATCAACCTTGAGTGAAGAAGAAGGAATCTCAAGAAGTAAAAGATGTGTTTATTTGAAAGAATAGTTCTTGTAAAAAACATTGTGTTTATCATAAAATAAAAATTTATATAAAAAATGTAAGGTAATGATTAATGGATGATATTTAAGGATTTTCTATATGGAAAATGGAGTGAAAGAGGGAAAACCCAAAGAGCTGAGTTCGAGAATTCCCCTAACCTTGTGTCCGGATGATTTATTCACTTTAATGTACTTTATAATCACATTAGATTCATTAATTAATAATTATAGAACCATTTATACATGAATATGATTCATTATGGTTTTATTATGTTATTTTATAGGCATTTTTCTGAGTTATAGAGTTTAATTTCATTGTTTGGGGGTGTTCGTTTTCTTAGTTTTCAGGATTGGTTCACTTGTATACATGAATGGAAGTTCATGTAAAATCTGGATAAATATACAGAATTGTAATTATGTTTTATTAATGATATCAAATAAGTTTAAATGATATATTAATGATTTTATATAGTATGATGATGAATCTTTAAATAAAATTTAATGATGGTTGTTTTAGGTTAATTTTGGCCATTTTTCGATCACAACAAACTCATTTTGTTTTATCATTTAGTATTATGTATAAAAGTCAGTTTTGTAACATAAATATGGTTATAAAATTAACTTTAGAATATGTTTTCAACCATATAATGGCTTTATTATCATCCTCAAAGGTATTAAAATAAAATGAATGTGCGTCACCCACGATGTTGGTTAATTGGCACATCACGGGTGACAATTTCATTTTTAAAACAAGAGAGAGAGAGAGGTTGGAGTTTAATAATGAATATTACATTAACATGATATAATTAAATTATAAAAAAAATAATGGTGTCATCATAAAATGTTTATGAATTTATGAGAGGGGGGAATAATAAAAGAAATGAATTCGAAAGGAAATTAAAAAAAAAGAGATAAATAGAGGATTTACCTCTTGAATTTATCAACATTGAGAACCTCCTTAGGGAAAGGTTTTTTTATGAGACTATGAGATCATATACCTGGGGGAGGTACTACAAAAGAGTATTAGGTAGTATTTAGGAAAGTCTAGAGTCTTAAAAGGTGTAAGGAGAAGAGGGGTTGAGGCGTGGTATTTATAGTGGAGGAGAGGGGTGTTTTCTTATTATTTTATTATTTAGTTTATTATTTTGGATCAAGATTTTGAGTAGTTTTAGAATTATATATATTTATATTAAAATAATGAAATATGTTTCGAGATTAATGTTCATAAATCATCCTTACATAAAAAATGACTCAACAATTCATGTATTTAGCATTTATTGAAAATTATCATATTTTACTATTCACCACAATTCAAGTATTTCAAAAAATATAAAAATTTCACCCAAACCATTTTTTAAGTATTGAATTCAAAAATTAATTCCATTTTATGAAAATAATTTTCAAAATATGATTAATTTATTTTTTAATTAAAACCACCATTTACATGGAAAATACAGATTTTAAAATTATAACTAATTTTATAAAACATCAAAACATTACTCCAGGTCACATAAAATTATCTTAAAATCATAAGGCATAAAATATTAATTTATGAATACATTTCATGAAAATATAGTTTTTTTAAATTGTTAAATTAAACATAAAATTGTAATTAAATTTTTATGACATACAAAAATTCCAACACCTAATTAATAGTTTTTAAATCATTTATTTACTTACACTATGATATAATTATACCATTCTTTCTTTTATAAGATGCATAAAGTTTATTTATACATTAATGGATGAGGTTACTATTCATTTGTCTAGATTACTATTCATAAGGGCCATATTACTATTCATAATGTAGAGTTACTGTTTCATCGGTATTAGATCATTAACTTCTAGAAATACTTCTTATTTAATGAATTATTTGTTTATAAATTATTTATTATGGTCTATAATTGATTTTATGTGATTTATACTATATGAAATTACTATAAGAATGGTGTAATTTCATTGATAAATGTTTGGCTCATTACATTTGAGGGACCTAAGATTTATTGGTGGTTCATTCTGTTAGGATGCCAACTACTCGATTGATGGAATGTGGTGATAGGTGATACATTTATTGTGGAACCCATGAGTTCACATGGGGTGATACTCATCAGGGGACGCCATGAGAATTAATCCATGGGTCCAAAATACTATATATATATATGTATATGTATATACATGAACATGCTATATGAAATATATATATTTCAAGTCATGTGGTAAGAGATATTCTAGAATTAGTTGAAGCAGGTAGAATGCTCAATTATGGTTGTTGAGCACAAATGGAGAGGGTAAAATATTAATTGTCTGTAATTCATTAGATTATTTAAATTCTTCATTCACCTGAAAAAATATGGATTTAAGATAGAAACACATTGGTGGTGGCCTACTCCATTCATACTCACACCCTACATGGCCCCCTCAGTACAGATTTAAAATTTTTTCATTTTAGATTAGGAAAGGATTCAGGTTTGGGAGCTAGACCTTAGTGATAGCAGATGGACCATTTTTCCTAGGATGAATGGAAGTGGACCTAGTGGTTCCTCTACATCGATCTAGAGTCTCTTTTGATATTTTTCAATATTTATATATATTTAATAGCATGGTATGTCATAGAAGACCTTTTTTATCTATTTCATGCATGAACTATTATTTCATGATTTTTTGAAAATGGTTATTTCCTTGGTATTGTTGATTATTACTTCTGTTGTTTTTATGAATATATTGAGTTTCTTTAAGCTTTCCATGATGTAATACTTTCTAAAACAATGTTATATACATATGGACAACTATTAATGTCACCACAAGAGGGTATATTCTATACATAATCCCCTCATCTAACCCCCACTGCTAGTTGGTAGCCTTTGGTGTACGGGGAGGCATGCCTAAGTCTTAGTGACCAACCATCACAGAGCACTATTCAGGTGGAAAACTAGATCAAATTTCTATAAATGGTATCAATGGTGTTTATTTTTATTTTTGGTCTTACTATTTGGTAAATGGTAGACCCGATACTCCGGTGTAGTCATAACTATGTACAAAACATGTGTTTGGGTTCCTGTTTCCCCATGCATGGTGGATAGCCCATGTTTCTAGGGTTGGGAAATTTATTTTATTCTTTGCACTTTTATAGTTGATTGATTTCTACCTGGGGTGGAACACTTGGGTTTGAAAAATTTCTATTATATGGTTTTGAACCTTGGCCCAATATGAAATTGTATGATTGTTCATGCATCATGAAAGGAACTTAGGCTCATATAATATGTGTTTATCTATTGATCATTATTGGGAAACTCTAGAGTTCGAAGAGGGGTTGGGCTATTTAATGTGTCAACGAAGAAGCTAAACACAATTTTCCTTCTTATCCTTTTTGGAATAATTATATGTAGCTAGACCAAGTATATGGTTATCAATGAGATCGATATGAAATTATATATACATGTGATATATTTTCCTAACTCTGTTATGAGATTGTAGGGATGGAAAACAGAGTAAGTTTTCTAAAGTTTCAATGATATATCTAAATATTTTTTTCATATATGAACTCTTATTTGGAATTCTACTTAGCTACCCCATATTGATATAAATGACATGTGATACCTAGATATGATAAGGGTAGTTAAGGGGCCATTAGGATATATGATACTTGATACCTGACTTTGATATGGGTAGGTACAGGTCCTTGAGGCCAGAAGTTGTGTGGCATGGTGCGGTTGGGTAGTGTAAGGGTAGTGAGATGTATTGTCTGTTACATCTTTCCAAACCTGTGATATATATATATATATATATAATGTTATGGTTGTTTGACCATCAATATTTGTATTCAACATGATTCCAACTTGATGGATTCTGGTGGAGCATTAAGTGGGATGAGATGTGGTGTTGTATGAGCATGCATGAGCTGAGGCACCTGAGGGTTGGGATGAGGCCCCTGAGGGTCAAGATTATCATGAGGTATAGGTACAAAAAGTACCACTATATAAAATGGTAGACATTGGGATATGGATAGACAAGAAGCTTAATGCACACCTGGTTCATGTCATATAGTGAATTGACATGGGAGATTAGGGAGATGATCCATCTATGACATATCAATCTCATGAGCTCCAGTCTCAACATCAACCATTATTCATGGGTGAGGGTGGACTATAGGCAATGGAGAATAGGGTTGAGTCATTCGAGACTATCTTTGATCATATATTGAAAACCCTATGTCAGAGGGTAAAGATGGATACTTATATGTTTAGAGGACCAACAAAGCACTGGTGGGACATACAGGTTCAGGTTGGTAGATATGTGGGACTATCTTGTAAAGACTTCAAGATGATGTTCTTCTATCAGATGTTGTGGGAGGAATGAGCCCATGAGTTCATGAATCTCTAGTAGGGGGATAAATCTATCATATGTTATAACCCAAATTCTACACAATTTTATCATTTTTCACTTTCTATTGTAGGAAACGACATCGATAAGGTGTGGTGTTTTGAGGATGGTTTATGGAAATCCATCAGAGTGTAATAAACATATTCAGGCTTGAATATTTCTATGAGGGTGTATATCCAGCAATAATAGCCAAGGAAAACATGAAAAACTAGTCGTATTCAAGTTGCATGATGATATCACGTGAGCTTAGTGGTGATGGTTCTAACAGCAGGAAGCTGGTCCATGAGGATTTTTTGAAGGGTGGTATGTCCAGAGACTTGGTTAGACCACCAAGTAGTGGGTGTTCAGCAATATGAATCCAGTGTTGGAAACCAGGGAATTTTCAAACACATTGAAATTGGGTTTTGAAGGAGTACTGATCATGTGGTCAGATGGGGATTTTAATGAGGTTCAACAAGAAGCCTTCTTGGATAGCCAGTAGTTAGGGACCAGTTTAGACTCAGGGATATGAGGTCAAACCAGTAATGGTACCAGGTGTTGGTAGTTAGGATTCAGTTTTATGTAGAGGTTGTGATAAAGATAATGGGAACCAAAAATTGGGTTAATGGCTAGTATATGGTGCATATTTATAGTGAGTGTAGGCCCTAGGAAGTTGAAATTCAGTCCATGTGCATGTTATTGAGTTCTTATGGTTAGATCACATTGGGGATCCGATAATAGTTATAGGAACACTAGGGGTATGAACAGATTTTATTTTGATTTGGACTTTCCAATTTGGGTTCACAAGGTGCCCAAGTTTTATTTTTAGACCAAAAATGCACTGGTTAGTCGGTTGGTATCAGTTATGATGCAGGATATATATATGAGGCCAGTAGGCACTAATATTTATTGGGGGAATCAATGAGATTTGTGATATGTATGAGGTGAGTTGGAATCAAGACTAAGATGGGTATGCATATGTATATATATGATGCATGTGTATTTTTGAGAATATGTTGATATATAGGAATTATTAACATCTATTGAGATGTGGGTTTTGATTAGTGTCATGTACGGAACATGTTTGAAATGGGAATCTGATGAGATGTGAGACTTAATGGGAATCACTTATGACACTTGAATGAATTGGGTACCTGATGAGTTGTATAGGACCCAAACCCACAAGCCCAGGATCCAGTGTCTACTATCAATTACATTGTCATGATTTCAACAAATCGAGCCCCGAAGGACCGATCAATTTAGTGTTCTTGGTAAACTAGATACATAATTGTTTCTTGTATTATAAATTAATAGACTAATTACAACATATTTTTTTCTTCTATATAAACAAAAAAATTTGCGAATAACTCTAATCCATCTAGTAAATCCATATATATATTTCATAGTATGGATCTTGGATAGCTGGGGAAAGAAACATAATAAGTGTGAGCTCAAATTCTCAGCAAAAGTAAGTAAAGCAGAAGCAATAATGAATAAATAGGAATAAATTAATATGGAAACGTAAATAGTAGATAACACATTCCTTTCAAATAACTAGATAAGGGAAAATCAATATGGTAGGGTAAGAAACTAAAACACATGCCATTTAATCAATGAAATAAAAATAAAATATAACCATAGACATGTAGAAACAATATCTCATGGATTAATAATAACTAAAACTAAATAAAGAAAATTCTTAATTATTGGACGCCATGTTTCCTAAGTACATGAATCCAGTATTGTCAAGAGAATGTTTAGAATACCAATATTTGAAACTAATTCATCCCATGAGACTACCGATGTATCGAGGTACTTTCATTAAAAGTTCCCAACTCATAGAGCTTGCATCAACCGGTCTCTAACCTATAGAAATTGAGTTAATCGATCCCTAACACGTATAGTGTCTTTCCAAAACATTTAAATATAAAAGTTCCTCATAAAATTTTCATATTGAATAAAGGTTAAGGTTTTATCAATATTTCAAAAAATAATAAAATAACTTTCAAAGTAAACACCATATAAAAAATGTTATACTTTTTAGGCATTAATCATATCTATGATAAATGATATGGATATTTAGGGGAAATTCAATGTCAAATGATCATAGGAAAGTGAATATTTCAAGGGGACTAAAAGGAATTAAGGAAGTGAATGTGAATAATATATTTGAAAAATTCAATCATAATCCATCCATAGGAAGATTAAGGATGGTATAAATAAAAGATAACCCATGCAGAGTAAAATAAAGGGTTTTTGTTTTTGATGAATAAAAATACTATAAAACAGTCTTCTAAAAAACTTATTGAGAAAAATATCTTTTTATTATGAAAAAACTTTTGAAAAAATTTTATTTGAAAATAATTTTTGAAAATAATTTCATTAAAAATTATCCTTTAAAACATGTAAAGGATACATAAAATAAATGATGGTGGGAAAATCTGTACAAGCCGCAAGAGATAAAAAGAACATTACTTTTTCATGATTATGGGTCAGAAAATGACTTATTTGGAAAGAAACAAGTACCTTTCTTTGAAAAAATTTTTAAAAGAAAAATGGTATAAATATCTTTACCAAATAATTTTAAAAACATTTTTGAAGACATTTTAATAAAACATTGTTTTTAGGAAAAAACAGGTTCACTGACTAAAGAGGGAAATGATGTTGGGTTTTCTTAAAAAAATATTTTTTGAACACATTGAGTTACAAAGAGGGGAAAATGGTACTGATACTTGAAAATTGTAATGAATTAATAAATAATAATGAAATGTTTTATTAAAAAATTAATATATAATTTCCTTGAATGGAAATTCCTTTGAAAGATCATTAGGATTATTCTTGAGGAAAATAACCTTTAAAAATTCCAAAGTGTCCCATACCTCTGTGAAACATTTTAAGACATAAACCTCCTTAAGGAATAATATTTATTGAAAGTATAAAGTACCATGAATAGAAAAGGATTAATTAAATAATATAATAGAAGGGGAATTAGATGCACCACACAAAATATGTTGGTGGTGAACATGACATTTATCTCACGAATATAAAAAGTGAGATGATAATCCATTACATATGAATTGAATAAAACATATGTAATAATAAATAATTGAAACCTATAATTAACATAGATATAATAGAATACATGATATTAATGTAAATGTGGCCATATGTACACTATATATAGTAAATTAGGTGCACAACAATAAATTATGGCTCACAGAAAGAAAAGTGAGACAAGATTCCCTTACCTTAAACTTCTTTATGTTGTGTGGTATTGATCCATATGTATAGAGAGTTTAAACATGTTAATAATTTATAACATAACCATATTAATATTTATTATATCATATATGATCCTATTATAATATCTTATTACCCTTTTCTTAATAACATTTCATTATTTTAACTATTTTTGTGTATTAATTGCCTAGTTTGTCGAGTATATTTTAACGGGTTATTTGTCATTATTATTAAATAAATCATGGTTTCATCATATCTAGAATGTAAAAAAATATTTTAATATCATATATGTCCATTATATATGTATTTATATTAGCCTATAATATTTTTACATTAGAAAAGAAGTGCAATGCTCATGGAGACAGTAGGTCGTACGCATGCATGAACGTTACCTTCATTTTTTTGTCATATTAAAATAATTAATGATAAATGATACATATGTATATTACAATTCTAGTAGAATATATATGTTATATAAGTTACATAGGTTTGTTAAAAACATCCTTTATAATTTCTATGTATGGAATGAAAGATTCATATTGCTTTGAGGGGCTGGTTGTCGACACTTCCTTAAACAAAATCATCATATTTACACATGGTGAGAAGCATAAAGGTTTATTTTAAATAAAAATTATAGAATAAAAAATAAAAAATAAAAATCATATATAATACATATATAAACATAGTGTCCATCCTAATGGCCAACTATGAATGTTGGAAATGGGAAAATGAATATTCATCATTTCATGAGGAAATAGTTCTCCATACACCGAAATAGTATGTTCATTACCTATTAGATAGACGTGTGAGTATTTTTAGGTATAAATCTTAATTTTAAAATATCCTATTATATTAATAATTCTGTTTTTGTTATATAATCATATAATAATAAGAGTATATGGGTTTAATAATGGAAACGAAACTAAAAATCTTTAGAGAAGACATTAGCTCTTAATTGGGTAACTCCTTTTGGTTTGTGCCAAAAGGCTTCCTGCCCAAAGGGAGGATTCTAGGTCGAGGGGAGGGATGATTGGAGACTACTTTGGAAGAGTTTGGATAATGAAATATGTCTTGAGAGGTGTGAGGAAGGGGGATAGGTGATGGTTTATAGGGAAGGAAAAGGAATCACTTGAATGTTTTGGAGAGAAGTTAGGTGTACACATGTTATTACCTAAAAAAAGTCATAAAAAACCAACCAAACTAAAATATTGAAGATTTTTTCACTGATTATGGACATAAAATAGATGTCTGAGAAGTATATAGGTCATTGGGCCCTTATATTTTGGGTTTAGTCCCCTTTTACCCAAATTACAACTTAATCACTGTATTTAATTTTAATCACATTCACTAATCATTTTGGTAAAAAAATTAAGATGGTCTTATTAGACACAAAATATCATCCAGATTATAATGGTAAATATCATTTTTTAGAAATTCCATTCACAAAATTGTGAAAATTAAGATTAATGCTAATCTCGTGTATAGACGAATTAACTAGTTTTAGTAGAAAAATGTTAAAAATATTATTAAGTTTTTATATTTAATATGAAAGTGAATTAATTATAATAAAATAAATTGTATTAATATATTTATAATTGATCTAATATGTCTTTATAACAAATTTATAAAATAATTTTACATTAATAATTAATTAAACGAAAATATAGTTTTTACCTAAAATACATTATTTTTCACTATTCATCAAAAAACAAAGTTTCACAGAAAAATACCAAAAATTCATCCTAAGATAATTCAAAAATTTTGACTTCAAAAATGAAGTTTATTTTCTAAAATTAAATCCCTAAATGTGTCAAAATTAATATTTAAAATTGGTTCTCCATTAAAAAGCGCTAAAATTGCCCTATTAAATATGTAGTTTTTAATGTATATAATAGTGTTTGTTTTTATCTTATGCATATAAAATCAAATGGATGAATATAAAAAATATGTTATTGAATATATAAAAATTTTATTTTATTAAAATCAATAAATAATTGTAATAAATTATGTTTATTAAGGCAAAACTCTTTGGGAAGAATAAAAATAATAATACTTATTTTTATATTTGGTTCTAATTTTCACTTATAATTAATTGGTACCCAATGAAATCAATTTATACTTGTATAAACCATAAATGTTTCTTAAGTTAGTTGATGATATTAATAACTACTAACATAATGGCTTGGTTATATCATATTATATTAAATAATAATATTTTAATAATACATTGTTATTAGGTGAAACTCATTCTTATGTGTCACACAAGCTATCGAGGAAGGTCTCTTTTGTGTGTAACGTAAGATATCATGGAAATTCACTATTGTGTGAAACACAAGATAACTAAATGTTGTGTTCATTACAAGTTATATCACGTATTGAATATATTTAGAATAGTAAACATATAATGTAGTCTTGAGATATTTTATTCCCTTACGCGCTTGGTGATGCTGTCATGAACCCAATCAAATATAAAGTTATAAATTAGAATTTGTAGGTGTTACAAGTTGAAGGAATGAAGATGCATCATGGGAGGAATTTTGAGTACATGGATTGTCAGTGGACCATTAGATTTCTATTTTGGGTCAGGAAGCGGTCAGGTCGGTAACTCTTAAGGTGGGGAGCCCCGTGTGGGGAGTTGACCTATGTTTGATAAATCTATAGAATTGGATGATGTAAATGAGATTAGTATGTCATGTACTATCTCTGTGTAAATATTGATATCTTGGATATTAGCTATTATATGGTTGGGAGATTGTAACATCTGAGGTTTTTGAATGGGATGAATTCCTGAACCTTTTTGATTTTTTGTGTTTTGTGAGCGAACCAACATTATTTTTGATCTTTGAAACCAAATTCCTAGATTTTTATTGACCCATGGACTTTTTATATGGATTTTAAGGACTGAAAAGTACATTGGTGTTTCAGATTGGTTTTGGGTATGTTGAGTCCCAAAAACCATTTTCAAAAAAGTTTAGGCAAAGGCTCATAGTTAGATATAACTATGCATCCTTAAGGAGAAACTATGCAAGGAGTTTATAGGTATTCTCATAAGTTGCACATTGGCTGCACATGGTTTGTCATACCATGTGTCATGGCCTGCATATTTAGTGCCAGTTATATAGTAGGTGTTCATGGTTGTGCATGGTTTGGACAAACCATGTGGCCAAACCATGCGACCTATTTCAAAGGGGTGACCCTTTAGATAAAGGGTGCACACAGTTGATGAAAAGTTAGCCAAACCATGAAACTTAACTATTAATATCATTAAAATAGTGAAAGTTCCATATTTACCCTCCTACATTTTAATTTAATTCTTATATTTTTATTCCCCACCATGTGATCCATCCTCCAAAAAACTATGTAGCTCTCCTCCTATAATAATTAGGATTTGATCCCCCTCCTTCGATCAGACTCTAAATCAAGATCCATTGGTTTCTACATATTCCTACAAGTATGGTCCTCAATTGATTATATTTTTTTTCTTTATTTCTCTCTCTATATGGAATGTTAAGTCTATGAAATCTCTTTTTCATTATTTTCACAACGTTTGTATAAAATCCCAATTTCTCTCGATTCATCTAAATTTAGAGGCTCATATTAGATGAGAGAGAACCTATGAGTATAAGGTAGTTGGTAACTATATTTCTCATTAATTTTATGAGTGTTTGGGATATGATTTATAATATGCAATGAGGGTTGACTGAGTGTGAGCCTAAAAAATCAATGATTTATTTTAAATTGATTAAATTTATGATTTGGGATGTCATTGGTTATGAATTAGTTATTTTATACATGGTAAGACACGTAATGGGATTGTGACCAATTGGAAAGTTTAGGTCAGGTGTGTAATTTATTTAATTAAATTTTATATATTTATTTCTTGATTTATAAGGAAACATGATAGGAAATGTATAAGGATTGAGGTGATATTGATCACCTAGACTTAGGTGACATATTCTTTAGGTTGGTCTTTCGCTGGGACATATGGGGTGATTATGATCAACAAGTTGAGGCGATATGGTTATCAGATAGGGGAAACATGGTTTTTAGGGTTTGGGCATGGATCTTAGGAATTTAGATGGCATTGACCCCTGAGATTTAGTGCAATTTTCATTAGGACATGAGGTACCATATGATGTGTATTAGGTTAATATTGGTGACTCCACTCACTGTTATTTGATGACGTACTATTAGAGTCAGGTGCACACAGATAGGACTCAGTCAAAGTGGTTTTAAACACTCATTGTGGGTGGAGGCCTCTATAGATATTGTGGTTTAGGGGATGGTGTTAGCCATCAATTACATTGGAGGTTCACACAGTAGAAATCCATGTGGATGGTGATGGGCCATCAGGTGATGTTTTTGAGACCATCAGTGGGTTGATGAGGCTTGTTGTTATACTTGAGGTCGATAGGCCAAGATTATGGAAGTATGGGTATCATCATGCTTCCCGACATCATTAGTTGAGCCGAAAATGATTATATATTATAGGAAGGATATCATTTTACCTTGGGAATTCTAGTTGAGAGTAGAGAATCACTTCTAAGTAGAGGTTCCAGGGACCTTGTATTTATTTTTTGGGCATGCCGCTTGGACACCAACAACTTGATTGATGTCAAGATGTGTCAGGTGATACATTTATGGGTGGAACCTAAGGCTTCACCTGGTATGATATTCATTAGGGTATGACTTGGGAATTAATCCATAATTCCTCTCCAATATATATATATATATGTTGACTCATCCTATATTCTGTATATAAATATTTTGGGGCACATGATCAAATATATTATAACATTGGTTGAAGCAAGAAAAATGATTTCTTGTGGATGTTGCACATAAGTGGATATGGTAAAATATTAAATGTGTGTGCTTCACTATTTTATTTATATTATGAATACACTTTCATAATTATGGATGTAAGACATGCACAAATTTGTGGCACGCTAATGAGTTCATACTCACATCATACAAAAGACACATAGGATACATGTATAATTTACAATTTTGAGATTAGGTAATGATTCAGGATCATGATCTAGATCTTAATGATTGTAGATGGACCATTTTTCTTGTTCTGGATTATAGTGGACCAGATTGTTCCTCTACAACAAGATGGAGTCACTTTTGATATTTTTAATGGTTTGTATCTATGTATTGGAATAGTTTTCCACAAGAAATCTTGTTTTTATATTTCTTTTATCACCTATTATGACATTATTATCTGAAAATGGTTATTTTCGTGGGTCTTTTTGATTATTACTACTAATTGTTTAGGCTTCTATTGAGTTTCTTTTTTTACTTCCCCTAATATGGTCCTTTTATCCACATGTTTTATATACATATTGACCACTATTATTGTCACAACCAGATTTTATAGTCTCCCCACGATTACCAAATCATACCATCACTTATAGTCAGTAGCCTTTGTTGTATGGGAAGTACACCTAAGGTCTGAGGGAAAACTAGCTTGGTCCACTGTTCTAGTGGAAAATAGGGTTGGGATACTACACTATGCCTCCCAATAACCAAAGATACTTGAGTTGAAATAACCAAGTCATGATCCAGAATAACATGTAGTGATTTTCACATTAAAGATTATAAATTATCTATATGAGGAGAAGTGTGATATATATAAGGACCATATAAGCCTCAAGTATATATTCACAAAAAATAAGCTTAACATTCACCAAAAAAGGTGGTTAGTGCTAATCATGGAATATTATTTTTAAATCCATTAACATAATAGGAAAGAAAATAAAGTGGAAAATTTCATGATTAGAAATAATCCCATAACTCTATCCATGATGAGGACTTTAAGGGATCCAATATTCTTGGAATTTTATAGGACATGTATGCAAATAATAAAAGGATCATCATCCATCCATACAAAAGTAACTACTTAACCATCCATTCTTGAGAGGATCAAAGAGGCTTATAAATATTAAATGTTTATATACGTGAAGGTAGAGGATATTACAGATTTTAACTTTTCTCATAATGGAGTTATGAGGTATGGAACCCGGATATGTGTCCCATTAAATCAAGAAATAATGAGGGGACTTATAGATGATGCACATAGATTATCCTTCTATATTCATCCAAGAATCACTATATTGTATAAAGATTTGAATCAAAATTTATGGTGGGATAAATAAAAGAGTGAGATTGTAGAGTTTGTATCACAATGCTTGGTTTTACAATAAGTCAAGATTAAATGACACAAGTCTAAATGTATGATGAAGCATTTTTCAATACTTGTATTAAAATGGGAAAACATATCCCTATATTTCATCATAGGACTCCCAGGGAAACCTAAAGGTAATATCCCTATATTTCATCATAGGAATCTCAAGGAATCCTAAAGGTAATAATGCCTTCTTGGTGTCTACTCATCCTCGGGTTCATGAGGAGTGTTTGGAGGTCCCTTCGGTGGGGGTGGAACAGCGGGGACCTAAGAAGGTCGGGGAGTTTCCTCTGGTGAGTTTTTCCTCTCGAGAGATTAAGGAGGTGGCCGCCTTTCATGATCTCACTCTGGTAGCTCGTTTTGGTCGCTCTAAGTCATCTCTCAAATTCTTCCGGGACTTTGTCGATTCGTGGGGGCTGTCTCTTCCGGTGGCGGTTTCTGACATTTCGAGGATAGCTTTCTGTGTGCACCTGGCTTCCAAGGAGGACTTTGTGAAAGCATGGTCGCGGGAGGATAGACGTTGTGGCTCTTGGCGCTTCTCGATGTCTAGGTGGTCATGGGACTATCATCATGGTCGCGAAACCTCCTCAGATGCGGTGTGGCTGTCTTTGCCGGGTCTCCCGCTGCCTCTTCAGAAATTGGCAATTCTGAAAGAGGTTGGAAATTCTTTGGGCTCCTTTTTTTGCGTGGACAAGGACAATAAGATTCTCAAGGCGGCGGCGAGCCCTCGCATTTGTGTTGAAATGGATTTAGCGCTAAAGAGGCCCTCAATGGTACAGTTTGAAGCTGAGGACGATTTTTGGTGGAAACAAAAGATTTTTTATCAACAGTCTCTTCGTTTTTGTGTGTTTTGTGGTTTTCATGTCCATGATGTGAAGGGTTTCTAGCACCGGAGGGAGGTGGCGGAGTCTTCTGGTCCTGCTCTGGATGGGGAACCGTGTCAAGATCCACCTGTCTCGGGCGTGTGTGGTGTTACGGAGGCGAACATTTTCCTGCCGGACGTTTCAAATTTGAATCCGTCCAGCGAGGCCTATGGGTTGGGAAACTCAAATGTCCAAACTGGGGAAACATCTTCTGACAGGAATGGATGCTCGTTGGAGTTACCCTCTGGGAAGATGGATCTCATTTCTTGGTCCCCGGGTCCGGTTCCACAGAGGTTTTCTTCTTCTCTTAGGGGAAAGACAAGGAGGTTGAGGTGCATATGTCTCTTTCACTAGGGAGCCTGGCCAGGAAGCTTTCCTCTGCTGTTTCCCCCTTGGGTTTACCTCTTAGCTTTCTCCAGGGGCTATACAGACCCGTCTTGCGAATAAACTCTTGGCTACTTCTGATAAGGGTCTGGAGGTGGTTAATTGGAACAAGGGTGCGGAGAAGGAGGTGATGTCGTCATAGCGTTCTCCTCAGAGGAAACTTCTGTTATCTTTGTTACAGGGAGAGCTGGGAATGGAGTCTCTCCCGCGTGGTCCATCAGGAAGGAAGCCTCGGTTGGAGGAGTTAGACGTTATGTGTGATGATGGTATTTTATCAGCAAAACAGAGTAGTGGTAAGGGTGGTTTTTCGGGACCTCTCACTCGTTTTAAAACCAAGGGGAAGGGTGTACCTGTACCCTATGAACTTTCTTTCCCATTGGGCCAAAGATCCCATAAGAGTCTGTAGGATGCTTTCCATCATTATTTTGAATGCGCGTGGTATGTGAGCTCTTACCAAGCGAGCCTTTTTATCTTTGGAATGCAGGAAGGCCAAAGTTTCTATTGTGGTGATTCTCGAACCAAAACAGGATGCATGCAAACTTCCTGGGTTAGCAAGGAAAATGGGTTTTCCTAACTATTTCCATGGTGGTTTAGTGAATTCGCAGGTCTGGGTTGGATGGAGGGATGGTATATCGGTGGTGAACATAGGTGTGATGTCTTAGTGTATTGATATGAAGGTGGAGATGGGTGGTGCTTCTCTTATGTTCTCATTTGTCTATGAGAGCAATAAGATTGTGGAGAGGAGGGAGCTTTGGTCTCATCTGAAATCGGTACAAACTAAATCTATGGCATGGTTCATGGGAGGTGATTTCAACTCTATTGTGGATATTTCAGTGAAGCGTGGAGGAATGGGGTGCAATGTTGAAGGTATGGAGGAATTAAAAGAATGCCTGTTATAATCCGGATTGTTGGACTTAGGCTTCAAAGGGGAGAAATACACATGGTGTAAAAACCGAAGAGGACAGTATAGGATTTGGAGTCGACTGGACAGGTGGCTTACCAACATGCATGGGCTGGACCTTTTCTCTAAATCATCAGTTAATCATCTTCCATGTTTCCTCTCAGACCATGCACCTATTTTACTTGATATTAAGTGTGAAACTGTGGTTGTAAAGAGTTTTTATTATTCAAGCGAATGGAATAAAAATGATGGGTTCATGCAGGTGGTGAGTAAGTCCTGGGCGGAGGAGGAAAAGGAGAGTTCATGGGGAGGGCTGGTGAATCGTCTTAAAAGACTCAAACAGGAGATCAGGCAGTGGTTGGTGGTGCAAACGGACTTGAATGTGGGGGTGACATCTCTACAGGAAGAGGTTGACGGATTGGAGGAGTCTCTTCAAGCTTTGTGGGATGAGGATATCTTTATTATGTTATGCGATAAAAGGGTGGTTTTGGTAGAGAAGTTGCTAGAGGTGGAGAGGAACTTCATGCAGCGTTCCCGAGTGAGATGGATTAAGGAGGGGGACCGCAACAGTGCTTTCTTCCATGCATGCATCAAGGAAAGGAGGAGTATGAAAATAAATTTAAAAAGGGAGGATGGGTCTTACACGTCGGATGTGGAGGTGGTGGGAAGGCTTGCTCTGGAACACTTCGAGGGCTTGTGGGAGGGGGAAAATACCACCAGTTTTGAAAGGGAATCTCTAGGGGATTCTGGTTTTTTGAGCCGTGTACCTATGTTGGTTACTTGTTCTGAGAATGAGCACCTCTCATATTTACCCCAGGAGAGGGAGATTAGGGAAGCACTGGAGAGCATGCTGCGCGAGAGTGCACATGGACTAGATGGTTTTCCGGCCTCGTTCTACTGTGCTACATGGGATGTGGTCGGGTCCTGTGTAGTGGAGGCTGTTCAGGATTTCTTCCGAGGGGTCCCCTTGATTAAAGGGAGCTCGGCTTCAAGGGTGGTCCTTATTCCAAAAATCAAGGACCCTTTTCTCATCAACCATTTTAGGCCGATATGCTTGTGCAACGTCTCATACAAAATCTTGGTGATGGTCATTAGTAGGAGGTTATCTACTTTTCTTCCCAGGATTGTCTCTGAGGAACGGCATGGTTTCATACAAGGGAGGAGTATACAGGGGGCGGTTGGAATCACGAGTGAGATGGTTCATGATCTGAACAAGCGGACGGTTGGATCCAATATTATTCTACAGGTGGACATGAAGAAGGCGTATGATAACTTGGAATGAGGTTTTATACTTCGGGTTATGAGGAGCTTTGGGTTTCGAGAACAGTTCTGTGAAATTTATTTCAGATGCTTTGCCTCTCCGTGGATCTCGGTTTTGTTACTAGGGAAGTGTTTTGGATTCTTCAAATCGGTGAGGGGCGTGCGACCGGGGGATCCATTCTCGCCGGCTATTTTTGTCATGGCTCAAGATGCCTTGTCCAGGAATATGAAGAAGGGCATGACAGAGGGTGCTTTGAAGCCTTTCCTTGGTAGAAGGAACTCAGGGGTTATATCTCACCTGATGTTTGCCGACGACATACTTTTATTTTTTGAATGGTAAATGAAGGACTTTAAAAGCCTTTAAGGAAATCATGGGATTGTATGGGAAGAAGAGTGGGCAGTCGGTCAATCATGAGCAGAGTCATGTGTTTATATCCAACAAATGCTCGGTAGGGAGATGTAGGACCATTCAGGAGGTTCTCGGATGTGGGAAGAAAAAGATTCCTATTGTTTATTTGGGGATACCTTTATCCAGCAGAAGGATACTAAAGAGCCATTTCAATGGGGTTGTGGATTACATCTTGGGAAGTATCTTCAACTAGAAGAATAAGGTACTTTCGTTTGGGGGCCGGATTATGCTTATTAACAATGTTTTGTTATATATTCCCATGCATCTCTTTGCCATCATCCGTCCTCTGAAGGGAACGGTGGAAAGAATTGAGCGCATTCTTACATCCTTTTTGTGGGATGCGAAGGGAGATGGCAGGTGTCATTGGGCCTCGTGGAAGAGGATGGATGGTCCAGTGGAGGAGGGTGGGGTTGGGTTACGAGATCTTCAGGAAGTCATACTGGGAATGCAGGCCAAGCTAGCGTGGGAGGTGATTGTGGGTAAGACTCTGTGTGCCAGTTTTTTCAGAGCCCGGTATGGATGGAATGGGGATTTCTGCATGCGTGGGGAAACGAGCCTAGCCAGATGCATGTTCTCTCATCTGGACGTACTGCTTGATCACACCAAATGGGTGATTGGTCACGGGGAGATCAGTTTTTGGAAAGACACGTGGACAGAGGAGAGGCTTTGGTTTGAAGGCTTCCCGAATCCTGACATCTTGTTTAAGGAGGCATACAGAAGTTATGAGTTCATGCATGAAAATCTTAATGTGTTGCAAATGAACCATCTCAGCAGTGTGGTTATGAATGATGACCTAGATAAATGTTGTTTCATAGAGGTGAGCTCGGGACGTTTTAACATGAATGGGTACAGGAGAATCCTGCATGGTAATGATGCAGCGGTTGGAGCGGAGGAAGCTACTTGGTGCAAGGTATTACCAACAAGAATGAATTTTTTAGTGTGGAGAGTCAGAAACCAAGCCTTGACAACAGAGGAGAATATTCATGGGAGAGGAATCAGCATGGACTCGCGGTGCTACTGTTGCGACCAGCCATGCTCAGGGTCTACAGTCCATCTGTTTTTTCAGGGTCGCTGGGCTTCTCTCCTCAGGGCTTAGATTGTTCGGTTTAGGTTTCCATGCGGGGAGTGCCACTCGGTTCGTGAATACATTTCGTTTTGGATCTCTAGTCTTGATGGAAGGTCGGGGGAGTGAACAACGCGCATCATCATTCTTGTAGCCATCTGCTGGACCATTTGGGAGGCTCGCAACCAGGTACGGTTGGGTGGTGAGAGGTCCTTGTTGTATCTTCAGATCCGGATGAAAGCCATTATAGTGGAGCTGTCCTCCCTTTTCAAAAATGGTGTTCAATCACTTATGTTGGAGGATCTGGTCATTGGACAGGCTAGAAAAAGGTTGGATAGAAGACGGTGGGTTAAATGGCAGCCTCCAAAGCACGGGTGGAAGCTGAACGTGGATGGCTCATGTGTTGGAGGAATTATGAGGGGCGGTGGCTTGCTTCGAGACTGCTGGGGTTCGGTTCTGGTTGCCTTTAGTGCTTATTATGGACCACGTAACTCTATGGGTGTAGAGTTTAGATCCCTTCTTTCAGGTTTGATGGTATGCAGGAGGAAGGGGCTCCCGGTGATAGAAGTGGAATCGGACTCGAAGGTTCTGGTCAGATCTCTCCAGGGCTATCAAGACATCTCATGGGATTTAACGTATATATATCGCCGGTGTAAAGTGGAGACCAATCAGGGGAGGATGGCTCACCATAGTCTGAGGGAGTCCAACTTTGCGGCTGATGAGCTGGCTCGTTGGGACCGACCTGAGGAGACGCTGGTGGTTTATGACAGCCTTAACTCTCTTCCTTTGGAGTGTGTTAATGTGGTTCGGAAGGACTCTCTTGGCCTTCACTATTTTCGTCCCCCGTGAAGTGTAATATGGTTTTCTCTTGGTATTAATAAAAAAATAAATTTCATTCCTTTATTAGGATGGTCAATCTGAAAGGAACACTCAAACTATGGGGTAAATTCTGAGATAAGTTTCAATGGAGTTACAAGGATTTTGGGATCAATACCATCCCTTATTAGAGTTCTCAATTAACAACAATTTCTATTCAAGCATTCAAATGGAACCATATAAGGCTCTATATAGTAAGATGTGTCAAAATATGATATGATGTGATGAAGTTGGAGAGTATAAGATGATAAGACATGATCTTATCAAAGTGATTAAATATAAGGTTGAAACCATTCACCTTTATATGAAATCCAAAAAAATTCAATAGAAAATATATATAGAAGATAATAAAAGGGACTTGGAGTTTGAGGTTGGTGTTAATGTGTTCCTTCATTTATATCCATGGAATAAAGTACAAAGTTTTTTGAAGAAGGGAAAACTTAGTCCATGATACATTTGTCCTATTTAGATCCTTGATCACATCGGAGTTGTGGCATATCGACTAGCACCACCACCCAACCTATCTCAAATACATGATATGTTCCATGTATCCCTCTTGAGAAACTACAAACAAGAACACTCACATATATTGAATCTATAGGTGGTAATATTCGAGAATGATCTTTAATATGAGAAGAAAGAAATGAAGTTATTATATCATAGAGACACTATTTTGAAAAACAAGACAACTCACCTGGTAAAGTGTTTGGGTGGAACCACATGTTTGACGAATGAACTTGGGAACCAGAAGAGGCTATCAAACAGATGTACCCCATACGTTCTAGTATATGAAATTAAAATTTCTAGGGTGAAATTTCTGAAGGTGTGAATAAATAAATGATACGAACTTTAAAAAATGAAATTTCCTTTTTTTGATTAAATTAGAGGCATTATTTATGTTTTCGAGTTATGGAAAACACATACATGACTTTGTGAATAAAATAAACACCTTATATTAGTTATATCAGACTTAAAAATACATCAATAAACACAATATTTGATAATATAGCTATTGAATAATGATATTATGTTTATTATATATTAAGTGTTATGAAAAAGCCAACTGGCATAGACAAAAGAAGTGATAGCCTCGACCAGTAAGATCACACACTATGGAACCCATTTATCATAGCTTCTAAGGGATATAGAATCTATTAGATTTACACTTGACCAAGAAAATGATAATATTAAATGACTAAATCATTATCAAACCTGTTTGTGGTAGAATATCAATCTGATTGATGTCATGACCCAAACCATGTTCTCCCAACCACCCTACAAAAATATCACCATCACACACCTTACCCTTTGGGAATTCAATGGTGTAATTAAGAGATATGTATCTCAAAACCAACAAAAAGAATATTTATATTTTATTTTCTATGAAATAATGTTTATATTTATTCTTATTTATTTTATATTATGAGTGATTAAATAACGATTTTGACAAAAACTAGATTTCCACATGACCGAAATTGAATTATATTTTTAGGTAATAAGAAATTTCAATTAAGAAATATATTTTAACGAATTTATGAGTTTTAAAAATAAAATTTATTTTAATAAAATATTATTATTAAATAATAATTATTAATTATATTTCATAATATAATTTTACAATGTCAATATCAATTTTTGTAAGGGCCATGAAAATATTATTGTAAAAAAGTATATTTTTCAATAAATAGGAATTTTGGTTAAAAATTACGAATTATCATATTTAAATATTTATTTGGATAAAATAAATATTATTTTTGGATTTATCATTCCATAATTATCGAATGGTTAATTTTTCATAACTTTATAAGGAAAAAAAATTTCAGGTAAAAATTAAATACAGTATAAATATATGGTGTGTATTATGACATCATATTGACCCAAAAGTGATGTAATATGTGCCATAAAAACTATCAAATCACAAATATACATTTCCAATTTAAAATAATGTTTCTTTGAGGTTATTTTAATAATTTTATAACCCATTTATGAATCCTCCAAAACCTATATTATATTTTAACATTTTAAAATAAATTCTTTTTAAACATTAATCACTTCCACATAACCAGAGGTAATATTTTAATCTGATTGGTTAATGGACTTATAAAACAATTATAAAAATACCATTTTTTATAAACCATGGGAAAAACTATTAGATTTTTTTGTGGTTTTGATAACTTTATTATAGAGATTCAGAAACCTATATTTGGGAAATCATAATGAAATATCATCTCTTTTCATAAATTAACTCATCATAGCTCCCATTTATCTTCACTAAAATACCTTAGATCATGTAATCTACTATATAACACCTCTAGAGCCTTCAAAAGGTACCTAAAGGATCTCATGAATCTCATATCTATATTTTGGATACCCCATCTCATGGTAAGGGATCCTCTCCTTCACTTATTTATTCTAGAACATTCTTTACTTTAGGCCTTTTGATTTCCAATTCCAAATACTAGGATATGTTTTTCCAATTACCTAATACTTTAATTTTTATTTCCAAATAACAAGATACCAATTTCTCACTCATTAAACCATTTTATTAATCTTTATGTAATATCATTATGCTATTGAAATTTCATTACATTTTTTCATTCCAAAAGATTGTGAAGTGAATTCATGCACACATTTCCTCTCAAGGGTATTCACCTATATATACCTGTACTTTTTTGACTGGTTACCTCCATTTAAATAACCCAAAATCCTCAATTATGGGGTTAATATAAATTAAATACAATCTTATATTATGTGATCTATGTTTTACACTTATGCATTTACATGGTATGATTATGATGGGTGCACCCAGATAGCACTCAAATTCCCGGGTAATGTTTTAATCTCCTGAGATTCCATGTAAGGTGCATGGGGCGTTTTCCAAAGAAAAATATGTTATTATGTATTTTTTATTTACCTTGACTAATGCTTATGATGCCATGTTTTATGTTTCTTCCACATTCCCTTGTTGACTTTATGGTGTCATGTTATTCCATGCCTCGTTGTTTATGATTATGATCTCAACTATAATTTTACTATTTTATACTTCTTTTATCATATGTATCGCTTTACCCTATTCCATTATTTGTATATTCCCTTACTGGTATTTATATTTTACCCCTTTCTTATGTATTTCCCTAGGTTATCTGGTTCTTTTTTAGAAGAGCGATGTAAATTTAATTGCATTTTAGTGACGTTTTCAACAAAGCTATTGTGTTCAACTTTTATGTTGTTATGTTATGAACCTAATCTCCCTAATACCCTAGTACTATCAATATTATAGGTTTTATTAAGGGCATTTTAATCTAACAAATAATGAATTAATGTGTATTAAAGATATGGGTTGTCATAGTTTTGTGTGGTTTTAATTATGTGATGGTGGTTACATTATAACAAAGGACGGTGGTTATGATCTAACTAAATATGGATGGGACCTATATCTACCTCAAATTAATTAGTAAAATATTGAGATATCATGAGATAAATAGGATTGGAATAGGGATTGAATTTAGTTCAGTAAGGGACTTTGTACACTATGTCAGTTATGATAGTGAACCATGTATAATATAATGGTTTGGGGAATGAAATCAATCCACTATGATAGACTTGAGAGTGAACTTTGACTATTATGATACTTTGGGGAGTGTACACAATCCACTATGAGATTCATGGAAATAATTTTTGACAACTAAGGGAATGATTTTATTTTACTATATGTATTCCAAGATTCTATGTCTGATTATAATGTTATACTCTCATGGACCTTTTTATTTAATCCCATTATGATTCATGTCTAATGAATTTTCAAGATTTATTCCTTGAATAAATATTAGGTTTTTTATATGTAGGGTATGTTTTTTCAATGTTAATCCCATTTTCTCATACCCTTATACTAATGGTAGGAATATGTGATTATTGATATCTCCCACATTTACCCATAGTAAGTATCTGAGATCATCATTATTATTTTTTAAATTGACCAGGTTATGAAGAAAGATTTTAAGTATAGTATGTCTATAAATAGTAGTGAATTGGGAGATGTTTTGGGAGATGTTGAAAATAAACCATGAAATAATAATATAGTGAATATAGTCTCCAAATACACTAAACCTATAGAGTCCTTGTTCCTGTACTAGGGAAATTTATTGAGTATTCATCTAAAAAGATGTAATATTTATGTATGAGAAGTTTGGGTCTTTATAGTTGGTATCATAAAAAAAGAGTAGTTAACCTATAGAAACTAGGATGAGACAAATTTCGGGATATCTGCCGTGATTTTTTTAAAGATATGTCTAGGGATATTTCCTAGGAAAATTCTGAGGAAAATTATATTTATATGGAAATATCATAGAATATTGTTGAATCATAGAGTGGGTAGTTCACAAGAAATTACATTCGTGTCGGGATACTAAAAGTGGGCATGGTTCTGATATAGATGTACCAAGGGGTAATTACTCTAAAAAAGACACATTGGGCTTGACTCAAGAATTACTTAGTACATGAAAATGGACATTACTATGCATAAGGTTTGACACACTCTGGGGATATTCATTGGAAATTCAAAAACTCATTAAGAACCATCTTGAATTATTTGGATATATATGGATCATGGGTAAAATAGGATAAACCTAAGGTGTCTTATATTTAAAATAATGTGTCTTGATTTATATTTACTATAAATGATTGTTATTGAATATGTTTTTCCCAACTATGATTAATGTTCCTCACATGTTGTTTTTTGGACTTTATCAATGACTATAACATGAAGTAACTATGTTAATGTTGAATGTGATAAAATACTGTGATGATGAGAAAAAATGGATTGATGAATGGAGTGAATGATATTGTGACTATTTATTATAAGTTATCATGATATATGATTAACAAGTTTCATCTTAACAAACTCTTGGAATCACCAAAGAATGGAAGGACAGAGTTCGCTGAGAGCTTAGGTGAAGGGGACCATGGAGGAAAGAAGATTCAGTTTTTTATATGTGGAGAATGTGGGAAGAAGAACTCAAGGGAATGTCTCAAATGAATGAAAAGATTTTTTTATGTGGAAAGGAAGGGTTTATAGTAAATTATTATCTAGGAAAAATGAAAATTTTAGTTAAAATGATGAATTATAATAGTGGTTTCCCTAAGGCGTCATCAAAGGTTGAATGAGATAAATTTGGAATGTATCAGAATTATAAAAATAGATTTCATAGGGGAAATTTACAGATGAGGATTAGAATGGTGTCACATGTAATGGTTTTGTTTTTAATGATGAAGAGACTACAAATGACATATGAAGGGAAAGAGGTATTAAAGAATAATATGATGTGGCCTAGTTATTCGTTTAAGAATGAAGTGTTATGATTGAAGGGATTATGTAATAGAATTAAATAATTATGAAATATATGAGGACTTCTCTGTATAGGTTTTTTATTATTTATTTTCAATAACTCTTTTAATGGTATGGATAACCTAGAAAAGTGAATTAATGCAAATGATATATTTTATAGAAAACACATGATTAAGGGAAATCTAACCCTTAATATGTTCCAAATGTTGAGATAATGATGTTGGGATAAAGAGACGATATATTTGGATAAAGTAAATTGGATAGTATTAAATACCTTGGCTATCATTAATGTTTTGATTAAAAAATATTTTATACTATCATTGATAGAGTTTACAGTTTTTTTTGTTTTTGCAGAATATATTCATTAATATGTGAATTTATTTAAGGAATGAGAGAAGATTTAATTTTTGAAAGCATTTATGTTTTAATTAAGGTTTTATGAAAACTCTAGATATTTCATTGTTTTTGGAGAATTTATAATCAATGTATTCACATATTTGTTATGTGACATTAAGAACTACTATATGTTGTTTTTAGAATTAATGATATGTTTATTTTGGAAATTTATTTACCTTAGTTCTAAATTTTTTGGATTTCAATTTATGTCACACTTGGAGGATCCTAAAAGTTAACTATTTATGGAATGGATTTAGATGATCTTTGAATGTTATTGGATAGTTTATTCTAACCATTTTAGGTCTTGTAAATATTTAGAGGATAATGGAATGAATTTTTAAACTTATGATGGTTTTAATGCTTTAGGCATTAAAAATTCATCATTAATATTCATTTGATGGATGAAGTTGAAATTGATCAAACCATAACCAAAGGATGAAAGTGTTATTATGATATAAAGGAAATTTAATACCTAGATATTTGGATCTATTTAAAATTATTTATTATATCATTACAGTATCTTATCTTTTGGAACTTCAACCGAATATCTCTCAAGTACATGACTTGTTCCATGTATCCCTTTTGAGGAGTACATACCTAATCCATAACATATACTGAACTCCTAGGTTATACAAATGGAGTATGATATTTTTTTATGATGAATAATATATGGGGATTCTGGATTGTATCAAGAATGTTCCATGAAATAAGACCCCTCAACTGGTCGATGTTTTGTGGTGAAACCACCATCTGGTGGAAGTTACGTGGGAACCTGATGATATAGTGGGGAAGAAGTATCCTATATTGTTTGTATGAAAGTCATATAATTTTAAAATGATAAATTCATTTTATGGGGGGTATTATGTAACACCTTGATATTTTATGGATTATTTTTTTAAAATAAATTTAATTTATTTGATATCTTACGCTACATAAACAATTGAGTTTTAACGAACTACAATATACTATTTTTATTAATATTAACATTGTCATTAAAATTGGTAGTTTGAATAGTAATAAATAGTTTTTTAATATTAATTATAACAATTTTAAATAAACAAAACATATTTTATAAAAATGACATATTTTTTGGTAAAAACATTATATGTTTTGAAAATACTATTTTCTCAAAAAAAATGTTTTTTATTTTTTTTTCAGAAAAATAGAATTATTTTTCTCAAATTTTAGAAAATTTATTTTTTAAAATAAAATTTATATTTGAAATATACATATCTAAATAATATTTTTTTGAATTTTTTATATTTTTTTGAAAAGATTAATTTTTTGGTGAATAGTGAAAAATAATATTTTTTATTATGAAAATGAAATTATCATTTAAAGTTTTACAAAGACACCACTTGTTTAAAAATTGTTTAAAAGATAAATTATCTCAAATATATTATAGTTAATTCAAATTATTTCATTTTAAACAATTTCATCTTGTGTTTTTTATAATATCACTTTTAAACTGTTGAAACTTTCCTCTTTGGAAAAACTTGTTTTCTTCACATCTACGAGATTAATTTTAAATTAAAAATTTTATACTTTTGTGAATGGAATTTTGAAAAAATGATTCAATATTTGTAATCAGTATAATTATTAATATATTATATGGTAAACTTAATTTTTGGTTAAAATGAATAATAAAAATATAAAAAATTAATTATCCTAGTTAAGGTAAAAATGGGTTTATCAAGGGGTTAATCTTAAAAGATGAGTATTAAAAATGTCCCAAAACATGTAAAATTCAAATTTTGTTGGAATATTTCAACCTTATAAACTGTAATGTTCTATAATGACTCGTTTTATAGAATTTTGGCAGGTGAAAAACATGGGTACACATAATTCTGGTAAAACATTTAATACGTGTCCTCTCTTCCACTTATAAAAGGACACCCCATGTCCTCTCCTATTATCACATATAAAAACCTTTGGTTCATCTAATAAATAACCAAATATATTCCATAATTCTATTTTCACATCCTAGTGGCCTTATTTTTATTAGTAATCTCTCCTAATAAGTCTTTAGTTAAAAACCTAAAGAGGCTCTCCAAAGAAGTGGTAAAATTATTAAACTTGCATTTTTGTTTTATTTATTCTTCCTATTACTTAAAATATTATTAAAATATAATGATATAATAAAAAATTATATAAAATATAATTAGATGTTATTATGTTGATGGAATTTCCTATTTTCCACATCCATCAAATGGGAAATGAAATCATCGATCGTATGTATGACAAAATCCCACCTCATGAGACGATATGATTTGTTTTCCATTAATAAATCATATATCTAGAGATAATTATGTATTTTATATTTAAATATTATATTTCTGAAATTACTATAATTTTTTAATTATAACATCAGATATAAATTTTTACCTTCCAACCCATCAGAAAGTAATAACATCGCTCGTTTGTACGACATACTGCCACCTCTGTAATCGATGTGACATGTTTTTCATTTCCATTCTAATTATATGGTAATAAGAATATATTAAATAAATAAATATTATATTTTTAACATAATTATATTTCTGTAAATATGATATCATATATACCATCTTAATTTCCATTCCATGGGATTACGATAACGACAATCATGGGTACGACTCACTATCTTCTTGCGAAGCTACGTGATTCATTTTTTAATTACTATTTATATGGAAGAAAATAAGGTTATTTTTAATTAAAATATATGATATATGATATAAAAATTATTCTGTAATATTAATATATTATGTACATTTCCTTCATTCCATCCATTGAAAAAAAATTAAATCAAAGTTCATGTGTACATATAACCTATCTTCTCCATGAACTATGTAATTCATTTTCTATATATAAAATATATGGATTTATCTAAATACATATATAATGAAAATATATGATATTTATATCATTTTTAACATTTATGAGATGATTTAACCATGATTATAGTAAAAGGACCAAAAATACAAAATCAAAATTTGAATAAACAAGTATTTATTACCCAAACGGTGATTTTAATAAGGAATTGTTAATTAAGAGTAATAAAATACCATATATATAAATCATATATGGTATGAGATATATAATAATAATTATGTAATATATTTATAATAAACCAATATTTATTATACAGTAGGTTTGAACATGTATGAAGGCAGTCGAGACTTAAAGTAATGGAATTTCGTCTCAAATTGTCTTCTTTGGGACATATGTTATATTATTGAACTATCTTCTTTTATGAGGTGAATATACAAATAATTTTATATGTTATATTATGAATTTATTTAATACCATGATATTTAATGTTTCATTTAATTTTATTATTTCATGTGTATTATGATTCAAAAGTTTCTAAAGTAGGCAAGGATTTCCCATATAACATTTACTTCTACGATACATATTCATCATTCACCAATTATTTATTTTGTGTGGTGTTTATATTTTTCTATTGATATTTCATATCAAAAATATATTTATCTTCATGTTATTTTAATTTTAATTTTATGTTATTTCTTTCATGGGGTTATGGTTAAAAAGATACCCAAGTGGTAAGGGTTTATTTCACAATCTCGTCATCATATGAGATTATATATGTTTAAGTATCCCTTCGGGGAATCATTTGATATTTCTGTCCAAAAACAATCTATTTTCAAATCCTCTAGTTATTCATGATATTTTCAAGTAATAGTACCATTTTCTCTCTCTTTGGTACTTAAAATGATCAAAATTTTATATAAGGAAAATCTATTTTATTTCTCTCTTCGGTCAAAAACAACTTTTCTTCAAAATCAATGTTTTTAGAAAATGTTTTCAAAAATATTTTTAACATTCTAAAAAATATTTATTAATAAAATTTATAAACATGTATTTACTTTTATAAGATGGTCTAAAATGGATCATCATGTCATTTTTCAAATAATGTCTGTCTGGATTTTACTGAAAATTTGAAAGGAATATTTATTTTAATGTGTATAGGATGAACAATATTTGCTGCTTTCATAACCACTCATTGATTTCGAGCTTCCATTAAAATGTTCAATATTCTTTTCAAAAAATATTTTTAAAATATATTTTTTCAATTTTTTTTAAATAAATTATTTCATAGTGACTGTGTATTTTACTCAAGAAAAATTCCAAGTGTTCTCTCAGAAATAATTTTTCATATATGATGAAATCATTTTTTGTTACAAAAGCTCAGTTGGTGATACTATAAAATGATACTAGAATTATTTTTTCTCTGAATGGTTTATGTTTATGAGGATAACATGTGTATGAAAAAACATTTATTTTCCCCGAGTTATGCTATGATGAAATATATATAAGACCCATTTTTCTTCATGGGTTCTGATCTGATTAATTTGGTTATATCCCGTTCTTTTCGTGGGTTATGTTATTTTAAATGTGTTATGAAGCTCATTAATTATCATGGATTCTCATATCATGATTTTTTTATGATCTTTTGACACACTTATGTATAGTTTTCATTTTTTTATGATTGTTATGGAATAACCAAAAATGGGGGTTTCATTATAACCAAATATTGGTGAGACCTATATATCCCTACAATAAATTAGATAATGAATGAGATATCATGAGATAACTAGGACTGTAATGGGGAGTGAAACTAGTCTAGTAAGGGACTTTTTCCACTATGATATTCATGGGAGTGAACCATGACTACTATAATGATTTTGGTAGTGAACCCAATCCAATATGATAGTATTGGGATTTAAACATGACAACTATGATGATTTTATGAGTGAATCCTATCCATTATGATAGTCTTGTAAATGATGAATAACTACTACGGAAATGATTTTCTATTCTTATGTTTATTCCACAATTCCAAGTCTTATGTTAATATTATTCTCTCATGGATCTTTTTTTGACCCCTTCACGATTCTTGTCTTATGAAGTGATAAGATTTATGACATGACTCAAGATAATGTTATTTTACATGAAGGGAATGAGTTTAAAATTATAACCTCATGTTGTCATTCCCATATAATAATTTTATTCTTATTTGATCATTGATATCTCTCCTAATTACCCTTACCAAGAAACTGAGCTTACCTGATCTTATGTTTTCCCTCCCCATGTTTGGAAGAATGGTTTCAAGTTGGTTTTTCTCTGAAGAGTACTAAATGGGGATATCTTTGTGGGGGATATTGATTATCTTCCATAAAATATGAATATAGTGTATGTATCTTCTGATGAAGGTAAACCAATATGCTCTTTGGGTGTGTATTTGGGAAATGTATTGAATATTTTTGTAAAGGAGGTTATATTTTGGTATAAGAAGTTTGTGTTATTCTGTGAACAAATATTGTCAGGATCCAAAAAATTTATCCTTGAAATCTTTTTTCTAACAATTATTTTTTATTGTATAATCACATAAAATCATATTAAGAACACAAGACAAAATTTATAAATGAGGAATGAACGAAATAAGAAGTATTTCTAGATGTTATGGTACCTATATTAATGAAATAGTAACATTAACTTTTGAATAGTATTGTGCCCCTTATGAATACAAAACAATAAAATAGATTAGTAACCAGACCCATTAAAATATAACTAAAATGTATCCATATTATAAATTAAAATATGATATAATTATATCATAGTATATGTAAATAAATATCCTAGAAATTATTAATTTATGGTTAATATTTTTATAAAACATAAGTGTTTATTTTCAATTTTATAATTAATAAATATTTTTAAAAGAAAATTTGTTTCCATAAAATTTATTCATAAGTTAATATTAGGTTTTCTAATGACTATAAGATAATTTTATGAGACCATAATTAATTTTTTAAAGTGTTACAAAATAAGTTATAATTTTACAATTGGTATTTTCCAAGTAAAATATGATTTTAATTAAAAATTAAATTTATCAAACTTACAAAATTATTTTCATAAAATGGAGTTTATTTTTGAATTATAAATGTTAAAAAATGGTTAGGGTTAATTTTTCTTATTTTTCTAAAATATTTGAATTTTGTGAATGGTGAAATACAGTAATTTACGGTATATATACATTATAAGTTAAATAGAATATTCATTGAGTCATAAAAAGTATAATATCCATAATATATAACTAAACTCAATTATTTTAACATATTTAGTGATATTTTTCAAACTATTTGTAGTCTTGAACTCAAATAATAAACTAATGAATAAAATAACGAGAAACACCCATCTCCTCCCCTATAAATACCACCCTCACCACCTATTCTACTGAAACATATAAAGCTTTAATACTTTTCCAAATTCTACTAAAATCTATTTCTAATCCCACCCCCACCTCCAAGATCCTTTGGTCTCATCAAAAGATAAAAACCTTTTCCCTATGGGGATTCTAAAGGAGGGGAAATTCATGAGATAAAATCCTCTTTCTTTTCTTTTAATTTCTTTTCTAGTTCTTATATTTTTCATATTATAACATCACATGACCTTATAAAAGTGGAATTATAACTACAATATCTCACATATGCTGGAATTTTACTAGGTTAATTTAATATTCCTTCCTCATTTTTGTCCCTTTCCCTTTTTGTTCAAAAAATGAAAACGTTGCTGTGAGGTATTAATTTATCACCTCTAAGGATGAGAAATTTTCATTTTAATTTACCACATTCAAGGATTTTATTAAAATGATTAATATTTTAAAAACATATTGTGAAATATATAATATAAAACTTTTTATCTTCTAAAACTATCATATATATATATAATACTAAATGATAAAACATAATGAGTTTGTTGTGATCGAAAAATGCCAAAATTAACCCAAATGACTATTACAAACATTTTATCTACTGATTCATCCTCATACCATAAATAGTAATTAAATAATTAAATATTTATATTATGTAAGTTCATTGATAACATATAATTTCAATTCAGTAAACTATCCTCATTTTATATGATATTCCATACATGTATTCAAGTAAACCGATCATGAAAACCAGGGGAACAAATGCTCCCAAATGATAAAATTTTATCTTATAACACAAAAAAGGACATAAATGAACTTAATAACATTATAATAAATCAAATATATGTATAAATGTTCTTAATTAATTAATTAATATATTTAATCAGATTATATAGGACATTAAGATCAAGTGCGCAATACTTTCAAACTTAAGGTAAGGGATCCTTTCCGAACGTCCATTTTTTTCCATCGGGTTAGGATTTCTCTATATTTAACCCAATATAATTATAATTTCTTTTTATTTACTTATTATTAATTTTTTATGTGATCCAAACTCATGTATACATATCACATCATCATTCATTGATAGGGAAATTCATGTTTTAAAAATTGGCCCCTTTTCAATTCTTCCCGATAAGCAAGCCCTATTGAAGGGTACTTCCCAAGTTCTTACCCATTTAAAAATTATATCTATAATCTATTTTAATGCACAATTATTTTTCTAAAATCAGAAATTTTATTATTAAAAATTTTCTTTGTTCATTAATGGTTTTATACAAACAATTTATACTTTTTTTTTAAAAGAATCTTTGATATTTTCCTTATGCCTCACTAAAATGATTTATTTATAAAGTTTCTTAAACACTATTTTTACTAGATTCCAATTCATTTTGAAATCAATTATCATGTTATATTCATATTTTTACTTATTTATGAAAATTTATTATTTAAATCCTTTATTTCATGGAGAAAATTATGATATTCCCTTTTGTTATTCCTTTTGACATGATTACGATACCCAATTCATTCTAGGGGTAACCCTTATGTTTATATTTGATTCTTTATGTATGATTAATTATGTGGGAAAAATATTAATGAACATGTTGCGATGGGTATTCCTAGATATCTCTATAATTCATTGGATAATTTTTAGACTCATGAGATGTCATGTGCAACGGTCTAGGTGGTTAGCCATGACTCGTGATCCATGTGAAACAATCTTGGTGGATAGCATTGACTCACACTATTCCTTGTGAAATGTGCATTGAATCATGATTATTTCATGTTTTATGTTGCTCCCAGATTATTATAATTCCATGATTACATGATCACATATTCTATGTGTTATGTTTCTATATGTTTATTCATGTTCTATACCTTTTTATCTTATCATGTTATTCCTTATAACACAAGAACTATGGTTTATTATAATTTTTATCCCCTTACAAGTATTTTTATCTCGTCCCTTTGTTCTTACATTTCCCAGGTTATCCTATGAAGATGTTAGGGATCAAATGGTGTCAAGATCTCATTATTAATATTAAATAAAATATGTTTTTGTTTTGGTTTCATGCTCTATAATTATATATCTAATCTTCCCAAGACACTTGAATTTATAATCTTGGGTTCGTATTCGAAGGATATTTATTCTTATAATTATGTAATAATATTTTTAGAATTCTAGGGTCGCTATAATTAGTATCATAGAAAAAGTTTATTTATTTTTGGGATTATAATTTAAAAATTCTAGTGAAAGACTTATGGATAAGAATATATATAAAAAAACATCCTTAATTTTTTTATTAAGATTAAGTGGTCTATTAGGAAAATACACCCCTATCTAGATACTACAAGGGGATGTGATTCTAGCATATATGTACCTAGGAGTAACAACTCTGACAAGATATTTTGGTCTGTACTGTACAACTAGTTTGATAATCCAGGGGGATACAATTTGGTAAATTCCTATGATCATTATGTATCATTTTTAATTGAACAAAAAATCCCATAAGAGTATATGTTTGGAAATAGATCATAGATAACCTAGATTAAAGCCTAGGTAATCACAAGTTAGGATATAATTTTCATTTAAATGTTTATCCATATCCATTCAATATTTTAGTTTTATATGATTATTAGCTAAGTATTTAAGCCCCATAATAGTACTTTCTTTTTATTAGTTAATGGATATATATAGAAGAACCCATACCAACAATCAATGTGATAGGAAATGGGAAGATTTATCTAATGACATGCCAAATATGATGGGAATGGGCAATCAAAAATTTATGACTGTACAAACTATGCTGGATAAAGTTATGAATAATGACTTGAATCATGTGGAACACCCTCCTTCCCATAAGAAACTGAAAGTTTCCATCGAATCCATCATGTGGAAAAGGTATCCCATGTTTAGTGTATCTTGTAATACAGTCCTCCTAGAAAAATGGATTAACTCCATTAAAAAGATATTATATGTCCTCCAATGCTCAGAAAAAATAGAAAGTTATTCTAGATGTATATAATTTTTATGCTGAAGCTGATCATTGGTGGGAAATAATCAATAAAAAAAGTACAATGAGGAAATTGATTCCATTTATTTGGAGTAATTTAATAAAATATTTTTCAAAAAATATTTTCCCCAAACCCTCCATCTCAATAAGGAAAGGGAATTCCTCAAACAGAAGTAGAAGGAATATGAGTCTATTAGGGCCTATGTGGTAAACATCACAATGCTTGTAAGATATGCCTATGTATTTATCATGAACACTAAAAGCAAGGTGGATAACTTCTTTAGTGGGATAAAGATGAGTCTATGAAATGAGTTGGTGATTTGATATGATGATAGTTATGGGGAGATTTCTAGTTGTGACCTTAAGGTTGAAACGAAGAACGGAGACTCTAAGTGGTCGTGTGGGAACAATGAAAAAAGTGTAAAATAAAGTTTAATATTGTTGAATCAACATATAAATAACATTTTATAAAGAAAACCCAACATATCATGTGTCACAACCCCCTCCCCACAATGTGTACCCCCCCTGGGCCGACAATGTGTGGAGAGAGATAGTGACCCCCCCAAGTCCCACCTCCAGTAGGCCCCAAGTTGGAGACTAGCACTGAGGGTATAATAATCACACAGATAGGAGGCATTACCCTCTAAAAGAAAACATGAAAATTAGAGAGATAATATAGACACCAACCAACTTCTACTCAGAGTATATTATTAAAGGGAAAACCAAGTACACAAATTTAATGTCATTAAAAAAATACTACAACTGAAAGGGAAAACTTCATGTACCAAAAAGGAATGTAAAGACGATAATAACCACAAATCCCAAAAAAATACAAAAAAAACCCAATCTAGTAGTAACTATCATGATATCCATCTTTCTCCAAGTGAAATAAAAAATATTTTATGTAACATATGGTGAGTATAATAGTATACACAATAGGATCCTCCACGAAGCCTCTCATGAAAAAGTAAAGAAATCATATAAAAGAATAGTAAAAAATTTAAAATCTTACTCATTACCTAAACATGTATACTAAGTTCCTGGCCTCACTGTGGATACTCTCACCAATTATCACATATAAGTGTATATAATTTAATAAATAATATAAAGTGTACCCCTCTACCTATTCCTAAATGGTTTTATGCTTTTCCCAAACATCAAACGTCCTGGTTATATCTCTCCAAAAAGGCTATCCCACATACACTTGGGTGAAGCACCACAACATGAACCTTGTGAAACACACCAACCCATCCACAAATAAAAGTAACCAAGTAGTTTTGGGATCCACAACTACTCACATAACATATATCATAGGTCGATTATTATACCACAAGCCATCATAATCCATATACTGAGTACAAATACTCAAGCCATCACAGCCTATGCACGTTATACCTATATTAATACTTAGAAAACTATATACCAAATATTTGTGTGTGAAATAAGCACAAGACATTATATCCATCTACACACATATATGGGGAAAACTAACCATTGTGAATCCCAGCACAAGTAACTACCATGAGAAGAGAGCGGGGCCAAAGGGGGTACTCAACCATCTGTCCTTCCACCAGGATGATGGGGAAAACACCCCTAGGGATCAGAATCCCTGAGGTGTCAATCTCCCTAACTAACAAGGCGGAGTGTCATATATATAAAAATACATGATATAATATAGATCATAACCACACTATGGGCATAACCTAGTCTTAAAATCAACAGCAACTAATGTCTCTTGGAATCCCACCTACCACTGCTAAGACCAGATATCCTATAAAAAAGAACCATTTAATAAGATACATTATATTACTTTATCAATTTTTGTCAGTTTCACTTTAGGTTAATTAATTCTGTAAACATTAATTAAATATTATCAATTTTACATTACATTTCATTAGAATTCTAGCAAAGAACCATGCCCTCAAGGCATAAGAAAACTGAGTCCACAATATATCAAAATTTCAATATCACCATTGCAACTTAGAAAGCTCTAACCCCATGGGTAAAATATTAATTCATTTAATAAAAACATCAACTCATTCTATATTTACATATTTCCATTTATTCTAGGAAAACATTCTAAGCTACAAAACACAAGGGGCTCAACATGAGGAGAAGATGAACTACCCATAGAGTGTTCACCACCTATAACAGGAGTGTAAACCCATCCATCCATAAGAATATAAACAAATAAAGCATGTGGAATACCCCATGTGTCTTTGAATTTCCTAGAAGGAGGGTAAATAAAACCATATTTCTCAAGCAGTGGGAAAGTAAAACCAATAAACAAACAAATTGTTCAACAGGCTTCCCATAATAATATCAACATGTAAGACCAGGTTCAACCTATTCATTTATCTCCAGTGTCTTCCTCGATACCCATATCCATTTATCGATGCATCTCACTACTCTAGGCATCAACTGTTTCCACAAAAAGTAGGTCTCCCTTCCCCACATACCACAATAACCCTCCAGGATCATCCATCCAAGGCTCACATCACAAAAAAAAGTGGTTGGAAATAAACAAAGAAACTCAGATATTTTCCCTAAATAAGGCTTTAAACCTTCACACACAATGATCACTCATGGATCCAATGCACAAGAAACTTTTCCTTTATAACAAACGTGAAACTCAGGCCCCAAAAGGGAATTATATTTTATTCATATAACCAGTTCTTAATGAATTCAATTAAACATGCATATCTACATCAATTTGATTAAAATAAAACAACAACTAGATTCATTAACATGACAATTTAAAAATTTATCCAAATAATTATCAATTAATTATATCTTTACATTGGTTACCAATTTCCATCAAGAGAAAAATTATTACCAAGTAAGGAATGCCTTTCAAGAGTTGAAAAAGTGATTTACAACTGCCCCGATCTTGATCTTACCAAATCCAGGTAGGAAGTACGTTCTGTTTTGTGATGTGTCTGGTATCGGGCTTGGGGTTGTGTTGATGCACGATTAGTGGGTTGTGGCTTATGGGTCGATGAAATTAAGACCACATGAGTAGAATTATCCCACTCACGTTCATAAGTTCATTTCAGTAGTGTATACCTTAAAGTGATGGAGGCACTACTTGTTGGGGGAAAGGTTCACAGTGTATACCAATCACAAGAGTCTAAAGTATATCTTTTTACAATGGGATTTGAATCTTCAGTAGTGAAGATGGATGGATTATCTTCTGTCCTTAGACTTTGAGATGGTATATACACTGGGAAAAGGGAACAATATTGATGATTATTTGAGTAGGAAGGCTTAAAACTATGTGGTTCAGGAATCCAACACCGAGTGGATGGTGATGGCTTTGTTCGCAGAGATGATTCTGGAGGAGTAGGATGAAAACGGCCAGGTGACTCTTGCTTCTATATAAGTTGAGTCGACACTTTTGAGTTGAGTTTGGGAAAGTCATCTCAATGATCCTATGTGTTTTTCCATGATGGGAATACTTAAAGGTGTGGACACATCTTCTGGTTGGGCAGTCAATGTAGGCGGGGTTGTTTGTGTTCATGGTTGTGTTGTTCTACTGGTTTACATGCAGGAATAGTTGATGTGTTAGTTCCATTCATCAAAATGGGTAGTGCATCTTGGTTTGACCATGATGTATCATGATCTCTGTAGACAGTTTGGTGGCTGGGAATGAAAAAAGAAGTTTTGGGATTTGTGGCACGGTTCTTTACCTATTAGCAGGTGAAGGATGAGATTCAACGCCCAGTTGGTTGGTTACATCCATTTCCCATTCTGGAATGGAAGTTCAATGATGTAACATTGTATTTTTTGGTAGATATTTCGAGGATTTATCAGAAGAATGATTCAATTTGGGTGGTTGTGGATCAGTTAATGAAAGTGCCTCATTTCTTACCAATTCAGGAGACATACAAAGTTGACCAGTTGGGTGAGTTGTATGTTTGGAAAAAAGTATGGTTTCATGGTGTATTGAGGACTATAGTTTCAGATCATGATCCTCATTTCACACCATGATTCTATAAAGGGTTTCAGAAGGTGTTTGGTACCTAGGTGATTTTGAGTATGGATTTCCACCTACAGACGGACAGGTAGTCAGAGCGTACAATCCATGTTTTGGAAGACATGTTGAGGGCTTGTGTCTTGGATTTTAGTGGTTCCTAGGAAAAGTACCTATGTCTTGTTGAATTTGACTACAACAACAGTTTTTAGGCTACAGTTCTGATGGCACTGTTTGAGGCTCTCTATGGGAAGCCATATAGATCTCCACTGTGTTGGTTGGAGGACAGTGAATCTGAGCTATTGGGACAGAGTCTCGGGCAGGAGACTTCAGAGAAAGTTGAGTTGATTCAGAGATGGATGAAAATGGATCAGAGTAAGAAGAAGTCGTATGCATATTTGAGGCATAGACCCTTGAGTTTAGGGTGGGTGATTGTGTATTTCTTCAGTTGTTTCCAAGGTTGGGTCACTGACGGATTCAGAAGTAGGGCATGTTAGCGACCAGGTATGTGGGGCCATTTGAGATAGTGGAGAGGATCAGTCCAGTGGCGTACCGATTGGACCTTCCACAGTGGTATAGTGGGATGCGTGATGTATTTCACACGTTGCAACCTCGGCTATATCACCTTGACCTAACTCAAATGGTGGATGTTAAGAATGTTGAGCTTGAGGATGATGCATCCTTTTAGGATAATACAGTTTGTATCATGGATCATAGTCAAAAATTCTTGGGGGGAAAGGTGTTTCCATTAGTGTGAGTACTATGGTAGCATGGGATTGTTCAGGAATAAAATTTGGAACAGGAATCAGATTTTCGGGCTCAGTGGTTGGATATCTTTTCCTTGGAAGTGCATCAAATCTTGGGAGCTCGGCTATAGGATGAGCCCTTATAAGGTGGGGAGGTTGTAAGATCATAGATCTTGGAAATGTATTTTATCATTTATGTTTTGGTTTGAATCCCTTGTTTTGGTTAATTAAGTGATTACCCAAGTCCGGGGGGTGGCACGGGGGTGTTCCAAGGGTTTGAGACCCAAAAACTGGAGAAAAAGGGTTTTTCTGGGTAGGCCACACGATCTACACACTTTTAGTGTTAACCATGTGGAGAGCCTAGGAAAACATTAAAGAAGTGTGTTTTTGGACAGTGGATTCCACATGGTTTGCACAGGATTTGGAAAACCATGTAGGTAAACCATGCAACCCAGTTTCCTTTTAAAAATTACAATTTTCCACTCCGAGATTTTTAACCCCAACTCGGGATTTCCTCCCATTTCACCCTAGGAACGAACCAAACCTCTCAAGGGCTCCAAGAGATCATTCTCCCTCATTTATAAGGTGTTTTAGGTGCTGTTGGTTTCCGATCAAATCTTTAGGTATGGCTAATCCCATCCTTGCTTCCCTTTTGAGTTTAGGGCTTGTATCTTATTCTCCCCTCTTTCCAAAGCTCTAAAACCCTACTCTTTGGGAGGGTTTTAGGTTGAAGCTTCAAAGGTTGGTTGATGTGGGGTCTATGGGATTGATTAAGAGTGCGTTCACCCACAGAATCGAGGTAGGAAGTCTACATGTTATATCCCATGGTTTATTTGTGGATTTGTGCATGTGTAGTTTTGTTCTTGGGTGTCTCTTGGCATGTTTTGATCACCCTTGACTTGTTTAGGTAAAATGGTTATTAAAAAGGTAAAAGGAGACCCTCACGGTCCCCATGGGATGTGTTGATGGTAATGTCACTAATCTAGGGCCAACCATGGGGTGTGTGGACTTCTCTAGACCTAGTGTTTTGGTAAAGAATAATTGATATTGTTGTGTAATTATGTAGAGACCTTGATAGACATGTTGATGTGACTAATTGTGTTGAGTTAGAAGCTAGGTGATGCACCTAGGCTTGATAATAACCTAAGGGATATTGGGTTACTATGTGGAAATGACTAAAGACGATGATGGAATGGATTATGAACATGGTAATGAAGCCTAGCGAGTTAGGAATAATGAACAAAGACTAGTGAGATAGGCATAATGAATGAACTCTTAGTGATATAAGAATAATAAAAGGGAATTGGGATAAATGGCTAAATGATGTGAAATGTGGTAAATGAGTAAATGGGTTAAGGCATGGTGTTAAATCTCATGTTATTGTTATGATTTATGTTTTCCTTGGGAAATGGTTTTGATGTTTTGTGAATGTTTAATGGATACATATATGTATAACATGTGGACATTTCTTGGTAGTGTGTGGTATTGACTAAGGTTCAACACCCACGGGTCGAGTTGGGATGAGGCTCTAAATTCCACCCCTAATTCATGGGGTAGGGATAAGACTGATGCTCTATTTCTCTATCGGTTGCATCCACCCGGACATAGGCTTCGAGGTGAGAATATGGTTGAAATGAGAAAGTTTGTCCTAGTGAGATATGACAAATGTGTGTTTTCCCTCATGTATGTTATTGTTTACTTTAAGCCTACGTAACTTGTTGTATTTGATGAACCCATGATAAATGCCTCAGAAATGGTAAGTAATGGGAAATGGGATGAAATGGTAAGATATGGAAATGGTAATAAATTTTGGTAATGGACCTAAACGAGTTAAGAGAACACAATATTTTCCTTGTAATTTATTATTCATTTCCCTTTTGTATGCACAATTATTTATACGAGATATTTTTTAGACACCGTTGGTGGTGGTCTACTGAGTTGTACTCACACCCTTCTCGAGCCGTCATTGGGTACCCGAGCATACTTCATGCTTATAGGTCAGGACAAGGGAAAGGGATCTTGCTAGACAGTTAGGTTGGAGAGTGGACATGGAGGAGGACCTGGACATGGTGGTTGGACCGTTTTTGGGAATTTTTCAACTTGTTTTCATTTTATGTTTTTCTAACTGTTTCACTTATAGAATGGCATTGAATATTTACTGTTGGACCTGATTGTACCCCATTTGGGGAATGGTTGTTTATGCATACTCTGATATTATTGTTTATTATTCTGCTATTTTGTTTATCTTCTATTGTGTATTACTCTGATAAAAGGGGGCATAGTCTCCACAATTGATGATTTGGACCCCTCTGCTAGTTAGAAACCATTGGCGTATGGGGAGGTTCACTTAGGGTCATGTAACCACCCGGCTCGGAGCACCGGTTTAGTGGCTCCTGGGTCAGGGGGATACAAAGTGGTATCAGAGGAGGTATTTCTTCTCCTCCTCTATAATATTGTTATTTGGGATGGTAGACATGATTTATGATGTGTCAGACCTTGGTAATGAGCTCATGTTTGGGAGTAGCTAACCCATGTATGAGGGAAACCCCAAGTCACCCAGGGTGGGAATTGTTGTTCTTGATTGTGTGATGTTACAGTTGATGATATTTCACCATTGGGTGATGCACATGTTGTGTGATGTGATTGTTTTATGATATTTGGATCTTGGCCTCAATGGAAGGATGTTTTTCATTCATGCATCACTGTAGGAACCTAGAGAGATAGGTGGAATGCATCATGGTAGACACCCACAGGTTGGGTGTGTGAGGCATGACAGATAGAATGCACCTTTCATCTTGATAATTGAAAATGGAAAACACTGTAGATGAAAAAATCCAATGTGGTTAAGATTAAATAATTATAATTTATGATTAATAATATACGTGTCATTAAATTTTTGTAATGAATTAAAAATGTTGTTTTTATCTTTTTGTGTGAGCCTTGTAGTGGTGTATGGTTGTTTAGCCTTGTGGACCATGGCCCATGGTAGGGATGGTTGGGTTGGTGTTTTTCAGAACTTTAAGGGTTGTTGGGGCTGTGAAGAGCCTTCTTATTATGAAGTTGTGAAAGTTTATGTTATGTGTTCTAAACCTTGTGTTTTGAAATGTTGGGAAATTCCACCACAATGTCGAGCACTGGTTGGGAAACAAGAGGATGTTGCTGAGAACACTCCTCCAATAGTGGGGAAAGAGAACTTAGTGATCCAGGAAAGTGGAGAAGAGTGGATCCGAGAGAACTTGGTTTGTTTTATGCAGATGATGGATCAGGACCCAGTGTGGGTCACATCGAGTATGTTTGAGCTGACCAGAGAGTTTCAGCTATAGCACCCTCTGACCTTTACCAAAGAGGGTGGGCAAGAGGCAGAAGAGTTCTAGATAGAGTATATCCAGATTGTACTTGATCATATAGAGACTAATATTGGGAAGCAAGTGAAGTTGGAAGCTTATATGTTCTGGGGACAAGCAAATCGTTAGTGGGACATCCTGGCCCAGACTGAACAGGCTAAGAGGATGTTGTGGAAGGTTTTCCAAGAAAAGTTTTTGGATAATTTTTTCCTAGAGACTTTGAGGCAGGAGCAGGTTGTAGAGTTCATGAGCCTGATTTAGGGATTGATATAGATGATGGAGTATGTTGGCTGCTTCACTGACCTACGACGCTTTGTTCAAGCGTTGGTGGTGGATGAGGAAATAATTACGAGGCATTTCCAGGATTGGCTGAGACACGAGATCAGGTCTCAAGTTAATTTATTTCTCTTGAAATTTTTAAAAAGGTAGTGAATCAAGAGATGATATCAAAGGGGAACCTGAAGGGAGATTCATGTGGTGGTACTATCTTTCCAAATGGGAAGACAAGTGTCACAACTTATGAGGGACATAAGCATAATTTTGGAAGTTTAGATCAAGGAGGAAGTGTGCAAGGTGGTTAGACGATAGGGTCAACCTCTCTGGGTGGTGATCGAGTGTTCTGCTATCAGTGTGGTAGGCCAGGGAACATATGTGGTTAGTGTCCTCGACCTTTAGTTGAGTGCCGATCGTGAGTCAAATTGGGACACTTGTAGAGGTTCTGCAGGATCCCTCAACTGGAGAGTATGTATTTTGTTGATATACAGATTCCATGTAGAGCAAAGGGATCATTTGCACCATATCAGGTAGGCATTTGGAGCTCCACGGGCCGTACTGGTAGGGGCAATGGACTCGGAACTCCGGGGAAGGATTGTACACATCAGCAGGCTAGTGCAGTGCAAGGCACTTATGTCAGAGCCCATGGTAGAGGGGAAGGTCAGCTTCATGCAGTTCAGTCTACACTTGGTGATGGTGATGATAGGTCAGGAACTGTCCGAGGTATGATTCTTGTAGCTTCTAAACTTGAAAGTGTGTTGTTTGATACTTGTTCCACAAACACTTTTATTTTAACTTATTTTATGGTAGCGTTGGGTTTGGCTGTGGAGATTGTGTGCATGTTTATGTCGATTGACACTCCGTTAGGGGTGAAAAAGGAATATATCAGTCAATGTAAGGGATGTGATCTGGGAGTCGGTGGGTATCGTTTCCTATGGGACTTGTTCATTCTCGAGATGTTGGTCATTGAACAGATCTTGGGTATGGACTGGTTGGTGTCGTATCAGGCAGACATAGACTGCTACTGTCGCAGGGTATCATTCAGTTCACTTGACAGTGACACTTATAACCATCGCGAAGAGTGGTATGTTTGAGTAGGTCATGCAGTACCATTTTTTCAGCATTTGTGTAGGATTATGGCTAATGTAGATTTTCATGTTCTTGATGATGAAATATGGAAAATGAATGTCTTTCCTCCAGTCATGGATTAGTTTTAGGATGTGTTTTTTGAGTATTTCTTGGTCTTTCCACCCGAGAGGAATGTCGAGTTCACGATTGAGTTGCTGCCGGGAGCACAACCAGTTTCTATTCTACCATCATGAATGGAACTGGAATAAATCTAGGAGTTAAAGGTTCAAATTGAAGAGATGGAGGGTAAGGGGTTCATACGCCCTAGTATTTCTCCTTGGAGAACTTCTGTGCTTTTTGCAAAGAGGGATGACGGGTAGTTAAGGGCATGTGTTGATTATCAGAAGTTAAATCCGATGACATTGAACAATCGGGACCCTATTCCTAGAATTAATGACATGTTTGACCAGTTGAGGGGTGAATAAGTGTTGACTAAGAATAATCTGAGATCGGGTTATCACCAGTTGAGTGTGAGGCCTTCAAACGTACCGTTGATAGCTTTCAGGAGTCAGTATGGGTTGTTTGAGTTTGTGGTGATGCCTTTCGGCTTGAGCAATGCACCAGAGGTGTTCATGGATTTGAAGAACCGAATCATTCGTCCTTATCTAGATTAGTTTTTGGTTGCCTTTGTTGACAAAATATTGGTGTACTTGAAAACTCATGAAGATCATGCCCAACATCTATACATCATCTTGAGTACACTTAGAGAGCATCAACTATACGTCAAGATGTCAAAGTGTCATTTTTGGATTGGAGAAGTGCATTTTATTGATCGCATTATCTTTGAGGCAGGTGTTTCAGTTGATCTAGCGAAAGTTTAGGCTGTTGTGTCTTGGGAGTATCCCAAGAGTGTTTTAGATGTTCATAGTTTTCTGGGTTTGGTCGGATATTACCAGAGGTTCATTCAGCATTTCTCTCTCTTGTAAGCACCACTGTCGGGCTTGAACAAGATTGGAATCAAGTTTGAGTGGTTTGAGGCTTGTCAGAATTCCTTTAAAAGTTTAAAAAGTGATTAATGACTGCAGTGATATTGATCTTACCTGAGACAGGTTGGAATTACGTTCTGTTTTGTGATGCATCTGATATCAGGCTTGGGGTTGTGTTGATGCAAGATAAGTGGGTTGTGGTTAACGGGTTGAGGAGATTGAGACCCCACAAGTATAATTATCCCACTCATGATCTTACATTGACTGCATTAGTGTATGACTTAATGTGCTGGAGGCACTACTTTTTGGGGGAATGGTTCATGGTGTATACCGATCAGAAGAGTCTAAATTACATCTTTTTTTAGTGGGATTTTAATCTTTGTCAGTAAAGATTGGTGGAATATATCGAGTCATTCAACTTTGAGTTGGTATATACAATGGGAAAAGGGAACAATGTTGCTGTTTTTTTTAGCAGGAAGGCTCATAAATAGGTGGTTCAGGAATCCATCACTGAGTGAAGGGTTATGGCTTTGTTCGGAGAGATGCACCTGGAGGCATAGTATAAAAATGGTTAGGTGACTCTTGCTTCTGTGGCGGTTGAGCCGATGATTTTGAATCGAGTTAGGGAAATTAATCTCAATGATACTGATTGTTGGGCCATAAAGGAAAGAATTAAAGGTGGGGAGCCACCTTCTTGTTGAGCCGTCATTGAATACATGGTTGTTTGTGTTAATGGTCATGTGGTTGTTCCAGTGTGCATGTGGGAAGAGTTCATGATTGAGTTCCATGCATCAAAATGGGAAGTGAATCCTGGTTTGAAAAGATGAATCATGAACTCCATAGATATTTTTGGTGGACAATAATGAAAAAAGAAGTTTCGGGATTTGTAGCACGCTGCCTTACCTGTCAGTAGGTGAAGGCCGAGCATCAACTCCAAGGTGGTTTGTTACATCCATTTCCCATTTTGGAATGGAAGTGGGATGATGTGATGATGGATTTTGTGGTGGGTCTTCTAAGGACGCCTCAGAAGAATTATGTAATCTGGGTGGTTGTGGATTGGTTAACCAAATTGGATCATTTAACACCGATTTAGGAGACTAACGTAGTTAACCACTTGGGTGAGTTGTATGTCCAGGAAATAGTACAGCTTCATGGTGTACTACAAACTATAGTTTCAGATAGTAATCCTCATTTCATGTCATGCTTCTGGAAAGGGTTTCAGAAGGCGCTTGGTACCCAAGTGATTTTGAGTACGACTTTCCACCTACAGATAGACGGGCAGTTTGAGTGTACAATCCAAGTGTTGGTAGGCATTTTGAGGTCTTTTGTCTTGGATTTCAGTGGTTCCTATGAAAAGAAACTTTCGCTTGTTGAATTTTCCTACAACAACAGTTTTCAGGATACTGTTCAGATAATACCGTTTGAGGCTCTCTTTGGTATGCCATGTAGATCTCCGCTGTGTTGGTTGGAGGCTAGTGAATCTGAGATGTTGGGATGAAGTCTCGTGGAAGATACTTCAGATAAAGTTTAGTTGATTTGGAGACAGATAGAATTGGCTTAGAGTAGGTAGAATTCGTATGCAGATCAGAGGCGTAGACCCCTTGTGTTTAGGGTGGGTGATGATGTATTCCTTCAGGTGTCACCAAGGTTAGGTCACCGATGGATTCAGAAGCATGGAATGTTGGCACCCAGGTATGTGGGGTCTTTTGAGATAGTGGAGAGGATGAGGCTGTTGGCATACCTATTGGCTCTTCCATAGTGGTGTAGCGGGATGCATGATGTATTTCTTGCATCATAGCTTCAGTTGTATCACCCTGACCCAACTCACATGGTGGATGTTGAGAACGTTGAGATTGAGGATGATACATCCCTTAAGGAGCATCTGGTTTGTATCTTGGATCATAGTGAGAAAGTCTTACAGGGAAATGTGGTACCATTGGTGCAAGTATTATTGAAGCATGGGATTGTTCAGGAAGAAACTTGGGAGCGGGAATCAAATATGCAGGCTCAGTGGCCCGATCTCTTTTCCTTGTAAGTGTAGTAAATCTTAGGAGCTCAACTCGAGGACAAGAAGTTATAAGGCGGGGAGGTTATAAGATCCCTAATCTTGGAAAGGTGTGTTCTTGTTTATGTTTTCATTTTAATCCCTTGTTTCAATTAATTAATTGATTACCCATGTCCTAGGGGAGGCTCAGGGGTGTTCCAAGGGTTCGAGACATGGATAGTGGAGAAAAATGGGTTTTCAAGGTATGTATCACATTTTGTGAACTGTTAGTGATAATTGTGTGGACAACCCAGGAAACCATGCAAGAAGTGTGTTTTTGGACAATGGCTTCCACACTGGTTGCACACAGTTTGTAAAACCATGTGGTTAATCCATGGGGCCCATAATCCTTTTAAAAATTACAATTTTTCAACTATGGGATTTTTAACCCCAACTCAGTATTTCCTCCCATTTCACCCCTCTTCACCCTAGGAACGAACCAAACCTCCCAAGGGATCCAAGAGATCAATCTCCCTTGTTTATAAGGTGTTTTTTTGGTGCTGTTGGCTTTTGATCAATGTTCCAGGTAATACTAATCCCATCCTTGCTTCTCTTTTGAGTTTAGGGTTTGTATATTCTCCTCCTCTCTCCTAGAAGCTCTAAAACCCTACTCTTTGGGTGATTTTTTGGATTAAGCATCAAAGGTTGGTTGAAGTGGGTTCTGAGGTCTTGATTAAGAGTGTGTTCACCCATAAAATTGAGGTAAGTGATCTACATGTTATATCTCATGGTTTATTTGTGGATTTTTGCTTTTGTGGTTTTGTTCTTGGGGGTCTCTTGGTATGTTTTGATCACCCTTGACACATTTAGGAAAATTGGTTACTAAAACGGTAAATGGATACCCTCACGATCTCCATGGGATGTGTCGAGGGTAATGACACTAATCTAGGGCCACCCATGGGGTGTGATGACTTCCCCGGACCTAGGGTTTTTGTGAAGAACAAGTGAGATTGTTGTGTAATTATGTAGATCCCTTTATAGAGCAGTTTATGTGACTAATTGTTTTGAGTTAGAAGCTAGGTGATGCACCTAGGTTTGATAATAACCTAAGGTATATTGGGTTAATATGTGGAAATTATAAAGATGATAATGGAATGGATTATGAGCATGTTAATGAAGCCTAGGGAGTTAGGCATAATGGGTTATGGAATAGTGTTAACTCTCATGTTATTTTTATGGTTTATGTTTCCTTGGGAAATGGTTGTGATGTTGTTTGAATGGTTAATGGATACATATATGTATGACATGTTTACATAGCTTGGTAGTTTGAGGTATTGACTGAGGTTCTACACCCACCGGTCAAGTTGGACTGAGGCTCTAAACTCCACCCCTAATGCACAGGGTAGGGATATGACTGATGATCTGTTTCCCTATTAGTTGCATCCACCCAGACGTAGGATTTGAGGTGAGGATATGGTTGACATGAGTAAGTTAGTCCTAGTGATATTGGAAAACTGTGTGTTTTCCCTCATGTATGTGATTGTGTACTTTTAGCCCATGTAACTTATTGTATTTGATGAACCCAGGATAAATGCCTTCGAAATGGTAAGTAATGGGAAAAGGGATGAAATGGTAAGACATGGAAATGGTAATAAATTCTGGTAATGAAACTAAAATAGCTAAGAGAACATGATCTTTTCCTTGTAATTTATTATTCATTTCCCATTCACATGCACAATTGTTTATACCAGATATTTTGTAGACACCGTTGGTGGGGGCCTACCGAGTTGTACTCACACCCTACTCAGGCCGTCGTTGGGTACTTGATCTGACTTCATGCTTTCAGGTTAGGACAAGGGAAAGGGATCTTGCTAGGCATTTTTGTTGGCGAGTGTATGTGGATGAGGACCCAGAGTTTGTGTTGGGACCATTCCGGGGATTTTTCAATTTGTTTTCATTTTGGGTTTTCTTCACTTTTTCACTTGTAGCATGGAATGACAAATTTACTGTTGGATATGATTGTACCCCATTTGGGGAATGGTTGTTTATGCATACTCTGATATTATTAGTTATTAATCCGATATTTTTTTATCTTCTTCAATGCAGTATTACATAACATTGACATGATCTAAAGAGATCAAGTCTTGAAAGTCCGATTAGTTTAGTAGCCTTAGAAGTACTAGATACATAGATAAGTTTTACATTACATCATGAAATAAAAACAACAACAACATTTTTACCCATTGAACACACTTATATCCCTTAGCCTATCCATGTAGGTCATCTATAAAATTATTCTTCACATCCTAGAAAAAATAAAACATTGAAAGGGGTGAGCTTAGATGCTCATAAAGGATTACAATATAGAGAAAACTTTCATAAATAAGCATAATCATTTAAGGAAATGTATAAGACTGAAAGAAAGCCATTTTAAACTTGAACTTCAGCATAAAATACAAAATATAAATCACAATAATTCCATTTACTTATTCACACGGATATTGTACTTGTAGAATAATTAAATTTAATATTAATAGCTAATTTCATAATGATGGAATGCATAAAGTCGGACATCATAACCACATAGTCAAGGCCTCGTGCCAAGACTACAAATATGATTTTGTTAAGGCCTTGTTCCAAGACACTAGTTTGTTTCATGATACCTACCAATGAATCGAAGAGATATAGGGGGATCCACCCATCACATACTATGTCCAATGCATTCCTCATATGAAAAGGTTGAAACATAACATAAAAATTTGTATTAAAACTAGAATATGAAATGTTAATACTTCAACCATAAACCGTAAATGGTATAGAAATAACACATCCATATTCAAACATATCAAAAACCTTCAAGAAAATATGGAAGATTGTATCATAATAAATCAACTTCAAACAAGTGTAAAATTCATTAAAGGATGTTGACATAGATGAAATCAAAACTATTTGAGAGAAATATCTTGTTCTATTTTGAAATCATTTTAAAAGTCACATAATTATCAATCAAATCATTTTTTTTGAAAATATTCTTATAATCTTGTATGTGAAGCTTTGAATGTGTTATAATTGTGGAAAATAACCACACCCTCTATATAAGTTAAAAAAACATTTTACCTTAATTTGTCGAAAAGAAAATAAAGTACCTTGTTTGGAAAATGAATGAAAGGTTCCTTTAAAAACATTTAACAAAAAGTCAAACTAGGGTATACAGGAATTTAACCCATATTCTAGAAAATAGTAAAAATGTTTTGAAATGCATTTTTATTAAACACGGACGTGGATGATAAATTGGCCCCAGTAGATACTCACGTATAAACATCCTCAGATAATAAAGAGATCGTGAAATTTAACCCTGACCTTGTACTTTTCCTTGGTCAAGGGTATGTTAACCTCCTGTATAATAGGTAGATCATTGTTATTAAATTATAAAAGAACCACATATAGAGATATGATATCATATATGATCTCCTAATATTTCTTTGATAATAATATTTTAGTAGTTTCATCGTTTTGGGTGTTAACTGATTCTTTTTGATTTATACGTTTTGTTACATAAGTCATGTTTTTTATGGATTGGATGTATTTGGTTCATATCCATAATTATATTAAGTTCTTATAAATTATTTTTTAATCATAAAATGAAAATTAGTCTTGAGTGGTTACGATGGGGAATGTCATCTCATCGCGTCGTGGAGACGGTAAGTCGTACATACGCACGAGCGACAATATCATTCTTTTGATGGTGGAATTGAATATAATTGGATGGTATATCATATATAAATAATCATTAACATGTTATATTTATTATTTACATAAATTATAATCATTATTTTACCCATCCAACTATTAAAGTGTTGAGTAACAAACTACACCACAACATGGTGCCAGTAAGTCATACACACGCACGTATGGAGACTTTATCATTCATAAGATGGATAAAATAATGAATAGTGTTGTAAAATTTTTATAATAACATCAAATTATGTATAAGGTACTAGATTTATTATTTTGGTATGGAAAAAACAAATAAAGTGGATGTGGAAGAAGAAAATAACTTTGAAAGAGGTGATGAAATTATTACCTCTTCTTCGGGTGCATCCTTTTGATTTGATCAAAATGGATCCTTAGGTATGATTTCTGATCAAAGTAAGGCCTATTGGTTGAATTTAGGGAAGTTGGGAGGATATTTTAGTAGGGTTTGTCTGAGCCAAATGGCTTTGGAGGTCTGAATTTAAGATAAGAGGATGTAAAATTTTATAAGATAGGTGAGGGTCACTTTAGGAAAAGCATGGAATATATTTTTTATATTAAAGTCATTTTGGGTATCTAATGGCTAAAAAAGGATTTATTTAGAGGCTAAGGTGGGTATGGGTCTAAAAACTCTCAACAAATTGGTTTTATATAGATTTATGTCACCAAATTAACCATTTATTTTAGTTTTAACCCTTAGTTAAATAGTTAAATGTTTACCATGTCTTCATGTATTATTTTAATTAATGGTTAATAAACATACTATAAACTACAAATAGAACCTCGAGTGGTTCATTAATGAAATATATATCATTATATAAGTATTTTTCTCAACCTTTTATTTTTAGGAATATTATATCATTTAATAATATAATATTTGTTTTAAAATCTAATTTATGTCAATTTTGACACTATTTAGTATTTGTTTTTTTTTTGAATGTTGTAACTACATGATTACTTCGAAACAAAAATCATTGAATCAACCCTAACATGTCATAGTAATCTATAAAATTAGTGTATGGCAAAAAAAGTCTCAATTTACATTTATTTTGATATTTATAACGTCAATTATTTTAATCATTCATTAAGAAGGTAATTAATGAATCATCAATATGTCATAAATAAATTTAATTATTTAAGGTCTAAAAATTATAGATAAAATATAATTATGCAGGAAATATTTTTAGATTTCAAATTAGTATTTTTATTTGACTTTATCTTATGTATAACCCTATAATAAAAATGTTTTAGTTATGAAAATTTGAATTTAACACTTTTAACTCTTCTTTAAATTAAATAATAATAAATGTCCTAATCTACTCCATGTGAACCAAAATGATCATATTTTTTTTCCTAAGGTTGATTTTGGTCGAAATTAATTTATCCAATAGAATTATGATATGTGTTATGGTAATAATAACATCATTTTTACCTTTAATTATCCTATTCACTTTTAACCGTGGTAAATAAAAGTCCAAAGTTACTATTCAAAAAAAAATATTTTCATCTTATTGAACCACATTTTACTTACTGATACCAACTATGTCTCTTGGATTTTTGAAATTCCATCCACAGAAGTGGTAAATTTATGTTTTATGAAAATTTTCAAATGTGCCTAGTAGGTGGGAAAAAGACGTTAAAAAGTTAAATAAAATTATATACATATAATCTTATTATAAAATGAATCCAATGAATTACATTGAACTAATATAGGTATTATGTATCTATTTTGACTTAAAGTAAATTTAAATAATATAAATAAATATTTATATAAAAAGTCGGATTTAAACAATAATGCAGTTTTTTCACTATTCATCAAAAATTGAAAGTTTTCAAAAAATTCCAAAAATTCACCCTAAGCTAATTTTGGTATTACTAATCCAAAAATGAAGTCCATTTTGAAAAATAAAATTTATAAAATTTCCAAAAGTGAGTATTACTATTCATAAATTCTTTTAAAACAACGAGTTTGGGTTGTCATGGTGTGCTAGAATTAGAAGTTGCGTATAGCACAAGCTACTATATTATTAAAAGGGAAATGTACTGTGGAAACTTGGGGTGTTACATTCTTCCCTCCTTCAAATAATTTCATGCTAGAAAATTCTAGAATATTACTACATAAAACAATTTGGGTGGTTCTTCATCATATGTTCCCCGGGTTCCCACGTTGCCACTTCAATCTTATGGATTCTCTACAGAACTTTCACCAAGCGAGTCGTTCGGTTTATTAACAATTGTTCTCTAGTATCAAGAATTATGATAGGCCCTTCGCAATATGATTGGTCAGGTTCTAATATTTTTTCTTCATAGGTGAGTACATGTGTTGGTTCAGGCATGTATTTTCTAAATAGTGATACATGGAACACATCATGAACTTTGGAGAGACATGGAGGAATTTCTAAAAGGTAAACTACCACTCCAATTCATTATACAATTTCGAAAGTTTTATTATACCAGGTACTTAATTTTCTATTCTTACCAAATCGTATATCTACCTTCCATGGAGATACCTTCAAGAAAACATATTCTCCTACTTGAAATTCCAAATCATTCCTTCAGTTATCAGCATAGCTATTTTTCATACTTTGAGCTTCTTTAATTGGGGTTCAGATAATATTCAACTTTTCTATTGTTTCTTCAACGAGTTTTGGGCCAACGAGTTTTCTTTCACCAATATCATCTCAACAAGTTGGTGTGTGATATCTCTTTCCATATAACGCTTCATATGGTGCCATCTGAATACTTGAATGGAAGCTATTGTTATAGGAAAATTCCACGAGAGGTAAATATCAATCCCACATACCATGAAAGTATAGAGACCAAGATATCAACATGTATTCTAAGGTTTGAATAGTCTGTTCTGATTTTCCATCAGTTTGTGGGTGGTAGGTAGTGCTCAAATGAAGTTTAGTATCTTGGGCCTTCTAAAGACTTTTCCAAAATCTAGATGTAAAACTGGGATCACGATCAGAAACAATTAATAGGGGTTCTCCACGAATTCTTACAACTTCTTTAATATATAGTTTTTCTAAACGTTCAAGTGGTAAATCTTCTCTTATAGCTAGACAATGTGATGACTTGGTAAGATGATAAAAAATGACCCATATTGTATCATTCCTTCTAGGGGTCTTTGGTAGCCCCATGACAAAGCCCATAATAATATCATCCCATTTCCACTTAGGTATGGGAAGAGGTTTCATGAATCCTCTAGGATATAGTATTCAAGCATTCACCTATTGAAAAACCATACATCTTGTCACATAATCATCAATCTCCCTCTTTATGTTGTCCCACCAAAAATATTCCTTCAAATATCTATATATCTTAGTGCTACCAGGGAGTATATAGAAATTGGAGCTATGAGCATCATCCAACAATTCTCTTTTTAGATCGGGTATGTCAGGAACACAATGTCTCTTCTCGAATTTCAAAATTCCATCTTCATATGAAAAGTCGATCAATCATACATCATTCATAGCTTTAATTTTCTTTTGAAACTCCTCGTCATCAGTCTGATAAATTTTTATCCTTTCTAGTAATGATGGTTTAACAAACATTTGAAAAAGTATCGATGTTTCACCTTCCATGATTATTTCCATATCAGTCTTTACTAGATCCATGAACATAGAATCCCTTTCAACTATAAACATGTTCATAACTCCATGATCCTTTCTTATCAAAGCGTCTACCACCTTATTTTCCTTCCCCGGATTGTAGTGAATTGTGCAATCATTATCCTTGAGTAGCTCGAGCCATTGACTTTGCCTCATGTTGAGTTCATTTTGTGAGAAAATATACTTCAGACTCTTGTGATCAGTATAAATCTCACATTTTTCATCATATAGATAGTGTCCACATATCTTAAAAAAAAATATTACGGCTATTAAATAAAGATCATGATTTGGATAGTTGTGTGCATGACTTTTTAGCTGCCAGGATACATAGTTAATAACTCAATCATTATGCATCAGGATACAACCAACTCTTTTCTTTGAAGCATCAATATAAATAACAAAACCGTAATTTCCTGATGGTAGACTAAATATAGGATCATTGACTTATCTTATCTTTAGTTCATCAAAACATTCGTCACATTATTTTTTACAAACAAATTTAACCCCTTTATGTGTGAGTTTGGTTAATGGGTTAGCCAATCAGGAAAAATTCTGGACGAAGTGCCGATAATAACATGCTAAACCAATAAAAATACGTACCTCAGTTATACTCATCGGTGCTAGGAATTCTTTTATTTCCCTTATCTTAGAAGGATCAAGAGAGATTCCATCCTTAGAGACAATATGGACAAGAAAAGAAATATCCTGAAGCCAGAATTCACAGTTCCTAAACTTATCATATAATTCATTTCTTCTAAGAGATTTTAGAATAATGAACAAGTCATTTTCTTGATCTTTATAGCTTTAAGAGTATACCAAGATATCATCAATAAATACCACCACAAAGTCATCAATATATTCCTTGAAAACTCTATTCTTTAGACCCATGAAAACAGAGGGTTCATTAGTCAATCCAAAAGGCATTACTGTAAACTCGCAATGCCCGTACCTAGATTGAAATGCAGTTTTTGGAATGTATTATTTCTTCATACACAACTGATGATATCCAAATTGAAGGTCAATATTTGGATAAATATTGAGCTCCTTGATGTTGATAAAATAAATCATCAATGGGAGGTAGGGGATACTTGTTATTTATTTTTATAACATTGATCTCCCTATATTCAATGCACAGTATCATAGATTCATATTTTTTCTTAACAAAAAGGATAGGTGGTACCCATGTAGAAACACTAGGGTGAATAAATCCCTTATTACTCAATTCCTCTAGTTGATTTTCTAGTTCCACTAATTCCACATTGGCCATTCTATAAGGGGTCTTCGATATAGTCCTTGAACTAAGAATTAAATCAATAGAAAACTCAATTTCTTATTATGGAGGATGTCCAGGTAAATCCTCTGGAAACACATCAACATATTCTTGCATAAGAGGTACGTCCTCTATTTGAACATTCTTTTCCTTACCCATAGTTATTTCACTATCTTCCTCCTCAATAATTGAATTTAGTAGAGCTAATTGGGGTGGATCTAGATAAGAATCAGATGGTGATATTTCTTCTCTAAAGATAAGTTACTCCTTATCATCATCAGAAATTGTAACCTCCTTCTTCTGACAATAAATTTTCACATCATTGTCCGAAATCTAATCCATACTGAGGATTATATCAAATTCAATCATGGGAATGATGATGAGATTAGAAGATAAAGCACGTTTATGTGCTTTAATGGGAACTGATTGAAAAAAATTTATTGCAATGATACTTCCCTTAGGAGTTTTGACTGGAAAATCCCTTGTTAAATCAAATTGTAAACATCTAAATTTCTTAGAAAACTGGGAAGATATGAAACAATGTGACGTTCCAGAATCAAATAAAGCATTGGATAAACTCAAGGAAACCATTAAATTACCCACCAACACATCATTCTGAACTTCAACCTGAGTAGTAGTGATCACTAATGCTTGGCCTTGCTCCATTTTCCATTTTAGAGGTAAGTTTCACTGACGCTTAGGACATTAATTTTAATAATGCACAATTTATCTACAATTGTAACATTCAACATTGACAACCTCTTTCTTCCTCTTGCAATCATGAGTTTGGTGGCATTTTTCACAAAAAATGTAACAAACTCCCATTCTATTCAGAAAAGTACCGGGGTGTTTCTTCCCACATTTACTGTAGGATGGAAATTCAACATTTCCCTTCTTCTCCTTATTTCCATTTCTATAGTGTTCAAAATATCTCTTTTTCTCTTTCTTTTCTTTATAGTCGTAAGACTTAGAAAATATCTTTTCTATATTGATACCACATGAGACAATATCTTCATACAATGAGAAGGATTGTGAGACTAATGCTCGAAGAAGAAATGGTTTTAACCCATCAAAGAATCTATCAATCTTACTCCTTGGGTTACATATATAATATGCAGTACGCCTTGCTAACCTTGAAAATTTATCCTTATACATTACGACATTCTCATCCTCCTTGTGCCTCATACTCAGAAATTGTCCTTCCTTATCTGTACGATGGTCACGAGGAAAGTATTTTTATGAGAAAAGATCTTCAAATTCCCTCCATTACATATTGATACTTCTTCATCCTCCTTTTTGTTATGAATTAATGACCACCATTGATCTGCATCTCCTGTGAGGCAATAAACTGCCATGACAACTTTTACCCTTTCCCTACTCCCCAAAACATGAAATATTTTCTCTATGAAACTTATCCATTGCTCAGATACAAATGGATTTTTAGTCCCATTGAATATTGGTGGTTTTTTCCTCATGAAGCGGTCTAACATTGATACTCTACATTTTGGATCAGGGTGCTATATATGGGTACGGTTATTATTCATAACTTAAGTGAGTTGTCCTAGTATGGTGATAAGATGATCAACACCAGTTTCATCACCAGCTACACTATAATTAGCTTGAGTAGGATGTAAATCCCTATATGTATTATGTGCATTGATATAGTTTCCATTCCATCCACAAGGATACATTTCTAAATAATGGCATACACTAGATTATTTTATGAATCACAACACATAATTCCAAATTTGTAAAACACTTAACATAAATTGAATATTTTATGGATATAACCCATAATCATAAAAATGTTTTCTTTATGGATGTATATACTCATAAATCCTTTATAATGGTTTGTAAATAAAATGTGAATTATCCTAAGAATATCCCCCGGGAGTGTCGTAACCAAGAGTGCAGCAAGGCCTATTGTCGTGTACCAGGATACCCCAAGTCAAGCCCAAGACTCCATATAGGAGTTTTCACTCCTAGGTGCATCTGTGCCAGAACCGCCTCTACTTTCTTGTATCCAGAAAGGGATGTATTTCGTGGAAAATACCAAAAATATCCACATTACCAAAATTCTAGGATGTCCTTCTATACTAATCCTCAAAGTCTATCTTAGGGTAATGTTATCTAATCAGAGTTTTTCTAATTCTAGCTTCCATGGTTTGTACTAAACTTTCTATGATACAAAATTTAACTCCCCGACCCTAGTTACCAAGAGTCGGTGTATTATTATATAACATTGGAATGATCACAAGTGATCATTTTTCAATATACCGATTCGTTTAGTAGCCTTGGAAGTACTTGATACATAAATACGTTTTACATTACGTCATGAAATAAAAACCACAACAACATTTTTTCCCCTTTGAACACACTTATATCCCATAGAATATCCCTAAATGTCAACCTTAAAATACTTCTTCATACCCTGGGAAAAATAAAACATAGAAAGGGGTGAGCTCAGATGCTCAGTAAGGATTACAATATAGTAGAAACATTCATAAATAAGGATAAATATTTAAGGCAATGTATAAGACAAAAACAAAAGGCTTTTTAAACATAAAATTTAGCATAAAATGGAAAATATAAATCACAATAATCCTATTAACTTATTCATGTGGATATTCTACTAGTCAAATAATCACATGTAATATCAATAGCTAATTTCATAATGATATAATGTATAATGTCGTACATCATAACCACATAGTCAAGGCCTCTTTCCATGACTACAAATAATGATTTTTGAAGGCCTTGTGACAAGACACTATTTTGTCTCATGATACCTACTGATGCATCGAGGAGCTATATAAGGCTCCACCCATCACTTACTAAGTCCAATGCATTCCTCATATGAAAATGTTTAAACATAACATAAAAATACATATTAAAACTAGCATACAAAATGTTAATAATTTAACCATAAACCGTAAATGTTATAGAAATAACACTTATATGCTCGAACATATCAAAAAACTTCAATACAATATGGAAGATTGTATCATAACAAATCAACTTCAAATAAGTGTAAAACCCATCAAAATATGTTAACATAGATGAAATCAAAACTATTTGAGAGAAATATCTCTTTCTATTTTGAAATCATTTAAAATTAATATAATTATAAAAGATAACAATTATTTTGAAATCATTATTATAATATTGTAAGGGATGATTCTAAGGTGTTATAATGGCTGAAAATAGCCACACCCTTTGTATAAGTTAAAAAAACATTCTTACCTTAATTTGTCGAAAAGGTCATAAAGTACCTTGTTTCGAAAACAGCAGAAATATTCCTTTCAATTTTTTTTATAAAAAGTAAAACAAGGGTATAAATGACTTTAAAAAACAGTATATTAAATATTTAAAATGTTTTGAAATAATTTTTTAAGAAACATAGATGTGGATGGTAAAGAGGTCCCAATAGATACCCATGTGTAATCAACCTCAGATAATTAAGAGATTGTGAAATTTAACCCTTACCTTGTACTTTTCCTTGGTCTAAGGTATGTTAACATCATCTATAATATTTAAATAATTGTTATTAAATTATACAAGAAACAAATACAATGATATGATATCATATATGATCTTTTGATATTGATTAATAATATTTTAGTAGTATCATCGTTTTGGGTGTTAACTGATTCACTTTACATTATATGTTTTGTTACATAAGTCATGTTTGTTATGGATAGGATGTATTTTATTCATATCCATAATTATATTAAATTCTTAAACATTATTTTTTAATCATAAAATGAAAATTATTCATGAATGGTTATGATGGGGAATGACATCTCATTGCGTCGTGGAGACGGTAAGCCGTGCGTACGCATGAGCGAAAATATCATTCTTTTGATGGTGAAATAATATATAATTGGATGGTATATCATATATAAAAAATCATTAAAATGTTATATTTATTATTTTCATCAATTATACTCATTATTGTACCAATACAAATATTAAAGTGTTGAGTAACAAACTACACCACGATGTGGAGATGGCAAGTCGTACATATGCGCATATGGTGACTTTTTCATTCATAGGATGGATAAAATAAGGAATATTGTTGTACCAAATTTATAATAACATCATAGAATGTAGAAGGTACTGGATTTATTATTCTGGTATAGAAACAACAATGAAAGAGAAAGTGGAAGAAGACAATAACTTTGAAAGAGGTGATGAAATTATTACTTCTTCTTCGGGTGCTTCCTTTTGATTTGATCAAAAGGGATCCTTAGGTTGACTTTCTGATCAAAGTAATGACTATAGGTTTAAGTGAGTAAAGTTGGGATGTTATTTTAGCAGGTTTTTCCCGATCCAAATGGCTTTGGAGGTGTGAATTTAAGAGAAGGGGATGTACCTTTTCTAAGAGAGGTGAGGATCACTTTAGTAAAAGCTTGAAAGATTATTTTATAATAAAATAATTTTCTTTTTATAATGGATTAAAACTGATTTATTTCGATAGTAAGGTGGGAATAGGTCTAAAAACTCTCAACCAATAGGTTTTATATAGGTTTATCTCACTATATTAACCTTATCTTTTAGTTTAAACCCTTAGTTAAATAGTTTAACTTTTACTATGTCTTCTTGTATTATTATAATAAATAGTTAATAAAATTACTATAAAATGACAATTGAACCTAAAGTAGTTCGTTAATGATATATATATCATTATATCAGTACATTGGCTGAACGAATGATTTTTAAGAATATTATATCATTTAAAAATTTCATATTTGTTTTAAAAAATCATTTATGTCAATTTTGACACTATTTAGTATTTGATTTTTGTGAAAGTCATAACATCATGATTAATTTGAAAACAATTCATTGAATCAAACATAACATGTCATATTAATCTATAAAATTCGTGGATGGCATCAAAAGTCTCAATTTACATTTATTTGGATATTTATAAAATAAACTATTTTAATCCTTCATTAAAATGGTAATTACTGCATCATCATTGTGTCATAAATAAATTTATTTATTTAATGTATAAAAATTATAAATAAAAAACCATTTTGTAAAAAATATTTTTATATTTATAATGAATATTTTTAGTTGAATTTATCTTATCTATAACCCTATATTAAAGATTGTTTAGTTAAGAAATTTTGAAATTAACACTTTTAAATCTTCTTTAAATAAAATAATAACAAATGTCTTAATCTAATACAAGTGAACCAAAAGGATCATATTTTATTCCTAAGGTTTATTTTGGTCGAAATAAACTTATCCAATAGAATTATGACATGTTTATGGTAATAATAATATCATTTATACCTTTAATTACACAATTTACTTTTAACAGTGGTAAAAAAAGTCAAAATTTACAATTGACCAAAAATTATTTTCAACTTATTGAACAAATTTTACTTACTGATATTGACCGTGTCTCTCGAATTTTTGAAATTCAATTCTAAAGAGGGGTAAAATTACATTTTATACAAATTTTCAAATGTGCCTAGTAGGTGGGTAAAAGACGTTAAAACATTCTATAAAATTTTATACATATAATCTTATTATATATTGACTCCAATGAATTACATTGAAATAATATAGGTATTATGTATCTATTTTTACCTAAAGTAAATTTAAATAAAATAAATAATTATTTATATAAAAATTTGGTATAAAAAAATAACGCAGCGTTTTTCACTATGCATCAAAAATTGAACGTTTTTTGAAAAATAGAAAAAATTCACCCTAAGATAATTTTGATATTTAGAATCCAAAAACGAAGTCCATTTTGAAAAATAATTTTTTTTAATTTTCAAAAAGTGAGTATTACTATTCATAAATTCTTTTAAAATGGATAGTTTTATTTGTCATGGTGTGCTAGAATTAAAATTTGTGTATAACACAAGATACTGTATTATTCAAAGGGAAACGTACAGTGGAAGCTTTGGGTGATCCACTTAATTTGATAAAAAGGGGGTATAGTATCTCCAATTGACTGTTTGGACCCCTTCTGCTAGTTGAAAACCTTTGGCATATGGGGAGGCACACTTAAGGTCATGTAACCACCTGGATCGGAGAACTGGTTTAGTGGATCCTGGGTTGGGGATGTTACACGTGTCCTGTACCAATTTCAGCCCAATAATTTCTAACTCTACCGAACCTAGTACAACACAACAAAGAATTAAAAGGTCAACCATACAAGGATTCAAATGGCGCCATACAAATGGTGTATTGGAAACTATTTTTGTAATATAACTCTACCATGGGAAGGTGCCTCATCCATGAACCTCCAAAATTCAAGACAAAAGGTTGAAATGTGTCTTAAAGAGTCTAGATGGTAGGCTATATCTGAAAGTCCTTCTATGGATGAAAAGTATTGATAAGACATAGTTAATTACAAAAATCATGTTGGATATCACTCTACACCCTCAAGGTAAAATGAGGATCCCAATTGTAAATTGTCATCCTTGAGAATCTGTGGAGCCTTACCACCTCCTCCATATATTTCCTAGACAAAACCTCCATTGAGATAAACTCCTTGATTGCTATGATGTGGGTTGATTTTGTCAAATGATCCACTACCACTCATATTGAATCTTAGAATCCCTAAGCTTGTGGTAAACTGGTAACAAATTCCATTAATATGTCCTCCCACTTCCACTAAGGAACATCTAATGGCTAGTGTAATCCACTAGGAACACAATGCTCATCATTCACCTTCTAGCAGACCTAACACTGAGACCCAAACTCTATAGTTGCACACTTCAGCCCCGAGCACCAAAACCAACTCCTTAAAGCTCAATACATCTTTATCATGCCAGGATGTAACGCTAAGGGTGAAATATTAAACTCTATGAGAACCATCTCACACATTTCCAAAGGAACAAAAATCATTCCATGAAACAACATTTGTGGTTGTTCATCTGCATACCAACCTTCAGGATCCTCGATAAAAACTACTCGGTATCTATAGAACTCCACCTTAAGATCCCCCAACTAGGATTCTTCCACCTACTGCACAAAATATTGCTACACCATCATCTAAAAAAACAACTACTACCCCAAATTATCCAATATCAAGATGTAACATTGAAAGTTCTTCCATCAGCCTCCAGGAATCACCCGATCCATGCACCACATCACTACGCAGCATCCCGATCATCTCATCAACCACAACAATCCCCTTTCCAAGTGTATATGAAATTTAGAAGTTGTAATCCTGTAAGAACTCCATCCACTGGCACTATCAGAGGTTCAATTCACTCTTGGAGAAAACATACATTAGGCTCCTATTATTGGGGAAAACAACAAAATGCTCACCAATGGGGTAATGTATCCATAACATTAGGTAAAACACCACTACCACCAACTTGAGATTGTGGGTTTAATATTTATGTTTTTGGGGACGTAATTTCCAAGACCCATAAGAAACAAAAGATATCTGTTGCATCAGAACACAACCTAACCCAAGATGAAAATCATCACAGAAAACATCAAACCAAACTCCTTATATTACCAGAAAAAGAACTCGATTGTTGAATAACTTCTCATTCAGATAAAAAAAATCCTACTGACACTAATCAATTCAAAATAATGGATGATCCTTTCTGATCAATGTAGTTAGAGGATTCACAACCCGAGAGAAATCCTCTATGAACCTCCTATAATATCATGTAAGACCATGGAAATTTCACACATCTTCCACTATTTTTGGGACTTACCAAGACAAAAATGATTTTATATTTGGTGGATCCATAGTGACTCCCTACTGAGAATAACATTACCTAAGAAAAATACTTCTTGGGACCAAAACTGACACTTCGACAACTTCCCAAATAGGTTATCGTGATGAAAAATCCCAAAACAGCCTGTAGATTTTCTACATGCTCCTCCTTGGATGCAGAGTACACAAAGATGTCATAAATGAAAACCACCATGAACATATCGAGGAACTCATGAATTACATCTTTCATTAACCCAATGAACACAAATGGAGCATTCGTCACACCAAATAAAATCACGAGGAACATGAAAATCCCATGATGAAAATAGAAATCAGTCTTCAGGATATCCCCATCCTTCATATGAATCTGATGATATCCTAACCTTAAATAGATCTTTCAAAACCAAATTCCACCCTTCATTTGACCAAATAAATCATCAATCCATGGAAGAGGATAGTCTTTCTTCACTTTCACTAGGTTCAAGCGATGATAATCAGCACATAACTACAGTCTATCATAAAACTTATTCCCGAACAAAACTTGTGCACCCTATAGTGACACACTTGGCTGAAAAAAACTACACTACAATATAGCATTGAGATATATATGCATCTATTTCAAATCATAAGGCTCCTTCCTATATGGATAAATTGATATAGGAGACACTACTGGCTGTAGCTTGATCATGAACTTGATCTCCTGTCAAGGGGGGTAACACTACAACCTATTTTGGAAAGACATTAGGGTACTCTTCCCTGACCTTGGGAAACACAAACTAATAAACCTCCAATGAACTCAAAATCAGCTTAGCTATCATGGATGTCAAGGAAAAAACACACCTAAGACCCATATAAGGGTCTCGCTTTCCAAAAAATAGTACTAGATCATAATCAGTATCGAATTACAAAACATTCCTCTGAAATCATTCCATGATATCCTGCACTGAATATAACTAATACATGGAGAAGATGTCACCATATAGTTTTATTCTTAAAAATAGGAAATCTCCCCAAGTGCGGTGATACCCCAGAACTAGTTCATAGTATCTACATACTTCATAAAAGTTATCTCAACCTCAAACTGGCGTAGTCAATGCCAAGGGAACTTGAACCCCGTCTACCTCACATCCCAAGGCATGGATAAGGGTATGTGATATAAAGGATAGAATCACTCCTGAATCAAAATTGTCATGAAACCAAGTAGAAAACAATAAAAGGGAACCTTGAATGACATTTGTATCACCTAGAGTTGGCAACAATAGCACATTAAGCTGACCACGACCTCTTCCATGACCTCTCTCACCTTGCAAATGACCACCTCCATGACCACACTCTACTATCTGAGAATAGAGAGCATCATATGGCTATCCTTTTCTTTCCCCATATTCTCTCTACTGATCTAAAGCTGGTAAAATCTATAGCATCTACCTTTGATGTAACTTACTTAATGGAGGAACCTAGAGAGGAACACCTAGCACACACTAACTTATTAGAAAGGTCAGACACTCATGTCACTGATGACCTCAACCTTTATAAGAAAAAAAGTGCATGATCTCTTATCATAGGTATGAGAGATTCTAACCTCAGAGAAATGATTCATTGAGAGATGGGACCTACCCCCGACCGAACATAAAATCTTTTTCCCTAAAAATAAGGAACCCCAAACCACATGTCTTCTTCGTGAGGAATCAATATTTCTCCCCTCTCGGGATGATCCGTTTTTGGGTAATGTCCTCTTGATGACATCTTCCCTCACCAACACCTCGAGATATGTCATCAGCATAAATGCGGTGACCTGACACTTTATCTATTGATGAAAATACTACTCTAAATGCCTCTCCATAGCCTCCTCATCTGGAAATAGGTTTGAATCATATTGTATAAGGTTCCTAAAATGGATCTTGAACTCTCACTCACTATATCTTGCTTTACAAAGATGAATAATCTCCTGGAAACTATCCAACTTTTCCATCGAAGACATAAAAATAGCTATGAACTACTCTCGTAACCTCTCCCATGAGACTAATGACTCCTCCCGACCCCCTAGGAACATGAATCACCACTATCTTAATTCCATGCACAACATAGTCACAACCAACGATACCTAGTGCTCCTTATAAGAATGAGTCGAACTGAAGGATATCTCAACCTCTTTCGACCAGTCTTCCATGACTACATCTGAAACAGATCCCTCGTACTACTGTAGACTCTGGTGTTGAAACTCTGGGAGTTTCCTCTTCGATGTGTCGTCTTTGTCAGCCTCTACCCTATAGCAATCTACTGGCGCAACTTTCTTGACATCCTCTACGCGAGCCTGATGAGGATGTTGACTTAGAGCAATACCTGCAAAGGAAAAAATTGTTAGATCCCCTAAACATAGAATATTTAATTCTTTAATATTGATGTGTCATTTTCTTTTATTCATTTTAGGTTAACATATCCCATGGTCTACCCATTCAAACATAGGTTAAAAGAAGAATGATGCGTGATCCTTTCCTAGGTTTCTACACTAAAACTAGTATCACATCATTTTCTTGCCACTATAAACATAAAGGTTCTTGCATCAGATCATAGGGGGCCCTAAATACCCTTATCTCATCTGGTCTTCTATGATTACAACGCTTGCTTAACTTTACTAACACCATTTACCTACCAACCAAGGAATCCTAACCTATGCCTAGCTCCAAAAATTATCCTATCCCTCAACCAGACCTCTGATAGCACTCTATCATGACCCCCTCCCCACAAAGTGTACCTCTCTTGTGCTAGCAATGGGGGGGGGGGGAGTGACCCCCCGAGTCCCAACTCTAGTAGGACCCAATTTGGTGACTAGAACTGAGGGTATATTAAAACCATAGATAAAAGGCAATACCCTATAAAAGAACACAACAAAGAGAGAGAGATAAGATAGACACCAACCAACTCCTACTCAAATTACAATATAAAAGGGAAAACCAAGTACAAAAAATGTAATGTCATGCAAGAACTACTACATCTGAAAGGGAAAATTGCAAGTACAAAAAAGGAAATTAATGATAGAAGTGACCATGAAGACCAAACAACTCCTAATAATCCCCATGATGGTGGTAACAAGCATGATCTCAAACCATCTCCAATTTAATAGAAAAATAATTTATATAATGTATGTTGAGTATAACAGTTTACTCATTAGTATTATCCCCGAAGCCTCGCACGAAAAGTTAAATAAATAATGATAAATCATAGCGAACAAAAGAGAAGCTAACTCGTCACTTAAATAGGTATACTAAGTTCACTACCTCACCATGGATACTCTCACTAAGTATCATTTACAAGGGTTTACAATAAAATAAAGAACATTAGGGGTACCCCGCTATCACTTCCCCACTGGTTTTCTTCCTTTCCTCAATATTGTACATCATGAACATCTCTCTCCAAAAGTCCATCCCATAAACACCTGGGAAAACTACCAAAATATGCACCTTGTGAAATACACCCCCACATCCATATAAAAAAATTGACCAAGTAGTTCCTGAGAGCCACCATAGCTCGCATAATGTGTATCATACATCGGGTATTGTACCTCATGAAATCAAATCCCATACACCAAGTATAGATCCTCAAGCCATCACAGCCTATGCACATTATACCTAATGTAGTCTATAGGAAACTATATCCAGAATACATGTGTACAAAATAAACACACGATATTACACCCCTTTACCAAAATATATGGGAAAAAATAACCATCATGCATCCCAACACAAGTAACTACGAAGAGAAGAGAGTGGGGACAATAGGGTTAGTCAACCATCCATCCTTTCATTGGGATGTGGGGGAAAACACCCCCACATGGATCAGAATCCCTGGGGTGTCAGTCACCCTAACCAACAAGGTGGATTTTTTGTATAGAAAAAAAGTACAGGATACAATATATCTCAACACCACCCTACGTGAATAACCTTATCTAAGACTCAACTGAAACTAATGTCTCTCAGACTCCCGAATTACTCTACTAAGACCAGTTATCCTATAAGTACCAATCCATTTAAAGAGCTACATTAATTTACTTTATCCATTTTTATTAGTGTCACTTTATGTTAATTAATTATTTAACCATTAATTGACTATTATCAATTCTAAATCACATTTAATTAGAATTATATCAAAGATCCATGCACTCCAAGCATAATTAAACCAAGTCCATGGATTCTCTGAATTTCAATATCTGCATTTCATCCCAGTAATCTCCAACCCCATGGGTTAAACATTTATTCATTTAATAAAAACAATAAAAAAATCCATATTTATTGTTATTCTAGGAAAAAATTCTAAGCTTCCGAACACAAGGGGATGAACACAGTGAGTAGATGAACTACTTGTTTAGTATTCACCACATATATCAAAAGATTTAACCCATCCATCCTCAGGAATCTAAACATGGAAGGCACATGACATACCCTGTGAATCTTTGAATCTCTTAGAAGAAGGGTAAACAAAATTAAATCCTCAAGAAGTGGGGATATTAAAATAGATAAACAAACAATAGGGTCATCAAGCACCCAAAATTAATATCAATGGGTAAGCCCGACTTCAACTCATTCATTTATCTCTCGTGTCCTCCTCGATACCCATATTCATAAAATGATACATCTAGCTAGTCTAGGCACAAAAGATGCCACAACAATTGGGCCTCCCTACCCCACGTAACACAACAACCCTCAAGGCTCAACCATCCTAGGATAACATCACAACACCAGTAGTAGGAGCAAACAAATAAACTAGGATCTTAGACCTAAACAAGGCATTTCGCCTTCACACACAATGAGATATCACGTCTCTAGTGCACAAAGAACTTTTCCATTACAAAAAGCAGGAAACTAAAACCCCATAAGGGAATTATCTTTTATTTATATGACCAGTTATTAACCAATTCAATTAAACATTAATATCTGCGTCAATTTGATCACAATAAAATAAAAATAACCAGATTCATTAACATTCTTCTTTAACCATTTTTCCAAATAATTATCAATTAATTACAACTTTATGTTTCTACAAATTTTCATAAAGAACAACATTCTAACCAAGAATGTCATAGATATCACACTATCTAGAAAATACAGAGGCAAAGTTTTTATCATGGTACAAAGAAAAAACATCCGTACAAGATCGATACCAACCCTTTAATCTGTTTCCAATAATTATTATATCAATTTCATTGAGATGCAAAGGATAAATCACTATATCACCAGAAATGCACATAAATAAATAGAGAATCAACAAATCCCATATGTCAAAAGGTTTTTGATGATCTTTTCATGAGAATAGTCCAACAAAATGGATCACTATCACCTCTCCCACAATGACTGCATACACCTGAGGATGCTGTAACACCACTGCACTAATCAAAAACCGAGAAAGCTACCTTAAAAACAAGGAGATCACATTACATCACATGGAAAAGAAAAAGGGAGGAAACAGAGCAAAGAACCCAGAAGAAAGGAGGTATAACATACCATATATTGAAGGTGAATTGACACTTCCTAGTTTCACCAAAACAAGGTGTGCACATGTGGTTGGAAAGCCTCCATGGGGAACATGATCCAAGGATTATAGTTTGATCTGACGACTCCTATAGAAGGAAGAACTTCAGTTATCCTGTACCAAGGGAAAAAATAATAAGGAATAAGGGTGGAAGGTATCTTGGCCTTTTAAAAATATAAATGGAGGATCAATTTAGATACCATTTAGATTTTCCATTAAAGGTGAATTTTCTCAATATTAGGCATTTTGACTATATAAAGTCACCTAGAACCTCAGGAAAAAATTAGATAAGAGTCATGATATTGGAATCAGACTTAAATACCTTAAAACTATACCTTAAAGTGACTCTTATGTAAAATAAAACATCAAAGGGTAGAAACTATAGGAAGATGGAAGCACTATTCATGGCTCACCATTAGAATGAGCTTCTATTGGATGAGTCATCATTGGATGAGTCACCATCGGATGAATCACTATTTAAAGAGTCACCATTGGTTGAATCATCATTAATAGAGTAAATTTTGGAAACATCACCATTGGAAAAGTCACCATTGTATGAGTCAATGTTGGAAGAGTCACTGTTGGATGACTCACCATTGGACGAGTCACCGTTGGACGAATCACCGTTGGATGAGTCAACATTGTATGAGTCACTATTAGATGATTCATAGATGGAATGTCACCATTGGATGACCCACCATTGGTCAAATCACCTTTGGATGAGTCATAGTTGGTGAGTCACCGTCGTGAGCTACTGGTGAGAGTCACCAATGGAGAGCTATCGGTGCGAGTCACCATCTGCGGGGTACTGGTCTAAGTTACTGATCTGACTAACCCCTGTAACTCACCACTATGACTCACCACCAGGACTCCCTGTCATGACCTAAAATCAACAACCTACCCTTCAAGAATTGGAAATTTGGAAAACTTTTGAAATGAGTCACCTTGACCTCCCATAACACCTCAAACACTAGATTAAATCAAATGAATGGATTAGAGGGATTTGTTCCATTAAATTACATACCTAAAAATTATTATCTCCCTTTAGAATCCAAAACAGACCTAGAGAGGAAACAAAAAAGGTGCGGAACAACCACTATGATAGATACCTCTCAATGATATCACCACAATAGAAGAAAAACAACTTAATAAAAGGAACAATGTGAAACCAGACAACAACCACAATAAGATCCTAAACACTCTACTGGTGGAGATAACTCCCGAAAGAGATCAAGGCACAACAGGAAACAAGAGAAATCTATCCCATAACTAGAATGGTTCTACAACCACTAATGGAACAACATTACAAGAGATGAGATAAACATCAAATATCTCTTGGTAGTGATCCTGTATCTGTGACTCATGTTCTTAGGTACTCTCCTCCATGACACTATTCCTCCATAATACACAAAATAAAGGGATAACATTCCCATGAAACACCTTCTCCTTGTGGTTTTATATCTCTAATGGATGCACCATGAAGGTATAATCATCATCAACATTGATCTCACCCAAATCGATGATGTGAGAGTCTTCATGAAGATAATAATGGATTGAAAAGATGTGAAAAAAATCATTCATCAAGCTCATGTGCTAGGGAAGTGTTATCTGATATGGCATGGCCTCGACATGGGCCAACACCTCAAAAGGTATAACAAACTAGGGAGAAAAAGTACTCCCATGACTAAAACTTCACTACCCCCAATGGGGAGTCACCTTTAGAAACACGTGATCCCCAACGTCAAACTTTAGAGGTTTCCTCCTATGATTGAAATAGGATTTTAGATGATCCTGTACTACCTTCATCTAACCCCAAGTCACCTGAACAATATCTGTCATGTCCTATACCAGTTTCGACCCAAGAATTTCCGACTCTCCGACCCCAGTCTAGCACAATAGAGAACATAATGGTTTTCCATACAAGGATTCAAATGGTGTCATACAGATGGTGTTGTGGAAACTATTATTGTTAGTTAAATATACAGAGGGTAGGTTCCTCATCCACAAACCACTAAAAACTAGGACACATGAGCAAAACATGTCTTCAAGAGTGTGGATTGTCTCACCCTATTTTTCTCATCTTGTCTTATACTTCAGCTCAGTGGGAATTATGGTATTTTTCTTGGATTCTAGGTGTGAAGGGTGTTGAGTTTTGGAGTGTTTCTTTGTTTAATGCTTTTACAAATCATGGTCCTAAGTTTGTTTGGGAATGTTTGGAGAAATTATGGATGTCTGTCCTTCGCAGACCCCGACACATGGTTGGTGCACGGTTAGTCCAAACCGTGCGACCAGTTTGGGAAACCAATAGGAAAGTTACAGAACCTACCACACGATTACCACATTATTTGGGAAACCATGCAGTCTATCTCTAGGTGACCACGTAGTCATTTTCTCCATGGTTAGTGGCTATTGCACAATTATCTCTTAGTTTATTAAACCATGTGGTCTAACCATGCGACTTTCCCAAATTTTTATTTTTGGGTCTTCCAAGTTTCCCCCTTGTTAGTTTTACCCAAATCGGACCCTAGAACCCCTCTCCTAGTTTGTGTGATCCTAAAGGGATATACCCATTCTTCCTAACCCTTCTAATCCCTCTTAGTGTGTGGATCTATGGATTTCTTCAAGCGATTGAATGATTTATGTATTCTAATCACCTCCTTTCATCTCCCTCTCCCTCTTCCTCTTGTTTTTATCTTGAGTTCCTTATTACCCATGGTCATATAGACCCAGGGTTATGTTTTCATCTTTTTTGTGTAAGGTTTTTTATTCTTTTAGGGTTCATATTGGTAGATCTAGGGTTTTGAAACCCTTGTGGAGCGTTGTTGGCAGTGCATTGTCATTACACCCTGGATTCGAGGTAGGTTTTCCCAAGAACATGCCTTTTCAATTTAAGAAGTGTTAGTTTTGTGTTTTTAAAACCTTCAATTAATAATAAATAGTGATATATAATCCTTGTATTTTTTATGAAGATGGTAGTTTGAGATTTTTTATGATAATTAGTGCACACCAAGTATTTGATGAAATACCCATTTAGATTTTATGTGTAATTTTTGGTATGTAGAGCATGTTTTAACTTTTTTAATAAATATTTAATTATATGTTAATGGTTTGTTTGAAACCTCTTCTTAAAAAATGGATTTCATTTTTGAGAAAGGTTGATTTTGTCAAAAGTTTATGAGACAATTTAGCCACTTTGTGAAAATAATAAAAGTGTTTATTATAAAAACCTCTATTGGACTTGTCTCATTCCTTGTCTATATTTAATAGATGTGATGTCCTTGTTGTATAATCCTCAAGAGATATTATCAGGGTTTCTCAGTTGGAACCCTTTGTGATCGATTTATCTTAAGGCATGAGACTAGTCCTTTTGTAGACTTGGGGTGAGGCATGTTGTGAACTATTAATATATATATGTTGTGATTGGATGATCGGATGGAATCAGTTGGCTCATCCCAATTACGTACTTGAGACATGGGAACCTATAATATTGAGATATTTTTCTGAGAATTATTTCCGTACTAGTTGTTCATGTACTGGTTAGTGGCCCATAGTAGGTGGATATATTTGGGGTTGTTGCTTTGGGATTGGGCCCCTCAGTTTTTCATGAGTTAGGGTGGCCAGGTGTTTTGAAGTTTTGATTTCATCATGTGTGTCATGATACTGGGGAAGGGGTCTTGTGTATTGGTATGTTCTGGATTATTCTTGGTATCCTGGGTTCACCTATGTATATTGGAAAATAGTTTCTTTCATTGATGAGTGTGATAATTTTATGGTTATTTCTGTTTCCCTTATTGTGCGATTACATTGGTTCCTTTTTATGTAGTGTTTCTATTGGAAAGTGATGTGTTGGTTTGAAAATGGGTTGTCAATTTTTTTTTTAAAAAAATAGTGTTTTATCCTCTTTTTTCCAAGTTGAAAATTTAATCATCACCATCACCTTGAGAAGTTTTTGGTACCACTAATGGAATGAACTTGGTTTTGGGAAATGAAATAGGCCAATGGGTTATAAATTGTCTTTAAGTAAAATGTGAATAAAATAATAATTTTATATATTTTAGTTTAAACTTGAATTTGATGTTTCTTTTATTTTAATGTAAGTGAATTTGGAAATAGATTATTGAGATAGCCTATTGTGTTTTAATACTCACACCAATAGTTATTTTCTGTTTTTATCCCTTGTGAAGGTTTCAACATGAGTTCAGTTGCTATAGGAAATGATTGATATTGTGTTCAAGAGTAACCCAGGGGTTCACATGGAGATTGTTTATTCTTATTGTCCGATTGGTTGCGTGTGTAGCTTGGTTTTATTTTCAGTTTCTTGTATAAATGATATCCAGTTCAGTTTCATTTACATATTGGGCTTCTTATGAATCATATATTATTTTATTTCATTATTATTTATTTGTTTAAATTTCTCCCTATTGTACTATATTGAAGATTGGCACTAGTTTCCATCCTGTTGGGGTTAAGAATTCCCTTCGGTCCATTTTACGGAATGGTTCGGGTGACCGGTTCTAGGGTGACCTGGGATGGTTCATGTCAAAAATGTTATCAGAGATGGCTGAATCTTAGAGGACCATACTTTTTAGAGTTCCCTTTGTTATTTGGGGATGTCAAGGAATATGGTGTTGGATTTTCAGAAATCACAAGGTAGGTGGGGAAGAGCGTCACAAACTCTTACTCATTCTTATTCGCATGTTTCCATGGGATTTCCAGTTTTTTAGTTTCATTGGTCTTTAGGGATTGTTCGATGTTTGGGATAAGACAAGGGTAGTTGGGCCATTGGTATTTTTAAGCCTTAAGGGCCTCAAAGGCCATGTGGATTTAGGGGTGTGGTCCTAGAGGCCTCTGGGTGTTGGTGGTGTTCTTATCATATAGCCTCCAACTATATGTTAAAGTCACCCATCGACTCTAGTTCCCTCTTGTGGGTATCCTTGAATCTTCATGAATTTGGATTTTTTTAGAATCCTTTTGTGAGAATTTTGGAAATGGGGTTTTAATAGAATGTTTGGATTTTGAAAAGTGGAAAATGGGTTTTTATAATTTAATTTATCAAATATTTATGAAAGTTGGGATTTTGTGAAACAAATCTTTGACTAAAGAGTAAATGGTTTACCAAATTTGATTTCCTTAATCTAAACTTATGGTATGTTGAAATATAATGTTTGGAATGAAAAAAATTGGTTTTCAAAGTTGCTCTTAAGTGGTTTGTGATTTTTCTAAAGGGGTTTTATAAAATTATAAATGGGTTTTGATCTTGATGGTAAGAGGATTATGAAAAGAGTCTTTGGTGATTTTATGAAAATGGGAAATGGCTCTTTGAAACAATATGTGTGATTTGGAGATTTTTTTAAGTGAAATGGAATCAGTTTTAAACCAAACATATTTTGGTGAAATGAGAATTGTTGAATTTAAGGAAAAATATATTGAATGAGATAAAAATGATTTATGATGGAAGTATACGAGACTTCATTTTCAAGCATGGTAAAATGGTTTGATGTGAAGAATCTGAAAATGGGTTTTGACTTGCTGGTTATCATGCCTTGATTTTTTATTTGAGTTGAATGACTTGTTTTATAAAATTTGGTTGTTTTTTTATAATTTTGTATTTTCATGGGTTCTCACATGCATAGTACTATATGTAAATGTTTATGGATTGATTGTATGGTGTTTTGGATGGCTTCTCAGGGAGGCATAGAATTGTGCATGTGAGTGAGACTCACTGAAACAACATTGGTGAGTGTGAAAATCCACCAATTTTGTTTTGTTTTATTTTCCAAAAGTGTTTTAAGCTGGAAATTGTAATGTTTTTATAATCCATTCTTATGTGGTGTGTTTTTATTTTCATCGATCTATTTTTTTATTTGGTGTGCTCTTCTTCGTGATCTAGAAGTGATAATCTTGTTGTATCTTGCATTGAAATTCTGTTGGTAGCTTGGACTTGAAGTGGTGTCTTAGTGGGATTTTAGAAAAGTTGTTGGGAAGTCTTTAAGAAGGTTTACCTCGAAGTTGGTGTTTATTTTATGTGAATTTTTGGGTTCATGAGCTAGTTTTTATAGAGCTCGTGGTTTCCTTGTTGCCCTATTTTCACCCCAATAGAGATGTGGTGGATGTTGAGGTATGACTATGGACTTTTCTGCAATGGAAATATTTCCAGTTGATCATCCTAAGGAATTGTTTATGAGTTTTAGAAGTTAAATTCATCTCTTTGATGGATGAATCATCCCATCTGTCGGAATAGAGGGTTATTTGGGGCCAATATAAAATTCTTTCCTATTATGATAATTCTATAAGTTATAGAAGTGGTGTTCAGTGATGTTTCGGGTGTTTAACCATGTTCCTTATTCATTTTAATCCTCATTTGGAGTGATATAGAATATATATGTGTATTCTTAAGTCCCTTTTTGGGTAAAAGAATGTTGTTTGTGGATGTGAGTGTCATGGGGTGTCATAGTACCTTTATTCTTCTTACGATTGTTAAGTTACTTCATGTGGCTCTAGAATAAGGGGTTCCAATTAGGGATTAAAAACTCCTAACTATGAGGTAGTATATACTTTATACATCATAGCTCCTGCTATTGGTCCCGTAATGAAGTTGGCACATAGTCCGAAACCCCAAGGTTTTAAGTAGTTTGGATAAGTTCATTTATTAACCATTTCGACGAGGTAGTTCTAGTGTTTTTATTATGTTTTCTCTATCGCTGGGAATTCCCTCTGGTTTCAAAGAGCATGGGGGACTTACCCCTCACTCTATGTATATGAATGTTACTTCCTGGATGTGAGTTTTCAAGCAGGGTTCTTGTGTGGAACACCCATGTGAATTAGGTGCGGTCTTGGATTTTATCCTCCATTAGGTGAAGAATGGAGGGTGGTTGTTGGCTGTGGTTTTAGTGGAATAGTCATTGGTCCCCTTCCCTCCCCTTAGTGGGGTTTTTGGTCCCTATGGGATGTTTTGGCTTAGTTATTGTCCCCTCCATTTAGGAGTGGGTAGTTGAAATTCTCTTGATGTGTCCTTATTAACTTGGGTAGGTCATGGTGGGCGAGTTTTTGTAGGCTTGTATGGGAAAGGCATGGTTCTAGTTCATGTTGAATTTTCTTATTGTCATTATTTGTTGGTCCTTAATGGTGGGGAGACCCACTACAGGTCTCATTGGGTTTTATATTATGAAGTAAATAGGTGCTAGTTGATTTTTAATCATGGGGAGTCCATTTAGGCCGCCCATCTCCTACTGTTTTATTTCTTTATAGGTATTGGTTTAGTCTTGTAGATGTGACTTCTTTTAAAGTTGACGATTTTTCAATTTCCTCCTCGATATGGGTGAGTGTTGGGATTATTAGTAGAAGGCCCAACAATCCTATTTTTGGATTGGTTGTGGATGTGATATCTTGATCCTTCCTTAGTTATTGAAAATTAGCTGTGGGTTGTTATTACATTTCGAGAAATGGGTTTGAATTCTATTAATGGTAGGTGAAATGTTTTTGTATTAAGAGGTCAGATCATATTGATATGGAATAATTAGGGGTTTATTGATTGTCTGGAAAGTGTCGCGGATTTATGAGGGAGGAAACTGTTAATGGTAGGGAGAGTTGTCACTCCATGTTTTTCCAGTCTTGTCTTATGCTCCGGCTTGTTGGGATTTCTGGTATTTGTCTCAGGTTCTGGGTGTGATGGGTGTTGTGTTTTGAAGTGATTCCTTTTATAAATTTTTCCCATTCTTGTCCCTAATTTATTTTTGGAATTTTTGGAGAAATCATTGATGTTTGTATTTGGTGGAACCTAGCGCACGGTTGTCCAAAAGTTAGTGCCAAACATGAGGCCAATCCATGAAATTGTTCAAAATGTTACAAAACCTACCGCATGGTTTTGGAAACCATGTGGTTAATCCCTATGTGACAGTGTGGCCATTTCATCCATGGGTAGTGGCTATCACATGGTTTCCACAAGGTTTGTTAAACCAGGTAGTCTAACAATGTGACATGCCCAGTTTTTTATTTTTGGGATTGCCATGTTTCCCCCCTCGGGATTTGTAACCCAAATCCGGCCCTATCCTTCCTCTCCGAGTTCGTGGAACCCTAAGGGGATCTCCCCTTGCTTCCCATGATTTATAATCCTTCCTAGGGTGAATATGTAACACCCTAAGATTTTATGAGAAATATTTTGTTTTTATGTAACACCAAAAAAATATTTCACTACACACAACACTGTATTGGCTTGCGTTATATGCAAGAGAAACCTTCCACGATAGCTTGTGTTGTACGCAATACCGAGTTTCACTAAACAACGATATGCTATTAAAATATTATATAAACTCACCGTTATGAATAGTGATACCCAATTTTTGAAATTTTATAAATTTTATCTTTTAAAATGGACTTTATTTTTGGATTCGAAATATCGAAATTACCTTAGGGTGAATTTTTGGTATTTTTCTGAAAACATTCAATTTTTGATGAATAGTGAAAAACACTAAGTTAAAGTTTAAAAACAAATTTTTATTTAAATAATTATTTATTTTATTTAAATTTATTTTATTTAAAAATAGATACATAATACCAATATAATTTCAAGGTAATTCATTGGAGTCATTTTATAATAATTTTAGATATATAAAAATTTTACTGAACTTTTAACCTTCTTTTACCACCTCCTAGGAGAATTTGTAAATTTCCATAAAATTTAATTTTACCACTTCTATGAGTTGAATTTTGAAATTCCAAGAGACACGGTTAATAAGGAGTAAAATATGGTTCAATAAGATAAAAATAATTTTTGTTGAATAGTAACTTTTTACTTTTATTTACCACGGTTAAAAGTAAATAGGGTAATTAAGGTTAAAAATGATATTATTATTACCCTAAAACATGTACTAATTCTATTGGATACATTTAATTCGACCAAAAACAACCTTAGGAATAAAATATGAACCTCTTTGGTCCTCTTGGATTAGATTAGGACACTTATTATTATTTTATTTAAAAAAGAGTTAAAAGAATTAAAATCAATGTTTAATAAGTAAAACATTTTTAATATAGGGTTATAAATAAAATAAATTAGAATATAAATATTAATTATAAATCTAAAATAATTTCCTACATAATGGTATTTTATTTATAATTTTTAGACATTAAATAATTTAATTTATTTATGACACAATGATGACGCAGTAATTACCTTATTAATGAAATATTAACATAATTGATATTATAAATACCCAAATAAATGTAATTTGAGACTTTTTATGAATTAAAAAACTTTTCTAGGTTAAAATATCCTATTAGGGTTGGTTGGATGAATTTTTTTTGAAATAATAATGCTGTTATGAATTTAGTAAAAACAAAATACCAAATAGTGTCAAAATTGACATAAAAGAGTTTAAAAAAATATTAAATTGTTACTTTATATTATATTCCTAAAAATCTAATGTACAGCCAAAATACTTATATAATAATATATATGACATTAATTAACCAATTGGGGTTCTATTGGTAGTTTATATAATTTTTATTAACCATATAGTGTAAGAATGCAAGAAGACACGGTAAACGTTAAATTATTTAACTCAGAGTTAAATCTAAATGATAAGTTTAAAATGGTAAGAAAAACTTGTCTAAAACCTATTGGTTGAGAGAGTTTCAACCCATCCCTACCCTATCATATAAATAAGTCACTTTGGATCCATTATAAACCGAATATGAATTTATTATAAAATAATATTTTAAGTTTTTCCTAAGGTGCACCTCACCCCTCTTATAAAAGGGCACTCCCCCTTCACTCTAATTCACACTTCCAATGCCATTTGGCTCGGCCAAAACCTGCCCAAATACCCTCTAAACTGTCTTACCTTTATCCTAGAGGCCCTACTTTAGTATGAAATCCAACCTAAGTGGCCTTTTTGATCAAATCAAATGGAAGAACACGAAGAAGGGGTAAATATCTCACCACCTATTTCAAGTTCCTTTATTCTTCAAATTCCTCCTTCTTTTTTGCTTCCATTATAAAATAATAAATCTTTATCTCCTATATAATGTGATGTTATTACAAATGGTACAACCATATTAGTTATTTTATCCATCCTATGAATGAAAAAGTCACCACACGTGCGTACGTACGACTTACCATCTCCACGACGTGGTGTAGTTTGTTATTCAAACATTTCATCATTTGGATGGGTATGATAATGAGTATAGATGATATAAATAATAAATGTAACATTATTATTATTCTTTATATATGATATACCATCCAATTATATATTATTTTAATATCAAAAGAATGATATCATTGCTCGTGCGTATATACGGCCTACCGTCTCTACGACGTGATGCGACTCATTATCCATGATATTCATTGAATAATGATTATATAAATGAATTCAATGAATAAATATGATATATATTACACTAATACCATTCTATAAATGAGGTATCTATAGCCTAAAAAGAGGAATATTAATTTATTCGACAAAACATGCATAAGGACATGAAGCAATGAACACCCGAATAACAAGTAGCAATTAAATATTACTAATAAGAAGATAAGAATATGACCATATATGATATCATAACAATGAATATGATTCTTGAATAAGTCAATGACATTTTTTAAATCATTATACAGGAGGTTCAGATACGTTCAAAGCATATCAAACCTAAGGTAAGATAAAATCTCACGATCTCATTTTTATCCGAGATTGTTTATACTTCAGAATTTACTGGGGAATTTTTATCATCCACATCCATTTTTTCTCAATATGTATTATTATTTCTATCCTCCAACAATTTTTTAAATCCAATTTTACTCATTGGTAAATTTTTAGTAAAATATATGAAAGGAATCTCTTGTCGTTTTCATTACGAGATACTTTTTGACTTTTCCGGCCAATGTACTAGAAGAATGTTTTTTTAACTTATAAGGAATGAATGGATTTTTATGATTTCATAGAACATTATTTCCATGAAGCTTCCTTTACAAGATTTCAAGTTTATTTTTAATTAACTTCTTTTAGTTTAAAATTGTATGACATGAAGCTTCCTTTGTCCACTATGATAGTCTTTGGAATGAGTCTTGAATAATAAGAAATGATTTTCTATGATTATGTGTGTATTCCACAAAGTTTCATATTTTAAGTTATGATTATTGGGATTATATTTCACTACTATGATTTATCCCATATTATGATATTATGAGCTCTTTTGTAGGTTACGATTTTTAAAATGTTATGTTCTTATGAATATGACATGATTGATATTTCCTTTGTTTACCCTTACTAAGAATTTGAGCCCACCCTTTTGTATGTTTTCTTTTCCCTAGGTCAGGAAGAAGGGTATTAAGTAGGAATTGCCAAAAGGGACTCTAGATATGACGAAATAAATGGGATACAATGTAGATGATTTATGAACCAGTTTTTTAGGTTTCCCAGTTTCTGAAGACACTATACCTATACGGTCTTACCATGGATTTGTTATATGTTTTAATAATTATGCTTCAATTCTGAAGTAATAAAAATGTATGTAAATTATGTGTTGTTATAGTTGGTATCAGAGGAAAGGTATAGTCAACCTTTTGAAACTAGTATGTGAAAGCCTTAGTAAGAACCCTAAGAATAAGTCTAAGCATAGAAAACAATATTAGTGTTTTAGAAATGGCCATGAATAACCTATGATAAGACCTTATTTGGGAAATTTTATTCTTGATTATGTGGTTTTCCTATTATGATTAGTGTTTCTCACAATATTCTTATTTGTTTTATTCAATGGCTTGATCTCGAAGGAACCGTGTTAACACTGAATGCGACAGGAAATGCAATGATTGTCCCCTTGAGAAACCAAATGTTATGGGAGCTGGAATTCAAAATCTTGTAGCCATGATCACACAACATTCTCAAGCTATGAATCATGCATGACTTCCAAATGAGAAAAGGAAGGAGAAAAATTCTGTTGAATCATTCATGAGGTAGCATCCTCCCTCATTCAGCGGGTCTATTGATCCATTATTGGCTGAACAATGGATCAGTACCACTAATAAGATATTTTCAGTTCTTCAATGTTCTAAACATGAAAAAGTCATCTTTGCAGTATATCGTTTGGAAGGTGAAGCTAATCAATGGTGGAATCTTTTCAAGAATATAAGTAAAAGAGACGAAATTGAGTCCATGGAATGGGAAGAGTTCAAGAACATATTTATCAATAAGTACTTCCCTCGTATTCCTCAAACAAATATGGACAAGTAGATTCTTGAACTAAAGCAAAAGGATGATGAATCTATTGGTACCTATGAAGAAAATTTTACAAGACTTCCAAGGTATGGTTTCGAAATTATTATCCAACCTGAGAGTAAGATTGATCGATTCTTTAGTGGCTTAAACCCAAGTCTTCGAAGGGAGTTAGCCATACGAGACTTCAATAGCTATGAGGAAATTGTTTGATGTGCTGTCAAGGTTGAGATGGAGGTTGGAGAAACCCATCAGTCATATGGGCTTGATAAGAAGAGGAAAATGGAATTCAACGGGAAATCTAAAGACCACAATGAAAAGAAGATGAGTTTTCTCTGATGATCAAAGTGTGGAATGAATCATGGAGGGAATTGTCATAAAGGGAAAAGTAAATTTTTCAAATGTAGAAAAGAAGGCCATCAGGCATTTGAATGCCACAATGATGGGAAAAAGATGTCTAGTGACGCGAACAAAGAAAAGGCTACACAGAAAGCACCACCTACACTTCAATGTTACAAGTGCAAGGAAATGGGGCTTTTTTCTAATCAATTCCCTAATCCATGGATTGTTTATGATGATCGACTTCAACAAACTCTTAAGGCCAAAGACAAAGGAAAGTCACATTCAATTTCTATCGGGGATGTGGAGTTCAATAACAAAGTTGTGAAAGGTAAAATTACCATCCACTCTAAAGTAGAAAATGTTTTATTTTATTCTGGATCCACCCACTCTTTTATTTATGAAGAATTTTCCAAGGGTATCACCGTACTACCTCAACAATTAGCTGTTGAGTTAGCTGTGACAACTCCTAATATCACAACAGTTGCATCAAAAGTTTATAATTCTTCTCCAATTGACGTTTGTGGGAAAGTGATTACTGCGAATCTTGTGATCCTTCCTATAGTAGAATTTGATGTGATTCTTGGCATGGATTGGATTTCCTTATATGGAGCTCATATCGATTTTCAAATAAGGGAAGTCACATTTCATATTCCTGATGAATCTATGATCATCTGTCAATGAAAGGATGAATATAAACTTACAGTGGAAATTTCTTCCATCTTATGGGTCTTGATTCCAATAAATGTAGGTTATTTATCTCAAATGGTTGGAGGTAAACTCATTATTAAGAATATTCCCATTGTACATGAATTTTATGATTTCTTTCCAGAGGAATTGCCAGGTATTCCACCAAATTGTGAAGTTGAGTTTTCAATAGAACTCATACAGGGTTCTATTCCCATTTCAAAGACACCTTATAGAATGGACCCAACTGAGTTGCAGGAATTGAAGAAGCAACTCCAAGAGAATCTTGATAAGGGATTCATACACCCTAGTGTATCACCTTGGGGATCACCTATTCTGTTTGTTAAGAAGAAAGATGGATCAATGAGACGATTCATTGATTATCGAGAACTTAACAAGATCACTATCAAGAAAAAATATCCTCTCCCACACATTGATGACTTATTTGACCAACTACGTGGAGATCAATACTTTTCCAAGATTGATCTTTGTTCAGGGTATCGTCAATTAAGGGTCAAAAGGGATGATATACCAAAGACGTCTTTCCGTACAAGGTATGGACACTATGAATTTATAGGGATGCAATTTGGTCTTACTAATGCCCATGATATCTTCATGGATCTAATGAATAGAGTCTTTAGAGACTATCTTGATCAGTTTTTTGTTGTCTTTATAGATGATATTCTTGTCTATTCAAAGAGAAAGGAATATCATGAAGATCACTTGAGAATTTTATTAAAGACCCTAAAAAAGGATAAGCTTTATGCCAAATTTACCAAGTGTGAATATTTACTTCAAAAAGTTTGATTTTTGGGTCACATAATCTCAAAAGAGGGGATATATGTGGATCCAGCAAAAGCAGAGGTTATCGAAAGATGGTCGAGACCAACAACTATAACTGAGATCTGAAGTTTTCTTGGTTTGGCTGGATATTATCGATGTTTTGTGAAAGATTTTTCACAATTATCTAATCCACTCAGCAGATTGAATAAAAAAGGAGTTAAGTTCACTTGGAAGGAGGAGTGTGAAGATAATTTCAAGGAGTTAAAAAGAAGGTTATCTAGTGCACCTACGCTCACACTACATTGTAGTGGAGAAAGGTTTGTGATCTACAGTGATGCATAAAAGAAGGGATTGGAGTGTGTTATCATGCAAAATGATATGGTGATAGCTTATGCCTCACGACAGTTTAAAATCCATGAGGAAAGTTACCCAACTCATGATTTAGAATTAGCTGAGGTAATATTTCTATTAAAGATTTGGAGGCATTATCTTTATGGTGAAAGGTGTGATATTTATACTGATCATAAAAGTTTAAAGTATATTTTCACACAAAAGGAGCTGAAAATGTGCCAAAGAAGATGGTTGAAGTTGATTAAGGATTACGACTGCTCAATTAATTACCACCCTTGGAAAGAAAATAAGGTGGCAGATGCATTAAGTCAACAAGACCATGCTATCTAGTCCATGATGAGGATCATAAAAGATCCAATATTTATGGATTTAAAAAGGATGTATCTTTGAATTATAATGGAAGGGGAAAAATATTATCTTTCTTAAATGAATGTTCAACCATCTATACATGTGATGATTAAAGAGGCACAGAAAGAAGATGTAGAGTTACAAAAGAAGGTGATAAATGTTCTTGAATTCCACATTGATTGTGATGAAATAATAAGGTTCATGGATCAGGTTTGTGTTCATCCCATCCCATAATTAAAGAAGGAAATATTGGATGAAGATCATAGTTCTTCATTCTCTATTTACCATAGAAGCACAACGATGTATAGGGACATGAAAGAGTAATTCTGGTGGGATGGAATGAAAAAAAATGTTGCTGAACTTGTCTCTGGATGCTTGGTCTGTCAGCAAGTTAAAGATGAGAGACATAAGTCTAAGGGAATGTTACAACCATTACCCATACCAGAATGGAAATAGGAAAACATCACTATGGACTTTGTCACTGGACTTCCTAAAACATCCGAAGGAAATAATGCTATCTGGGTTATAGTTGATCATCTTACGAAGTCGGCACACTTCATTGATATTAGAGAATATTTCTCTATTGATCAGCTTTCCAGGATATATGTGGTGGAAGTGGTAAGATTGTGTGGAGTACCACATTCCATTATATCTGATCAGGATCCGAGGTTTACCTAGAAGTTTTGGTGAAGTCTTGAGCATACTCTAGATACAGAGTTGAGTTTCAGCACTTCTTATCCTCCTCAGATAGACAGTCAGTCTGAGAGGTCAATTCAAACTCTAGAAGATATGTTGAGAGCTTTCTCAATAGATTTCAAAGGTGGTTGGGATCAACACCTACCATTGGTGGAATTTTTTTATAATAATAGCTTTCACTTCCGTATTCAGATGACTCTTTATGAATCTCTTTATGGAAATAAATGCAGAACTCCAACTTTCTGGGATGAAGTTGGGGAAAGAAAGCTATTAGGACCCGATCTTGTTGATGAGATGATAGAAAATGTAAGATCTATTCAACAACACATAAGAGCATCTCAGAGTCGACAAAAAATTTATGCCGACAACCGAAGAAAAGACCTAGAGTTTGAAGTGTGTGATAAAGTGTTCTTACGAATATCTTCTTAGAAGAGAGTAATGGGATTTGGAAAGAAGGGAAAGCTGAGCCCTAGGTATATTGGTCCTTTTGAAATACTGGATCATGTTGGGAAGGTATCTTACCGATTGGAACTTCCACCGAATCTCTCTCAAGTTCATCATGTGTTCCATGTGTCTCTCCTGAGAAAGTATATACCAGATCCTTCACATGAACTAATCTCATAAGTTGTACTGTTGGAGCAAGATCTTTCTTATGAAGAATAGCCAATAGAGATTCAGGATCGTAGCGAAAAACTTCTACAAAACAAGACCACTCGCTTGGTTAAAGTTTTATGTAAGAACCACCAATTAGAAAAAGCTACATGGGAACTTGAGTATATGATGGGGGAGAGGTATCCTCATCTGTTTGTTACGAAGTGACGAATTTTGAGGGTGAAATTATTTTTAAGGGGGGTAGAATGTAACACCCTGAGATTTTATGTGAAATATTTTGTTTTTATGTAACACCAAAGCAATATTTCACTACACACAACACTATATTTGCTTGAGTTACATGCAAGAGTAACCTTCCTCAATAGTTTGCGTTGTACACAATACTGAGTTTCACTAAACAACAATATGCTATTAAAATATTATATAAAGTAGCCATCATGAATAGTAATACCCACTGTTTGAAAGTTTATAAATTTTATCATTTAAAATGGACTTTATTTTTGGATTCAGAATATTGAAATTATCTTAGGGTGAATTTTTGGTATTTTTTGAAATCATTCAATTTTTGATGAATAGTGAAAAACACCAAGTTAAAGTTTAAAACAGAATTTTTATTTAAATAATTATTTATATTATTTAAATTTATTTTAGGTCAAAATAGATATATAATACCTATATAAGTTCAAGGTAATTCATTGGAGTCATTTTATAATAATTATATATATATATATATATATAAATTTTATTGAACTTTTTATCATCTTTTACCCACCTCCTAGGAGAATTTGCAAATTTACATAAAACTTAATTTTACAGCTTCTGTGAGTTGAATTTTGAAAATCTGAGAGAAACCGTTAATATAGAGGAGTAAAATGTGGTTCAATAACATAAAAATAATTTTGGATGAATAGTAACTTTTTACTTTTATTTACCATGGTTAAAAGTAAATAGGGTAATTAAGGGTAAAAATGGTATTATTATTACCCTAACACATGTCTAATTCTATTGGATAATTTTAATTCGACCAAAAACGGCCTTAGGAATAAAATATTAACCTCGTTTGTCCACTTGGATTATATTAGGACACTTATTATTATTTTATTTAAAGAAGATTTAAAAGAATTAAAATCAATGTTTAATAAGTAAAAAAAATTTAATATAGGTTTATACATAAAATAAATATGACAATAAATATTAATTATAAATATAAAAATATTTCCAACATTATTGTATTTTATTTATAATTTTTAGACATTAAATAATTTAATTTATTTATGACAGAATGATGATGCATTAATTACCTTATTAATGAAATATTAACATAATTGATATTATAAATACCCAAATAAATATAATTTGAGACTTTTTATGAATTATACTAATTTTATATAATAATATAACATATTAGGGTTTTATAGATGAATTGTTTTAAAATACATAATGCTGTTATGAATTTAGAAAAAAATACCAAATAGTGTCAAAATTGACATAAAAGAGTTTTAAAAAAAATATTAAATTGTTAATTTATATTCTATTCCAAAAAATCTAAGGTTTGGCAAAAAGACTTATATAATAATATATATGAAATTAATAAACCAATTGGGGTTTTATTGGAATTTTATAGTAAGTTTATTAACCATATTGTGTAAGAATACAAGAAGACACAGTAAAAGTTAAATTATTTAACATAGAGTTAAATCGAAATGATAAGGTTACAATGGTAACCTAAAATTGTCTAAAACCTATTGTTTAAGAGGATTTAGAACCATACCCATCCTATCCTTGAAATAAGTCACTTTGTATCCATTATAAACTGAATATTAATTTATTATAAAATAATATTTTAAGTTTTTCCTAAGGTTCCCCTCACCCCTCTTATAAAAGGGAACTCCCCTTTATCTCTAACTCACACATCCAAAGCCATTTTTCTCGGAAAAAACCTTACCAAATACCATCTTAACTATAATCAATTCATCCTAGATGCCTTACTTTAGTTAGAAATCCAATCGAAGTAGCCCTTTTGACCAAATCAAAAAGAAGAACCCGAAGAAGAGGTAAATATCTCACCACATATTTCTAGTTCCTTTCTTCTTACACTTCCTCCTTCTTTATTGTTTCTATTATAAAATAATAAATTAATTATCTCCTATATAACGTGATGTTATTATAAATTATACAACTATATTAGTTATTTTATCCAATCTATGAATGAAAGAGTCACCACACGTGCGTACATACGGCTTACCGTCTCCACGTCATGGTGTAGTTTGTTATTCAAACATTTCATCATTTGGATGGGCATGATAATGAGTATAAATGATATAAATAATAAAAATAAAATTATTATTATTTTTTATATATTATATAACATCCAATTATATATGATTTTAATATCAAAAGAATGATATAATGGCTCGTGCGTACGTACGGTCTACCGTCTCCACGATGTGATGTGACTCGTTCTACATGATCTTTATTGAATAATGATTATATAAATGAATTGAACAAATAAATATGATATATATTAAAAAAATTAAATTATTTAAATGATGTATATATAACCTATAAAGGGGAATTAGAATTTATTCAAAAAAACATGCATAAGAACATAAAGCAATGAACACCCGAATAACAAGTAACAATGAAATATTACTAATAAGAAGATAAGAATATGACCATATATGATATCATAACAATGAATTTGAGTTTTTAAAAATTCAATGACATTATTTAAATCATTATACAGGAGGTTCAGATACGTACAAAGCATATCGGACCTAAGGTAAGGGAAAATCTCTCAATCTAATTTTTATCCGAGATTGTTTATACTTCAGAATTTACTGGGGCATATTTGTCATCCAAATCCATGTTTTCTCAATATTTAACATTATTTATATCCTCCTATAATTTTTTAAATCCAATTTTACCTATTGGTGAATTTTTAGTAAAATATATGAATGGAATCTCTTGTCGTTTTCAGTACGAGGTACTTTTTGACTTTTCTGGCCAAAGTACGAGATGAATGTTTTTTAAACTTATACGGCATGAATGGATTTTTATGATTATATAGAAAATTATTTCCATGAAGATTCCTTTAAAAGTTTTCAAGTTTATTTTTAATTAACATATTTTAGTTTAAAATTGCATGACATGTTAAGAATGGAAAAAAAATTGGAAGTAGAAAGGATATTTTCCTCAAGAATGGAGTTCAAGTGTTTTATCAAAATTATTTTCCATATAAGATAATATAGGGTTATGTTTCTATCAATACTTTTACATTTATTTGATTATGTTATGATGAAATTATTTTTATTAAGTCCTTTTATCTTATACGGTTTATGTTATAATGGCATGATGTTTAAGAATCCCATTTTTATTACATGGGTTATGCTATGATATATGACTTATGATTTTTTGGAACACATAATAATGGTTTAATTATGATATGGTTGGGATCTATATCTCCATACAATTCATTGGGTAAAGATTTATATCTCCTGAGATAGACATGGTTGGAACGACAGGTTAATCCGATTCAGTGATACAGGACTGAAACGAGGAGTGAACTCGGTTCAGAAATGGACTTTGTCCACTATGATAGTCTTCGAAATGAGTATTGACTAATAAGAAATGATTTTATATGATTATGTGTGTATGCCACAAATTTTCTTGTTTTATGTTATGATTATTGGGATTACATTTCACAACTATGAGTTATCCCATGTTATGATATTATGATCTCTTTTGTAGGTTAAGATTTTCAAAATGTTATGTTATTATGAATATGAGATGATCGATATTTCCTTTTTTTACCCTTACTAAGAATTTGAGCTCACCCTTTTGTATTTTTTCTTTTCCCCAAGTCAGGAAGAAGGGTATTAAGTAGGATATGCCAAAAGGGACTCTAGATATGATGAAATAAATGGGAGACAATGTAGATGCTTTATGAACCCGTTGTTTATGTTTCCCAGTTTCTAAAGACACTATACCTATACGATCCTATCATGGTTTTGTTATCTGTTGTAATAGCTATGCTTCAATTCTGAAGTAATAAAACTTTATGTAAAGTATGCGTCTTTAAAGCATATCTATAGATTTTCTCAAGGGTTTGGTAGATTTTTTCTAGGTAATCACCTCCTCACATCTCCCTCTACCTCTTTCTCTCATTTTTCTCTTTAGTTCCTTCTTCCCCATAGTCATGGTGACCTAGGGTTCGTTTTTAGCCTTTTATATGTTAGGGGTTTTGTTCTTTTGGGGTTCATCTATGTTGATACAGTGTTGTAGAACCCTTATGGATCATTTTCGGTGGTTTTTTGCCGTTGTGGTATGGATCTGAGATAGGTTTTACCAATAACTTGCTTTTATATTTCGAAAGTGTTAGTTTCATGAATCTCTCACCTTCTATGACTGCTAAATAGTGATATGTGATGCTTGTTTTAAATTTTTGGTGAGGAAATTTTGGTTTGATCCCTTCTTTTTGATAAATATTATTGTTTTGATAAGTAGCACACACCAAGTGTTTGATGAAATTCTTGGTTCACTTTTATGAGTAATTTGTGGAATGTAGAGCATGGTTTAACTTTGTTAATAAATATATATCACATGTAATGATGAATTTTGGTTTCTTGAAAGAGTTTTCAATGGTTTTATGTTAAATAATGTTTGTGTATTTGGATTTTGAAATTAGTTTGTTATTAGAGGAAGTGTGCCCAGGTCGGCATTTTCATAGAAAATGGTTTTGGCTTAAAAGTGTGTTGAAAAGTTTTTGAATGAGTTTTATAAATTTATTTATATAGAAATGTTGTATTTGAATCCTAATCTTAAATGATGGATTTAATTTTTGATAAAGGTTGGTTTTGTCAAATGTATAAGGTCCTGTTCGGCCACTTTGTGAAAATAATAAAAGTGTTTGTTGGAAACCCTCGGTGGGATGTGTCTCATGAAATGTTTATGTGTAATGGAGGGAATGTTCTCATTGAGTAATCCTTAGGATCTAATATCAGGGTTACTTAGTTGAAATACATTATGATCTATTTATCTTAACACATGATATAAGTCCTTAGGAAGACTTTTGGTGAGTCATGTTGTGAATTATTATATATATATATGTATCTTCTTATTGGATGCTCAGCTAGACTTAGTTGGCTTACCCCCATCACATACATGAGACATGGGGACTAGCATAATGAGATAATTTTTTTGAGAATTATTGTCTCGCTATTAGATTGTGTACTGACTAGTGGCCCATAGTAGGAGGATATATTTGGGATTATTACTATGGGATTGGGCCCCATAGTATGTACTAAGTTAGGGTGGATGAGAGTTTGGAAATTTTGGTTTCATCATGTGGAGAATGACACCATTTATGGGGTCTCATGTATTGGTATGTTCTAGATTATTCTTGATCTCCTTTGTTCAACTATGTTTACTGGATCTTAGTTTCTTATAGTGATAAATGTGATACTTGTATGATTATTTCCATTTCCCTTGTTGTTCAATTACTGTGGCACCTTATTGTGTAGTTTTTTAGAATGTGATGTGTTGGTTTCAAAATGGCTTATCCAAATTATTTTAAAATAATTTATTGTTTTATCCTCTTTTTTTCAAGTTGAAAATATTAACATCACCTTCCCTTTGAAAAGGTTTTGGTATCAATAATGGATTGAACTTAGATTTTTGAAATGAATAAGGGAAATGGGCTATAATTTTTTTATGTAAAATGTGTATAAATTAATAATTTTATATATTTTAGATCAAACATGAAATCGATGTTTATTTTATTTTTAATTATTTGAATTTGAAAATTGATTTTCGGGCTATCCTACTAAGTTTTAACACTCACTCATATAGTTATTTTCTATTTTTATCCCGTGTTTAGGTTTCATCTTGAGTACGATCACTAAGGGAGACAGTTCATCTTGTATTAGAGAGTGACCCACAGGGTCACATGGAGATGGTGTAATATTATTGTCCGGTTGGTTGTGTGTATAATTTTTTTATTTTCATTTTCTATTATAAATGTAATCCATTTCAGTTTCATTTATATATTGGGATACTTGTTCAAATTATGCTATTTAATTTCTTTATTATCTATTGTAAAATTGTTCCCTTGTGAACTCTGTTGATTCCTGACACCATTTTCTAGTCTATGGAGATCAAGAGTGCCCTCCAGGTCGTGCCATAGATCGGATTGGGTGATCAGTTCAGGGTTGAATCAGGTTTGTTCATGACATGGATGGTCCGCTCTATCTAACTGTCTGTCTGTGGATGAAAATAGTTCTAAGACATTGATGATAACAAAAATCATGCTATACACCTATCCATACCCTTGAGGTAAAACTAAGACCTTGATCATAAATGATCGTCATTGGGAATCCGTGGATCCTTACCATATCCTTGAGATATTACCTTGACAAAACCTCCACTGAGCTCGATTCCTTGATTGCTATGAAGTGGGATGATTTCTTCAAATGATATACTACCACCCATATAGCATCATAACCTCCCTAATATCATGGTGAAATAGTAACCATGTCTATTGATATGTCCTCCCACTTCCACTAAGAAAAATCTATTGGCTAGAGAAAACCACCAGGAATGTGATGCTCCACCTTCACCTTCTAGAAGACCAATCATTGAGACACAAACTTTGAAACTTCATGCTTCAACCCCTGCCACCATAACTGATTAATAAAATCTTGGTACATCATTATCGTTCCAGGATGAACCATTATGGAAGAACTATGGAACTCTTTGATAACCATATCACGCATTGCCGAAGGAATGAAAATCCTTCCCTGAAATAAGACTCGGGGTTTTTCATCCTCAGACCAACCTTTAGGAGCCTTGACATAAACAACTCAATATCACCAGAACTCCACCTCATGATCCCCCAAATAGTAATATTTCACATGATGCACCAAATAGTAATGCACCATCATCTAAAAAAATAACCTCTACCCCAAAATTCTCCCATATATAGATGCTACGTTGAAAGTTCTTCCATCACCCTCTAGGAATCACTAGATCCACACACTGCATCACTACATGACTTCTTACTCAATACATTTTCCTCTACATTTCCCTTTACATGTGTATAGGAAATTTTGAAGTCTTAATCCTGTATGAACTCCATCCATCAACTCTTTTGAAAGTTCAAGTCACACTGGGAGAAGTTATACCTCAGGATCTTATGATCAGTGAAGACCAAAAAATGTTATCTAATGAAATAATGTCACCAAAAATTCATGGAAAACACCACCACCACCAAATTGAGTTCATGGGTGGAATAGTTTCATTCATGGGGACACAAATTCCAATACCCAAACGAAATGACAGATCTATAATGAATTAAAACACAACCTAACCCCAGATGTGAAGAATTACAGGAATCCTTAAACCAAACTCCTTCTGCTAGATGAAAGGAACTAGAGAACTGACCAAATTCTCCTTTAAATAATCAAAATACACCTCAAAGTGATCATTATACAAGAACACATGATCCTTTATGGTCAAAGATATGAGATGAGTCACAACATGAGAGAAATAATCTCTAAACCTCCTACAATAGCTCATAAGTACTTGGAAACAACAAACATCTTCCACTATCAGGGGAGATTCCCAAGAAAAAACTACTTCTATCTTAGATGGATGCACAACTACTCCCTAATGGGATACAACATACCATAAGAAACATACTTATTGATCACAAGACACACACTTTGAAAACATCCCAAATAGCTTCTCATAAGGATGAACTCCCAAGACATTTTGCAGATGCCCAAAATGCTCCTCCTTGAATATCGAGTACCCAAGGATTTCATTGATAAAAACAACCAAGAACTTCTCCAGAAACTCATGAAACACAATGTTCATTAACCCCATGAACACTGTTGGTGTATTCATCACACCAAACAACATCACCACAAACATTTAATGCCTATAATGACAACAGAAAGCAATCTTCAAGATATCCTCATCCTTCACAAATATTTGATGATATCTTGAACAAAAATTGATCTTCAAGAACAAAATTTTACCCTTTAGTTGATTGAATAAATTAGCAATCCATGGAATACAATAGTGGTTCTTCATTTTCACTTGGTTCAAGTTATGATAATCGACACACAACAAAAAACTCCCGTAAGCCTTCTTCATTAACAGAACTGGTGCACGACACAATGACACAATTGAACAAACAAAAATACACTACAACAAACCATCAAGATATATATGTAGCTCCCTAAATAGAGAAGGATCCATCAAATATGAATTCATCGAGATATGGGACATTCCGGGATGTAGTTCGATCCTGAACTTGATCTTTTGTTGATGGGATAATGCCACAACATCTTCTGGAAAGTCATCAGGGAACTCTTCCATGACCCTTTTAATCTATAAATACTGAACCTCTGATGAACTCAACATTAGCTTAGTCATCATGAATGTCAAGGACAAAACACATCTCTGAACCATCTGAGGGTCTTTCTCTCCAACAAACATTTCTGGATCTCTATCATCATCGAAGAACACCACTTAACTCTAGAATAAATCCACGATAGCCTAAAACAAATACGACCTATTAATGGTCGTGCTATGCTCTCTGAGGACAAGGATCATCCCCAGGATGTTTTTTGTCTCCCCCAAATTTTCTCTACTGATAAAAAGTTTGTGCAACATACTACTGCTACCTCAGACGGAACATCCACAATGGAGGAACCAGGAGTGGAACACTTGGCACACACTAGCTACTCAGAAATCCCATCCACTCGTATCACTGATGACCTTGTCCTCCATAAGAAAAACGGGGCCCTAATACTTTATCATATGTGTGATATATGCTTCCCCCAGATAAATGAGTCATTGAGGGCCGTGACATACCCTCATTTGAAGAGAAACTCTTATTCCCTAAAATTCGGTAACCCCGAACCAAAACTCTGCTTCACATGGAATCCCAATGACTACCCTCTTATGATAATCCAGTTCTGGCTAATTTTCTCCTGATAACCTATCCCCTTACCATCACCTCGAGATATTTCATCAGTATAAAGAGGGTGACCTAGCACAAGATTTCTGGATGTAGAGACTATTTGAAATGGATTTCCCGGATCTCCTCACCTATAAATTGGTTCCAATCATATCGCAAAAGGTTCCTAAAACATATCCCTAACTCTTAAACCCTAGAGCTCCCGTGTCGAAGAGAAATCATCTCCTAAGAAACTTTTTAAAAGGAACCAAGAGATGCTTCAAATGTGGAAGATAAGGTAATATGGATAATCCCTATGGAAGGGATATGATGTATCACACTAATTTAAAAGAATAAAGGGTTGTCAAGATCAACACTAAGCCTATAGTATAGTGTTTCAACTACAAGGAACATGGGTATCTTGTGATCCATTACCCTAATCCCGGGGTTGTTGGATGCAATAAAACAATACACCAAGGTAGAAATGAAGGGAATATAAAATCACTATTGCTAAGGCGGATCCCGACAATGTTGTGGGGACAGGTATGATGGTTATTCATTAAATAACATGGAATGTTCTATTTGATTCTAGTTCTATGAATTATTTTGTATCTTGAATTTTTAGTTTAACTATTATATAACCACCTCAAAATTTTGAGGTTGAGTTATCCCTGAGTTCAAAAATGGGGAAATTATTGGATCATAAGTTTATAACTTTTCCTCAGTTAATGTTTTTGGACTGATCCTCCCAGAAAATTTTTCCATACCCCCTTTGGATTATTCTTATGTTGTATTGGTCCTGGATTTTCAATATTTATATAAATACAACATCATTTAACATGAAAGGTAGATCACTCTTCACATCTTGAATCATCCTCCAATTCTGTAAAAGGGTAAGAAGGATGATAAATCTCATTCAGAATCATCGTATCAATTGTGGATATTGTTGAATTAGGAGAAATCATATCCATATCAAATTCATGAGAAAAATTAGAGATTCATTCTCTAATACATACCCATAATAATGGATTACAATGATGTATTCCCTAAGGAATTGCCTGGTATTCCTCCCGATTGAGAGTTTCACTTCTAAGTTTAACTTATTCATGTATCTCTACCTATATCATGTAAAACTTATATAATGCCTCTCTTAACATGGAAGTATTAAAGAAGTATTTACAATAGAATATAGACAAATGAATTATTTTATTGTGTGCTTTACTACAGGGTGCTCCAATCATATTCTCCAAGAATAATTATGGATCAATGCACCTCTACATTGATTACCATGAGATCAAAAAATTCATAACAAAGAACAAGAATACCCTTCCATAGATAAATGATTTATTTTATCAGATTCATGGGGCTAGTTATTTCTCTTTGGTGTACCTTTAGTCGGGATATCCCCAATTAAAGGTGAGGAAAGAATATATTCCTAGGAGTTCCTTTAAAATAAGGTATAGACACTATGAGTTCATAGTGAGGCCCTTTGGACTCACTAATGCTCTAGAAATTTTCATGGAGTTAATAAATAATGTCTTCAGGTATTGTGTTGAAAAATTCATTGCAGTCTTTATTGATGATATTCTAATATATTCTAAGATCACAGAGGAACATGAAGATCATTTTAATACTTTTACAATGAATTTTTTAAGGGAAAAAATATATGAAATGTAAAGAAAACATGAGTTCTGGATGGTGGAATCATCATTCTTGGGGCATTTAATCACTCAGAAAGGGATATATATGGACCCTTTGAAGAAAAAGGCAATAGAAGTGTGGACCAGGACAACATCTGTAATGAATAACTTTAGTTTCCAGGGCCTAGATAGGTATTACTGGTGATTTGTGAAGAAATCATCATGATTTTCAAACCCACTAGCCAAGCTGAATCATAAGGGAGAAATGTTTTTCAGACTAGTGAATGTGAATAATGCTTTAAAGATTTGAAAAATATTCCTATCATTGCACCAATTCTCACACTACCAACTAGTGGGAACTCATTTTGGTGTACAACTTTTCATCAATGAAGGGATTATGATGTTTACTGATGAAAAATCATAAAATTATATCCTACGCTTCAAGGATGTTTAAAATTATTGAGTAATACTATCCCATGAATGATATGGAGTTTGCAGATAAGTTTTTTACAATGAAAATATGGCGAAAGTATATCTATCGGGAGAAGTGTGAAATATATATTCACACCGAATGAGATTAATATGCACTAGTGAAGATGCTTAGAGCTCATCAAGTATTATGAATCCTCAATCCATTATCATCCTGGTAAAGAAAATAAGGTTGTAGAAGCTCTTAGTATAAAGAAACATGAAACAATATAAATGATAAGAATTGAGAAGGATACAATCTTGTTAGATTCGAAAAGGATAGACATGTGAATCATTAAGGAAGGAAATAAATCCATCATTTATAAAATGATTGATCAACCATCTGTTATGGAAAAAATTATGTATTCTTAATGAAAAGATATGGAAATTCAAAATAAGGTCAAAGTCATGAGAAACGTGAAATACTTCAAGTTCAAAATGGATGAGAAAGGAGTGGTCAGATTTGGGTCATGGCAATGTATACCATCCCATCCAGATATAAAGAAAGAGATTATAAATGACACATATAGATAAACCTTTTCTATTCACCTAGAGAGCATAAAGATGTATTTTTATCTCAAAGAGCATTATTGGTGGGACAATTTGAATAAAGAGGTAATTGAATATACATCATGATTCCTGGTGTGTCAAAAATTGATGGATGAATGGAAAAATTATAAGGGGATGATGAAACCACTAACCATACGAACATGGAATTGGGAAAACATCACCATGGACTTTTTCATTGGACTTCCAAAGAAATATTAAGGAAACGATGCTATACGGGTTGTTGTGGATCATATCACAATGAAAACTCACTTTATCTCAATTCTAGAGGACTTATCACTGGATCTAATTTCAAAAATATACATAACATAAGTGGTAAGGATTCATGGAGTACCAATATGAATTGTATATGATTAAGATATGATATTCACCTCGATGTTTTGGAAAAGTATCCAGCATGATCTATACATAAAGATGAAATTTAGTACGACCTACCATCCTAAAACATATGACCAATCTAAGTGGACGATTTAGACACTAGAATACATGTAAAGTGAATGTTTTATAGACTTCAACGGAGGATGGGACCAACATATTACACTCTTTGAATTCTTTAACATTTATAGTTTCCACTCTTGCAAAAAAATTGCTCCATTTGAAGCCCTTTATGGGAAAAGATATAGATCATCGACATACTGTGTTGAAGTTAGTGAACATAATCTGATAGGGCCTAAAATGGTCTATGAAATGGTAGAGAAGGTGAAAATCATTCAACAACACATAAAGTTAACCCATAGTTGAAAAAAAGATATGTAGAAAATAATCGATGAGATCTTGAGTTTAAGGTTGGAGACATGGTATTCCTCCACATATATCCATAAAATAGGATTAGAAGATTTGGGAACAAAGGAAATCTAAAACCCAGGTATATCGTCCCCTTTGAGATTTGTGATCATGTCAAAGTTGTGGCATATCGACTAGCACTTACAAATACCAGGTCTCAAATACAAGATTTATTCCACACACCCATCTTTAGGAAGTACATACTAGATCTTTCACATATACGAAATTCAGAGGTGTTATAGTTGGAAAACGATCTCTCATTTGAGGAGTATCCAACGAAGATCTTGTATCATAGAGAAAATGTTAAATGCAATAAAACTACTTACCTGGTCAAAGTACTATGGTAGAACCATAAGTACAAAGAGGCAATATGGGAACCTGATTAGGAGATGAAGGAGAAGTACCCACACTTATTTTCATCTTATAATGTAAAAAAAATTGAAGGGAAAAATTTCATTAGGGGGGATAAATATAACATCCCAAAACATTTATCAATGAGATTACCCTTCTTACAAATATTTAATTTTTTATAATGACATAAAATGACATTAATAACACAATACAAACTTTATAAATGAATAATGATTGAAATAATAAGTATTTATAGAAGTTAAGGAATGTATACCAATGAAATAGTAACTTTACTGTTGGAAAAGTAATGTGACCCTTATGAATAGTAAACTAGAAAATAGAATAGTAACATCACCAATGAAATTATAAATAAAATTTAGCCATATTATAAAGGAAAATATTATATAATTATATCATAGTGTAATTAAATAAATGTTTTAGAAATTATTAATTTATTGTTGACATTTTTATAAAATAGAAGTGTTTATTTTCAATTTTATAATTAATATAATGTTTAAAAAGAAATTTTAGTTCAATATAATGTATTCAAAAATAAATATTTTTTATATTATTATTATAATATAATTTTATGAGACCTTAATTAAATTTTCAAAGTTTTACAAAATCAGTTATAATTTTAAAATCGGTATTTTCCTAGAAAATGATGATTTGAATTAAAATAAAATTTCTAATATTTAGAAAATTATTTTCATAAAATTGATTTCATTTTGGAATTATATATATAGAAGAATTTGTTGGGTGAATTTTTGTTATTTTTCTAAAATACTTTAATTTTTGGTGAATAGAGAAATTTGGTAAATTACCGTTTATATACATTATAATTTAAATACATTATTGTTTGAGTCATAGATGATGTAATAACCATAATCATGAATTGACCAGAATTATTTTAATATATTTAGTGATAATTTTTAATTTATTCATAGTCTTGATCCAAAATAATAAACTAATGAATAAAATAATGAGAAAACACTTATCACCTCCCTTATAAATACCACCCTCACCACTTCTTATTATAACACCTCTTAATATTTAATAAATGTCCAAATTATAAAAAAATATCTTCCCAATATCCTTCACCATGTCTAGGTGACTTTGGACTCATCAACAGACCAAAACCTTTTCCCTGAGGAGATTCTCAAGGAGGAGAAATTCAAGAGTTAAAATCATGTTTCTTTTGTTTCAATTTCTTTTAAAGTTCTTTTATTTTTCTTATTTTATCATATACTCACCATATCAAAGTTCCATAGTAACTTAAATATCTCATATATACTATAATGTTATTATGCTAATGGAATAATCCATCGTCATTTTGTTCCCCTTCCCTTTTTGTTCTAAAAATGAAAATGTCACACGTGAGGTGTTAATTTATCTCCTTCAAGTTTGGTCTTAAAACTATTAAAATGTTTGAAAAATATTTTAAAATTTAAGTTATATCCCTTTTTATGTTCTAGAATGAACATATTTATATAATACTAAATGATAAAACAAAATGAGTTTGTAGTGATCGAAAGCTGTGGAAATTTACTCAAACAATTATCAATATCATTTTATCTAATGATTCATCCACGTAACTATTAATAGGATGAAATATATAACCATTTAAAAATTAATAATTTAATTAATATCATATAATTTTAGTTCTTTACACTATCTTAATTTTACATAATTTTCCTTACATGTATATTAGTAAACTGATCATGAATGACAAGGGAACGAATGCTCCCAAATGATAAAATTATATCTTATAAATCATTAAAAAGGACATAAATAAACTTAATTAAATTATAATAAATCAAATAAATGTAAAAAAATATTATGAATTAATTAATTACTTTATTTAATTTATTTTTCCCGAACATTAAGATCATGTACAGAATACTTTCAAACATAAGGTAAGGGAACCTTTCCGAACCACTATTTTTTCCATCGGGTTACGCTATATCTATCCTTATTCCAATTAAATTATTCATTATTTTAATGTAATTATTCTTTATGTTTTTTTATATTTTCAAAAATAATTTATCGTTATCATATCATCCTTATTTGGAAAGGAATTACATGTTTTAAAATAGTACCCTTCTTAGTTCTTCAAAATAAGTAATCCCGATTCAAGGGATGTTCTCGATTTCTTACCCAATCTTATGTTCTCTACAAAATCTATTTTAAGCCTATTTTTTTTATAAAATAACTAATCTTATTTTGAAAAATTATTTTTTTTGATTTTTGGTTTTACCCAACCATTTATTCCTTTTTCTCTGAAAATAATCTTTAATATTTTCCCTAAACCATACTAAAATATTTTATTATTAATGTTTATTAAACACTATTTTTATATTTTTTCACTTCAGTTTGAAATCACGTATCATGATCTATTCCAAAATTACCTTTTAAATGACCATGTCTGATTTAAATCCTTTCTTTCATGGACACCATTATGATATTCAATTTTGTTGTGCCATTTGACAAGATTATGATACCCAATTCTTTCCCTGGGTAACCCTTATATTTATATTTGATTCATTATGTTTGATAAATTATTTGGAACACATATTTATGAAACATTTATGATGGGTTGACCATAATAGCACTTCAATTTATTGGGTAATGTTTAGTCTCATGAGATGTCATGTGCAACGGTCTTGGTTGTTTTCCTTGACTCATTCTCCATATGAAACGGTCTTGGTGGTTAGCCTTAACTCGTGATACTCCTTGTGAATGAGCTTTGAATCATGATTATGTAATTTTTTATGTTTCTTCCACATTACTATGAATACAAGATTACATTTACCCATGTTCTATAAATTATTCTTCCATTTGTTTATTTATGTTCCATTCCTTTTTATGTTAGCATGTTATGCCTTTTAACCCAAGCGCTATTCTTTATTCTTATGTTTATCCCCTTACTAGGTTTTATAGATAATAATTTTTTAATGTGTTCTCTAGGTTATCATATAAAGATTTTAGCGATCAAATAGTTTTAGGAGATCATTATGAATATTAAATTATATATGCTTTTATTTTGGATTCATTTTTTCTAATTATGTATATAATCATCCGAATGAACAATAATTTAGGATCCATGGTTTCTCTTTGAAGTAAATTTACTCTTAGAATCATGTATTAATATGTTTAAAAGGTTAGGTCTGTTATAAATATTAACACCAATTTTAAGAAACTAATACAAACAGTTTAAACAATAAATAACCAATTTCAAAAAATAGGAAAAAACTAACAAATATACATGTATATAATGATTATAAATGTAAGGATCTAACCATAAAAATTAAATAATATTTATTTTAAGTGAATATTTCTTTATATTTAATTTTAGGATCTTTTTAGGTTTAATCCTTTAGGGTATTAGTTCAAAATTGTTTCATAAAAAACCCATATATTACAATGTGGACACTTCTATTCAGTATCCATTTTTCTAGAGATCAAAACTTATAAAATGAACCATATTTTCTATTCATAGAAAATCTCCAAAATTTTTATATTGACACCATAATTTTTCCTAATAATGCTTAAATTCATATGTTGTATTTAAAACATGGGATGATAACAAAATTATTAGAAAGGTCCATAAAAAGAAATAAAGAAACTGTTAGTATATGTATACATATAAAATTTCACCTTTTTCTAATAAAACTTTGGGATCAAATTAAACTTTTTATTACTCAATATATAAAATTCACTAGCCATATATTTCTATAAAAGATTTAATAATAAATATCAAAGGAAAGAAATCTCAAAATGATTCTTTCAAATCATGAAAAACTTATTATAACTTGTTCTCAAAGAAAAACTTTTCAGACTTAAAATGCATCATATACATTAATTTAAACATAAGATACTAATTATAGAATGTAATATAATAAGATTACAATAAAAAACCATATAAATAATATATAATAAATTTAGATTAATTGTGAAATCATTTCCATATCACACATACAATCAATATTACAAATGGAAGAACCATATAGTCAACTTACATACCTAATGAATTGGAAGGATATCACGGACCTACCTGTCAATAGTTTATCACAGAACCACCTATCATTGATAAATACTATAACCACATATAATTGGTTTATAAATTAACCACCAATAAGAATAAAAATTCCAACTAACCATCACATAATCATAACACATTAAATATTACGTTTTTAAAAATATTCTCTACACATATAAAAAACATTTCCTGATATTGAAATATCCATTACATTTTAAAACCCTTTTAGAAAATAACTATAAAATATGGAAGGAGGTTTTCTATTTGAAGGAAACATGGAATAATATAATGTAGGTCTAATATAAAATAATTATTACAGTAATGGGAAAGTTAATTTTCTCCATATACGTTAAAATAAAACATTTCTTTTGTATTTATATGAAGTACATTGAAATATTCAGTAAAAAGATTCATTTTAATTTCCTTTGAGTTAAAGTAAAAAATAAATAAAATTTACTTTATAATCATTTTATGTCAATATAAAAACATTCATAAAATAATTTTTAAAAATATGAAAGTGAAAGAAAAAGAGTTGGAAGGGATACTTTGAAAGGATATTTTATAAAAACGAAGTCCCTCACCTTGAGTGTGACTCGTCAAATGCATTACATATATTCTTGAATAATAAATATATGTTAATTATTTAATTTATTAGAAAACTTATTAAATTTTATTATATATTTTATTTCACTTATTAACATTTCATATATAATTACTTAATCATTTAAGTTCACATGATATGTTTTGATGATATTCGGCTCGAATTCCCAAAATGGATTTGGAAGTTTGACTCTGGTCAGAGTGGTCATTAAAATACCATATATATAAATATAATAATTAAATAATTATAATTTTTATAAATTAATTATACTATTAAATCCAACTATTAAATATTGTATTGAGAAATAAACTATGTCAGAATCATGTAGAAGGTTGGCCATATATACGCATGAGTAACACTACAATTTTTCGATGATCATTATAGAATATAGGTAAGTATTATTTCAACATTTAATAATGATAATAATATCATAATTATCATATTAAATTTTTAAATATTATTTTATATATAATCCATGTAATGTGATGATGAAAAATTAATAACATCACTTCGTGGAGGTGATAGTCCACACGTATATATGAATGATATTTTCATTTTTTAGTTAACGGAAAGGTAAGAAGGTAAATGATATGTAATATTTTAATAATTATAAATATTTAATGAATATAAATTACTAACATTAATTAAACCATTATATCCATCCATCATAGGTTGGGATAGAAAACAAATTATATCTATCTACGAGGTGGTAGTCTGTCGTGGAGACGAACGATGGATTCATTTCCCATTTGATGGAGGTTAGATGTGGACATATGTTAGTTAATTAAAACAATAACATATAATTATTTGGATTATATCGTTTTAAATATTTTATAATTATTTAATAATATTTTATGTTTGTGGAAGAATAAATAAAACTCAAACATGTGGAAAAAATCTATATATCTTCTTTGAAAAATATCTTTATCATAACACCCTAAAACCTATATGATTGGTATTATTCCAAAATAAATCCTCAAAAACATGGTTGGTGTTTTATTAATGGATTAGGGTATATAATTTTCCACAAAATTTGGTTTTAAATTGTGAGTAATTGAGAGGGAGATGTTGTGTTTTATAAAATATGGGATGGGTACACTTGGAATTACATAAAATATTAAATTAATATAAATTAATTATGTTGTCTAAATTGTTAAAAATTAATAATATTAAAAGATAATATGAGTATAATTATAAATAATATCATAAAATAAATTTTTTAAAATTCAGGATCACATTTTTTCCCTTATATTTTTAACCCATCGTTAACCCTTTTGACAATTACGTTGATATAAATATTTTTTTAATCTTAAGGGGTTAATATAATTACGATAAATGGGGAAACAAACAATTAATGGATATTGGTTTATGTACTAAATTCTATCCAATTCACTTGTCGAACTATAACAGTTTTAGGAATTTTAAATCATTTAATGAAATATTATTTATTATAAAATATCATTAATGTCAATTTTGGAACAATTACTTTAATTTGACATATAAGACTACAAAAAAATATTGGAATTGAAATATAATATTTTATTAAATCCAAAACAGGTTATTTATATCTATAAAATTCATGTGTTTCATAAATTATTTCAAATTACACTAAAAATATTTTGAATATCATTTATTTTATTTTTTCCATTAATGTAATAATTACTAAATCATTCTTGTGTAAGCATTTTAGCTAACTAATTCTTCAGTAAAAAGTAAAAATAAATTTCCCTTATTAATTTATATGATTTATATATGAAAATAATATTTATAATAGATCATATCCTCTTGATATCATAATGTTAAAAATATTATTGTTTTTTAAAATCAAGAGTTTGACATTTATGACTTTTCTTTGCATAAAATATTATAATGGTCATAATGACATCACAATGGAAGAAAAGAACATATAAAAAAATATCAGACAATTATGGATGAAATTTAAACATCCAATAAAATCAATTCAATTTTTTTTCATTTTCTAGTCCTTATTATTTTATTTTTATACTCAATTACCCGATTACCCCTTTTTTGTATGAAAAATTATTAATATAAATAGTCATAATGTGAAAAAAGAGAAGTGAAATGTATAGTGAATTTAGAACTCTTGATTCCAAATGTGGATGAATTTTTTCAAGATTTAAAATATTTAAGTGGCGGAATTTAATTTTAAATTAAATCAGAAAAAAACAATGGAAAATAGTTTTTGAGAAACATACCTTATAAAATTTTTTATACTAAATTCAAGTAAATAATTCATTGAAAAAATGAAATTTGGATTATTTTTGAATAAAAATTAACTAATCAAATTTTATAAAAAATTAATAATATAATTTTAATTTTTAAATAATCCAAATGAAAATACAATTTTCATTAAAAATCAGTATTTTCACTATTCATTGAAAAATCAAACTCTTTAGAAAAATCGCAAAATTTCAACATATGATAGTTTTGATTTAATTATTTAAAATTTTTATTTTCCAAAATTAAATTTATAAAATTTCTAAAAATAAATTATATTATTCACCCATAAAGAGAAATAAAAAAAATAATTTTTAAGAAAATATATCATTGAATAATAAAGTGGATTTTCTTAAAATTAATTGTTTATTTCCTAAGAATTGATCAATATATTTATATTGATTAAAACCATTATGTATATATATTTTAAAAATTAGTTACTCCTATTCATACTTTCCAATTTAATTACTAGGCTATAGTGATCATATTTAAAAAATAATATCTCAGGGTTTGTTTATGCTTTGTGTTGTGTGTCATACACATAGTGTATTTATTTTAAAATCAAGGGATATTCATTGAACCCTTTTTTAAAAAAACTTTCCTAATAATTTTAGATTAGGATCAACAAAAAATGGGTCCAATTATCATGAATTATTATTTTTAAAATCCCTCATAATAAAAAGGGTTATTAAAACTTCCACTTGAAAAGAATAAATGGAATATATAAAGGTCATTTGGGATAACTTATAACTTGGTTTCCAGGGGGAAAAAAATTAATGGTAAGTAAAAACATGGAATGTAGGAGAAAAATAACTACTCAAGACTCATATAGAGTGATAGAGAACATGGTTAAGAGAAACTTAACCACCACAAAATCTTAAATCTGGGATGGGTGAAGAGACCACAGTTTCATAAGAAATTATGGAAATAGGATGACATTTTCATTTCAATTTCCTTTTCTTAGAGTTGACGAATTTCTTTACATCCTATACTTTAAGAATAATGAAACATACTCACCTTATACGTATAATTTCATCCTTTAATCAATTTTCACCACAATCATACCATTTCTACAAATTTTGAGTTTTTAAGATGAACTTTTCATGCCTGAATTACTAGAATAAACATCTAATGGATCACTTGATTTCAAAAAATGATAACACTTTTTTCCACCTTTATTTAGAAATTATTAAATACCAAAATGGTCATAAAAATATAAGGTAATTTTAAAAATGAAATAACTTTTATATGGATAAATAAAACATTAATACCAAAAATTTAATAGTAATAACCGAAATTTAAACTAAATCATTTTCTAAATAACATTACTTAAAATTATTCAATGTATTATTAACCAAGACTGAAACCCAAAAATTAGTTGTATTTAATCAAATATTATTTTAATAGAAATTTATCTTTTGTCTCTAAATAACACCCATCACTCATAATGTCTCATTCCAAAATTTATATTCCAATATTATATAATCTCAAAGATATGATAATATTTTCCCTAACTAAACCAAATCACTATAAATACACATTTATATCATATATACATCCAAATGATAATTCAAGCATGACTCCTCAAATATAATTCCATAAGATTCTATTTACCTTAATCAAATAAGGTTCCCAAATAGTTGACATCTTTTGAAATCACATTAATCACATAATCACCAAATAACATTTTAGCCCCTGGTTATCTATATAATAAAACATATGTTCCAAAATAAAAATAATCATTATATGTCAAACTGTTTAAGTAAAAAAATGGTTTCATACTAACTAGTATATCAAAATGTATCATGGTAGTTAATGCAACCTTTTTTCCCTTCGGTTGTGGGTTCAAGCCCCATGAAATTACCTAATGTGGTGAGTTTTCACCTAAACTATAAATAGTACTTTTTCAAAAACTATATAATTGTTATAAAATTTTTAAAAAATACGATGAGAATCATAAAATATAACATTATTTTTCATTGATCATGTAATATATAAAGTTTATCAATATGATTAAAATTATATATGAAAAATATAAAATGCTTTATTTATTAAATAAATTTGTAACATGTTGTACTTATAGGGCCCATATACCTCAAACATCTACCAAAAATAAATAAATGTATCCAAAGTACTCACATCACATAAAACCTCAAAATGGGTTTTTATACGTTTGAAATTTTGATCAACCGTAAATATACCTCAACATCATAACTCTTGAGTGCATGTATATTGTCACCTTATTCATTTAACGTTCTTTATAATACATTAACAATTATTTTCTTTATTATTCATTAATAATTACTCCCTATAGATAAAATATGAATCATTTCATAAGATTAATAAATTTTAAAAAAATAATAAATGATATAATCTATACCTTTCATATGCCATTTTCAGTTTCCTCATCTTCAACCATAATGACATTAGACATTGATAATCATTTGTATTGAGGATCCCATTCCCAATCTTCTCTCTTATGAAATCGATTTTAATAATGACCATACTACCCATAGTTAGAACATTTATTTTAAACATTGGGACGATTTTTAGTCCTGTTTATGGAATTAAATGAATAATACCATTTCTATTGAATGATTATTGCTTTATTCCAACCATTACCACATTCAAAATATCTTCTCATCATTTTAAGATATCTTTTGAGGTGCTTCTTTCTCCATTGATAACAAATAGGCTGTTGAATATTTTTACCCATTTGATCTTTATCACCTGAAGTTCCATATATCTTCATTTCTATCCTATTTTATGCATAGGAAAACTCACCTATGTTCAAGTTAATAATAATAAATAGTGATAGTTAATTAAGAAAAACCACAATAGTTTTCACTACAGATCCAATTCTATTTGGTATCGTGTTCAGACAACCACAAAATTTTCCTTCACATCCACTGTTAATTTGGATAACGATAGATAAAACCATTTACTAAAGACAACAACATTAGCGTGAGTATATCAATAAAATCATAAGGAACCATATTATGGAAACAGGTCACTGTAGCAGCACTGTAGCGCACTGTAGCAGCGGTGGTGCTTTAGAAACGACAGACACTGTAGCAGTGGCAGTTCACTCGAGAAGTGGCAGGGAACTATAGTAGTGGCGGGTACTCTGTGGTACTGTAGTAGGCGGGGGTACTGTATCAGGCGGGGTACTATAGCCGTACTATTCACAGAATGGGCTTGGGCCAAAAATTTGGGCCTACGTGCCATGTAATGGGCTAAAATCCCATTGGGCCTTCATGTTATGTAATGGGTCCCCCTCTACCCAGTTAAAGATGTCTTTGCTTTGCTTTAATAATAAATGTGTATTTGGCCCCAAACTTTAAACAAATTAAATAAATTATTATACTAACCATGGTGGTTAAAGATTAATTATCACTTATGCTCAAGTAACATCATGAAATTTAAGGTTATCTAAACCAACCCATGATACCAAATGTAAGGACCCAGCCTTAAAAATTTCATAATCTTGATATTTAAGTCAAGAATTTAGTTTTTTCCATTTGAGGATATTTTCTGGTTTAGATTATTGGGTAATTAGGTCATTACACTTTCTTAAGAGGCCTTTATTTTAGAATGTGGATAATTTTATTCAGTTTCCATTTTTTTACAGAATAAAAATTTTAAAACGAAAAATATTTTATTTTAAGAAAAAGTCATCACAATTTTAGTCTTGACCATATCCTTATTCCTAATCATCCTTAAATCCATAAGAAAAACATTTTAAAAATGTTGTATGAGAAATAAAATCATTAAGGGATATAAAAAGACAAAAATCATTAGTCCATGAATAATTATAAATTTTTCCCTTTTTCTAATTAACATTTAGGATAAAAATAAACATTTTCTTACTAAATAAATAAACTTCACTACCCACATAATTTCATAAAGCATTTCATAAGAAATTTTATGGGTAAAATAAAAAACATAAAGGTTTATTTTAGATCATGAAAAACTCGTAATATTTTTTTCAAAATGATATACATTTCACCCTTAAAGATTTGTATATAATTTCCTTAAAACAAATATCATTATCTTACATTAATAAATCATAAGATTCCCATAAATACCAATAGAAGTAATAGACAAAACTTCTATGTTACTTGGTACATAATTTATATATCACTCTTATAATCACTCTTGAAAATGGAATAACCATACTGTAACATCCCAGGTAAATAAAGAAATATGAAATTTTCATATTAATTAATATTTGTGAATTAAATATTAATTCTAATTTAAAGGAGTATCTAGGTTTGATGTCGTACACGATTCCCACCAATGGATTTCTTTGAAATCTTACGTTGCATACTAATAATATAATATTATTATTTTAAATGGTAGATAACTTATAGACGTTATATTGGTTTAAATGAATATAAATAACTATAATATTATTATCCATGTTTTTTTAAATGTTTTTACATTTATCCAAAAAAAGTTAGATGCTTAAAATGTAAATGAATCTAATTTTAAGCATAATTTACTTTAAAAGGTTGATTTAACGCCTTTTAATGGAGAACTCTCTTTAAAAATAGTTTTGGTCAATTTTATACGTTCTATTTGACAAAATAAAATTATTATTTAGAATCGGGACATAGAAATTCACTTTCGGTAAAAAAATTTATATTTTTCTAATAAAATTCATTTTTTAATGAATATTGAAAAATGGTGTATTTTAATTCAATACTGCCTTTTAATCTAATTTATTTTTATGGTTATATTGTCTTTTTAATTGGTTTTAAAGTATAATTAGATTATATTTTTACTATTTAATCCAATTTTGGTCATTGGAAGTAATTTTACTTTGAAATTCGACTAAAATAAGTGTCAATATTTTGATAGTTATTACTTCTTAAAAACACGCCTTTTGTTTTGACAGCATGAATTAATTTTAAATTAATTTCTTCCACTTCTATGTTTTGAATTTGGAAAAATGGATTCTATACTTTTAGTCATGAGGTCCAAATTTTTTAAATAGGTATCTTTTATTTTTATACATTATGAATATTTACTACAAAATCTTATTTAGCGTGGTTAAAAGGTAAATATGGTAAATAAGGGTAAAAAATAATGTTACATTAATATTAAATTATCCTTACATGTGTCATAATACTATTGGTTTATACATATACAACCATTGGAATCCTTGGGTCGATTTTAGGACCCCCTGGAGCCACTTGGGAGTGATAATGACATTTTATATTAATTAATTTAAAGTAAAGACAAAAATGACAGATACAAATATCTTTTAGTAAATTAATATTTACATAGGGTTATATAAGATATATTTTAGACTATAAATATTATTTGGAAATATAAAAATATTTCCTACATAATTGTATTTTTCTTATAATTTTTATTCATCAAAAAAATTATTTATGAAAAAATAATGATGCTGTATTTATCTCATTAATAAATGATTTAAATAAATAAGATTATAAAGGATAAAATAATATCCCAAACCTGTAAAATTATTATTGGATTATTTTAATTCATAATTGAGTCTTATCATCTGCGACTTTAAAAAGTTTTGGACATCAAGAAACCGAAAATCATTATGTAATAAAATAATATTTTCACACTTTCATAAAGAGCACCTCCCCCCTTATAAAAATCCCTCACCTCTAAACTATTCTTCACACCTCTAAAGCAACTTGGGTCATCCAAACTATTCCCAAATAATCTCTCAATATCCCTCTATTCTACTTAGAACCCTTAACTTAGGCAGAAGGCACTTCAAGGAGTCCTTTTGGTTCAAACCAAAGGGAGTTACCCGAATTAAAGGTAATAGTTTCTCTTAAATTCTTTTCTTTCATTTAACTTCTCCAACCCCAAAAATTGTTTTATTAATTTATTTTATAAAAACACCATTATCTAAAATATACTAGGTTTTTTTATTAGAAGTATTCTAACTACACTTTCACACACCTCCATCTAATGGGTAACGGACATGCTGTTTCTGGGGATGGAAAACTAACGCCTCACGAAACGATGATTGTTCAATTATCTCGTACTGCCACTCTTGGTGGCCATTATGATGAAACTATATTTAAATATAATATATATTATGTTTATTATTTATTTATGGTTCTATATTTTCCATTTATAGCATACCTTTATGGATTCCATTATGGGTAAACACGATAATTTCATTCGAGGATGTGTAGACTACCGCCCACTCAAAGTGATATGAATCATTAATGCCATATGTTGGACATATAAAGGATGGATTTAATGATATTATATATTATATTATACAGGAATTATAATATACCTATGAATCATTATGTTTTAATTCCATTAAAATACTAAATAGAAATGGAAGTAGCGTTCATGCGTATGTACGACTTACCGTCTCCATGAATGGTGCATTTCATTTATTATCTCTAAATGTTATGTACTATTATAAATAAATGAATATACTAGATATATATGATATATATGATATATAAATCATGACTATAATTCTGGATATCATGTAATTTTTACCACATAGAACAATTTAAAATATAAGAAGTTCATTTTTTACTCAAGTACCAAATATCGACAAAACGACCGTTATTAACATTAATGATTACAAAATGTTAATAACATAGTAATAATTGATATAAAAGGAATAATAAACTTGAAAAAGGTTATTAAGCAAGTATAAATTAACTTCGATTTATTATTCAGGAGATAAAAGAACTAACGGGTTAAGTCGGACATGAGGTAAGGGACTTAATCTTTATATCATTTCATTGAGGAATATTTTGTTTTATAAAATACTTTATTTTATACGGTGTATAAAAAACTTTGACTTTTAATTTTATTCAAAAGGAATATTTTCTCTACTAAGAATTTTACTAAATGACAAAAAAATACTGTTTCTTTTAACGTATGCAGTGACAACGACCTTTCTGTCACCATGAGTATTATTTGATCTTTGGCTTACTTATAAAGCTGTAATGTTTTTAAAAGAAAAGTAAATACCATTTACCCTTTTTACGTATATTGGTATTGAAAATGACTTTGATAATGCATTTATTATTTCAATACTTTTAAATGATATATTGTGATTGAAATATGGAAATGTTATCTTTTATTTATGTTTCTTTTATGTTCTAGAAATATGTTATATTTATTGGGCATTGTTTACGTATATGGGTGGTTCCGTGATAAACCTTGGGAAGGTGAGCTCGAGATAGCTCTCCAATGCATTGGGTAACATGATGAAGGAAAATGTGAATGTCTCTCCTAAGAGATTTAGGGAATATACTATGATGGGTATTCAATATGTAACTCCCTACGTCGCTGTGATAGCTACAATGTAAGTAAGATACGGATTCCACAAGTTACATTTTTTATTTATCATTTCTATCTGTTATTCATAAATCTTATGATTTCATGAGGAATTTTAAAGAGATTATGTTATGTATGTAATGATTAATTGATTTTTTCTTTCTTTGTTTTATAACCCTTACTGAGATTTTTATGCTCATCCCAATTTTTGAAATGTTGTTCATAGGACCCAAAGATGAATATGGTTAAGGATGAGATCAAGGAAAAGTCATGCTATCTAAAACATAGATGCCTATCATTGACCCACCCATATCTTGTTTATGACAGATCCAACCATAATTGTTTAATAATACCACCACCCATACTTGGTTTATAACAGAACCACCCATCATAATAAAAATTCTAAAGAACCATAAAATAATCATAACACCTAAACTATTTTGTTTCCTAAAACATTATTTTCACCTATAAATAAAAATCTACTGATATTGAAATAACCATTACATTTTTAAACAATTTTAAAAATAAGTAAAACATAGGTAAGAAGGTTTTTTTTGAAAAAAATTTGGAATATAACAAATGAATTAAAATATCAAATAACATTTATGGTGGTGGGAATGGCTGTTGTTGTTATATACATTAAAATAGATCATTTCTTTTGACTTTTTATAAATAACAAAAAAAATTATTAAAATATTCCTAACTAAAACCATTTAAATAAACAAAAAAGATACATATTATTTAATTTATAATAAATTTATATCTTCATAAAATTTCCCATAAAATCTTTTTTTTAAAATATGGACTTGAAAAAAAAAGTTTGAAGGGAAGATTTAAAAGAGTATTGTTTATATAAAAGTACTTTACCCTGAGTTTTCCCCACCTGGTGTGTTCCTTATCTTCATGAATAACAAACTCATGTTAATTATTTACTTTATTGAGAATATTTTTAAGATTGTTAATCATTTTATTTCAATTATTATAATTTCATATATAATTAATTAATCATTTAAGTTCATGTATTTTTCTATGAAGATATTCAGATAATAATCCAAAAATTGATTCGGTACGTTGACTGTGGTCAAAGATGTCTTACAACACCATATACATAATAATAATAATGAAATATTTTTATTTTTTATACATCAATTATACTTTAAAAAAGAACCATTAAATATTGTTATAAAAAATAAATTATGTTACAATCATGGTGATGATAGGTCGTTTGTACGCATGAGTAATATTTCCATTTTCAATGATCATTATAGAAAGAAGGTCCATATTAATTTATCTTTAAAAATAATTATAATATAATTAATATATATTTTATTACTTTAAATATACATATACATTTACATATATATATATCATCCATGTGATTTGGTGATGAAAAAGGAATTACATCACTTCGTGGAGGTGGCTGTCCACACATATGTAGAAACAACGTTATCATTTTTTAGTGAATAAAAAGGTACGAATGTAAATGATATATTAAATTTTAAGAATGATAAATATATCATGAATAAAATATATAAAAATTAATTTCATCATTATAACAAGCTCCGAGCAGTGATGATATAAAACGAATCAGAACCGCCCGTGGGGTGGTAATCCTCCATTAACAGAAATGATGGATTCCATTCCCATTTGATGAAGTATATAGGTGAATATAAGTTATAAAATAATAATAATAAAATATCATTATATGTATTAAAAATTTTATTATTATTTTATCTTGGTTTAAGAAAATTTGAAGGTGGTGGATGGAGAAATTAAACTAAAACATGCTGTTAGATACTATACTTATTGCTTGAAAAATATTTCTTTCTTAATTCCCTAAGAATTGTAATATTAGTATTATGTAAAAAATAAGGTCTATAGGACATGGGTATGGATTTTGAGAAGGTATTTTTGTAGATATTGGCCAAACAATATGGTTTTATAAGTGTAATGAAATGTAAAGAATATGTTTCCTTTTATAAAATAGTAAAGGGTTACTCTTGGAATTTCATAAAATATTTAATTAATACAAATTAATTTTGGCTTATAAATGACTAAAAATTGATAATATTAAAATATAAGACGATATTATGTCGAAAAAAATTCATAAAATAAAATTTGGGAAAATTTGGATTAATTTTTTACACTTATCTTTTTCTAACCATTTGTCAACCCTTTTGACAATTATAGAAAAATGAATAATTTTTTACTTTTAAAGGGTTAATATATTTTCCATTAATGGAAAAAGATCCATAAATGGACCATTTTTGAATTCATAAATCATATCCAATTCACTTGGAATGAGATAAAATATTTAGAAATTTGAAATCATTTAATAAAATGCTATATATTATAAAATATCATTAATGATAATTTTGGAACAATATCTTTAATTTTACCTTTAAAACTACAAGAAAAAAATGTAATTAAAATAAAATATTTTAATAAATCACTGAAATGTTATTTTTATCATTAATTTTTTTGGTTCACATTAATTTTTGCATATTTAACTACTTTTAATAATTTTAATCTCATTTATTTTATTTTATTTTTCCATTAATTTTAGAGTTACCGCATCAGCATTTTGTAAGAATTTAAGGTAAATATATATTCACTAAGAATTAAAAATAAATAACCCTTATGAATATAAATAATTTATATTTAAAAATACTATTTATAAAATAACATATCTTTGGGATATTCTCAAGTTAAAAATATTATATTTATTAAAAACAAGAGTGTTGAATTTTTCGCATTTCTTTAGAAAAAAATTAAGTAAAGGTCATAGTCACATCAAAAAGAAAAATTATAGGCCATATAAAAAACATTGGATGTGTATGTATGAAATTGAACCATCTAAGAAAATTGAGTCAAGTGTTAGTGTCATTTTCTATCCCTTATCACTGTATTTCTAACCTTAATTACCCAATTTACTCATTACCGTGGTAAGGAAAATTATTGATGTTAGTAGTCGCAATATCCAAAAATAAAGGTGACATATTTACTAAATTCATACCTCTTAATTATAAATATATATTCAATTTTATAGTATTCAAAATACATAATTTTTTTAATTTGATTTAAATTTAATCAGTAAAATGCAATGAAAAATAGTTTTTAGAAAAATTCAACATAAAATGTTTTTATACTAAATTTAAGTATATAATTCATCTAAAAAACCATAATTGGATTTTTTAAATAAAACATAACTAATATAATTTTATTACTAATTCAAAATAAAATATTACTTTTTAAATAATAGAAATGAAAATGCTATTTAAAAAAAAATACTATTTTCACCATTCAATGAAAAAAAATCATTTCAGAAAAAAAAACATTTCACTCTAGGGTTATTTTAAAAATGTTATTTATTTTAAAAAATTAAATTTCTAAAAGTTAAATAAATTAATTATATTATTTTACCAATAAATTAAATCAAAAACCATTTTTAAAGAAATCATATCTTTGAAGAATAATTTTTTGTAATAAAAATCGTGGGCTTATTTCCTAAGAATTATTTTATAAATTTGAATTTATTTTAAAATTTATATATATTTTGAAAATTATTAAATACTATTCATTCCCTCCAATTTAATTTATAGGTTATAGTTGTTATATTGATATAAAAATATTTTTTTGGTCGTTTAATATTGGTGTTGTATGTCGCACAAGTCATTAATTATAATGTCCTTCTTTTAAAATCTCAGGATATTAACATAAAGTAAAATATTAAATAGTGTTAGATACGTATATTTTGGTGAATTTAGTCATTAATATATTTCTATTCTTTAGATAGTATCATACAGTGTATCTGAATAAGTAGGGAAATAAGGAAATTGTTTCATCTCAAAACCTCCTTCTTTGAGACATATGTTCACTTATACACCCAATTTCATTTAAATGGTGTATATATTTCCTATTAGACATTTAATATCATGTATTATCATTATTGAGGGTATTTTAACTTAAAATTAAATCTATAATTATCTCAATTTGTTTTGATTAGTATGTTCTTAGGTTGTAAGATATTTTTTCAGAAACTTTATTCGTTGAGGTGTTTGACTTTATGAACCAGTTCACTTTTATGTACGTTATATACTACAAAATTGTTATTTTATCATGAAATATATTTAATTTATTGTATTTTGGGTTCATTTTTAAGACCTTTATCCATCAATGGATTTTTATTAAAATGTTATGAAAGTCATAGTTTTTAATAACTCAAGTCCCTTTTCAAATGAGTAATGAAATCTCTTCTTCATTTAAATATTATATGTTCCTATTAATATAGTTTTATTTTAAAATAATATATTTTATTTTTTTATTGGTATATTAATTATATTCATTAATATCCTCCCATTTATGGAATTTCTTCCTCAAACCAAATCATGATGTTTATAATAATTACTCTAATACCTTCCAATGGATATTTTTCTTCCATGTTATTGTTGTATATATCAAAAGTGTAATCTTTTAGAAAAAATATTTTTCATATCTAGAACCATTCAATTTTACCTTCATATATTTTAAAATGAATTTTTTTATCCATTTTACTCTCTGGGTTTCATAAAATATTTTTTAAATATTTTTGTGGTCTTCTACATGGATAGTTTTTAAAAATGTTTTAATTACAAGTAATGTTATAAATGTTTTAAAAAGTCTTATATAAATATTATTTGAAATTTATTTTCAACTACATTTATTTTAAATAAAATGTATTTTAAATAAAATTTTTAATGTTTTCCACGTGGGAAGTTTTTTATGGGATAAATCTCTTTTACAAATTTCTCTTTGAATGTATCTTTCTTCCTCCTTCATTGTATTATATGTAAGTTCCTCTCTAAAAAATAATTTTTTTATAAGTATACACTAATTATCATGGTTTAACAAAATAATATTTTTAAATGTTCTAAAAGGATCATGGAATTTATTATTTTCAATGATATTTTCCTAATTCTTCAAAGAGTGTTCACCATATCTTTTGTATGCTTGATCAAGGGTATTATTAAAATTATACAATCTACCTGAATTATTAATATTTTTTATTAAATTGGTTTTTACATATATGGTTTGATTCATCATTGCTTCTATTTTTCTAAACCATACCCTTGTATCAAAATTATTTACTTTTAATTCATTTCCTCTGTGAATTCCCTATGTTCCAATACTTGATGGATGGGTTTTCACCAAGATGATCAAAACGTCGATTGATCAGAGAAATTTCTATCTAATGTCTATATCATTTTCCAATAAGGCGTAAATACCTTAGGTGTAATCATATTTTTTGATTTTTATTTACATATATTGATGTTAAAAGTCATTGGATACTCATTTTTTGCATGGGATTAACATGTAATGTTTATTGATGAATTCATGAATGCATACATATTAAACCAATTGAAAAATATATAAAATCCATTTTATTAACATGGGTTTTTATGATATGATAATTTAAATAATGTGGTATACATATGTATGATTTTTTGGTATAATGATTGTGGCCAGATAGAATTCCATTACATTTGGTAATGTTAATGTCTCATGAGAGTCCATGTTTGAGATTATAGAGTAAACCTAATCTATTTTGGTGGAAAAGGGAGTAATCCTTGGAATATGTTGATTATTAACTAGGGATTAATCATTGTAATATACAAAAAATATCATTTCCAGTTTTTTTCCACATTCCCCTGATGCCATGATCTTATATTATGATCCTTATTTAATCCATTCATTAATGATATCATATTTTTATTCCATGATAAAAATTATGATAATTATCATTATGATATCATGATATTTTTTTCTCTGAATTTATGCTTTATTTTCATGTTTACCCTTACTGAGTGTTTATGATCTCCTATTCTTATGTATCCTTTTACCCAGGTTATGAAAAATGTATTAAATATTATAATAATAGAAGGTATATTGTGTGGAAAATTTATGGGAGGTGTTTAAGACTGATTATGGATTTATTATATTCTTACATTGAAGAAAAGTGTTCATTTAGTTGTAAGTCTTGTGATTGATTATTAAGTGATCTATCATAATTATCTAAAAGTATAAACTAAAATGTCCTTGGATTGTAAATGTGAAAAAGATATGGTAATCATATATTTTTACCAAATACAATGTTTTATGTTCGATGTTTTTTATGTTGTATTAGGGAGAAAAGTTAAAGGGAACAACAGTTGGTATTAGAGGAGTTTTTAGATAACTTTAGCGGTTAGGATGTTTTTTTGGTGGAGGATGATTTAATATTTAGGAATGAAATCAAGGGTAGATGAGTTAAAGATGAATCTATTTTCAATGGTATAGATAAAACATTAGGTTATAAGTTTTGAATATTTTTTTATTATTTGGGGATTATAATTAGTGAGCATAGTGAAAACCCTATGTATTTGACTGTGTATAGGAGAACCTTCTAAAATTTTGGTATAGAAGAGATTATGTGTTGTTCCTAGAAATACATCCCTCTGTGGATTCAATAAGTGTATGTGGTTTTGCAATTGATTCATCTTCGGGTAATAACCTCAAAAATAGTCAGTCAAGTATATATAAACCATAATTATAGTGATTATATAATAATCCAATACCATTCACCTTTATGGAAACTCCCGATGTACATGATTGAGTGAATTCACATTTTCTTTACAATCCATTTTGAGGGATCTGAACATATTGTTTTATGAAAGTTAAATATATTAGAAAACATAATAGTAAAATAATCATTTATAAACTATATTGAAGGTAAAAAACTCATATGTTACGGTGTTCAAATAATTTATAAATTATATATTTTATGATAATAGTTTTAATTTTTTACATTTACAAATTTATGTTTTGTCATCCCTAAAAATTCATTTAATTTAATGATTGGAAAAAGAATGAACCAATCCAAAAATGGATGAAATGAACAATGTAGTGATTATCCTATCCTACAATCTATTGGCTAAAGAAATGAGATTATAAATTTTTTTATTATTCCAAATAAACATTCAAAATTTTTGATTAACAATGTGAACTTTGTTTAATTGCCTATGAAACAAAATTATTGAAGGATGGAGTCTCATGAAAACTTGAGTAATAAAGATGATGAAGTAAAAAAATAAAATTTACTTAGTTAAAGAACATGGAAAGAAATGCACTGGGGAATTTTTTATTAGAACTATGAAATGTTTTATTTATGGAAAATGAGGACATAAACCATCTAGTTACTGAGGTAAAATGAATCATTCAGTTAACTCAAAATAGGATGAATATTTTCTTTATTGTCTTATAAAAGATATTACTATAAAAAATTCATTTGAAATTTTATCTTAAATCATGTCCATATTTTTGACAGGCTTAATTAATTTTTCTGTAAATCAATTATGATCACCCAATTTATTTTAAGTGGAAGAGAATGTAACATCCCAAAATTTTGCAATATATATTTTCCTTCAAATAATATTGAGATCAATATATTTCATCGAATGCACTAAAACAATGGTCATGATACATTATTAAATTATATTAATCTTTTTTAAAATATCATTATGATAGAATATAACATATCTATATATGATATAACATATTAAAAATCATTAAATTTAAAATGTTTTAGGAAATAACATTAGAAATACGTAATGTTTAATAATTTATTTCTAAATAAATTTTTTTATCTTTTTTAATGTATACTATAAGTAAAATAAATATTTATAGAAATATAAATTGATAAAATTAAATTTATTTTTTAATTTATATTTACAAAATTTACTTAATATGAATTATTGAGAATATATAAAAATATTGATTTTTTTGAAAATTCTTTTATTATAAAAATTATAATTTACCTGACTTTATCAATATTTAAGAATGAAATAAAATGAAATAAAATCATTTAAGTGACAAAATATGAAATTAACGATTAAAATTATGAATTTTAAAATATTATTTGAACTTATAAAAACATTTCCCAACATTTTTAAAAATAAAGTAAGAGGTTACATTAATAAAAAATGCTTATTACTTTTCATATAAATAATTATTATATTGTTAAAAAATTTTATGGGTCTATTTTAATATCACATAGCTTTAAATGTTTTTATAATAAATCAATTAATATGATTAAAATATGTAAAAATCAAAAATATATCTTATATATATGTCTAAATATTAATGACAAACATTAATTTTAAAAAACAATTCTTATTTGTTATGTTTTTTTAATTTAAAATAATATTTTATCATATTTATGAAATTAATTTGGTTGAAATTATTAAAAATTCAGAATCATCATGTAAAAATTTGTTAATAAGGGTCAACTTATATTTTTAGTAAAATTTTAATTGTGATGATAAAAATTGAATTAAGAGTAATAAATGATTAAATGACTAATCTATGGTTGCTTGATTTTTCATAATTTAAAATTACCATTAGACCTTATAGAATCCATTTTTAGGTATTAAATTCCTATAAACATGCCTTAAAAAACATTCCTCACCTAGTTCACCTATATTTCATCCATTCTATTTTTACCCCTTAGATACCATTATTTTCCATGTAAAAGCTCTATTCCTCACTTATAAAAGGTTGATCACTCCCACCCTATCAATACTCCACTAATTTTTAAAAATTTACTAGAAAACCTAGCCATATTTCCTCTACATAAATTAATTTACACTAAATAATTCCCATGGTCACCATAAATTCTTCAACATCCCTCAAATCTACGGCCTTTATCAAGAGGAAGTTCAGGGTCACCATTTAGGTATCACATATTTGTTAAGATTTATTTCTTATTATTTACATTATAAACCAACCATAAAAAATTATACTAAAAATCTTAAAATAATTTATTTATTGATATGTTATTATAATAATGGTATGACCATTTTTTTAACTTCTATCTACTATGAAATTCAGGAATCATAGTTAGTGTGTGTGTGTGTGTGCAGATTATCACCTCCACAAAGTGACGCTTTTAGTTTTATGTCACCACCTATCATGGATGGAATTAATAATGGTATTGAATATTAAATATGATTTATATTATTTACTTATTATTATGATATGATCACTTAATATCCACCTTCACCATCTCATTCATTGGGTGACATGAATCTAAAATTGTGCATTGTGCATACTACCCCCATGAAGAATCATTTTTTTCATTTTTATTCATGTTTTTATTTATTTATCTAAACATATTAAAATGTTGTTAAAAATAAAAAAAATAAAATAAAGATAATATCATTATAATCCAATTATAATGATATTATTTCAAGATGAACACCTCCTTAAGGATACTCCCCCACCATGTTAAAGTGTGTTCACGTTTTGGTCTATTTGACCACCTACTTGAGAAATGCTATGAAATTATGTCATGGATTACAATAAAAAATAATTATGTGTATTATATTATTTAAATATATAATTAATTATTATTTTAATTTTTTTAATGAATAAAATAATATATATCTTATTAACTAAGAAAAAAATCTTCCTTGGATGAAAATCACAAATAAATCCCTATTGTGGATTTCACCTTCTAGCTAAAGATTTCAGTACTCATGGAAGGAAATTTATACATTATAAGTCATGATAAGTAATATCGTATAGTAATTTTATTGAACTTTTAATAATGAACTATGGATGAATAATGAATACCAAAACCGCTCATATGAAATTATTATAAACAGTCTAATCTATACACACAAAATACGTGAAGATAAGAAAATATTAACTAAAATACTTGTTTAAAATGATTAAAAATGGAAATTATAAATAGTTTCAGGAGTTAATATGGTTCTAAAATTATTAATTAATATATTCAAGATTTTTATACTAGATCACATAATGTATTCGACTATGATGGGAAATATAGTAAGGGTTAGATCTCAAAATTTCCTTCTTTGAGACACATGTTATTTTATAAACGAAATTTATTTTAAATGTTTTATATTATAAAAATTAGATATTTAATATGATTTATAATCCATATATTTGGTATTTGGCCTTAAAATACAATATTTATTTATTTCCAGGGGATCTTAATAGAATTTTCTTAATCAATGATGGATTTTTGTCTCAAACTCCCTTTCTTGAGAATTTTTTACATTATGCACAATTTTTATTTTGTATAGGGAATATTCAACCAATTTTTTATGTTTTTATGAAATATATATTATTTATGATATTTTTGGTTCATTTTTAATCTATTTATATATAATGAGTTTTGATTTAAATGTTACTGAAGTCATAATTATTTTCTTAATTTAAGTCATTTTTCACATGACTATTGAAATATATTCATGATATTCATCATTGAAGTATATTTTCCCAAAATTATCTATTTAAATGATAGATTTAATTGTTTATTGGGATGATAATTATTTCCACTTATATCCTCACTTTTTTATGAAAGACTTCCTCAAATAAAGTATGATGTTGATAAGAATAACAGAAATACATTCCAATGGATATTTTTATTTCAAGTCAATGTTTTATTTATATAAAGTGTGATATATAACCCAAATCTATTTCATCTATAGTTACATTAAATTTAAACTTCACATCATTTCAAAGAAATTTTTTTTATCATATTTTCTATGTGGTGGTTTTCATAAAATGGTTTTTATATATTTTTGATGTTTTCCACATGGATAGTTTTAAAAAAAAAATTACATTCAAATTATTATTATAAATGGGTTAAAATATTTTCTATGAATATATTTTTAATTTTATATTCAACTGAATTTATTTTATTTAATTTTTTTAAAGGGAATACTTTGTAACATTTCCCCATGAGTAATTATAGATAGAAGGAATCACTTTTACATGTTAATGTGTGAATGTATCTTTACACATCCATTAATTTTTTTCAAGGTAACTTCCTCCCTATGATTGAAATTTTTCAAAAAGGAAATTATGATTCTAATTATTTAACAAAATATCAATTTTTAAATATTTTTAAAATTACAAGAGAATTTCTTATTTTTAATGTAATTTTTTTAATTCTTCTAAGAGTGTTCCTTATCATTTTCATATGCTAGATCCGTGATGTTCTTCAAGTGATATAGTCAATCCTCTTTATCTAAACATCTTATGAAATTATATTTTACATATATGGTATAATTCATTGATCCATTTTCCTTTCTTAATAGTCCACTTTTATAGGAATGATTTCTATCAAATTAGTTTACTTTATGAATTCCCTATATTCCACTACTTTATTTATGGGTGTTCATATAGATGAAAAATACATAGATCAATTGAGTATTTTTTAAAACCATATATCAATTTCATATACGGTGTAAATACCATATTCATAATCACATTTTTTAGAGTCATTTATTTAAAATAAAGATAAAATTCTTTGGATTCCTATTTATTTTATATGGTCTTGTCATGCCATATTTAGATAAGAATATATGAATACTTCCATAGGGAAAAAATTTAAAAGGATTTAAAACTAATTTTTTTCATTTGGTTTTTATGATATGTTGATTGAAATCATGTGAAAATATATGTATTATTTTCCATTTTGATGGGAATTCCCAAATTGAATTCCAATGCATTGAGTAATGTTAATGTCTCATGAGAAGGAATTTATTGGATCAGGGAGTAAACCTAATCTATTATGATGGACTACAGAGTAAACCATGGAATATGATACTAGATTAGGGAGTAATAATTTGTATATAATGACGATGGAATAGGGATAGATACTTCGAATATGGTTTTGAGATAATTTTTTGGTTGTTTCCATATTACCATGATGTTATGATTTATGTTTTGATCATTTTTTAATCAATTTATTTGTGATATCATAAATTTATTACCTACTCTAAATATTATGATCATTCTCATTATGATATACTGGTTTTCCTAACATATCTCATGGATTGATTTATTATAATGTCTACCCTTACTGAGAGTTTTAGCTCATACTTATTATGTTTCATTTTATATAGATTATGAAAGAATGTGTTACGTATTATAACCGTATAAAAATTTACTGTGTGTATAATTTAAGAGATATGTTAATGATTGGTAATTATATTATTTATTTTCATAAGAGCCGCTTTGAGGGTAAGCAGTAACCACAGAATACAAGAAGAAAATGAAATACAAGATTCATACCAAAATTGAAATTCAAAAAAGGGGAACCCAACACGAGGAGGCCTCGAGCCATGAGCCAGTTGTGACAGCTTATCTTGTCACCTGTAATCCGTCATGAGCTTGTTGAACCATCATATTCTTCATCGCCAGCCATAAACGCTAGCACCGGTGACTAGAGAAAATGTAAATGAGATGTTAAAGACTCACTATGGATTTGTTATATTCTTATACAGTGGAAGAATTTTCCATTTGATGGGAAGACTTGAGATTTATTAGTTAGTGATTTTCCTAATTATATAAAAATATAAAATAAAAGGTCCTTGATTTTAAAATATTTAAAAGATATTACAGTCATAGATGTGTATCAAAGGTAGTGTTGTGTGTTATGTGTTTTTAGTACCAGATCTTGGATTTCAGGTGTATGTGAGAAACCTGCTTAGTAAAATTAAATTTGGAAAATACTCTAGTACCCTAGTGATTTTAAAAAATCCCAATATAATATTCCTTCCCCCTTACAATACCAGTAGCCTCCCACACACCCCATTCCTCCTCCTTCCATCCATTGGTGATTTCACTTCCATTATTTGATGAAATCATGTTTTCTTCTTTTCAGTAGTAGGCTTGATATAATAATAATAGCCCATATTATCTATTTTTATGATTCGTTTTTTTATAAAGAAGTCTCACAATATTAATTACTATTTATGAAATATTATTTGGTTTTCCTATTATTTTTAATTGGTTCCCATATGAACCTGAATTAAGTAATAATATTGGATGATTGTTTGTCTACGAAAATAAGGTATGTGTTATTTAAGCTATCCCTCAATGTATCATTATTTTTATTCCATATGTGATGCAATATCATATCAATATAATTCGTTCTTGACCTAAAAATTAATATACATGTTGTGTATCCCTACTACTTCAAATTGATCCATTATAGGAGATATTAATTGTCTATAGTTGAGTGTAAAATTAAACTTCAACCACCTCATGGGTTGTAACTTAATTTGAAATTTAATCAAAACACCAAGATGATACCCATGGGGGAAAATATACTTAAGAACATCACCGTGTGTGTTTTTAGGGATTCCATGGATTTACTCCATGATTTGATATACATTTTTTTTATGAGATACAAGAAATAATTAAATATAAATTGTTGATAAATTAATTGTCTATTGGTTTATAATTCCATGTTACTTCATTGTATTATGAATTTATGACTACATAATTAGAAACAATTTTATTTTATCATTGGATTCTATTATATGAAATTTTTTTGGGAATGACTTGGGAAATCCCCTTTGATTTTATAGGGAAAATTTTCGTCTCAAATATTTTTGACATATTCCATTGATTTAGTAGTGAGCCTAAATATTGTTGAACCATTTAATATGATCCTTGGATTTGGACATGAGAATATTGATAGATAATTCGTCTGATATTATACCTATATTTGGTTTTTAGTTCATTCAAATGATATAATATGATCAGAGACATCCACCACTAGTTGAAGTAGGCAAGGTCGATCCTGGGTGTCCCTGTAGAACCCAAGGGTAGATGGAAGTTTATTTATTTATTTTATAAGGGACTTAATTATACACTTTATGGCGAGGTACTCCATAACCACACTCCTGGGTCTGGTGATAAAAAGAATTTTTTTTACAAATTAACATTGATACTAATGAGATGATCCATAATAAAATTGAACAAATTTCAACATAATATTTCATCCCAAAATAATTTCATATAATTAAAATAACCTTTTGGTTTAGTGTCTTTGAGGACCAGTCCAATAGAAAACTAATTTTACAAAATATATGAACATTTCTCAATAATTTAACCATACTAAACTCCCTTATAAACTTATTATAGGTTAAAGTAATCCTCATAACCAATAGATATGGAAATAGAATAAATGGGTGGGATAAAGTGATCAATAAAGGTAAACATTTGTGATCACAATCAAAGATATTATGTGAGAATAATATAAGAAAATAATTTTAATAAAATTTCATAAGGATAAAATTCAAACTATAGAACAAACATTAACATTGGTAAAAATTACCTTCACGAGTAACACAATTACACTTATTTTTGTGAGAAAACATAATTATACCCACGTATACATCATCTTCATGAATTAAAAACTAGAACCATTTATTTTGAACAACTATATTACTCATGAGTATATATATCACATTATATTTAAACTTTTAACCAATGCATTGGAGTGTGATATAGGAACCCACCTTCCATTCATCCATACTTTCAAGTGCCATGTGAAATCATTCACTTATCAAATCATGAATATCCCATCGAAATAAAATGGGTTTGCTAAATTTATTAAATGAAAATTATTTACTTTTCATTAATAACCCATTTAAATAAAATGGGTTTCATATAATTTATAAATTGTATAAAAACACCATTAATTAAATATATTGATAGTGAAAACTTAATCATACAAAAGTTCATAGTAAAAAAATGGAGTATAATTAAATATAGATATTTTTGAATTTATACAGGAAAATCAAAACTAAATCATAAAGGAGAATTCTTGAAATAAATTTTTTAATAATTGATGTAAAAGTCATTGTTGAAGAAATTTTCCAAAAGACTCTTCCTTTTCCAAAGGGAAAATAAAATAATTAATGGAATTGGTTTTGTACTAAAAACTTTCTCGCCGTGAGATAAAACATAAAATATCATTTAAAATGTAAAATAAATTAATATAGTGAACATCGGTGAAATAATTTTCAGAAAGATATCATATAACTAAAATGAAGAAGTTTGAGTTATGAAATACCTTACAATATTATAAACATTATAATAAGATTAAATTGAAGGATATTATTTCAAATGAGTCATTAAATACCATTAATAATGAAAATATCTTGATATAAAAATTTAATTGTTAATAGATAAACCAATCTAAGGAAAACCTAATGCAATATAAGAAGTATATCTTAAGGGATTGAAAATTGAGATAAGAAACTCGTTCCTTAATTACTGAATTCCGCTAAAGAAAAAAATTCTTCTCTATAGAAAAACATTTTTAATCACCTATTTCATAACCTGATAGATATATAAAACCTTTTATAAGATATATTTTCAACTATTCTCTATATTTATATTAATTAGTTGTTATCTATTTTCAATATCTAGTGTGAGTTATCATGATCGTTTTAAAGTAGTTTTCTAATTAAAGAGTTATTCTTTATTATTCAACAAAATTTCTGTAGTAAATTTTTTAAGGGGATATAATATATAAATTATATTGATTTGTTAATATATTATCTCATTCCATTATTTTTTAGTTATGTAATGTGAAAATAGAATCAACGTTAATATATTTTAGAAATTTATCTATAGAAGAATTTTTTTATAATAAATTTAATACAAAAAAAAAACATTTCTAGATCCTTAATAATAATTATTTTGTTATTAAACTGTAATAATATTAGTATTAAATTTCCCATAGACATACATGAAATATTTTTATAGAATTGTAAAACTAGGTGATTATTCTAACCTAAACACGAGCACACCATAATTCCACGGGTGAGTATGGTTAAGAAATTATTTATTTTGACATAATTTCATTATACTAAAATAACAATGATAGATTTTATATTATTATGGTTTTAATCTACTTTTATATGGTTTGAATAAGTAATGGAAATTAATATGAAAAAATGCTAAAATAAAAAATGTTACTTCATGGAGGAGGTAGTTTACACAAAGTACAATTAAAGTTTTCATTTTCTAAGGAATGAAAGAATATGAAGCCGGATTACTATTTCTCTATAAAAATTCATTATTATATTATATATTTCATATTTTTTCTTAAATTTAATTATTATTACAACTTAAGTGAGGTTTTAGTGAAACCAGAAGATGCTTCTTCTTGGGTGTGGTAGTCCGTATAATGCACGATTGATATTTTTTTTATATTTCTGAGTGGATGTAAATAAATAAATAAGTGTTTTTTATATTAATATAATAAAATTTAATTACAATAATTATAATTATTTAATTAGATCTCTATATTTAGGTTAGGTTTGGAATAAAAACATTAATAATAATTGGAAATGAGTGGGTAAAACATACATCTAGACCTTGAGCTTCCTCTTGACGAACTCCTTAGAGTTAATGGAATTGGGAAAACTAATATTTACCCTGGGATTTATTAAATTAAAGGTAATTCTTTGAGGGGTAAATTGGATAAGTTTTAAACGATATTTCAATGGGAAATTTGATTATATAATGAGTGTAAGTGACCCACTTTTATAAGTGAAGAATATGAAAATTATTTTAATACTCTTCACATTTAAATGGCATGTTTACGCTATTAAAGATTCATTGATTGAATAGTTTAAAAATAATTGAGTTTTAGGTGGTATTGAAATGATAAATACTAAACATTTTTTATCAAAAAAATTTATAAACATGTTTGAAGTCATGTTCTATTATATTTGTACTTTTACCTTATTTTTGTTTTTACTAGGGTAACTAGTTTTTACCCAAGTTAATTATGCTTAAAGAAACATAGAAAATAATCTATATTGTGAAATTTGGTATTTATTATCCTTAATTTAATATATATTAAATCTATTTCAATTTTTAAATAGTAGAGAATACACTTAAAATTAAATCATTTTTATACAATAAAACGGTTTTGCAGAAAAATGATGTTTTTAACGTCAAGTATTTTAAATATTATTTAATAGTGATTTATAATTTAATGATTGATAATTTATATAATTATTTATTTAGAAATTATATTTATTTTATTTTTTATAAGAGACTAATTTATTTTATTAAATAAAAATCACACAATATTAAAATAGTAATTCTTTGAAAATAAAAATTGTACCATTATTAGGGTCATCAAGTTTAATCAGAGTTATCATACTTCTATATCAAAAAATTAAATTTATTTTACCAAAAAATAATTATATTTTTATCTAAAACGTGAAATAAATATTTATATACTTAATTTCTAATATTGATAAAATATAATTTTTAATGTGAGGGCATAAAAATAATTTTTAGTGTGAAATATTTCTTTGATTTCAAAAATTTTAAATATGTGTTTTATAAAGTCAAAATTATTTTGTAAAATTATTTATAATACTTATTAATTATATATATTTTATAAAAGAAAGGTTTTATAATTTTTTTAATCATTCTTATGTTAAGATAATGTTATAAAAGTTAATGTTTTTTGAAAAATCATTATTTTCACTATTCACCTAAAAATTAATTATTTTAGAATGATTACAGAAATTAATAGTAATCTAATTTCTACATGATGAATTAAAAAAATTATTTCACAAAAATTGAAATTATAAAATTATAAAATTTACATGTGAAATTAGAATACAATATAAAATGAAAACCCGCTTTTGTTTAAAACCTCTCTTTTAAACATCAAGTATTATTAATTCGATTTTTTCAAGAATTTATAATTGAATAAAATTTTGATTTTTTAAAATAGGTTTTATTATTTTTATAATTTTATTATCTAATATTTACTTGATTATTTTAGTTTGTTGTTTCTTGTGGAAAACTCCACCAACAAAGTTTTCATTCATAGAGAAATAATTATATAGTAAAATCTTTAGTCATTACTTATGATACCTATGGATAAGTTAAGTTACAATGATTGGAAATGAAAATGTCCATATAATTGATGTGTGGTCCATTTTAGCAAGGACTGTGCCATGGGCTATGGGATCCATCTTGGACTCAGGACTGATTTGGGGATCTTCTCCTATTAGGTTTATTTTTTTTATTTTGGGTTTTTGATATATGTAATCTACCATAGATCATAACCTATCATATATATTACTTTACTAACATATAAATAGAACCATTTTATTATCACACCATTCGAGTTATTATTAGCACTTTCTATAATATCTATATTACTTATTCACCTACAGTATGATATTGTTAATATTTCGGCTCTTATTACACTATGATATGAGGGTATAGACTCTCCAATTAACCAACTTAGACCCTCAATACTAGTTGGTATCCTTTGGCATACATGGAGGTCTACTTGAGGTGCCATATAAATTTTTAGTCCGGGAATTGTTTATTGGTGAGTGTTGTGAATTATTATAGAATCTGTTGCAACCGTTATTGTTTATTTAAAACATTAAAAATTTAAAAAAGATTAAAAATGATCACCTATGCTTGCATTGCATTTATCAAGCATAAATTAAATTATCTAGAATTATATTTCTCATCACCATGTAGCTGGGCATAAAAATAAAACAGGTTATAAAATCTAGTGTCGTACACCATGAATAATATAGTTCACTATTTAATATATATAAATTAATTCAATTTGACTAATTGAAATGTATATAGACCAAATTTCTTAAAAAACAGTTTTTATTAAACTTTCTAACTGGTTCCTTGGTTATTATTTCCATTAACCCTTTCATTACACCATCAATGAATAACCATTTTAATTATAGAGGTAGAAAAACAAACATGATTCAATTACATAATCTCAATCACATGAATATAAAATGGATATGACCCACCAAATCATTATATTCTTGAGTAGAAACATAAAAATTTAATATTGGGGGAGATGGAACAAAAATCACCTCCTAACATCCAAATTTAGGTATTCATATCATGGTCCTTCTTAACCTATATATTAATGTAATTAAGCCTACCTATCTAGAACATGAGGGTTAAAAGTAGGTCTAGTAGGTAGAAAATGGTCACCATCTCTTTCCTAAAGTGTATTTGAGGTTGATGCTGAGATATCCTTTAAATTTAATTATATAATCATTTTAGATTCTCTTCAAGAATATGGAAATTAAAATTTTAAGGAAAAACTTTAATAGTCAGTTCAAAACCCTATCCCCTCCATCATCTATTACATTTTATCATTTCATTTCCTGATTTATAACATAATTTGAAATGTTTTTTATAACATACTTCAAATTTAATTATGAAAGATCTAATAGAAATAATAATAAATGTAATTTTTATATAAAATTTGTTGGAGTAGGTTTCCTAGTAAAAACTATTTGTACTCTGAATACATGAATATTAAATATATATAATTTTAATAAAATCCCTTATTACATATTTTTTGTTGTTCTGAATGACTCTAATGTAACAATGTCGTAGATTCTACATCGCGTTAATAAAGTCATTATAGTTCCCCATTATGACGAGAACCTGGATGTGTTATGATGATACTCTCAAATAATTTTCTTTGTTTATATAATGTGCTATGATGGGACACATAGTACATAGATAGATAGGTACAAATACATGTAAGCAGATGAGGATTCTTCTGATGATGATCACACATGGAAATATTTGAGATGGGAGATTATGAGAACATTCCTATCAGTAGTAATTCTGCATGTTTTTCTTTCATCAGATATTCCTATCTACAAGCGTGTTGGATTTTCCGTAGACTTTAAGATTATTATTAGTGCAAGTTATAACTTGCATACTTAGATTTATTTTATACACTATAATTATTACCGTTCAAGGTGAAGTAGGATACGTTGGGTGCGTCATGAGTGACAAGTAATTACTTAATAAGTTGTGTTAGGATTGGTCTCTTATATATTTTTAGATGCTGATATCTCGGTCATTTTATTAGAATAGAACCATCATATTAAATTCAATGTACAAGGTGTAACGACGTGTTTATTCCATATAGTCAATGCAAAACATATCGAGCATATGGGCTGGTGATATGAATGTGGAACCTGCTTGATGTGATATTATGATGAAGGGATAATATTACACTGTGAGTATTCATATGTGGTTGTTGAAATTGCGCCATTAAGTTCTTTCTATTGGGTGCGTTGATCCGTTTCTAGATAGTAATCTTGAACATCAGGCAATCCCATCTAATTCTAATGAGAAATAATACTAGAGGATAACACACAAATTGTTTCTGTTGATCTCAATTAAATTCTATTTGAGTTTAAATATTGGAATAATTTTTTTCTCATGTTTGAGGAATAATTTTATTCATGATACAATGATTAAAAAAGTAAATAAATATTTATTTTCCGACTTCTGAATAAAATAATTATTTTATTTAATGAATATTTTAATAAATATTTATTAACTAGATTGTGAATAATATATTTATTTTTGAATAAAATAATTATTTTATTATTCAATTAATGCCAAAGGATTTCGAATAGACTAAGACCGAGTTTCGTGAAAAATATTAATTAATAAATCCATTATATAATATTTGTTATTTCACATGTTGGCATGCCCACAAAATAATAATAATAATAACAATATACATAATTATATATATTAAAGTTAATAAATATTATTTAATGGAAACTATGTAATTAAATAATATTTTAACTCAAATTGCAAATATATAAATATGTGACTATGTCTATTGTGTAAAGTATCAAAAAATTGAGAGTAGAAAATTGTTTCCAACAACAAATTCTCTCTCTACTACTCCCACTCTCTCCCTCTCCAAAATGAGAAGTTAAAGAATTATTTCTTCAAAACATAATAGTGAGTGATCAAGAACGAACAATACATGACATTCGACTCATCGTGCTAGCACCCAGAGATAGAGTGGTGTTTCTCATAGGTCATAAGCACACGTGTTGATAACCACTAGAGGGATTATATCCTTGGATCTTCGTAGTGCAAGGAAGGAAATTGTAATTGGTCTTTTTAGATGATCAACATTCACTAATTAAGAAATTTCCTATGCTCGGATATTTATTCCTTCATATATTAAATAAAATAATTTTTAATTTGACCCACATGATCCTTGCTCTTGGTTTTGGGAATTGATTATTAAAATAAATTGTAATATATATCCCACATATGGATTCTTTGTCTACACCCTGAAAAACAAGTGGCATCCAGGAGCTCACATTTAAATTTATAATTATTTATTTGATTGCTGATATATGTGAAATTGTGGTTAGATTTTCATTTAATGTTATTTATTCCTTAATCTGATTTGAATTAACATATTATTGGCATATTAATTATATTCCTATTTATTTAATTCTCTTAAAGGTTTATGATCAAATTAAGGAAGATCGAAGATTTCATCGGGAAGTGGAAAATCATTGGCTCGTAGAACTAGGTTATACATAGTGCAGCTATAGTACACTTTTATACCCATGCATATTTTATTTAGACACATCGAGCAATTAATTACATGAAAAACTTTTATTTCACACAACGTGTTGAATGGGCCAACATGGAACACAAAAATCATATATAGGGTGTGTAGATAGCTTGTGCACACCGTGTATTGCGACTAAGTTAACATGTCGAAACCCCAAGTGTGTGATTTGGATATACGACAACCAAAGTAAGTAGTGTGTAGCTACATGTACTTACTGTGTAGTCTCTTATTAATGAAAAATAAAATAAAAATTTCATTAAAATTGATAATTGAAGCATTAAACACTTATTATATTGATTGTCACACCATTGTGTGTTTGAAACTTCTATAATGGTTTTAAATAATTTTAAATTCTCATTAATTTATTGTAATTAATTTTTTATTATTGGTTCTTCTGTTTATTTTCAATAAATTCCATTAATGATGGGTAACTCCATATAAGATCAAACGATCATTAAGAAGAAAGGGGATTAGTTAATTAGTTAATTAATTAATTAATTAATGTAAGAACATTTATCTTAAATTATAAAATAAATAATAAATAATTTAATAATAGCCATTTACTATTGTGTATTCGTTGCATGTATGACCATTCATGAGCTTGACCTGGACCTGTGTATTTCTGGGATATTTTAATTTAATTTATTTCATGAGTTTGAAATTATTTAATATTAAATTAAATGATAACCCAAGTTCCATCCCTCCCCTCATTATTATGTAGGACCTACATTTGGAAGGATAGTTATGTAACCCCTTTAACCAATCCTTTGGTACCCCTCACCTGTGTGTGATTAATAAATATTTTCAATTAATGGAGCATCCCATGGTGCGTAGATGCGGTTCAAGAAAAAACCATAATGATGCCAACCCAGGTGATACATGAGTAGATAGTTGTAATGTTGTAACTCATGCAAGGACCAAAAATATGAGTTACTTCCCCTAGGTCAATGGTTGATTTAATGTCCGCTCTTTAAGTCAACCATTAGATCTATGTCATGAATGGTTTATTTATTTATTAATTTATTTATGTCTATAAAATTATTTATTCTATGTATTCAAGACTAGGATCACACAAATAAATGAATTAATGTTAAAAGATGGAAAATAAATTAATTAATTATGGGTAATATGTTTTTCCAAACATTTTCAATTGATTAAGTAACATACACTTGATATTAATAAGATGTGTAATGGATAAAACAAGATAAAATTTGTGCATAATAATTTAAAATATCTTAATTAAATATTAAGTCATACTATGCCTTCCATCACTTTATTGGGAATGAAACCATATAACTAAATGTAGTATACGGACAAAGTTTAGACAGTTACTTTTATCAGGGTGTTGTCATGAGAGATTAGAGTTGTCTTAACTGAAATTTTATTGAGTTTAACGAACATCGATTGTTCAACTTAAAATTTAGAGGCAAGTGTTGAGGAAATAAAAGTTAGGATTTCTAGATAGGGGAATCCAAAGAATGGGTCAAGGAGCTACAAGTCTACAGTTGGAAAGACCATCTACCTAATTACTTTATTATGGCTTTCATGTCCAAAGTGAGGATCATTAATAAAATTAATGGGGATCCTTGCCACTAGAATGTTAAAGTAACTGAACATTCTTGAGTTCAATGGTGAGGGCTATTGATACTTCATAAAGTAATGGGAGAATTAACAAAAAAATAAAATAAAAACATTTAATTTATTATATCTCAATTATTTTTTAATCAGTAATATTATTAATAATATTCTATTTTTTAATTGTAGAATTAAATGACAAATTTCTCATCCACACTATATGTATGATCAATATTGGAGAAATATAATCTCCTAATGGTAGTAATTTTGAGGAGTGTTTAGATACCTTCAGGTTGTGCTATGCCATGAACAGAAATATTTTGTGCTATAATCCTCAATGTCTAATACACCTGCTAAAGTGTCGAGTGATGAAGAGTTCATTGTCTATGAAAAACGTTTTATTGATTTGGTATATGTTCAATTTTTTTTGATTTATTTTATTTATATTGAACTAATGAAGTCTTATAAAAATAGGGATGCGTATAGCATGTTTGAGTACGTCTATAGTCTTTACAAAGAGATAATTATACATTAAAGACTTGAGATTCCTAAGGTGCTCCTTTAGAAAATCATGGAGTTGGTTCCCCAAATGGGATTCATTTTGTCAAGATCCTTGGATACATTGATATTATAGAGGTTATAGGGTATAATATTCCTGAAGAACTGGGCACTGACCTCATTCTGGCATCACTCCCTTAGAGATTCTCTACTTTTGTTGGGAATTTTTATACGAAAAATACTGAAAAGTCTCTACCAGATCATCTTACTCTTTTTCACCAAGTAGTTAAGGATATGAATCATGAGAAACCTTTCATCCTTATGGTAAAAAAATGAAAAGGGAAAGAAAGGATATTTAAGACCAAAGCTTATGCAAACCTTTCCAAGAAGAGTAGGATCAAGGGGAAATCATGAGAATATGATGATGTCTATTTCACATATGTCTAGAATGGACACTTGAACCCAGATAAAGAAGTAATGTGAAGTTCCATGTGTATTCTTTATCCAGTGAAATTTATCTGTATATATTTTTTTATTAGATATTGCTTCTAGATCTTACACATGTATTCCAATAGAGGAACCAAGTAGATTCAGAAAGATTGACCTAGAGGTTTATCTTCAAGCATCCAACAGTGCTAAACATACTACACTAGCTACCAGGACTACAAGTTCACATTTCAAACAAGAATGATATTAGTTTTAATGGTTTTTTATTATGTACCTTCAGTTACCAAAAATATTATTTCTATATCCAGTCATGATATAGATGGATTTTTTTTTCAAATTTGGGAATAAATATTTCTTCTTTTATAAAGATAGAATTTTTTATTCTAAGGAACATTTAAATAACAGTCATTATGTGTCAGATTAGATGAACCATATAATGAAAATTGATAACTATGTAACTTCACATGACTCACACCACACCAAAATTTGGCATCACTGGGTAGGTCATGTAAATGAAAATCAATTGAATAAATTACACAAAGATGGATATTTATATTCCTTTGAACTAAAACCACTTGGTGTTTTTCACAAATGTTCACAAGGAAAAAGGACCAAATCCCCATTTTTTGGGAAAGGTGAAATAGAAAAAGATATTTTGAATTAGTTCATATATATGTGTGTCAACCATTTCTTATTTAAGTAAGAGGAGGGTACTCATACTTCCGAGATTTTACTGATGATTTTAGCAGATATAGATATGTATAATTAAGGATTTATAAGTTAGATTCTATTGATAAATTCAAGTAATACAAGGAGGAAGTTGAAAACTAGCTTTGTAATAAGATTAATAAACTTTTCTCAGACTATTGTGGAAAATATATTAATCAGGAATTCATTGATTATCTTTGGGAGTTTGGGATTTTATCTAAGATCAATCCTCCCTTTACAAAGCAAGGGAATGGTTCAAATGAAAGGAGGAACTGCACCTTGTTGTATATGGTGAGATCAAAGATGAGTCATGCAGGTCTTGCATTATCCTTCTGGGGATACACATTACAAACAACAACATACATACAAAACCGAGTTCCAACTAAAGCAAAAGAAGGTATACCATACCAATTATGGAATGGAAAGAAACTCATGTTGTATTAGATACATGTGTGGTGTTGTAAATAATTTTTCAAGGTCTCTTCAGGTAACATGATTTAACCCTAATGAAAAAACTGTATCTTTATAGGATATCACAATGAAACCAATGTATACTACCTATAGGATCTTTCATACAAAAGGTTTTTGGTGGTAAATTGTCCTAAATTTATTGAGGGGAATCTTGTCTTCAAAAGTGGTTATGGGAGATAGATATTATTCGATGAAGTGAAGGATCATGATATGAAAGAGCTAGCACATGAACAACTTCCACAAAATCCCATGGAAGAAGAAATTGTTCAAGAGACACAATTAATGTGTAGGAGTACTAGAGATGTTAGAGAACCAAAATGGTATGGTTTATTAGTAAACAAGTATATTGACTCATTATTATCTTATAATAATGATCTTCTAACCTACAAAGAAGTATAAATTGGTACATAAATTCCCGAGTGGAAAGAATCCATGGATTTTTAAATTGATTCCATATAGCAAAACCATGTATAGATTTTGGTAGGCCATCTAGTAGATGCAATTCCCTGTTGGATGTAAATGGATATTCAAGAAAAAACTATATATGGAAGGAAAATTCAGTACCTATTAGGCATTACTGGTTGCAAACGATTTTAAATATCATCATGGAATTAAATAAAATGAAACCTTTTCACCAGTTGTGATGATAAAATCCATTAGAAATATACTTTCCATTGTATCTTTCCATGATTATGAGATTTTGTAAATGGATGTAAAAACAACCGTTCTTAATGAAAACCTTTAGGAATATGTATATATGACACAAACCGATGGTTTTGTGACTCCAAATGATGCAAAAAATGTATGAAAGTTGAAAATATACATTTATGGATTAAAGAAAACATCATGGTCATGGAACATTCATTTTATTGAGGCCATAATAAAATTTGGTTTCATACATAATTAATACGAACTGTCTTTCAATAAACATTTTGGTGGGAGTTCAGTCATTTTCTTTAATAGTATATTTTTATGAAATATTACTCTTTGGAAAAAAATTCCATTCATATATTTTATTAAGGAATGGTTGATATAATTGTTCTCTTTGATAGACTTGGGTGAGGCATCATATATTACAGGGATAAAGATCCATCCGGATAGATCCAATAGATTTCTCAGCCTAAATCAAATTACATACATTAAAAAGATACTGAAGAGATTTAGTATGGAATAATCCAAGATGGTATTTTTTCTAGTGTCACATGGAATCCATATTTATAAGAAAATGTGTCCTCAAAAACATGAGGCCGATTGACAAAAAATTAAATTTTTTATTTCCAAACACTTTGAGGAAAAGTGACAAACTGTACAACCCTTAACACAAACCAGATCATGAGTTGAAACATTCACAAAATAGACATATGTAGAACAACCAAAAACCAACCATCTCACCACGGGACTACATATCGTAATACCCGTAATCATCTCTGCATCCCACACAAGAATCCCCTTATGCTATAGCCGATTCCCACTCACAGGGAGATTTATGCCCCCTCAAGATGTAATTACTTTGCTCAAAGTTCCCCGTCTGGTCCAGTAAAGGTTGAACTGGGCAAGGTTTCTTGATCAATCATTATTTTTTGAAGGCAAGAATCACACCTTTGTCCCTCTTAATGGAAGATCTGGTACACATCAGTCATGGAAGGTAAGATTAGTCTTTCCTTGTTCGTCTTCTGGGTGTAGCAGATAGAGTTCCTTCACACTAAGTCATCCTTTCAGTCCCATTCTGTACAATGTCACTGTATGATAGGTAGGCTGGACCACTCATATTTTCCTTATTTCCCCCAGAAACATATCTCCCTTTGGTCCTTGGGATATTATCCTTACCACCCGAAGCATTAACCCTCCTTGTAACCGGTGTGTTATTATCAACCAAGACAAGACACCCTACCGATGCAGCATCCTCTTCTCCAGTCATCGAGAATTTCTCATCACCCATCCTTACTATATTGTGCCCTCCCACACAGGCCCCCTCAGCATCACCACTGAGCACAAGACCATAATCGAATCCTTCTTAAAATATTCCTTTCGAAAGGCCTTCAAACCTGTTGGTTAGCATGAGGAAGGGTCTAGTTGAGGGGCCTAATCCTCTAGAACCCCCAGAACAGTTCAAACTGGCCACACCCAAGGTTTCTCCCTTTCTCCCCACCCTCTGTTCCATCACTGTAATCTCCCTATCCATGCACTACTCCAAACAATCCTCTTTATATCCCGAACCAGACTCCTTCTCAGACAAGGGATTAGAGGATCCCTCAAAATCCTACCGTAACCTATTGAAAACCTCCACAACTGCCGGGTTAACCTAAGTTTCCATAATACTTGGAGTTTCAGAAGTATGAACGTTCATTATTTTCACATTATGGGTATCCTTCTGGTGGTCCTTTACCATAGGAATCGACTGAATAATTCCCATATCTTTGGACCCCGAAGCCTCCTTCAACAGACCAGAAATCATAACAACCTCCGAATCCTCACCCGGTGCAACATCCCATTTTCTATCCATAACCTTCTTTCCCCTGCGGCTAACCTCCAATGATGGATCAGTGTCTCTCCTATGTAAAACCACCAAAGGGTGGCCCAAACGCTTTCAATATAGACAGAACTCAGTCCAATTCTCATAAACCACCCACTACTTCCACCTATAATCTTAGCCAATAGTAGTCCATACATAATCTAAGGGAAAATGAGAAGCATCCACTTCAATAAAGACCTGAGGATTAACTGGGTCACACATGACCTCAGTGTGGCTATCAAATAAAGAAATCTTCCTAGGAGGTTTCCTATCATTCGAATCACCGAAGGGTTCTGAAATTGTAAAGGGAGATTTGGAAAACTTACCCAAACTGCCGTAGCAGGAGAATCACGATTCATGTGCAAATCGAAGGACCACCGTAGGAGGAAGAAATGAAATCCATTGAATCTATGAGGTGCCCTCAACCATGCCTTGATGAGATCTGGCTCTGATTCAAAACAAATCATGATATGTCGGTTGTTGTGCAATCCAAAAACCACTCTTTATTGAAGGTCCCAAAAACTGAAGATGAACCGGTCGAAGGAATCGACTGAGGGTCTTCTATGCTTAAAGAGAGAAACCAGAGTGTGATTCAAGAGTTTTGAGGTTTACAAAATCTTAGAGGATGATAGATGAGGATTAAGAATGCCATCGAGAATATCTAGAACCTTTACTCATACAGAAACTTCTTGGAATGGAGAAAGAAAGTCAATATTTCTAAAAGGCTAGAAGAACCCTCCTCTCTCGTTTAACTATGATTCACCCCCCCCACCAAGGGGGGAGGAGCTGCTATTGGTGCCGTCATCACCGAAAATAATAGATCATCCCCTAAGGGCTAGGGGTTCACGTCACACACATGAGGAAAGAAATAGAATAATAAGGATTCCTTATGCATCAGTGATTGGGGCAGTCATGTATGCTATGATATATACTAGGATTTATGTTTCATAAACATTAAGTTTGGTAGGAAGATGTCAAGTTGATCTTGGTGACCTCCACTGGATGAATATCAAGAATATCCTTAAGTATTTGATGCACACTAAGGACATGTTTCTAGTTTATAGAGGTGATGAGGAACTACTAATCAGAGGATATACATATTATATTTTTCTGACTGATCAAGACGATATGAAGTCACAAATAGGATAGATATTCACTTTTAATAGAGGTTCTCTGAGCTGGAGGGGATAAAATTAGACTATGGTTATAGATTCTATAGTAGATCCTAAGTATATTGCAACATCAGATGCAACTAAAAAATTAGTATGAATGCACAAATTAATCCAAGAGTTTTATGTGGTACCTAGAAGTATTGATCCTATCACACTCTGTTATGATAATACTATAGTTGTGGATCTTGAAAAAAATACAAGGTCACATCAGGGGATAAGTAACATATATAAAATGTATCATCTATTGAGGAATTTTTTGAGAGTGGTGAAGTTACTCTGAGTTGAATTTCTACAGAAGACAACATGGATGAACCCTTGGAAAAATACTTGACATAGTAGAAACACAACTATAATGTGAGGTATAGCAGGATAAATGTCATAGTTAGTTTGCTCTAGTCCGAGTATAAGTTTTTTAATGTTGGTTTGATAGGAAAAACTATTTTTACTCTGATTTCATGAATATTCGATGTATTTAATATTAATAAAACTTCATATTACATATTGTTTGTTGTAATGCATGACCCTAATGTAATAATGTACTAGAGTATACCTTACATTGATAAGGTCATAGAATTTTCCCACTATGATGAAAACCATGATGTGCTATGATGATATTCTAAAATAATGTTCTATGGTTGGATAACATGCTAGATGGGACACATGATACATAGACTATTCAGTGTGAGTATTAATAAGAAGATGTGGCTTCTTCTCATGAAGTTTTCACTTGGAAATCTCCCAGAAGAGATATTATGAGAACAAACCCCTAGTAGTAATTACAAATGTTTTGGTGTCATTGGATATTCATATCTACAAGTGTGTGTGATGGTCCGTAGATTTTAAGATTATTATCAATGCATGTTACAACTCATGTTCTTGGATTTATTTCATTAACCATGATGATAATAGTCCATGTGAATGTTGGATACATTGGGTGTGTCATGAGTGACATGTCATTAATGAATAAGTTTAGGAAGGATTTGTCTCATCCATCTTTCTATAAGATGATATCTCGACCCATTGATTGTAATAGAACCATCTCATTAAATTCTATGCCCATGTTTTAATGACAAGTTTATTTCAAATATTCAAAGAAATATATATCGAGCATATAGGTTGGAGACTAGGATGTGAAACCTTCTTGATGGGATATTTCGATAAATAGATTATATTACATAGTGAGTGGTATTATGTTGTTGTCAATGTTGTGACATTATGTTCTTTATCTTGGCTTCCATGACATGGTGCTACATAGTAATATTGGACTTTAGGAAAGCCGACCAAATTCCAATGAGAAATAATCCTAGAGGGATACACACTAAGTGTTTCTATTGATATCGATTAAATTATATTTGATTTTAATTAATGGAATAAATGTAATTATCAATTTCAAGGAACAATTTTATTCAAGATACATTGATCACATAAATTAAATAAATATTTATTCACCAGATCGTGAATAAAATATTTATTTATTTATTGAATATTTTATAAAATATATTTTCACTATATTGAGAATAAATATTTACTTAACAATATAATATTTATTTGGTTATTCAATGAATCCTATATGATTTTGAATGGACCAATACTATGTCTGATGACAAATATTAATTAACCATAGCATTACATGATATTTGTTATTGCACATGTTGGCACGAACAACAAAATAATAATTATATAATTATAATTATGTGGAATGGGATATATTAAAGGTAATAAATTTTTTTAATTTTTGGTATACAATTAAATAATATTTTAACTTAATTTTCAACGCTATATATATGTTACTATTTCTATTGTGTCGAGTATCAAAAAATTGAGAATATTGAACTGTTGTGCACAATGAATTCTTTCTCAAATCATCCTACTCTCCCCCTCTCAAGAACTTGGAGTGAAAGAGTTATTTCTTCAAGACCAAATAATGAGTTACCAATAATTAACAAAAAAGGCATCCAAATCACCGTGCTAGCACCAATAGACCGAGTGGTGTTTCTTGGAGATCATAGGAGCACCTGCAGATCACTGTTAGAGGGATTATATCCTTGGATCCTCATAGCATAATAAAATTAATAGGAAAGGGATTTTTTTTGTCGATAAACCATCACAAAAATGAATGTTCCTAAGCATAGGTATTTATTTATTTATATATTAAATAAATTAATTTTAAATTGGACGTGAAATATCCTCCCTCTTGTTTTCAGGAAACAATTATTAAGAGAAAGTTTAATATATCACCCACCTCCGCACACTTCTGTTTTTCCAAGAACCAACAAAATTTACTAATTTATAAGTTAATTTAACCAAATTATCTTTATAATGTTAATTGGAATACACTAAAAAAAACTATAAATCTAAGTTATTTCTATTCCTTAAAACCAATATGATAACCCCTAAAACTATGATAATTGAACAATTCAACATATTTCCATTGTTTTGTTGGTAGGGGATTTTATTATCATCGATTTAGTGAATTATATCCATGGTTCCTATAAATAATGGATCTAAATAAATATTTCAACATTTTTTAAATAATGGAGATAACTTATTTCGAAGAAAAATATAAAAAATAAAAATAAAATAACAGGTTTAAAACTAAGGGCCGAATCCACCATTTTAATAGAAATAATAGTAGGCTATCTTCAACTATTTGATATAAATTATAACCTTTATTTTTATTTAACAGTAACTTAATAAAAAAATAAATGTTAATTATTATTGATATTTTTACCAAATCTTTAATAAATATTAAATATTAAATATATAATTCTATTTTTGAATATTAATTATTTGTTAGATATTATTATTGGTAATATAAATTTAAATAATTAAAACAAACAAATCACTACCCACTATTTATAAAACCATGGATATTTATTTTTATAACCATATTTATTCAAAAAATGCTTATAACAAAAGTGGATGACTCACCTAGGTCCAATACCTCAACTCAATTTTGGAAAACAATGTATATATTTTTCTATTACCATGTTATTCTATACAATGGAAATGAAGGACTGGAAAAAATCTATAACATCCAATTTGGATGTATATATTGTTAATGCTTTTGTATGTAAAAACTTCTATGTGATTCCAAAAATCATATAAGAAATAATAAGAAGGAAAGAATCATGTAATACCGTCTAACTTTTGTTTACATATAGACACCTCTTCACGATTAATAGTATTTAAAAGAAGAAAAATGACTTAATGGGGACACCAAATTCAAACTTAGAGTACACTAGGTTACTTGAGATTATAAAAAAATAATACTGAACATGTATATTTTATTATTTTTTCCAGAGTTATAATAATCATATATCCTAGTCTCTCTCAATACCAATTTTCCTGGAATACAATGATGGAAATTTATAACCTATTTTATTTGGATACCTAATCATTACCTAAAATGGGTCATCTATACAACAAAGGTGAACCTTTTAATCCCTATGGAATTATAAAAACAATAAGGGATAACTAAATAAAATATTGATAGGGATCTCCCTCTTAAAAAAACTAGGTTGTTAAAGGTTCGTGTTGAAAATTTGGCATGACCTTTGTACACATAGGAAAAATGAAACACATAAACCCATTTTTTAGGATGCCCATACATTAACAATATCTATTATAAGTGATATATATATATAGGAATCTATATGAAAATGGAACTCTATAAAAACATAATTTAAAAGTCTGATATGGGACATTAACAAGACATAAACGACCATAAAAAACATATAAAAAACCCTTGTGAGACAATACATTAACTAATGATTAAAAAAGAGGATACCTTATTTAAGATTTCCCATATAAAACACCCAAGGATAGTTCTTCTCATCCTAACCCCAATCATTTATCAAAACATCCAAAATGATCTACTGTGAAAAAATACTATAGGGACCATGAACATATGTGATATTGTGATTTTACTATATCTAGGTCAGGTGTAAGAAAACCCACATGCATCCTAGAATTATATGTGTAGGGTTTGAGTATATTATACCAATTATTTGGTCTCCACAAAACCCCTATAAATCTTTCAAAAATTCATATTCATGTATTATCAATGAAAGGCTTGTTAATATGAAAATGATAAAATCACCATGAATTGTTATAAATGATTGGAAAACATTTTAAAATTGATAATTAAACCCATATACTAGAAATGTTTAAACTAGAATATTGGTACTTTAGGTATGGATTGAAATTGGAATGTGAACTACTTTCTATTTTTCAATACAAAGAGGAAAAATGCATATAAAATCAGTATACATCTTATCATAAGGTAAAAATGTTTTGGGGAGGGTGGATACATCTCGTTTTTCAATATAAAAGAGGAAACATATTAGTTATATGTTTTATATAAATATATATAACTTATTCCTATGAATGTAGACTAACTCTCCCAAGTCCGTCGATAAATCTTTTAATATATTTCATAATATCTATGATTTGACACTTACTTGAAATTAAAATAGTTGATTTATAAATTTATGTGAGCCAAAAATTTAATAAGATATAAAAAAATCCTTGATACCATTCTAATGTTCCAAATTAATGAATAAAACAGGGCATAACATGTATTATGTAAAAAACCAAGGAATCTAAATCATATAAACATAAAATATTCTTAAAAACCATAACCAATATCAATGTAACTTAAAAAATACTGTTACTTAAAAAATATTTTTATATTTTAATTTCCCTTATCCCAATATTTCTCTTAGATATAACAATATAAAAATAATGGTATAGTTTAGGGATAAAATACAAATACTTATCTAAAACCCTCTTCCTAATCCAATAGGAATAAGTAAATAAACCATAGAAGAATTTAACAATACTAGGGAATATTATAATAGAGTTTTATGTTATTCCATTCGATGATTGGGGATACAATTACATCAAACACACACACACACATCACACATAGTCCTAAAAGGATGTACATAATACCAAAAGGTGATATCCCACCCATTAAGACTTATATATTTTATATTGATGAACCGAAGGCCCAGTGGACATGAATCTCATTACATGGCCCAAAGGCCCATTTTTACAGGCCCTAAGGCCTAGTGTGGAATCTTGCCTTTTTCAATTACAAGATGAATCATGCTTTCATCATTTCAGGGGTCATAAATCCCCCAAGGGTCTCACCAAGATTCATACCATGGTCATTTGGATATAGCATTAGAAGGAATACCACTCAGGCAACACCCTAACTAATTTTTTAGGTTCTTTCATTATAAATAGACAAAATATAATAATATAAAAAATTTAATTCATTTTATTCACCTTAAATAAGTTCTTGCAATGTCTTTTTGAATGAAATAACAAAATAAAGGTTGGATATAGAAATAGCAAAGAATTTTTTTTTTAAAATTTCATCACTTCTATAATGAAAAAATAGAGTATCTAGTAACATTTTCTATACCTTGTAAACAAAAAATGGGAAAGATCAAAGTCGAATTTTATTGGAGAGGATAGGAAGAGGTTGAGAGCATCAAATGGGGTGATAAATAACTAAAGTTATTGATATTCCCTTGAAAATTTATTTTTAAAGAAAAAGTTTGAGTTGAAATCATGAAATTATCCACCTTTTAAAAAAATACTAACCACTCCACTATGTAAATAATACAAGGTAATAGTATAGTTAGGGGATACACCAATAACCAGTGAAGGACACCAAAAACCATTAGGTACCCTTGGGATTTCGATTCATAACTGATGCTTCTTAATCATCTATAACCAACTCTATTTCCTCTACCATTCTTCCACTAGTCTTCCACAATTCTTAAATTTAAATGGAAATTAGATTAAAACATAATAAATAGAAAATTAGTGGAGAATATAACAAAAAATACGGGGTTAATGAGTTATGGAGTTGTTATGTCATATTTATAAATTTGTTTATTGATAATGTACTATATATTATATTGACCAATATAACAAATTTCATTAGTAAATAGTTTTATACAATGTAATATTTTGGTCATTCGCACCCTTTAAATTTTTTGAGTCATTTTTAAATGATATCTTTCAGATATACTATTTTTATGAATCACCATATACTTTTGATTTTACATGAACTTACTTTTAGTATTTTTAGTTATGTTTTCATATTGATTATAACTTATAAATTTATACGTTTGTATGTGCTTAAAATTTCTATGTATTTTTTAGAAAATAGTGAACTCAAACAAAAAATATTTGAATAGAAGATAAACTTTCTTATAATTTTGTTAATCAAATATGAAGATATCATATGTTTCCATTAAATTTTATTACATAGAAGTTTATATATGGATATATAATATTAAATAATATAAGATATTATAACACTTACTATATTGAAAATTTGTATCATATCAGTGCTTTTGGTTGTATGTTTTTAGTTTATTTAGTAGGGTTAAAATTGTGTGAGTAATTATAATAAAAGAACTATGTATTTCTACCTATAATAGTTTTAAATAATCTTGGGTGATCAGTGATATTCCTTTGATATGAATCTAGATTGATTCTAAATTGGGTTTTTGATGATGACCATGTATTGTATTTACTTTTAATCGTGCTAATCAAAGAGTATCTCATGGATAATGTTTCCTTCTACTGATGGGGTTTTCAAGGGAATTCTAGGTGTGGGAATTATACCTTTAGATTGTGAAGATTGAAAAAGTTTTTGGTTTTAAAATTGTATCTATTAGTTCTAGGTACTAACTTCCCATCGAACATAGGGATAAAAGACAATATTTCCCCTGATATGAATTATTATATCTACTATACTTCTTTTAAATGAGTTTATGTATTTATATCCTAAATATTTTTTCATTTTTTTCATCTTTAGTTTTCTTGTTGGGATTGGTTGTTTATATTGGTTTTGTGTTTAAATTTCTATTTATTATATTTTACAATACATTTATACTTTGGTTATCATTATAACATTAATCAAATTATAAATTTTATCTTTCAAAAAACATTCACTCCCATGTTGGATAAAAATTTTATGTAGGTTTTTTACTTCAATTCACCCCCATCTTGAAGTATTTATATTGTGACAACAATGGTTTCATTCAAAAATTACAAGTATTTTATTCACATTATTGAAATGATTTTATATAGAAATTATTTTGGAATTATTTTGGTTACTTCCATATAAGACAACAATCATTTTCTACTTCCATTGTTATTCTCTATCAATGAAAAGGATAACTTCACATATCAGAGTTGGATTGTGTCTTGAATTTATGAGTATGTGATGAATAATGGAGTTATTTTGTTGATTTAAAATGAAAATTGAATGACTAGATAGGCAATCCATTACGAGGGTCTTACATTGACACAACCTTAGGCTTATCATCTATAATATAATAGTCACATTAGATTAATTGTGTGAATTAAGTGTGACGATGACCACATCAATAAGGTGATCATTAAGTCTCATTTGTATATGTTCTTATAAAATTCCTATTTTTAGTAGTTGTTTTATATTTTTTTTTAATTTATTAGCTTCCATTTCTTTTTAATAGAAAATTCTCAATGAATGAAGATATATGTGATTATATAGCAATTTATAAATGAAACCAATCTATAATTGAAAATATCATATAAAATATAAAATATAAATTGTTATTTTAATTTAATCTGAATGGTATAAAAACCCATTATTGAAATACAAAAAAATTGCATAGATTTTTGTAGAATACTTAAAGCGTTATAAAAAAAGTCTTCCAAAGACCGTATTAGTTTAGTACCTTTTAAAACATGGAAATAATAAAAATGATATATAAGGGGGATAAAAAATCTTCTTTTCGGTTCTTCATGACTAGAACCCTTTTTATACAAATCATACATAATACATATCTTCATTACTTATTGAAGGAAACATAAAAAGGGGTGAGATAAGATTCTTAGTAAGGGTAAACAAGGAAGGTATGTATGTATAAACATGATCATAAGTGTATGAGAATGTGCACAGAAGCCTCAGCCCAGTTGGTGAGGACTCCTTAAGTGAATCCAGGAGACCTGTGATCAAATCCATGTGGAGGCATATTTCAAGGGCACTATAGCAGGTACTGTAGCAGGCACTGTAGAAGCTACTATAGTAGGTACTATTTGGAAATGTAGTAGCCGGGAATATTCCCCCGTTTGGGCCTTTGGGCCGCCAATTTGGTCAACTTATCCTTTAAGGCCTTTGGTCCACCCAGACCTTTGGGTCAGCAAGGCCTTTGGGCCAGTAAGGCCTTCAGGACACCTCAAGGCCATCGGGCCACCTTAGGTGTAGATAAAAACCGGAAAAACTATAAGGAACAATCTCCAAAAGGAGGATGAGAAAGTATATTTACGCATATCATAGGCTAAAAAATATTTCAAGAATGGGAGGGTATGGTACCATCCATCGGGACAAGCCTATTCATGCACAGGAAAGCCTAGACGAACAACCATGCGAAGGTTGAGAGCTGATTTCACGATGAAGATGCTGGGGAGAAGTAGTTCCAAGTAGTTAGTCTAGGTTGTATGTAATGTTTGAAGCTTACGGGAAATGAATTTATCTAAGGCTTATAGGTGATGTTATACTTTTGCCTATGGGCCTTTTAAGGGTTCCTCATCACCACCTGAAAGGTGGATTATCAAAAATCAATAAAAATAAAGGCCTTCTGGCCATTGGAGGAAGTGTATGAGAATGTGATCATAAATTTATAAGACCATACCATGCATATAAATGATCATAAACAAGAATGATAGATTAAATATTGACTGTTCATAAGAAATGTATTATAATAAAATATATAATATAATCTCTGAAAGCATAACATAGAAATAAAACCTAGAATTGTGCGAAATACATAAGCATATAATATTATTTCCATAGTTAAAATGCATCACTTCAAAGACCATATTAGTGGTGTGGGTTTACTCCCCAAAACATCTTGGTAGTGATGGTTCCCTCACATGGCCATCTTAGTATCATGAGTGCACTCCTCATACCATATTGGTAGACATGTTTCACTCCCATGGCCATGTTAGTAGTCAAGGAAAAATAACAAGACCATATTAGTCTATCTCATGAGTTATAAATTTTTACCCAATGAATTGGATGGAGATATAGGTTTCACCCATCTCATAATTAAATCATACATACATATTCCACAAAATAAAAAACAATCACATCTTAACCCATGAAATTAAATGGGTATCATAGACATATAAACATATAACAACCACTAGAAAAAGATACAATTTTCATAATCATTTCATTATAAGCATAACCTGTGAAAGAGAAGAAAATTTTATAAAAGTGTATCTTATTAAAGATAATTTTTTTTCATAAAGATGATGTTATTAAGAATAATGAATTCATAGAAATAATATAAATGAAACATTTAGATCATTTTCTAAAAAGACAATATTAACATAAATAGATGTCGTTATAGCTGGAAAATAATTTTGAAATATCTTTTAAAAACTTTTATTGAGAAAAATATATAAATAAATAATATAATATAAGAAAAATATAGACCTTATTTTAATATAGATCACAATATTTCATCAAAGGTAGCATAATCATTTACAATCTTGAAAAAATGAAGAGATTGTTTCAATAAACTATTACTACTTGGTAACTTGTGATCACTATATCCATGCAAGAAAATAAAATTAAATGAAGCCTAAAATGTCATTAAAATAAGGATATTCATGATATAAAATGTAAAACGGAATTATATACACCCTGAAAAATAATTTAGGTGTACAAAGAAACATGAGTCTCAAAGAAGGTAAATTGGGACAAAACTATCCTACCGATTTCGTAAATTTTGAATCTTAAACCCTAAAAAATAAAGTTAATAAATTTTATAGTTAATATAAATAAATTTAATTATAATTTAAATTTAATACATTCTTTATCAATACATTAACCATAAAAAAATTAGTGAGTGGTTAATGAGCCACGTATCACATGGAAATAAAAGTGAGATAAAATTTCCATTGCCTCGTGTCTGTACTCTCATTGTACTCATTCACACCACATGAATAATAAATATAAATTTATTATAAATATTTTAAAGAACCATATTTTTATATCCAATACCATATATGGTTTTATCATGAGCATGTATTACTCTCTTGTTAACAATCCTATGTTGTAGTTTTATTTCGGGTAATATTCTCTTTATTCTTTGCATGTGTCTTAATTTTATATATCTTTTGTACTTATAATTATATAATGATTTATAAAATTTAAAAAATGATATAAATTTCATTTATAAATTATATTTTTATTATAATAATATATAGATTATATAAGTATGAAATGGAATACATCGTTAATGGAGATGGTAAGTCGTACGTATGCATGAACACTGTTTCTATTTTAATTGTCATATTGAATGAAAGAATGAAAATAAAATATAACAATATATGTATATAATATCATTATATTATAATTATAATTATATATATATCATATAATTTCAATAATTCAATCCTTAATACATTCCATGTTGTGTATGAAAGAATCACACTGCTTTGAGGGGGAAGTAATCCACACATCCTCAAACTAAATTATCGTATTGACACAAAATGGGTTATAAAAAAGATGTGTTGTAAAAGGAATAAATTAGATTAATTAAACAATAAATATAATATATGAAATATATAAAAATGGTGTCTATTATAATGTCTACCATGAGAGGTGGTAACGGTAAAATGAACAATCATCATTTAGTAAGGCAGTAGTTTTCTGTACACATAAGTTGTATGTTCATTACCCATTAGATGAAGGTGTGTGTAAGTTTAGTTGTAAAATATTGTATAAAAATATCCTAGTATAATCATGATACTAATTTTTTATAAAAACATGAAATAAAAAGGGTGGAGGGGGTGGATAATGGAAATGAAACTAGAGACATTGAGAGAAGACGTTTCCTCTTAATCGATTAACTCATTTTGGTTTGTCCCATAACGATTTCATGGATTTATTCCTATCCAAAGGGATGATTATATGTCAAGGGGAGGTATGTGGGAAGAATATTTGGTAAGAGTTTTGAAGAGACAATGTGTCTTGAGAGGTGTGAGGAAGGGGTAGAGTTATTTCTTTTTTATAATGGAAGTCACGATTGACGGGAGTTCCTGTTCTTCCCAGTGGAAGCATTAGACCCTTCAAAGGAAAATAGAAGCATGATGATTATGAGGGTGGTTATCAATGATATATTCATTTTAAACCTCTTACAGCTGTAGGATAAAGTTCTTTGGTTCAATATCAGTGTGTCAAGCTAGGCCATTCTAAGAGGGTTTTCACTAAGGCACCCAAGGATTGTAGTTCCTATGGATGTTCAGGACACTTATAGAGATTCTACCACAATATCTCTACTCTGAATTGCAGGAAAAGATCATTATATCCTCCTAAAACTTTGGGGAAATCAAATTCTTAACATTCAAAAGGGTTCCATCCATAAGCATCAAGAAGGAAGCATCTTCCCACATTGTAAGAGTCTTTAGAGGTAGTATACACAGGTATGACAATTGTGAAAGATACCATTACTCTAGCATCGTCATTAGTGACTGATCTTTTTGATACCGGGGAATATCACTATTTTATTTCATCACATATTTCCAACCTACATAGTCTTACTGTGGAGAAAATAACTTGTTCAATGGATATTACTACTCCCATTAGTATGAAGAGAGGGCATATGCTATGTTGTCCTGCTTATGTCTTCTCAATATCAGATGCCTAGATAGCTTGATGTTTTGTGGTTCATGATTTGAAATATCTTGATGACATTTTCGAGAGGGATTAAGTCATTTCCAAAAAAATACCAAATTGATTGTAATCTTCTATGGGTCTTCTTTATTACACCAAGTGGTGCACCTCTTGTTTTTCATGGTGATTGGGATCCAAGGTCGAGCCGAGTCAGACCTTCTTATCAGGAATTAGGGAAAGTGTAATCAGCATTTTCTTTTGATATAGAGTCAGATTAAATGAATGGAGATCTCCCTTAAATCGTTATCTTGTTTTTCAATGTGTTTCCTTTAGATTTATCTGGTCTTCCAATGGTGATAGAGTTTGAGTTTTCTATTGACATAATTCCTAAAACTCAACCAGTATCTATTCCCTCTTACCGAATGGCTCTTGCTAAATTAAAAGAGAAAATGTCCCTGTTGAAAAATCTTCTTAATAAAGGATTTATTCTCCCAGGCGTGTCACCTTGGGTAGTTCTAGTTCTATTTAATATGAAATATGATGCTTCTCTTTGCCTATGTGTTGATTATCAAATAATCAATCGAGTTATGATAAAGAACAAATATCTATTATAATGAAATGAAAATATGTTTGATCAGCTGAAAGGGGAAAATTTTCTTTCGATGATAAACCATCAAACTGGTTACTGTCATTTGAGGATAAAAGAATCTAACATTAAGAAAACTTCCTTTCGGAGTAGGTATGACCACTATGACTACCTTTTTATGCCATTTAGTTTAAAAAAATGCTTCTATAGTTTTCATGTCTATAATGAACAAGATTTTCCATGAGTATCTGGATACATTTTTAATAGTCTTCGTGGATGAAAATATTGTCAACTTCTAGTCTGAGGAGTATCATGTTCAATATATGAGGATAGTTATGAGCCTGCTGAAAAATTGCGGCTTTTATGACAAGCTTTAAAAGTGTGATTTCTGGATTTAGAAAGTGAAATTCTTAGGACATGTGGTTTCTGAATTGGGTGTATCAGTTTATACTGAGAAGGTGAAGGCTATTATGAATTGGGAGTAACCAAGAAATTTATTCGATATCCAGATATTATTATGCTTATCAAGATATTTCTAAAGTTTAGTGAAAGACTTTTGGAAGATGGCTTCTCTGGTGACTACTCTGACTCGGATGACGGTAAATTTTGTATAGAATGATAAATGTTAGAATTATTTTGTTCAGATCAAACATCTATTGACTACTGCATTGGTGTTAACTCTTATAGAATCTGGGAAGGGCTATGTGGCCTTTTGTGATGCATCAGTTTTAGTCTAAGGATATATTCTTATACAGGGTGATCACATATTTGCTTATGGATCTTGTCAGATTAGGCCACATGAGAATAATTATCCTACCCATGAAATGGAACATATAGTAATGATGAACAAACTTAAGAGTTGGTGACAGTACCTTTTTGGAGAAAGGTTTACAGTGTATTCAAGACACAGAATCCTGATTTATATCTTCTCTCAAAAAGATTTAAATCTTCAGTAAAGGTGTCTGGTGAATTACCTGTAGTATTTCAACATTGATAGTTCTTATACACCAGGGAAATGGAATTTCATTTTAGATGCATTGAGCAAGAAAATTCCAACCTAGGCAGTGAAAGAATCCTCATAAGAATGGAATTTTATGTCACTCTTTGCATAGTTTCATATTAGAGTTTAGGAGAAATGATTTGAAGTTTCTTTAGCTAGTGTGCAGTTGACATATTCCCTAATCGAGTTGATTCTTCATGATCAACAGTGTAATGACGTGTTCTGTATCATTAGAGAATCCTTTTATGGAGGGAAGACATTTACATGCCATTTATCTCTAAATAGGGTGTTCTATGTTATCAGAACCTCTTTTTTTGTGCCGTTATTAGCAAGGATTGATGTGATGGGATATTTCTGTGATTCCCAATGGGATGTGCACCAAGGAACCAAAAAAATGTTCTATAATGTGCGATGATAGTTCTGGTAGCTGGGAATGAGATGGGACATTGGTGATTTTGTCTCTAAATGTTATACATTCTGGTAAGGAAAGGATGAGCAACATAATCCTTTGGGTTTACTTCAGCCACTTCCAGTCCCTGCTTGGAAGTGGGATGAGATCTCTATAGACATTGTGGTCGGGTTTCCTCATACCCAGATAAAGGAGATTTCTATTTGGGATATGATAAACAAGAATACCAAGTCAGATCACATTATACCCATTAAATATACAACTAAGGTCGAGGAGTTGGGAAGACTCTATGTGAAATAGATTGCTTATTGGCACATATTTCAATCTATTATAGTCTCTGATAGGGATCATTGGTTTACGTATCACTTTTAGAGAGGCCTTCATGAGGAACTGGGATCTTAGGCCTATTTGAGCATGGCCTACCATCCATAGATGGATGGATTGATAGAAAAAGATATACATATTCTTGAGGATATGCTTCATGCCTGTGTTCTCTACATCAACGGGGATCGAGATGATCACCTAAGGATGGTTGAGTTTTCTTACAACAACATTTACCAGTATGCGATCAGAATGACACCTTTTAAGGCATTATATGGACGACCTTATAAATATTCATTTTGTTGGTCGGAGGTGTTCGATAGTTCCTTAATTGGACCATGCTTGGTTTTAGAGACGACAACTAAGATTTAGCTGATTCGTTAGAGGATGTTGAAAGAACTAATCCGATATAAGTCTTATACTGATCGATGTCATGGACCTTTGGATTTTTTAGTTGGTGATCAAATGTTCTTAAAGTTCTCCCCCCAGTTGGGTCCTCGATGGTTTGGGGGAAACGTGATGTTTTCTCCTCACTTTGTAGGACCTTTTGAGGTTGTTGAGCAGGTGGGGAAGGTTGTGTACCATTTGGAACTTCCACCGCAGCTGACATCGATACATAACATGTTCCATGTATCGCGGTTGGAAAATTATCTATCTGATCCATGTCCCATTTTGAGCTGGAGGGTTCTTCAGATCAAGCCTATTTTATCTTTGACTGAGCAACCCGTCTGGATAGTTAATTCGGAGGCCATATTACTTCATGGTAGGATGATAACTTTGATACATGTATTATAGAAACATGGATATGACTATCATGAGACGTGGGAATACAAGACATTGATGAGGGATTAGTGGCCTCATCTCCTTGGTCTGGAATTCTCTTCATAGGCATTCTAGGGGAAGAATTTTTTTTATTTTGGGGAGGTTGTAACATCATGTTTCCTTGATCGAGTATGTTTTACTTTTTTGGAAGTTCCCTTTTGTTTCAATGTCCTTAGAAGTTTTTTTTTGGGTTTCTGCTGGCTATAGAGAAGGTCTATTTCATGTAACTGGGGATCTGGTACCAGAGGTACATGTCGTGTGTAACACCCCGAGAAAATTGAAAAATTATTTTGATTATAATTAAAAATATCAAAGGAATGATTTAATAAAAAGGTTTTATAATAATTTTCAATAATAAAAATATGTTTTGAACCAAAGTATATCCTATTACTTTATATATTTATAAATTAATATTTTAATATATGTATATAATTGAAATATCACATAAATTGATAAAAAAGATATATATATATATATATAAGTTTTATTTTTTAATAATAAATACATTTAATTGATTTTTCTATAGAATATCAATATTTTATTAAATTATAACATTTAAGACCAATATATATTAATTAGTATACAAGAAACAAGTTATTTTAGTAAATTCACTCCATACTAAAGAAAATATATTTTATTATATTATAAATTAACAAAATTATAATTATAAAATTAAATTATTATGAAAATGCACGTTTTAGTGTTATTATTATAAAAATTATTTTATCAATGTTAAATATACCTTTTCTAGTTATTAGAAAATTATTCCAATTCATGTTAACAAATATGAATAAATAAAATGATAATATTTTATATAACATGTATATATTTTTATAAGTTAATTATTTTTAAATTATATTTATAATAATTTTGACATGAAAATAAGTCATATATATATCAACATAAATGGATGAAACAAAATGAAAAAGATAAAATTACTATATTAAATATAAGTATAATATTTTTTATTATATTGAACGTTATATATATTTAGTTTTTCTACATATTTAAAACCGGTTAAACGGAATAAAAAAACCACGAATAAAAAAAGGAAATGAAGAATCAGGTTTATGTTTTGGAGGATAGGGTTCCATCGAGACTGAATCTGGAAAAAAACCGAGCGAGGATAGAAGATTCTTCTTAGTCATGAGGGAATCTAGCCGAGCTCGACCGAGGGATCATTGGAGGTAGAGCGACAGTCCATGTCAAGGATAAATGTAGGGTTTTTAATCTTCTCTTGAACCAAAGGTGAGATAAAGAGACGTGTCGCATATCCTATGTCTGACATTGGTTTAGGCTCCATCGACCATGGATGGATACCGCACATGAGCAATTCTAGTCAGATCTGTGCTTGTCAGATGTCGTATGGCTATTCGACGTTAATATATTGTTTTTTTTTCAGATATTGGTTATGGTTATGGTTTTTAGTTATTAAATACACAATTGCCATTTTCGTCCATTTTGTTCTTCTCCTATGATATCAATGTCGTCCTATTTAAGATTTCATATATCTGAAAGAAGTATTTGTTTATTAGAATCTTATATATAGGCAGATTAGTATAACAATTTCTTTTTTGTCATCTATTTGCGGGTCTTATTGAGTTTTTAAATTATTGAACTTAATTTTAGTGTGAATTAATATGGGTTGTTTTGTTATTGGATTCAATCATCATCAATTGTTTTTTACACTACCGATATTAATATCTGAAAACATTGTGTGCATAATTTTTCAACAATTTTGATTGTTTATTACGTGGCTCTGGATTATTGCTTTTTCAAGAAGCCTCGATTGTAAATGATAACTTATTTTTGCAATTTCATTTTTCTTGATTGATTATATCTATAACTATACGAGGTATATAAAAAAATATAGTATATTAAAATCAAATTTATGACAGTACTTTGTTTTTTTTTCAAAATTCAATGAATCTACTATTTTGGATATATTTTTGATTGGGATTTAGTTATCAATCGTACCCTCCTCTTAAATTATATAAACCAAACTTGTCATATAACAGAATACCACTACAATTTTTGAAGTCTATAAATAGATAATTTTAGTTCTTCTTCGAGGTTATGTATTATGAGACGTTTCACTCCTTCGAGTGATGCACATTCTGTACATACCTGATTGGGTATTACCGTTCTTCAGGAGAAATGTAAGAGAAAAAATTACATGTCAGTGCCTTGCTTAGATCCATCAATGGTTTGATAAAGTTCCATTAGAGGTAAGGGAAAAATATATAGTTTCTCATTTTAAAAACTTATTTTGGTAAGGTATTACAATTTTATAAGAAAATTTTATTTCAATTAATTCTATTGGGTTAGAATTTCAATTCTTTTAAAATTAATCTCCCAAGTGAGTTTAATTGAAAAAAATTACATATGTGTAATTTGATCTTAAATTCTAAGTGGGTAAAGGATTACATTTATTTAAATCATATTTTACCTTTCTCATGCTAGGGGTTTGTTTTTTATAAAAAATTATATTTGCTTTATGATTTTCATATACATATATATGACTTTTCTTTTTTTGAATATATAAGGTAAGGGATAAATATTTCAAATATTTTTTTAAATTAATATATTATTCTTGTAAGGGATTACTTATTTTCTAAATGATCTATAATTTCATAGTTTATTTTGATGGAGTTTTTCTCCATTGGTCATCAAGTTCTTCTGAATTTATTTAAATTTATGCAAGGTAATCAATAATTATTATTTATAAACACTTATGAGTCATCATTTTTCAAAACTATTTTTTTAATAATTTGATTAATTAGTTTAAAAACTTATGATTTTTATTTTTTGGTTTTGGGTATAGATTTATTATTTATTTTAATGTTATTTAATAAGGATCATTTTATATATTTACATGTAAAGGATATTTTTTTATCCATTTTAAGATTCTCAATTCTAAAATTAATAAGGGATTTTATTTATATATAATAAAATGATAAACAATTATATGTTTATTTTAATTATAATAATTTATTATTCAAAAATATATAGAAAATGGTTATTCATGGAATTATATCAATTTAATTGACTAATCTGCATGCATGTCATACTCATATCACGATTTTGGCCATTTATCAATGATTGTTCATGGAACATCATACATACATATTCATATATAGGTATATACACATACTCATGAATATTGGATAAACTTTATAAAGTAATGGAATTTTAATGGAATTGGATGAAATGTTTATAGACATGTTATAATTTTAAGTGGTCTTGTACATTTTTATATTTATAATTTCACTCATAAATGAAATGTTGATTTTAAATGAAATGTTGACGAATCAGGTTTTCGATTTGTAGGATAGGGTTTCGTCGAGGATGAGTCTGGCTAAAAATAGAGCGAGGTCAGGCGCTACTTCTTCTTCGTGAGGGAACCCAACTGAGCTCGACTGAAGGATCCTTAGAGGTCGAGTGACGGTCCAGGTCGAGGCTAAGTCATAGGGTTTATCTTCTTCTTCCAAACTGAAGGTGAGACCGAGACAAGCATCACAGATCCTATGTTCGACATCGGTTTAGGCTCTATCGAACATTTATGGATACCCTAAATGGGCAATTCTAGTTAGATCCAAGTTTGGCTGATGAGGTATGGTTGTGCGATGATGATAGAGTCCTGTTTTCTTCAGATTTTGTTTGTAGTTTTGATTTTCAGTTATTAAATAAAAAATATTCATTTTCATCCTTTTTTACTTATTATACTATATGGACAACATCCTATTTCAGATTTCTTATATATGGAAGTAGTATTTGCTTATCCGAATCTTATCTATAGGTTGGTTAGTATAAAAATTTCTTTTTTGTAATCTATTTTCTGGTCCTATTGAGTTTTGAAATTCTTGAACTTAATTTCAGTGTGAATTTATATGGTTTGTCCTATTTTTGTATTCAATCATCATAAATTGTTTGTTAAAATTACCATTATTAAAATCAGAAAATGGCATGTGCATCATTTTTCAACAATTCTGATTGTTTATTATGTGGCTCTGGATTATTACTTTGTGTAGAAGTCTCGACTGCAAATGATATCTTATTTTTCAATTTAATTTTTCTTGATTGATTTTATCAGTAACTATCCATTCTTTATAAAAAAAATATAGAATATTAACATCAAATTTTTTATAGTACTATGGTTTGTTTTAATATTCAATGAATCTACTAATTTGGATATATTTTTTTATTGGGATTGAGTTATCAATCAAGCCCTCATATTAAATGATATAAAGCAAACTTGTCATATAATATAATACCACTACAATTTTTGAAGTCTATAAATAGATAATTTTATTTTTCTTTGGGGGTATGTATTATGAGATGTTTCACTCCTTTGAGTGATGAACATTCTATACATACCTGATTGAGATCTATCATTCTCTATGATAAATTTAAGAGAAAAAAATCACCTATCAATGCCTTACTTAGCTCCATCAATGATTTGATAAGGTTCCATTAGCGGTAAAAGAGAAATATTTAGTTGGTTATTTTGAAATCATATATTTTTTAGGTATTTTAAATTAATAAAAATATATTTTTCAAATAATTTTTTTGGGTTAGAATTTCAATTGTGTTAAAATTCTTCTACAAATTGAGTTAAATTGAAAAATAATACATATGTGTAGTTTGATCTTAAATTATAAGTGGGTAAAGGATTTAATTAATTTAAATTATATTTTACCTTTCTGATGCTAAGGGTTTATTTATTTTAAACAAATTATATTTGTTTTAAGATTTTCATATACATATATATGACTTTAGTTTTCTAAATATATAAGGTAAGGGTTAAATATTTGAAATATTTATTTAATTTAATATCTTATTCTAGTAAGGGATTACTTAGCTTCTAAATGATCTTTAATTTCATAGTTGATTTTGATGGAGTTTTTCTCCATTGGTCATCAAGTTCTTTTGAATTTATTTATTTTTTTTCAAGGGAAACAATTATTATTTTTAAACACTTATGAGTCTTCATTTTTTGATACTAAATTTTTAGGTATAATTTTTTTAATGAGTTTAAAAACATATGTTTTTTATTTTTTGGTTTTGGTTATAGATTTATAATATATTTTCAATGTTATTTAATAATGATAATTTTATATATTTACATATACAAGATTTGTTTTATCCATTTTTCGATTCCCAATTCTAAAATTAATAAGGGATTTTATTTACATATAATAGAAGGATAAAAAAAATTATATGTTATTTGAATTATAATAATATATTATTCAAAAATATAAATAAAATGGTTATTCATTGATTTATATCAATTTAATTGACTAATCTGCATGCATGTCACACTCAAATCACAATTTTTGCCATATATCAATGATTATTCATAGAACTTCATAGATGAATATGCATATATAGGAATATACACAAACTCATGAACATTTAATAAAATTTACAAAGAAATGGATTTTTAATGTAATTGGATGAAATGTTTATAAACATGTTATAATTTTATGTTGTCTTGTACATGTTTATGTTTATAATTTTAGTCATGAATGAAATTTTGATTTAAAAAATGTACTATTTATAATATTCTATGAATGATCATGATTATTTTTTGTTTCCCAATTACTTGACTTGTCTAAGTCATTGTATCATGAAAAAAAGTCAATGCTATTTTTATCAATTTAATATTGGGTATGTGGGTGTTTATGTACAAGCCAAGTGAAATGATTTGTAGGGAATCAATACTCGCAAATTGTTTTCAATAAAAAAAATTAACATATATATATATATACGTATATATAGATATAAGTGGAAATTTGTATTTTAATTCATTAACATGTTTTCAAAATTAAAAACTCCAGTGAAAATTATATGTAAGTAAGGAAATATAAAAAAATGATTTATAAAGAAACTCGTACTTGATCTTTGTAAACATGATTAGGAATTGGAGTGTGAATCTACCCCTCAAGTGGGTAAGCCCAAGATAGCCTTTGAAGTTTTGAGTGGACTATGTTGTTTTATTTTAATATAGTCTTGCATAATATTTTCAACTGAATCACTGGATTAGTTTTAAAAGCGTTTTTGAAGTATAATTATTTTTTCGAAGAATTATAGTATTTTTTAAATGATATTTTACAAATGTATTTATAATTGATTTTTTTCGAATTTATTATCAAAGGGGTGTCTAGAAATGGTATTTATAAATGCTTTTCAAAACATCTTACTAGGAAATTGAATGATCACCTTTTTTATAAAATTATTTTCACAGGTATATCATAAGTTTAATTTCAGATTCCATCACTTTCAAAGTTAGCATGTGTGGAAGCTTAGTGGATAGTTGTTTGATTTTTGTTCAACTCTGATAAATGTAAGATTTTGTTTAATCCTCCAGAACCAAGATAGGTAAAAGGTCATCTTTTGTTTAAAGTGTTGTGTAATTATATAGTTAATTTTATATAAAAAAAATTCATATAAATATTAAGCACTGAGTCAGAAGAGTGGGATCGTGGCGTTATATTGTGACTGGGGCCTACAGAACACGAAAAGGAAAAAAATTCAGTTTTTAACTCGAGGTGATGGTCTTTTAGTATAACTTATCTACATTGGAATACACGTCGTGACCCTTGGGTACATAGCGTGACCTGGCCTGCACCCATATTTAAGTCACATGTTTGGAAGTTTCACTTGATCTTTTCTTTCCAAACATCTTGGATCTCTAACCAAAACCCTTCTTATGAATTTTTTAGAGGTACCCCTCTATCCGGATCGATCCAATCAGCTTTGGATATTTGTTTCATCTACAATACATCTCTTTTGGTATGTTTTCTATACTAATATTAATTGTGGTCGATCACCTTAACACCCTAGCTTTGCGGTGCCAAATACGTTGATATAAATTGGATGTTTCTTCCTTATTTTTTCTAGATCTATTATGAGATCTCATTTTAGAGGCCTTTTCCTTCATTGGTCGTGGTGCGGCCTGCATTCATCCTCGAGGTATATGGGTTTACTATCTTCCAAAAGACCTCAGTGTGTTTAGATTTGGATCAATCCTATGATATGAGGATTTTATTCTAGGGACATTGTTGGCATTATGGGATATCATTGTTGGTGAACTCCACTACGGATATGTGTGACCCGAGCTTTGAGGTTGGTGGTTCCATCACGATTTGGCCAACTTGATTACCATTGTATTGTATGATTTTTTTCAATAGATGATTTAAATTCGATTTCTTAAACTTACTTTCAATAGCTTTGGTAAAACCCAATTCCCGTGAATTGGGATATTTGTAATGGTTTTGGTATGGAAATTTGGGAAACCCCTAATTGTGTTTAATTGGGGTGGTTTTGTGGACTTTGTTTATTTAAGTTTTTTTAATTTAAATTTTTGATTTGATGGAAATGTATTCAATTATAATATAGAATTTAATTGTGTAAATGAATTGTGGAAAGTATTGAGTTGGTATTGAATGGATTTAAATCTCATGAAATTGGTTTATAATGATTTTATAGAAACCTAGTGGTTTTATCTTGGGAAGGAGACATGGTTTTGAATAAAACCTATTTTGGTTTTAAATGGAATGAATTTGGATTTTTTTTGAAATGGTTGAATGGGTTTTATTGTTTGTTAATCATTATTAAAATTAACTTCTCATAATTTTAGAGAACATGAAAGCCTTAGGTTATAACGACCCATACTTTACATACATTGTTAATACTTCAAAATTGAAGCACACTTATTACAACATATGACAAAACCACAAAGGACCGTATAGGTATAGTGTCTTTAGAAATTGGGAAACATAAACAACTGGTTCATAAATCTTCTACAGTGTCTCCCATTTATTTCATCATATCTAGGGTCCCTTTTAGCATATTCTATTTAATATCCATCTTCCTGACCTGTGAAAAAGAAAACATAAAAGGGTGAGCTCAAATGCTCAACAAGGGCAAATAAAGGAAATAAAAATCATATCACATCTTTTTGAAAATCATAACCCGCAAAAGAGATCATAATATCTTAACATGGAATAAATCATAGAAGTGAAAATGAGATCCCCATAATCATAACATGAAACTTGAAACTTTGTGGCATGGACACATAATCATGGAAAATCATTTCTTGTTAGTCATGAATCATTGCCAAGACTATCTTAGTGGACAAAGTCCCTTTCTGAACCGAGTCACCCTCGTTCCAGTCCTGTTTCACTGAACCGGTATAACCTACCGTTCCAGCCATGTCTATCTCATTAGATATAAAATCATTACCCAATGCATTGGAGGGAGATATAGGTCCCACCCATCTCATAATGATACCATTCTTATGTGTGTCACAAAATCATAAATCATACATCATTGCATAACCCATGTAATAAAAATGGGATTCTTAAACAACGTGACATCATAAAACCATTCTTATAAGATAAAGGAATTCATAAACATAATTCCCTCACAACATAGTCAAATCAATGTAAAAATATGGATAGAAACAGAACCCTTTATTATCTTAGATGGAAAATAATTTTGATAAAACACTTGAAATGAATTCTTGAGGAAAATATCCTTTCTTCTTCAAAATCAATTCCTTTTCACAAAACATCATGCAATTTTAAAAGAAAGAGATTTTATTGAAAATAGTCATGAAATATTTTGGAGGAAGGTTCATGAAAATAAGGCTTTATAAAACCGTAAAAATCCATTCGTGCCATATAAGCTAAAAAAACATTCTTCTCGTACTTTTGTCGGAAAAGTCAAAAAAGTACCTCGTACGAAAAACGACAAAAGATTCCTTTCATATCTTTTACTAAAAACTCACCGAAGGGTAAAATTGGATTTAAAAAATTGTAGGTGGATGGAAATAATATTACATATTGAGGAAATATGGATGTGGATGATAAAATAAACCCCAGTAAATACTAAAGTATAAACAATCTCGGATAAAAATGAGATTGTGATATTTCCCTTACCTTAGGTCCGATTTGCTTTGTACGTGTCCGAAGCTCCTGTATAATGGTTTAAATAATGTTATTGACTTATTCCAGAATCATACATATTGATATGATATCATATATGATCATATTCTTAGCTTCTTGTTAGTAATATTTCATTGTTACTTGTTACTCGGGTCTTTATTGCCTTTTGTTCTTATGCGTGTTTTGCAGAATACATTCTTATTCTTCTTTTAAGGTTATATATACCTTATATCCAGAATGGTATTAGTGTAACATATATCATATTTATTCATTAAATTCATTTATATAATTACTATGTAATGATGATCATGTAGAACGAGTCGCATCACATCGTGGAGACGGTATTCCGTACGTACGCACGAGTGATGATATCATTCCTATGATTGTGGAACTGTATTGGAGTATATATATATTATTTCAGTATCAATATTACTTTATAATAATCATAAATAGTTACTCATTACACAATTATACCCATCCTTGTAAAGTGATGGTGGAAAAATAGATTACACCACGGCGTGGAGACGGTATTACGCACGTACGCACGCGCGGTGATTTCATTTTTCCGTAGGATGGATAGAAGGTGAATTAGGGTTGTTTCATATTTATAATAACATATCAGTATGTAAGTAATACTGATATTATTACTTTATCATGAAACAACTAAATAAGAAGAAGTTGAAGAAGAAAGAAATTGAAAAGATCGGTATGGATATTACCTCTTCTTTGGAACGCTTCTTTAAATCCTCCACATATGGATCTAAGATTGGTCTTTGAAGAAGACCAAGACCTCTAGGATTATTCTAGGGAAGTGGAGAGGAGAAAATGGCAGGGGTTGGCCGAGCTTGAGTGCTCAAATTGGTGTGAGGAGGAGGGGGAGGAGGTGCCCTTTTATAAGGGAGGAGAGGGGCACCTTAGGAATATCTCAAAATATTGTTTTATATTAAAGTCAAAATCGGTTTATAATGGTTCAAAATGGTCTTATTTCGAAGCTAAAGTTGGTAAGGGTCGAAATACTATCAACCAATAGGATTTAGACAAGTTTAGGGTATTATTTTAACCTTATCAATTAGATTTAACTCTAAGTTAAATAATTTAACTTTTACCGTGTCTTTTTGTTTTCTTTCACTATATGGTTAATACACTTACTATAACATGCCAAACGAACCCCAAATTGTTTATTATTAATATATATATCCTTATCTATGTCATTTGACCGAACCTTAGATTTTTAGGAATACAATAACAATTAATAATATAATATTTTATTTAAAAACTATTTTGTGTCAATTTTGACACTATTTGATATATGATTTTTGTGAAAGTCATAACAGAATTATATGTTCGAACCAAGTTGAGTAAATCAACATTAATATATCATAGTAACCTATAAAATTAGTGGAATTCATAAAAAGTCTCAAATTACATTTATTTTTGTGTTTATAACATCAATTATGTCAATATTTCATTAATAAGATAATTACTGCATCATCATTGTGTCATAAATAAATTAAATTATTTAATGTCTAAAAATTACAAATAAAATACCATTATGTAGGAAATCTTTTTATATTTCTAATGAATATTTAAAATCGAATTTATCTTATGTATAACCCTCTATTAAAAATGTTTTAGTAAATAAACATTGATTTTAACTCTTTTAACTCTTCTTTAAATTAAATAATAATAAATGTCCTAATCTAATCCAAGTGGGCCTAAATGGTCATATTTTATTCCTAATCTTGTTTTTGGTCGAATTACACTTATCTAATAGAATTTGGACATGTGTTAGGGTAATAATAATATCATTTTTACCCTTAATTACCCTATTTACTTTTAACCGTGGTAAATAAAAGTAAAAAGTTACTATTCAACAAAAATTATTTTCATCTCATTGAACCACATTTTACTTACTGACATCAACCGTGTCTCTCGGATTTTTGAAATTCTACTCACAGAAGCGGTAAAATTAAGTTTTATGAAAAATTCAGTTTTTTTTAACTACCACTTAGTGGTTTCACTATTCATCAAAAATTGAAAGTTTTCAGAAAAATACCAAAATTTCACCCTAGGATAATTTCGGTATTCCGAATCCAAAAATGAAGTCCATTTTAAAAAATAAAATTTATAAAATGTAAAAAAGTGGTTATTACTATTCATAACGGCTAGTTTTAATAATATTTTAATAGCATATCGTTGTTTAGTGAAACTCGGTATTGCGTACGACGCAAGCTATCGAGGAAGGTCGTGATTGCATGTAAAGTAAGCCAAGCAAGTGTGTAGTGAAAGATTCCTTTGATGATATAAAAACAAAATATTACTCATAAAAATCTCGGGTGTTACATTCTACCCCCCTTAAAAAGAATTTTGCCCTCGAAATTCGTCACTTTGTAACAAACAGATGAGGATACATCTCCCTCATCATATCCTCAAGCTCCCATGTAGCTTCTTCAAGTTGGTGGTTCCTCCATAAAACTTTCACCAATCGAGTGGTCTTGTTTCGTAGGACTTTTTCGCTACGATCCAGAATCTCTATCGGTTGTTCTTTATAAGAAAGATCTTGCTCTAGCGGTACAACTTCTGAGCTGAGTACATGTGAAGGATCAGGTATGTACTTTCTCAGGAGAGATACATGGAACACATCGTGAACTTGAGAGAGATTCGGTGGAAGTTCCAATCGGTAAGCTACCTTCCCAACACGATCCATTATTTCGAAAGGACCGATATATCTAGGGCTCAACTTCCCCTTCTTTCCAAATCTCATAACCCTCTTCCAGGGAGATATTCGTAAGAACACTTTATCACCCACTTCAAACTCTAGGTCTTTTCTTCGGTTGTCGGCATAACTTTTCTGTCGACTCTGAGCTGCTCTTATGTATTGTTGAATAGATCTGACCTTTTCTGCCATTTCATCAACGAGATCAGGTCCTAATAGCGTTCTTTCCCCAACTTCATCCCAGCAAGTTGGAGTCCTGCATTTCTTTCCATAGAGAGCTTTATAAGGAGCCATCTGAATACTGGAGTGAAAGCTATTATTATAAGAAAATTCCACCAAAGGTAGGTGTTGATCCCAACCTCCTTTGAAATCCATAGAGCAAGCTCTCAACATATCTTCTAGGGTTTGAATTGTTCTCTCAGACTGACCGTCTGTCTGGGGATGATAAGCAGTGCTGAAACTCAACTCTGTATCCAGAGTATGCTGAAGACTTCGCCAGAACATCGAGGTAAATCTCGGATCCCGATCAAATATAATATAAAGTGGTACTCCATGCAATCTTACCACTTCCTTTACATATATCCTGGCAATCTGATCTAGATAGAAATCCTCTCTAATAGGAATGAAGTGTGCAGACTTTGTAAGACGATCAACTATGACCCAGATAGCATTATTGCCTTTGGATGTTTTAGGAAGTCCTGTGACAAAGTCCATAGTGATGTTTTCCCATTTCCATTCGGGTATGGGTAATGGTTGTAACATCCCCTTAGACTTTTGTCTCTCAGCTTTAACTTGTTGACAAACCAAGCATCGAGAGACATATTCAACAATATCTCTTTTCATGCCATCCCACCAGAAGTACTCCTTCAGGTCCCTATACATCTTCGTGCTTCCAGGATGAATAGAGAATGAAGAACTATGGGCCTCATCCAGCAGCTCCTTCTTTAATTCGGGGATGGGAGGAACACAAACCCGATTCCTGAACTTTATTATCCCATCACAATCAAGGTTGAATTCAGGAACATTTCTCACCCTCTTTTGTAACTCGAAATCTTCTTTCTGTGCCTCCTTAATCTTCGCACGTATAGATGGTTGAACATTCATTTGAGAAAGATAAGATTTTTCCCCTTCCATTATAATTCCAAGATCCATCCTTTGTAAATCAATAAATATTGGATCTTTTGTTATCCTCATCATGGATAAACTAGCATGGTCTTGTCGACTTAATGCATCTGCCACCTTGTTTTCTTTCCCAGGGTGGTAATGGATTGAACAGTCATAATCCTTAATCAGCTCCAACCATCTTCTTTGGTGCATATTCAGCTCCTTTTGTGTGAAAATATACTTTAAACTTTTATGATCAGTATAAATATCACACCTTTCACCATAAAGGTAATGCCTCCAAATCTTTAATGCAAAGATTACCGCAGCCAACTCCAAATCATGTGTTGGGTAATTTTTCTCATGGATTTTCAACTGTCGTGAGGCATAAGCTATCACCATATCATTTTGCATAAGAACACACCCCAATACCTTCTTGGATGCATCACTATAGATCACAAACCTTTCTCCACTACAAGGCAGTGTGAGCACAGGTGCACTGGATAACCTTCTTTTCAACTCCTTGAAATTCTCTTCACATTCTTCCGTCCAGACAAACTTAACTCCTTTCCGAGTCAACTTGGTGAGTGGATTAGATAATCGTGAAAAATCTTTTACAAAACGTCGATAATATCCAGCCAAACCAAGAAAACATCGAATCTCAGTTACTGTTGTTGGTCTCGACCATCATTCGATAACCTCTGTTTTTGCTGGATCCACAGATATCCCCTCTTTTGAGATTATGTGACCCAAAAATGCAACTTTTTGAAGCCAAAATTCACACTTGGTAAATTTGGCATAAAGCTTCTCCTTTCTCAGGGTCTTCAATATAATTCTCAAGTGATCTTCATGCTCTTCCTTGCTCTTTGAATAGACAAGAATATCGTCTATAAAGACTACCACAAATTGATCAAGATAGTCTCTAAAGACTCTATTCATTAGATTCATGAAGATAGCAGGGGCATTAGTAAGACCAAACAGCATCACTATAAATTCATAGTGTCCATACCTTGTACGGAAAGCCGTCTTTGGTATATCCTCCCTTTTGACCCTTAATTGATGATACCCTGAACGAAGATCAATCTTGGAAAAGTATTGAGCTCCGCGTAGTTGGTCAAATAAGTCATCAATGCATGGGAGAGGATATTTGTTCTTGATAGTGATCTTGTTAAGTTCTCGATAATCAATGCAGAGTCTCATTGATCCATCATTCTTCTTAACTAATAGAACAGGTGCTCCCCAAGGTGACGCACTAGGGCGTATGAATCCCTTATCAAGATTTTCTTGGAGTTGCTTCTTCAATTCCTGCAACTCAATTGGGGCCATTCTATAAGGTGTCTTTGAAATAGGCAAAGCACCCGGTACGAGTTCTATTGAAAACTCAACTTCACGATTTGGTGGAAGACCCAGTAATTCCTCCGGAAAGACATCATCAAACTCCCGTACGATGGGCATATTCTTAATCGATAGTTTCTCACCAACCATTTGAGATAAATAACCTTCATTTAGTGGAATCAACACCCATAAGATGGAAGGAATTTCCACTGGAAGGTTATATTCATCCTTGCATCGATAGACGATCGTAGATTGATCTGGAATATGAAATGTTGCTTCCCTTTTTTGGCAATTGATATGAGCTCCATGTAGAGAAAGCCAATCCATGCCAAGAATCACATCAAATTCCACTAAAGGAAGGATCACAAGATTTGCAGGAAGTACTTTCCCACAAACTTCGATCGTAGAAGAATTATAAACTTTTGATGCGACTGTTGTGCCATTAGGTGTTGTCACAGCTAACTCAACATCTAATTGTTGAGGTGGTACGGTGATACCCTTACAAAATTTTTCAGAAATAAAAGAGTGGGTGGATCCAGAATCAAATAAAACATTTGCTACTTTAGAGTGGATGGTAAGTGTACCTTTCACCACTTCGTTATCGTACTCCACATCGCTAATAGAAATAGCATGTGACTTTCCTTTGTCTTTAGCCTTATGATTTTGTTGATGTCGACCATCATCATCAACCCTTGGATTTGGGCATTGATTGGCATAATTCCCCATCTCCTTGCACTTGAAACATTGAAGTGTAGTAGGTTCATTCTGTGTATCCCTTCCTTTGTTTGCGTCATTAGACATCTTCTTCCCATTATCACGGCATTCAAATGCCCGATGACCTTCCTTTCCACATTTAAAACATTTACTTGTCCCTTTAAGACAACTCCCTCCATGTTTCTTTCCACACTTTGAGCATAAGGGAAAGCTCATCTTCTTTTCAGTGTGCTCTTTAGATTTTTCTTTGAATTCCATCTTCCTCTTCTTATCAAACCCATGTGACTGATGGGTTACTCCAATCTCCATCTCGACTTTGAGAGCACATCGAACGATTTCCTCGTAGCTATTGAAATCCCTTATGGCTAACGCCCTTCGAAGACTTGGTTTTAAGCCACTAAAGAATCGATCGATCTTACTCTCAGGTTGGATAATAATACCAGAAGTGTACCTTGCAAGTCTTGTAAAATTTGCTTCATAGGTACCAACAGATTCATCATCCCTTTGCTTCAGTTCAAGAAAATCTTTCTCCATCTTTGTTCGGAGAATACGAGGGAAGTACTTATTGAAAAATAAGTTCTTGAACTCGTCCCATTCTATAGACTCAATTTCATCCCTTTTCCTCGTATTCTTAATAAGATTCCACCATTGATCAGCATCTCCTTCCAAACGATACACTGCTAGGATGACTTTATCATGTTCAGAACATTGAAGAACTGAAAATATCTTTTCATTAGTACTAATCCATTGTTCAGCAACTAATGGATCAATAGACCCACTGAAAGAAGGTGGAAGCTGCCTCATGAAGGATTCAACAGAATGTTGCTCCTTCCTTTGCTCGTTTGGAAGTCCTGCATGATTCATAGCTTGAGAAAGTTGTGTGAGAATGGCTACAAGATTTTGCATTCCAGCTCCCATATCGTTTAGTTGCTCAGGGGGACAATCATTGCATTGCCCATCGCATTCCGCATTAACACGGTTCCTTCAGGTTCCAGCCATTGACTAAAACCAAGAAGAATAGTGTGAGAAACACTAATTATAATAGGAAAACCACAAAATTCAAGAATAAAATTTTCATGCTTAAGGTCTTATCCTAGGTTATTCAAGGCCATTTCTAAAACACTAAGATTGTGTTCTATGCTCAGACTTACCCTTAGGGTTCTTACTAAGGATTTCACATCCTAGTTTCCAAAGGTTGACTATACCTTTCCTCTGATACCAACTATAACGACCCATACTTTAGATACATTGTTAATACTTCAAAATTGAAGCACACTTATTACAACATATGACAAAACCACAAAGGACCGTATAGGTATAGTGTCTTTAGAAACTGGGAAACATAAACAACTGGTTCATAAAACTTCTACAATGTCTCCCATTTATTTCATCATATCTAGGGTCCCTTTTAGCATATTCTATTTAATATCCATCTTCCTGACCTGGGGAAAAGAGAACATAAAAGGGTGAGCTCAAATGCTCAGTAAGGGCAAATAAAGGAAATAAAAATCATATCATATCTTTTTGAAAATCATAACCTGCAAAAGCGATCATAATATCTTAACATGGAATAAATCATAGAAGTGAAAATGAGATCCCCATAATCATAACATGAAACTTGAAACTTTGTGTCATGCACACATAATCATGGAAAATCATTTCTTGTTAGTCATGACTCATTGCCAAGACTATCTTAGTGGACAAAGTCCCTTTCTGAACCGAGTCACCCTCGTTCCAGTCCTGTTTCACTGAACCGGTATAACCTACCATTCCAGCCATGTCTATCTCATGAGATATAAAATCATTACCCAATGCATTGGAGGGAGATATAGGTCCCACCCATCTCATAATGATACCATTCTTATGTGTGCCACAAAATCATAAATCATACATCATTGCATAACCCATGTAATAAAAATGGGATTCTTAAACAACGTGACATCATAAAACCATTCATATAAGATAAAGGAATTCATAAACATAATTCCATCACAACATAGTCAAATCAATGTAAAAATATGGATATAAATATAACCCTTTATTATCTTATATGGAAAATAATTTTGATAAAACACTTGAAATGAATTCTTGAGGAAAATATCCTTTCTTCTTCAAAATCAATTCCTTTTCACAAAACATCATGCAATTTTAAAAGAAAGAGATTTTATTGAAAATAGTCATGAAATATTTTGGAGGAAGGTTCATGAAAGTAAGGCTTTATAAAATCGTAAAAATCCATTCGTGCCGTATAAGTTAAAAAAACATTCTTCTCATACTTTTGTCGGAAAAGTCAAAAAAGTACCTCGTACGAAAAACGACAAAAGATTCCTTTCATATCTTTTACTAAAAACTCACCGAAGGGTAAAATTGGATTTAAACAATTGTAGCTGGATGGAAATAATATTACATATTGAGGAAATATGGATGTGGATGATAAAATACACCCTAGTAAATACTAAAGTATAAACAATCTCGGATAAAAATGAGATTGTGATATTTCCCTTACCTTAGGTCCGATTTGCTTTGTACTTGTCCGAAGCTCCTGTATAATGGTTTAAATAATGTTATTGACTTATTCCAGAATCATACATATTGATATGATATCATATATGGTCATATTCTTAGCTTCTTGTTAGTAATATTTCATTGTTACTTGTTACTCGGGTATTTATTGCCTTTTGTTCTTATGCGTGTTTTGCAGAATACATTCTTATTCTTCTTTTAAGGTTATATATACCTTATATCCATAATGGTATTAGTGTAACATATATCATATTTATTCATTAAATTCATTTATATAATTACTATGTAATGATGATCATGTAGAACGAGTCGCATCACATCGTGGAGACGGTATTCCGTACGTACGCACGAGTGATGATATCGTTCCTATGATTGTGGAACTGTATTGGAGTATATATATATTATTTCAGTATCAATATTACTTTATAATAATCATAAATAGTTACTCATTACACAATTATACCCATCCTTGTAAAGTGATGGTGGAAAAATAGATTACACCACGGCGTGGAGACGGTATTCCGTACGTACGCACGCGCGGTGATTTCATTTTTCCGTAGGATGGATAGAAGGTGAATTAGGGTTGTTTCATATTTATAATAACATATCAGTATGTAAGTAATACTGATGTTATTACTTTATCATGAAACAACTAAAGCAGAAGAAGTTGAAGAAGAAAGAAATTGAAAAGATCGGTATGGATATTACCTCTTCTTTGAAACACTTCTTTGAATCCTCCACTTAGGGAACTAAGATTGGTCTTTGAAGAAGACCAGGACCTCTAGGATTATTCTAGAGAAGTGGAGAGGAGAAAATGGCAGGGGTTGGCCGAGATTGAGTGCTCAAATTGGTGTGAGGAGGTGGGGGAGGAGGTGCCCTTTTATAAGGGAGGAGAGGGGCACCTTAGGAATATCTCAAAATATTGTTTTATATTAAAGTCAAAATCGGTTTATAATGGTTCCAAAGGGTCTTATTTCGAAGCTAAAGTGGGGAAGGGTAGAAATACTATCAACAAATAGGATTTAGACAAGTTTAGGGTATTATTTTAACCTTATCAATTAGATTTAACTCTAAGTTAAATAATTTAACTTTTACCGTGTCTTTTTGTTTTCTTTCACTATATGGTTAATACACTTACTATAACATGCCAAACGAACCCCAAATTGTTTATTATTAATATATATATCCTTATATATGTCATTTGGCCGAACCTTAGATTTTTAGGGATACAATAACAATTAATAATATAATATTTGATTTAAAAACTATTTTGTGTCAATTTTGACACTATTTGATATATGATTTTTGTGAAAGTCATAACAGAATTATATGTTCGAACAAAGTTGATTAAATCAACATTAATATATCATAGTAACCTAGAAAATTAGTGGAATTCATAAAAAGTCTCAAATTACATTTATTTTGGTGTTTATAACATCAATTATGTCAATATTTCATTAATAAGATAATTACTGCATCATCATTGTGTCATAAATAAATTAAATTATTTAATGTCTAAAAATTACAAATAAAATACCATTATGTAGGAAATCTTTTTAGATTTCTAATGAATATTTATAGTCGAATTTATCGTATGTATAACCCCATATTTAAAATGATTTACTTATTAAACTTTGATTTTAACTATTTTAACCCTTCTTTAAATAAATTAATAATAAATGTCCTAATCTAATCCAAGTGAGCCTAAATGGTCATATTTTATTCCTAAGTTTGTTTTTGGTCGAATTAAACTTGTCCAATAGAATTAGTACATTTGTTAGGGTAATATTAATATCATATTTACCCTTAGTTACCGTATTTACTATTAACCGCGGTAAAAAAAGTAAAAAGTTACTATTCACCAAAAAATTATTTTTATCTCATTGAACCACATTCTACTTACTGATATCAACCGTGTCTGTCGGATTTTTGAAATTCCATTCACAGAAGTGGTAAAATTAAGTTTTATGAAAAATTCAGTTTTTAACCTACCACTTAGTGGTTTCACTATTCATCAAAAATTGAAAGTTTTCAGAAAAATACTAAAATTTCACCCTAGGATAATTTCGGTATTCCGAATCCAAAAATGAAGTCAATTTTAAAAAATAAAATTTATAAAATTTAAAAAAGTGGTTATTACTATTCATAACGGCTAGTTTTAATAATATTTTAATAGCATATCGTTGTTTAGTGAAACTCGGTATTGCGTACGACGCAAGCTATCGAGGAAGGTCGTGATTGCATGTAAAGTAAGCCAAGCAAGTGTGTAGTGAAAGATTCCTTTGATGATATAAAAACAAAATATTACTCATAAAAATCTCGGGTGTTACATTCTACCCCCCTTAAAAAGAATTTTTCCCTCGAAATTTATCACTTTGTAACAAACAGATGAGGATACTTCTCCCTCATCATATCCTCAAGCTCCCATGTAGCTTCTTCAAGTTGGTGGTTCCTCCATAAAACTTTCACCAATCGAGTGGTCTTGTTTCGTAGGACTTTTTCACTACGATCCAGAATCTCTATCGGTTGTTCTTCATAAGAAAGATCTTGCTCCAGCGGTACAACTTCTGAGCTGAGTACATGTGAAGGATCAGGTATGTACTTTCTCAGGAGAGATACATGGAACACATCGTGAACTTGAGAGAGATTCGGTGGAAGCGCAAATCTGTAAGCTACCTTCCCAACACGATCCAGTATTTCGAAAGGACCGATATATCTAGGGCTCAACTTCCCCTTCTTTCCAAATCTCATAACCCTCTTCCAGGGAGATATTCGTAAGAACACTTTATCACCCACTTCAAACTCTAGGTCTTTTCTTCGGTTGTCGGCATAACTTTTCTGTCGACTCTGAGCTGCTCTTATGTATTGTTGAATAGATCTGACCTTTTCTGCCATTTCATCAACGAGATCAGGTCCAAATAGCGTTCTTTCCCCAACTTCATCCCAGAAAGTTGGAGTCCTGCATTTATTTCCATAGAGAGCTTCATAAGGATCCATCTGAATACTGGAGTGAAAGCTATTATTATAAGAAAATTCCACCAAAGGTAGGTGATGATCCCAACCTCCTTTGAAATCCATAGAGCAAGCTCTCAACATATCTTCTAGGGTTTGAATTGTTCTCTCAGACTGACCGTCTGTCTGGGGATGATAAGTAGTGCTGAAACTCAACTCTGTATCCAGAGTATGCTGAAGACTTCGCCAGAACTTCGAGGTAAATCTCGGATCCTGATCAAATATAATATAAAGTGGTACTCCATGCAATCTTACCACTTCCTTTACATATATCCTTGCAAGCTGATCTAGAGAGAAATCCTCTCTAATAGGAATGAAGTGTGCAGACTTTGTAAGACGATCAACTATGACCCAGATAGCATTATTGCCTTTGGATGTTTTAGGAAGTCCTGTGATAAAGTCTATAGTGATGTTTTCCCATTTCCATTCGGGTATGGGTAATGGTTGTAACATCCCATTAGACTTTTGTCTCTCAGCTTTAACTTGTTGACAAACCAAGCATCGAGAGACATATTCAACAATATCTCTTTTCATGCCATCCCACCAGAAGTACTCTTTCAGGTCCCTATACATCTTCGTGCTTCCAGGATGAATAGAGAATGAAGAACTATGGGCCTCATCCAGCAGCTCCTTCTTTAATTCGGGGATGGGAGGAACACAAACCCGATTCCTGAACTTTATTATCCCATCACAATCAAGGTTGAATTCAGGAACAATTATCACCCCCTTTTGTAACTCGACATCTTCTTTCTGTGCCTCCTTAATCTTCGCATGTATAGATGGTTGAACATTCATTTGAGAAAGATAATATTTTTCCCCTTCCATTATAATTCCAAGATCCATCCTTTGTAAATCCATAAATATTGGATCTTTTGTTATCCTCATCATGGATAAACTAACATGGTCTTGTCGACTTAATGCATCTGCCACCTTGTTTGCTTTCCCAGGGTGGTAATGGATTGAGCAGTCATAATCCTTAATCAGCTCCAACCATCTTCTTTGGTGCATATTCAGCTCCTTTTGTGTGAAAATATACTTTAAACTTTTATTATCAGTATAAATATCACACCTTTCACCATAAAGGTAATGCCTCCAAATCTTTAATGCAAAGATTACCGCAGCCAACTCCAAATCATGTGTTGGGTAATTTTGCTCATGGATTTTCAACTGTCGTGAGGCATAAGCTATCACCATATCATTTTGCATAAGAACACACCCCAATCCCTTCTTGGATGCATCACTATAGATCACAAACCTTTCTCCACTACAAGGCAGTGTGAGCACATGTGCACTGGATAACCTTCTTTTCAACTCCTTGAAATTCTCTTCACATTCTTCCATCCAGACAAACTTAACTCCTTTCCGAGTCAACTTGGTGAGTGGATTAGATAATCGTGAAAAATCTTTTACAAAACGTCGATAATATCCAGCCAAACCAAGAAAACATCGAATCTCAGTTACTATTGTTGGTCTCGACCATCATTCGATAACCTCTGTTTTTGCTGGATCCACAGATATCCCCTCTTTTGAGATTATGTGACCCAAAAATGCAACTTTTTGAAGCCAAAATTCACACTTGGTAAATTTGGCATAAAGCTTCTCCTTTCTCAGGGTCTTCAATATAATTCTCAAGTGATCTTCATGCTCTTCCTTGCTCTTTGAATAGACAAGAATATCGTCTATAAAGACTACCACAAATTGATCAAGATAGTCTCTAAAGACTCTATTCATTAGATCCATGAAGATATCAGGGGCATTAGTAAGACCAAACGGCATCACTATAAATTCATAGTGTCCATACCTTGTACGGAAATCCGTCTTTGGAATATCCTCCCTTTTGACCCTTAATGGATGATACCCTGAACGAAGATCAATCTTGGAAAAGTATTGAGCTCCGCGTAGTTGGTCAAATAAGTCATCAATGCATGGGAGAGGATATTTGTTCTTGATAGTGATCTTGTTAAGTTCTCGATAATCAATGCAGAGTCTCATTGATCCATCTTTCTTCTTAACTAATAGAACAGGTGCTCCCCAAGGTGACGCACTAGGGCGTATGAATCCCTTATCAAGATTCTCTTGGAGTTGCTTCTTCAATTCCTGCAACTCAATTGGGGCCATTCTATAAGGTGTCTTTGAAATAGGCAAAGCACCCGGTACGAGTTCTATTGAAAACTCAACTTCACGATTTGGTGGAAGACCCGGTAATTCCTCCGGAAAGACATCATCAAACTCCCGTACGATGGGCATATTCTTAATCGAAAGTTTCTCACCAACCATTTGAGATAAATAACCTTCATTTAGTGGAATCAACACCCATAAGATGGAAGGAATTTCCACTGGAAGGTTATATTCATCCTTGCATCGATAGACGATCGTAGATTGATCTGGAATATGAAATGTGACTTCCCTTCTTTGGCAATTGATATGATCTCCATGTAGAGAAAGCCAATCCATGCCAAGAATCACATCAAATTCCACTAAAGGAAGGATCACAAGATTTGCAGGAAGTACTTTCCCACAAACTTCGATCGTAGAAGAATTATAAACTTTTGATGCGACTGTTGTGCCATTAGGTGTTGTCACAGCTAACTCAACATCTAATTGTTGAGGTGGTACGGTGATACCCTTACAAAATTTTTCAGAAATAAAAGAGTGGGTGGATCCAGAATCAAATAAAACATTTGCTACTTTAGAGTGGATGGTAAGTGTACCTTTCACCACTTCGTTATCGTACTCCACATCGCTGATAGAAATAGCATGTGACTTTCCTTTGTCTTTAGCCTTATGATTTTGTTGACGTCGACCATCATCATCAACCCTTGGATTTGGGCATTGATTGGCATAATTCCCCATCTCCTTGCACTTGAAACATTGAAGTGTAGTAGGTTTATTCTGTGTATCCCTTCCTTTGTTTGCGTCATTAGACATCTTCCTCCCATTATCACGGCATTCAAATGCCCGATGACCTTCCTTTCCACATTTAAAACATTTACTTGTCCCTTTAAGACAACTCCCTCCATGTTTCTTTCCACACTTTGAGCATAAGGGAAAGCTCATCTTCTTTTCAGTGTGCTCTTTAGATTTTTCTTTGAATTCCATCTTCCTCTTCTTATCAAATCCATGTGACTGATGGGTTACTCCAATCTCCATCTCGACTTTGAGAGCACATTGAACGATTTCCTCGTAGCTATTGAAATCCCTTATGGCTAACGCCCTTCGAAGACTTGGTTTAAAGCCACTAAAGAATCGATCGATCTTACTCTCAGGTTGGATAATAATACCAGAAGCGTACCTTGCAAGTCTTGTAAAATTTGCTTCATAGGTACCAACAGATTCATCATCCCTTTGCTTCAGTTCAAGAAACTCTTTCTCCATCTTTGTTCGGAGAATACGAGGGAAGTACTTATTGAAAAATAAGTTCTTGAACTCGTCCCATTCCATAGACTCAATTTCATCCCTTTTCCTCGTATTCTTAATAAGATTCCACCATTGATCAGCATCTCCTTCCAAACGATACACTGCTAGGATGACTTTATCATGTTCAGAACATTGAAGAACTGAAAATATCTTTTCAGTAGTACTAATCCATTGTTCAGCAACTAATGGATCAGTAGACCCACTGAAAGAAGGTGGACGCTGCCTCATGAAGGATTCAACAGAATGTTGCTCCTTCCTTTGCTCGTTTGGAAGTCCTGCATGATTCATAGCTTGAGAAAGTTGTGTGAGCATGGCTACAAGATTTTGCATTCCAGCTCCCATATCGTTTGGTTGCTCAGGGGGACAATCATTGCATTGCCCATCGCATTCCGCATTAACACGGTTCCTTCGGGTTCCATCCATTGACTAAAACCAAGAAGAATAGTGTGAGCAACACTAATTATAATAGGAAAACCACATAATTCGAGAATAAAATTTTCATGCTTAAGGTCTTATCCTAGGTTATTAAAGGCCATTTCTAAAACACTAAGATTGTGTTCTATGCTTAGACTTACCCTTAGGGTTCTTACTAAGGCTTTCACATCCTAGTTTCCAAAGGTTGACTATACCTTTCCTCTGATACCAACTATAACGACCCATACTTTACATACATTGTTAATACTTCAAAATTGAAGCACACTTATTACAACATATGACAAAACCACAAAGGACCATATAGGTATAGTGTCTTTAGAAACTGGGAAACATAAACAACTGGTTCATAAATCTTCTACAGTGTCTCCCATTTATTTCATCATATCTAGGGTCCCTTTTAGCATATTCTATTTAATATCCATCTTCCTGACCTGGGGAAAAGAAAACATAAAAGGGTGAGCTCAAATGCTCAGCAAGGGCAAATAAAGGAAATAAAAATCATATCATATCTTTTTGAAAATCATAACCTTCAAAAGAGATCATAATATCTTAACATGGAATAAATCATAGAAGTGAAAATGAGATCCCCATAATCATAACATGAAACTTGAAACTTTGTGTCATGCACACATAATCATGGAAAATCATTTCTTGTTAGTCATGACTCATTGCCAAGACTATCTTAGTGGACAAAGTCCCTTTCTGAACCGAGTCACCCTCGTTCCAGTCCTATTTCAATGAATCGGTATAACCTACCGTTCCAGCCATGTCTATCTCATGAGATATAAAATCATTACCCAATGCATTGGAGGGAGATATAGGTCCCACCCATCTCATAATGATACCATTCTTATGTGTGCCACAAAATCATAAATCATACATCATTGCATAACCCATGTAATAAAAATGGGATTCTTAAACAACGTGACATCATAAAACCATTCATATAAGATAAAGGAATTCATAAACATAATTCCATCACAACATTGTCAAATCAATGTAAAAATATGGATAGAAACAGAACCCTTTATTATCTTAGATGGAAAATAATTTTGATAAAACACTTGAAATGAATTCTTGAGGAAAATATCCTTTCTTCTTCAAAATCAATTCCTTTTCACAAAACATCATGCAATTTTAAAAGAAAGAGATTTTATTGAAAATAGTCATGAAATATTTTGGAGGAAGGTTCATGAAAGTAAGGCTTTATAAAACCGTAAAAATCCATTCGTGCCGTATAAGTTAAAAAAACATTCTTCTCATACTTTTGTCGGAAAAGTCAAAAAAGTACCTTGTACGAAAAACGACAAAAGATTCCTTTCATATCTTTTACTAAAAACTCACCGAAGGGTAAAATTGGATTTAAACAATTGTAGGTGGATGGAAATAATATTACATATTGAGGAAATATGGATGTGGATGATAAAATACACCCCAGTAAATACTAAAGTATAAACAATCTCGGATAAAAATGTGATTGTGATATTTCCCTTACCTTAGGTCCGATTTGCTTTGTACGTGTCCGAAGCTCTTGTATAATGGTTTAAATAATGTTATTGACTTATTCCAGAATCATAAATATTTATATGATATCATATATGGTCATATTCGTAGCTTCTTGTTAGTAATATTTCATTGTTACTTGTTACTCGGGTCTTTATTGCCTTTTGTTCTTATGCGTGTTTTAAAGAATACATTCTTATTCTTCTTTTAAGGTTATAGATACCTTATATCCAGAATGGTATTAGTGTAACATATATCATATTTATTCATTCAATTCATTTATATAATTACTATGTAATGATGATCACGTAGAACGAGTCGCATCACATCGTGGAGACGATATTCCGTACGTACGCACGAGTGATGATATCGTTCCTATGATCGTGGAACTGTATTGGAGTATATATATATTATTTCAGTATCAATATTACTTTATAATAATCATAAATAGTTACTCAGTACACCATTATACCCATCCTTGTAAAGTGATGGAGGAAAAATAGATTACACCACGGCGTGGAGACGGTATTCCGTACGTACGCACGCGCGGTGATTTCATTTTTCCGTAGGATGGATAGAAGGTGAATTAGGGTTGTTTCATATTTAAAATAACATATCAGTATGTAATTAATACTGATGTTATTACTTTATCATTAAACAACTAAAGAAGAAGAAGTTGAAGAAGAAAGAAATTGAAAAGATCGGTATGGATATTACCTCTTCTTTGGAACGCTTCTTTGAATCCTCCACTTAGGGATCTAAGATTGGTCTTTGAAGAAGACCAGGACCTCTAGGATTATTCTAGGGAAGTGGAGAGGAGAAAATGGCAGGGTTTGGCCGAGCTTGAGTGCTCAAATTGGTGTGAGGAGGAGGGGGAGGAGGTGCCCTTTTATAAGGGAGGAGAGGGGCACCTTAGGAATATCTAAAAGTATTGTTTTATATTAAAGTCAAAATCGGTTTATAATGGTTCCAAAGGGTCTTATTTCGAAGCTAAAGTGGGGAAGGGTCTAAATCCTATCAACCAATAGGATTTAGACAAGTTTAGGGTATTATTTTAACCTTATCAATTAGATTTAACTCTAAGTTAAATAATTTAACTTTTACCGTGTCTTTTTGTTTTCTTTCACTATATGGTTAATACACTTACTATAACATGCCAAACGAACCACAAATTGTTTATTATTAATATATATATCCTTATCTATGTAATTTGGCCGAACCTTAGATTTTTAGGAATACAATAACAATTAATAATATAATATTTGATTTAAAAACTATTTTGTGTCAATTTTGACACTATTTGATTTATGATTTTTGTGAAAGTCATAACAGAATTATATGTTCGAAAAAAGTTGATTAAATCAACATTAATATATCATAGTAACCTAAAAAATTAGTGGAATTCATAAAAAGTCTCAAATTACATTTATTTTGGTGTTTATAACATCAATTATGCCAATATTTCATTAATAAGATAATTACTGCATCATCATTGTGTCATAAATAAATTAAATTATTTAATGTCTAAAAATTACAAATAAAATACCATTATGTAGGAAATCTTTTTATCTTTCTAATTAATATTTATAGTTGAATTTATCTTATTTATAACCCCATATTTAAAATGATTTACTTATTAAACTTTGATTTTAACTATTTTAACCCTTCTTTAAATAAATTAATAATAAATGTCCTAATCTAATCCAAGTGGGCCTAAATGGTCATATTTTATTCCTAAGTTTGTTTTGGTCGAATTAAACTTGTCCAATAGAATAAGGACATGTGTTAGGGTAATATTAATATCATATTTACCCTTAGTTACCCTATTTACTATTAACCGCGGTAAAAAAAGTAAAAAGTTACTATTCACCAAAAAATTATTTTTATCTCATTGAACCACATTTTACTTTCTGATATCAACCGTGTCTGTCGGATTTTTGAAATTCCATTCACAGAAGCGGTAAAATTATGTTTTATGCAAAATTCAGTTTTTAACCTACCACTTAGTGGTTTCACTATTCATCAAAAATTGAAAGTTTTCAGAAAAATACCAAAATTTCACCCTAGGATAATTTCGGTATTCCGAATCCAAAAATGAAGTCCATTTTAAAAAATAAAATTTATAAAATTTCAAAAAGTGGTTATTACTATTCATAACGGCTAGTTTTAATAATATTTTAATATCTTATCGTTGTTTAGTGAAACTCGGTATTGCGTACGACACAAGCTATCGAGGAAGGTCGTGATTGCATGTAAAGTAAGCCAAGAATGTGTGCAGTGAAAGATTCCTTTGATGATATAAAAACAAAATATTACTCATAAAAATATCGGGTGTTACATAGGTAGTTGGTGATTTATTTGGATGCACTCTATATTATGGAAATTTTCTAAAACATACCCATCAGAGTTCATTTACTTGATAGGATGGAGACAATTCACCTCTTACAAGTGTAAGGGGGACATGAGTATACTCATTTTGATGTGTTCACTTAGAGATTATAGAATCCAATATCTGGTTAATATTATCATACCTTTTGGAAGATGACCATTTTCTCACATGTTTATTTATATATGGGATATAAATGAATTCCAATGTTTTTTGAATGGCTTTACATGCCTGATGAATTTATATAAATTATTTTACAAATTTTTTTTACTATGTTTTAGAAATATTCCATATCTTGTAAAGTATAGAAAATGATTTAAAATTATTTTCCATTATTTGAAAATGTATATAATGTTTTATTTAAATGTTATTTTAAAATGAAAAACTAATTTTCCTCGAAAATTGATATCATTTATTTTGTTTAATCAATTGTAGGCATCTATTATGGAGACTTTGGGGGAATCATACTTGGGTTAAGCTCACACCCTACTTTTTTCCATCGTGTGTTTGTAGACTTTCTTCTACGGGGTTTGAGCAAAGGGAATAGATCTTTTGGTGGTGGACTAATCCACTAAATAGTGGTCTTGGTGAGTTTTTTCCTTAGATACCTTGGGAGGTGTTTTCCCATTTTATTTCTTTTGTTTTTGGTACTTTGGAATTTTTTACCCTGTTGTATTCTGGAATTTTACTCACATTAGAGTTTTATTTTGATATACATTTTTTATTTCTTCTTTTAATTCTACCATGTATTGTGGAAAATTGATTCCCACTTGCATCTTGCCTGATTCCAGGTGCTATTCAACAACCCATGGGGATCGGGAATATCCTTCGGACCATGTTAGGGCCGGCTCAGTTACTGGGTTACCAAGGTACCCAGGCTGGTTTGTTAAAATTATTATGATAAAAATAACCCATATATATTTTAAAAGGATATTTTTAACTGAACATATGATTTTTTCCCACATATCTTAATGTTTTACAAGTGAAAAAAGGTAAGGAAAGTTCCCTTTTTTGTCTTTTTCCTTGCTTAATATCTTATATTGAGCACTTCCCTTTAATAATATCAAAATTAAACATAAATTTGATACCAATTTCATAAATGGGTTAATTATTTGTAGACAATTTCTTTTGGACATGTGTCGATGTCATTTTGGTTCTTAAGATTAAGGTTTAGTACCAAATTAAGTGAAATCTTACCTTAATCACTATGATTAATTTTAATCACTTTCACTAATATTTATGTGTCAAAATATTTGTTGATCTTATTAGACAAAAAATATTATACAGATCACAACCATTTATATAGGTTTTGAAAAATTCAAATCATAGATGTGGGATAATTAAATTTGACTCTAATCCTTTAGTCATGGTTAGAAAGTGAGTTTTTATAGAAAACATTCAAAATCTCAATAAGTGTTTATATCCAATTTCAATATAAAAAAGTTTCTATTGACCTAAATAATATTAATATATGTATAATTTATATTTTTTGACTTTATAAAGAAATTTAAAATAAAATTTAACTATAAAAATTATTTAAACGAAGAGGTGGGTTTTAACTAAAACACAATATTATTCACAGTTTATCAAAAAATGAAGTTTCTAAAAAAGATACAAAAAATTCACCCAAAGAAAATTATGATATTTCAAATTCAAAAATTGAGTTTATTTTTATGCATATTATTTATAAAATTTTCAAAATTTAATTTTAAAATATGTGCGTCATTAAATGGTGGAAAAACTTAGTCTTGCGTGTAACATAAACTAACATCGATGTTTCCTATAGAGAAAGAAAAAATTTATGTTGTGTGTAGAGCATGACTAAATTTTTATTGTGTATAACACAAGGGAAAAATGTTATTTAATATAAAATAAAGAATTTTCAATTTTGCAGGAAATGAAAAATATCATAATGATTAAATTAATTCGAAAACAACTGTTTTACAAAATGTAGGGGTGTTACAAAAAGGTGATATGACACATGAAGAAGGAATCTGTTAAAATCATCAAAAAAGTATTCAAGGAATTTTTTATGTTTAACATCAAAGTATAAGTATAGGAAAATGTCTACCACACAGTGAAATAGTTAATGGAAAGAAGAAGGCAGATTAAAGTGACCCTTTAGGTAGGATTATGATATGGGAACCATTTCCAATGAGACATATGCAAGATTATACTAGAATATACCTAATTTTATTTCACATTATTTAACATTGTGAGATTAATATTTGGGGAAAATTTGTGTGAAAATCCATTAACTGGTATTAGTGGTCATTTTCTTATGGTTTTATTAAAGCTTCTTTATTATTGTTATTTAAAAAATAAGTACTATAATATCAATGTGTGCATTTCATCACACCATATTCACATGTTCACTTATCTTTGTGGAATTTTGTTTCTCATGTATCACCTTATAACTATTTTCAAATTCTATAATTCTCTATGACTATATTTTGGGTAATATCTTCAAATTATTAACCTTAGACAATGCCACCAACAAACATGAATACGTTGAATTCATGAGAGATGTTGAATTTGAATCTCATTCAGAATGACATGTATAGTCTCCATGAGTTTTGAAAAACACTATGATATAGAATATTTTGTTATTATTATCACATTCACAAGAATTGTCCTATTCTAATAGACCAATCTTTAAGTAATTCATATGGTTAATATGCTAATGTAACCTATCACTGTGTAATTATAATTTAATGGGTGTGTTTGAAAATTTTTTATATAGTTACAAATGATTTTTTAATGGTGTATACTTATAAAATGAATTCATCGGCCATATTAAATTGTAAAACTTCATCAAGTGGTTAAAATTTTATTTGAAATTTCAAAATACTAGCCTACCAAACAATAAAATATTATAACTATTTAATTAGTAAATATATCAATAAATTAAATATTTAGATACTTTTTATATTATTATCTAATAATTTTTTTACATACATTTATACAAATATCATATAGAGTAATGGAATAGGTACCTCTATCATTCATAGATTAACATGTTTTATTAGACATGATAAAGGCTTGTCATATTAAACGAATATTGATTAGGATGTTTAATCACTTTCACCATGGTACACCTGCAATACCATAATGCATTATCTGTGACATGTCATATTTTACAGGGTGGTGATGTGAGAATTTTAATAGAATTTTAATTATTTTATTATGATATTGGTTGATGAATAGAGGTTGGAGACACACTCTATCCATATTCTTAAAGGAGAGATAAAAATCATAATAGTGGATTTGTCATTTATGTTATGCCATCTCATTCACGAATATTCAATTACTAGTGTGATATTGAGAGAGTATTCATCAATTTTGTATTTTTTACTTGGAATTTTCATTTTAATAAATCCAAAATCCATTTTAATATGTTAATTTTGTGTGGTTTTGTTAGATAACTACTTAAATTTTTTTCTAAGGATATATATGCGATTAATATTATTATATTCACATGTTAATGTGTTATATGGTTACCTGGATTGTAATTCTTCAAAATTTGATTAATATGTTAATTTTTTAGGGTTTTCATGTTTTTCAGTTAAGAATTTATGTTTACTTTTTTGAATGGGATGCACATTCTTAGATGCATTGTAAAATAGACCATTCACTATAAACATTCATGGAAAAAATGAGACTTGTAGGTTTTTATGGTTAAGAAAATATTTTGAGGAAAACAACCACACTAGAAAAAGAGACCAATACTTATAACATGGATAAATTCATGGTTTTACTAACTATATACAAAACTATACTTGTCCGTGATATGATGTGGATTTGTCTGTTTTAGAATAATTTAGCATTGGGAATATAAATTTCCCATTTTCATTAGTCTTGTGACATTTTAAGGATTATAGGTGGTGAATTACTAGATTCTTGATCAATTAAAAATCAATTTCTCTGAGGAATTATTGGATTGAAAACAAATTAATTATGAGATTTTAATGATTTTTCAGTTACCGAATCACTTCTTATATCTCTGGTAATCTTTTAATAATTTTTGAATCTAGACAAAGTGATATAAATAACATGAATTTATGAATATTGAATATGAATGTTCATTCATCATATTAGGTATTTAAAGGATTTTATAACATTTCTAGAAACTTATTGACTAGTTAGGTGGATTTGATATTAAATATGAATTTGTTAATTATTATTTTTTCATTTTTTTAGTTTTTTAGGTATAGAAATTTAATATTTTTTTTTAAAATATCACCTTTATAGAAAATAATGATTTTTTACCTATATAAAATTAATATAAAATTGTTTATTTTTAACCATTAATGTCTTAAATTTCAAATTTATATTTTCATTTGAGTGGGTTTAGTATACCTAGGTATAGGAAATTTAGTTTTCCAAATAGAATGAGATACTTATATTGTAATTTAAAATGGGTTTTTCAATGAAAATTTTAATTTTAAAATATTTTATTTGTTTTAATGAATAGTATTCAATTTTGTTTTAATTTGATTTACTTTAAATTTCCTTGAGAATGGTTAAATTTTATGTAAGTGGTGTACTTATAGATTTGGAATTTATCATACTAGTTGTGTATATGTATAAATAGTAGTTTTTTTTAAGACCATGTTTTTTAACCTCTATGTTTCATCCATGGAGATTGTTGGATTAGAGATCATGTGCTATGTTGTAAAAATTTTAAGATACCTGAGGGTAAAATGAAATAGTCCGTACAATGTGAGTTTTGATCACACGTACAAGGATTTATACCATTTTAAATCTCACTAATGATTGAAATAATGAAAATATGGATATTAATCTTAATTATTCTCTAGAATGAGTTAGCATTGAGGGATTGGTTCTGAGAAAATAGTGAAGTTACTTTAGAATGTGGAAAATTGGGGTTGTCCATCAGAATATAAAAAACTGTATTTCCCATCAATTTGTGAAATGGGAAAGATTTTTTATGATTGAGAAATCTGGTGTTATTTGGGATATGAATTTCTAGGAAATAGAACCTGGTTTTATGTATTATTCATAATTATTCTTGGGAAAAAGTTTTGTTAAAAAATAATTAAATTATTCTAAAATATTTTTTATATTTTTAGAAATCTTCTATAAATTAATCATTCTAGTTTTAAAACTATTTTTATTTATAATTATTGGTTTGAATTTCATATTTAAATTACTCGTACATGGTGGTGAATTAGAGACATTTAAAAATTATACCAACATCATACTCATCAACCAAAAGTGAACTTAAGTGAAGATGTAGACATGTTTGGATTTGATGTAGGTAAGGGGAAACATTATTCTTCAACTATTGTCAGACAAAGTTCCATATTGTATTTTTAAGGGAGGAGGTAGTGTCTTATGTATTTTTAATTTTATTATGATATCAAAATATGATACATTTTTTAATTTTGATAATTATATTTTTTGAATATTAATGGTTTCAAATCATATAATTTATTTTAAATAAAATTTTCCTTCTCCTGATTCTGTTTCTTTACTTCCTTGATGGAAAATCATTCCTTAAGTGGTTTATTTTATCCCTTCTCACTTCTATGAAGGAGACCTATATGTGGATTTGGGGACCTACCCGAATAGATTAGTTTAACATGATTAAAATTTGTAAGTGATCATAATTATTATGATCAAAATATTAAACATTCCCTTTTTAAATATTGAATAATAAATTTTCTAGTCTTGGGATTCAATATGTGACTCCATATTTGGACCACTTGGTTCGATTATTCTATATGATAGTGATATTTTAAATAAAAATATAATATCATGTCTTTGTTTTTTTAAATTATTTATTATTATAAATAGATTGATTCTAATTTTATAATATTTTTTTACCTAATTAAAAAATAGGTTGAGAATTTTTAAACATACCTTTAATTAGACAGTTTTACTATTTTTGATTAATTAATGAGTTTTTCTTAGGCTGGGATTTCTATGATTGATTAATAATTGAGTTATATTTTTTTACCCAAAACAACATGCCAACTCTATTAACAGGTCTAGAGGTTAGCTTCTAGTTATTAAGGGACATGCTTGAGTCCAAATGGAACTCTGACGAGGGTCTCGAGATGCGGTTTCCTAGGTCAAGTGTTACAAAATGGCATGAGAAAATATTTTTTAGTCAATAATTTGGAGGTCTAGTAGGCATGTAAAATAGTGTATTTATAACTTAAAATGTTCCCATAAACCAAAGTCTCTAATAGTTTTATGGTGAACCTTGAGTTGCTGGGAAGTCTAATTAATCGAATGGTATGTGATGAACCTATAAGATTATTACTTTTACATTGTTAATACATGGTGGATTAAAAAATTAAATACTTCATTCAAAATAATGATAATCATATAAAAACATTAAATGATAGGGTTTTAAAGAAGAATATTTTTATTTCATCAAAATGGATTTTCTGTGGCTTGAATTTTGTTATATTTTTTACAGCGAATTTTTATGTTCAGGTTTATTATGGAACACAATTAAATTATTTTGTTCAAGTGGATGTAAATTAAAATATCCAAAGAAATTAGTAGTCAAAACATTATAGTCAATAAGGTGATTTTTTAATGATTAATGATTAGATGTTTATATAATATTGAGGATATTTTTGTGTGTTTTAGAATTTACCTCATAGGTAACTCTATATAAACATTTAAGAGGGAAAAGAGTTGTGGAGTATGATCCCATGGATTCTTAGTTGGTAGGTGTGATTTTATTGTCAATCCAAAGGATTTATAGACACACTGTTGATAATAAGAAGAAGGGGTTGGAGGGGGTGGATATGGACTCATATTTTTAAAATAGGAACTCTCCATATATAAAGTGTGATACTGGGATGGATTAGGAAAAGAAGTGTTTAGAGTATACCCACCATATATTTATTTTTTATGAAAACAATGAAGAACTCAAAGGATGAGTTTAGCCATATTTATTAAAGAGTATAACTTATAAGTTTTTGGGAGTGGTTTAATAAGTGTGAAAGAAAAAAGATACTACCTAGAGTATTTTTTAGAATTTCATTAACAATCAATACTATATAAAGAAAATTATGTTCAATATAGATGGTTAATTTAAATAATTTGATTAGGGGAATATATTCATTAAATAATATGTCATAGTTTACCAATATTTTGAATTATTTATTATATCCTTTGAAATATTAAATGCACAAATACCAAATATGTTAGATATGGATATGAAAAATATATTTGGTCAAATATTATTCGTATAAAGATACATAACAATGAAGAGGTAGCTAGTAATGTATATTTAATGAATGCTAATTTAACATGTATATAGAAATAATGTTATTTATTTAATCCATGTGGTGGATGAATGAAATAATTATATATATTCAAAAGTGGTAGAAAAATGGCCTCCAATTGAATTTGATGGAGGATTATTCAATGTTTTGAAAAGGGATGTGATAACTGGTCTAATTTTAGGATGCATCCGGGATACATATTATGGTGGGAAGCCCTAATTGAGAATACATGTCAATACCTTATAAGATTTAGGAGAAACCCTTTACTATTGAGAATGCACAAGTGGAGGTTGAGTCTGCCCCATGTTCGTATATAGTGAAAGCTTATATCCTAATAAATTTCATTATTAATATAGTATTATATGATATTATAGAACTATATTCATTTATCTCTGAATGATTTTATTACTTGTTAGGGTGTCTCTTGAAGTATACGCCACATTCAACAGAAATTGAAACTCCACTTAGTGAAAGAGCCAAGTAAGGATTCGAGTTACCATCTTACTCGATCAGGATTGGAAATAAGGAAATATCATGGTACTTTTGAGTTCATGAGATGAAGAAATATGATTTATTTATTTGGATATATTTTATGATTCAATTTAATGTGAAAATCTTCTAAATATTCGATAGATTCATTTCCACAACATATTATGTGAATATCCATTCCTTCAAGGGATAGTGGGATATTTACACACATGTAATGATTCCAATGTTGGGATATATTATATCCACATATTTATAATAATAATTATTATTTATTGGGTATATATATTGGAAATATCTATCTTTACTTTTGAGGGAAGTGTAGAATGAGAATGATAAAAAGGGACTCATTCGATTGTGTGTTTCCCCTTGAGAAGTGATAGTTTCATTTTCAAATAATGTTAGTGGTAGCTTAATGATGTGAATTGAATATCCAAGTATAAAAAAAATTAACAGTTATAAAAGATACATTATCTTGAATTAATGATTTTTTTGGTCAAATAAAGGGAGATCATTGGTTTTCTAAGAGAAATATTTGACCTGGTTATCATATGTTTAGTGTAGAATAATAAGATATTTTGAATACATATTTCCATTGTTGATATGTCTTTTATGTGTTTTTGTTCATGAATTTCAGTGTTTCTAATTCATTTGAGTTATTTTTAGATTTGGTGAAGAATAATTTCCATGGGTACCTAGATTTAATTATAGTGGTATTAATGGACAATGTCGTTATTTTTTCATGGTTAGAGGAAGATCATGAGATGCACCTAAATATTGTTTTAGAGATTCCATTTGATCATATGCTATGTGATAAGTTCTGTAAATTTTATTTCTATATTCAAGAGTTAGTATTCCTTGTATATGTTGTTTTTTATAAAGAAATTTATGTTTCTCAAATAAGTTCAAGGTATTGTTGTCTTAGGAAAGACCAAATAATGTGTCAATATTATAAGTATCTAGGGACTGGTAGGATATTATCAAAAATTCATTGATATGTTTTGAAGCTAGTTTCTATTATGATAAATTTTAATCTAGAAATATTAAAATTTGAGTAGAATTTAAAAATTTAGGGTGAATTTTAAGAGTTTACTGTGATCCATATTTTATAACAAGTTTTGATTATCCCTAAACCAAGGGTTGGTAATTAAGTTATTGTGATACATCAAGTTTATTCTTGGGATTTTTATTGATGTATATGAGTAAAGTTATGTTATTTGGGACAAAAAAGATGAAACCATAAAAAAACTCTCTATTGATGACTTTGAATTATGTAATGTTTTTCATGCATTGAAATGTTAGATGCATAAGCTTTTTAGTAATTTTTTTTAGTATATACAGATCATTAGTGTTTGAATTATATTTTCTTTTTTACATAATCTCAAATGTAGATAAAATAGGTAGGTGGAATAAATTCAAACCTTTGATTTTTAACTCATATAAACACTAATATTGGAAAATATATTGTCGAATTACTTGACTAGGAAACCTCAAATGAAGGCAGTGAATAATATTATAGAGACATAAGGGTTTATGTGGTAAATGATAAAATTTCACATAGTGGTGATAGAGAGGATAGATGGAGAGTTCCCCTTTATCCTCAATATGATGTCTATATTGGATGATTAGGTAAAGGTAGAGATTATTTCTTATGAGGATATTTGGATGATGTGAGATCCCATAAATTATGGTGGTCCACTGAGGCATTGTTAGTTGTAGAAAGTTTAGACCCTTATTTCCTGGGATGTACAATGATTCTAATGGGAAACACATGTGTTATCTTTTGAAATATTTTCATGACTACATATAGTAATAAATTGATGGACACGTTAAGGGATAGTTTGGAAGGGACGATACATAGAGAAAAGAAATGATATTGAGAGGAGAAATTGATTTCTCATGTTTGGTGAGATAATTTTAAGGGGATAGAAATGATATGGAGATAAATGGAGAGAAATAGATTTCTCTCCTGCTATTGTTTTTAAATCACCCCAAAATTGGGATGATTTGGAGAGAAATGATGGTAGAGGGTTGTTAATATTTTAAAATTCCAATTTTATACCTATTTTCTACATGTATCACAATAAAATTTCTTTTCATTTCTTTTAAAAAAATTCATCAAACAAGACGGAGAGAAATCCAAATCATTTATTTTCTATTAATTAGTTATTGATCCAAACGTAAGGAGAGAAATCAGAATCATTTCATTTCATTTATTTTCTTTTATAAAATATAAAATCATTTCTTTTCTTTTACTAAAATCTCACCAAACACACTGTAAAATTAATAGGAAATAAAACGCATGTTCTAGTGGCTTGGAACGATAAAATATGTGTCTGAATTTGTTTTTCAATGATTTTTTCTATAGTTGGGATTGCGAACCATTGGTTGGTATCATTATTGAAAACTCCACTTGTTAAAACCCAAAAGGTAAAGGATATTCCCATATACATTTTAATTGGTTTTTTGGGGTCACTATGAATGAATTATTATAATTGGATTATTTTAGATTATCTCAAGAAGTCAATTTATTTATTATCTATATGAGAAACGTTTTTGGTAGATGAGATTTAGAATCTTTATGTGAATAATATTATTAGATATTATACATTTTATAATATAATCCTATTAGATAGAAATTCATGTTTTAAATGTGTTTTTAGGAGAATTATGAATACTATGACAATTTAGTTGATGATGAGCTTGTTGAATCACCCACAAATAGATAGGCATATGAAAATTGTTATTTAGTTTTTGGAGGACATTCTATAGGATTGTTTTATTGAATTTATAATGATTGAGGAGTATCATCATACATTTGGTGGAATTTGTTTGTAATAAAAATTATCATTCAGCGATTCATATGTAACAATTTTAGGTACTTTAAAGTCATCCATATTGGTCACCATTTTGTTGGCTCATATGGGTGAGAAGACTCATATAAGACCGGATTTCTTGCTAGTGGCTAATAATCTTGTGAAGTTGATTCAAATTTTTTTGATCTCATCTAAAAGTTTTAAAACTTATTAGACCGATAATCAATATTTACCTTTAATATTTTATGTTTAGGATAGTTTTTTCTTGATAGTGACTCCTTGTTTATGGAATAAATTGATTTTTAGACTATGGTAATTTATGACAGGGTATATAAGTTCTTTTGAAATCACTGATCTTATTTCTTAAGTGAATTATATTTTGGATTTAGAAAACATTTATATTGAATTCCATATTGATCTTCATATTTCTTAGTTGAATAAGTATCAATGGGATCCTACTCATTTTTTAATGTGATATATTTCTTCATTGGAACTTGGTGCTCCATAAATATATATACCTTATTCAAGTCATAAATTATATAGAAATGATATTTTCGGTAAGGGTGATTCCGTTGGTTTTAGGTTTGTGGAAGAAAGGGAATATGCAAGAAGAGACATTAGAGAGAGATAGACTGATATACAGTAGTATTGGACATATAATTTTATTGATGATTCTTCCCAGTAACTTTTCAATGATGAAAAGTAAGATGGTGGGGAGAATTTCAATGTTCTGAATTTGATAGGTTTGTTTCGTTTTTTGTTATTGATGTTTCTAGGTTAATATGTAGATCTTATGGAAAATATATGTGATTCAAATGATAAACACATGGTTATGTAGACCATGTTGGTTAATCATATATAGAAAAAATGATGCAAGTATTATCACACGGTTAGATTAATCATATGAGCTAGCCCATAAATACTAGAAAGTGAGAGTTGGAATTATATCATGGGTAATTTCAAGGGTTTTAACCATTATTTTATTGGATATAACATATATTTCTCCATTTATTTCAAATTTATTTCACAAAATCTATTTAACACCTTCCTTTGACATTAGGAAATTTATGGCTTTCTTAGATGTGAATTTAGGGTTTCTCTATCCATGAAAAATTAGTTTTTTTGAAGATTGACATGATTAAATTCAAATGAAGGAAAGATATAGAATATTTATCCACTTATTGAATCTCTAATTATATCTTCCATAACCTTTTTATCCTTCTCAAATTGAATTATAATAATTCAAGACAAAAGAATTTATGAATATTGTTTCAGAATATATATATAACCTAGCACATATTCAATGAATTTGATAATATCATATGATAAAAAATTATTTAATTTTGGAAAGTTCAAGATGTGATATTTTTATGAAGGTGGATCCAATCTCTTCTTTGAATAGGAAATTTTTATATGTTTTATTGTTGGATTATAATTTATCAATGGCTGAAGTTTATTGCATTATGTCAAATTTTGATATATGACAAAATTAGAATTTATGGAAAAATACATATACTTAGAAATTGGTGGTTTTATAGCCATTAATTTTTTCAATTGAAAATAGAAATATTCAATTTAGTGGACTTACACTACCTATAAATTTAGAACAATTTTTATGTATTTTCTTGGAATTTATATGTAGTTTTCAGGAAAATTTATTATTTTACCAGATATGTAAATTTAATGAATGATATGGAATTTCATGTCAAATTAATTTTCATGTAATTATCTGGAAAATGGGTCAAATTATGGCATGTGTTTTGATCATGGATTTTGGGATTTATTACATTGGATGTGTGCATGCGTAAAAAATTATTCTCATGAGATAATATTTTTGATTCCTCTATATTTGCTCTATATAGATGGGTGGCTTAAATTGAGGATTTTATAAGAATAAATGATTGAGGTATCCTGGGTTGAAAATTAAAAATCATCATGGTGTGTGTTTTGGACTTCTAAAAATGTATTTACACCATGGTAAATATAGATAGGGTTAAAAATATTGAGAATATGGATTATTGTATTTGATTTCTCTTGGTGATACCTTGATATTGGGATTGATTTTATAGAAATGGGGAGTATATTTGAGAATGTGGGAATTGAAATTTTCATTTTCAGTGTGAGACATAAGTATTTTATATTAATTTTTGAAAGGGGGAAATTTTCATAGTGTTGGGAAAACTATTATTATTCAACATATGAGTTTTTAGGTAGAGAAAATTATTTTGTGGATTGTTCATAATTATGGTTGGAGTTATTATTTTAAAAAAATTATGAATTTGATTATAATGAATGTGTTTATTTTTTTGAAATATTTGGATAAACCAAAAGTTCTGGTTCTAAAACTATTTTTTATTTTATATTATTTATTATCATTTCATATTTAAGTTACCCGTAAATGGATGTGTCTCTTGTCTTGGGGAAATATTGTTGAGGTTATTCTCACCCCCAATATGTGAACATCGATGGACCTTTAGAAATAATTGATCACAAATTAGGTGTGGCGAAGACTGTGTTCTTCATCAACGGTGGGATGTAGTTCTATATTAGAGTAATGGAAAAGTAAATAACAAATATTTTTTTGAAAATTTTATATTTATATCTTCCTATATATTATTTTTACTTAAAATGTTATAAACTTGCAAGATAATTTTTTTCTAAATTAATAATGTTCATTTTAAAATTATTTTACCTTCTATTGAATTACTAGTTTATTTAACCAAGATAAAATCATTCCATATATGCCTTAATTTGTCCCTTTCTACATTTAAAAGGTATTTTTTCAATAGGGGGTGTACTTTAAGATATGTAGTAACCTGGTTTGATGATTGATATTTTAACTCCAAGAAGATGTATTACATGGAGGTAGATTGTGTAGAAATAAATCCACCACATTATTACACTAGATGTACATAAAATTATAGGATAACCTAGAAATGATAACATCATACCAATTGGGATTATTATAATTTAATATCATGTCATTGTATGATATTATTAGTATATATTAAAGGATTTAATTTGAGGATATTAGTATGTTTATATCATTGATGTTGATAAATTTATGTTATAATATTTTTATTCACTAATTAACCTTTATTAATTATTTTACTTAGTTGTGTAAGGCTCGAAGAAATGTCCACACACTGAGGCATGGTGTTAAATATTTCAAATTATCTTCAAAAGTCTCCAACTAAAAGATATAAGTAAACTCTAACTTTTATAAGGATACATTATGATATTAAAATAAGGATTAATTATGTTATTTGTATTATTTTTATGTAATCATATTTAAATTAATTTCACATAGCATAGATATAATATTCTTCAGGCATCATACATTGATTCAACTGTAGTACTCCACTATGATTTGAAATCATATAAATGTCCCAAGTGAGAGTAGACAACAAGTACAATGGTGGGTGAATCAATGGTAAAAAGTGTACTAATTCTCAATATATTCTTTTCTTTATCAAATAGTTCAAGTGGATCTCATATTTAATTATGTGAAGATGTGTGTTAAAGATTGAAAGAATATAAATGACATAAGGGATTTAGAATGTTCACTAATGCTTTTTATCAAGTGGATAATACTTGGTTAAGAATAGATTTGATAACACTATCAATATTCTTGTATTATTATCAATATTTAAAAGAAATAAAGTAATAATATATTTCAAAACACTAAGAATAAGAAATAAATTATGGAATTAACAAGTCGATTGATATTTTCTTCCCTACCTCAAGGGCCTCTAGAATTTTCATCACATTTTAATCATTTTTCTTATACAAAATTCTATTTTTATGTAATGGGTGGTCTATTATAATATAGTTTTAACTAATTACTCATAAAAAAATTAAAATATAAACTTATCATTAATTTATATACATAGACCCACCATGCTATTGAGTTTCCCAAAATGCCTATTCTTCTACTATTAATAGAAATATCTTATTCAGTCGTCTATGTCTCCTCTTTATACTTTAGTTTTGAAATGTTGTTTTATTATTTAATATATCACAAGACTTTAATTATATGATATAGACTATATAACTATGTCATTGTGGCCTCTAAATACAACATAAAATGATCCTTAAAATTTCCATTTCCTCCTATGTTCTACATGGTCCATATCCACTAACTATACCAAAATATTCTCCAACATGTTTGCAATATTATTTCTTGAACCACAAAATAGATGGACTATACAACATTATGATATACGTGAATCATATTCCCAATTTCCTCTAATATGTGGGTAAAATGTTTTTTATCCTTTTGATATGGGATCCCAAATTCTAGTATCATGTCAAATTCCCCATGGTCAATCCGGAGGACATCCATTGAGCCTTTAAAGTGATCATCTAACACCACTCAAAACTAATAAATGGGTGTTATAAGGATTATACATAAAATATTTTTAGTATAAAGTAATCATTATATCATATAACACATCCTACCTACTAACTAACATGAGACCTATCTCCTTGAGATTCTTGTTTCACCTGAAATCCTTCACCATCTATTTTTCCCATTAAACATTCCTTTTTTTTGCATGTAAAAATGGTATGTACTATGCCTCTTCATGATTTTATTCTTTATTTTAATTATTTATTAACTAAAAAATATCCTTTTATTCATCCTTAATTATGATTCCAATAAATACTTTATAAAATCATCTTAATAATTCATAAACTATGTTTCCCATGAAATAATTGATATTATTTCGTTAATGTGAAGGATATTTAAACACCACAACATATGATAGAATTTTTTTTTCAATAGTTATTAAAAATTTTACTGTAACGATGGAGACCATATTAACCATTTGTAAATTGAGGCCAACTCATAGATCCAATTTATTAATTTAACTAATGGGGGAACTTCTTTAATCTCCAGCTTAACAACTCCTTCAATTTTTTGACAACATTTAAATTAAAATATGATCTCAGCTATAAGATTTTTTCTTCCAACTCTTCATGTATCCACATGGTTGGAAAACACTTCTCTTCATCTCCCCATTGATAATCAACTAAAACAAAAAATAGAGTGCCTCACACTTTTTAGTGAAATATCATTTTATATTCTCCCAATTCTTCAACAAATGAAAAGGGATCAAAGAGGTAAAATAGATTAAAAAGCATTCAAGGATCTTGTTGGAGAATATACACCAAAAAAATGATTATATTCTGTAAGTTATCATTTATTAGGTGAATTTTTATGATATCCATATTTTATATATTTAAATAACATGTTATAGGTTTTTTATTTATCCCATATCAGTATTAATTTAGCTTTCTAGCTCGAGAACTATCACCATCATGTATAAAAATTTGTGGTTGTTTAATGAGTACTTCATCCACATGATCACAAAAAGATTGATGAATTTACATCCATATGGAAAAAATAGTAATTAATTTGAGTTCACATCATAAGAAATGTTCTTATTATTTCAAGCGTTGTGGTTAGAGAAAAATAGAATGAAAATATTTATCCTCAATTTGAGAGAATCCTTTGAAAATAATATGATCTTTATTCTACACTAGTCCACCTACACCGTTGAGTTTATTTCTTAAGACCCATATTATATTATTTGCATTTTTTAGGATGAGACTATCACATCTATGGTTTTATTTTGAGGTATTTTTTTATTAATTATCCTACATTTAGACTTGAGTTTTCGTGGTGTTTTAGTGAAAAATTGACGTTTTTTCTTAACAGTGAGTGGCACACTATTGGCGCATGGTTTGGAAAGTTCTATGACCATTCCCAATAAATCATACAACCAGCTGCCATTTTTGGATAATATATAATCACACAGTTAGTGCATGTTTTTTAAACTATGTGGGATAAACATGAATCATGTCTCTAATGGATATTTATGGAGACATGGTTTCCCCATGGTTTGGAAAACTGTGCAGGAAGACCGTACACCATGTCTAGGTCATTAAAATATTAAAAATAATTGTTTTTTCCTCTTGGGATTTACCCCAAAATCCCTCATTTTCATCCACACTCAGTATTTCCTACACTAGTAACCTCCAACCCTAATCCTTTCTCCATTTGAACTCCATTTTGGTGGTGTTTTAGGTGTCATTTCTCCAATATTCTTCAAGAATATCCCTCATTTCTTGATTTCTTTTTAATTTTTAGGGTTCGTCTTATTATTTCTTGATGGTTCATATCTCTAGTGGTCTGGGTGATCTATTTTGGTCTGTATATTGATTATTAAGGTTATATACTGATATTTGTGGTTCGATCTTTCCATGATAGGGTTATTCGGTAGTGTTGTCGTAGTTTAGAACCAATCTTAGGAAGTTTTTACACTTAAGATAAGTGGTTCTATGCCTAAACATTATTTGGTTATTTTGATATGCTTTCATTGCTTATTGGTTTTTTTCAATGCATTGTGTATGAGGTAAAAAATGTGTTTTTGAAGGGTTTTAAGATGTGTATGGTTGATAGTGGGTTTTCTAAGAAACATTTCTTGTATTTAAGTGAGATCCATAGTTTTGGTTCTTTATGGTGTTTTATGAATTTTGAATGTGGTTTATTAAATTTGGAATGTGGTTAGAAAATTATTTAAAGTTTAATTTGCGTTCCTATGATTTTGAAAGAGGTTTTTATTATGAGAAAGGGTGGGTTTAATTGTGTGTTAACATTTCTTGTGTCTTCATGTGAATGTGGTGATACCAATATGACATGAGAGATAGGCATTGAGAACATGGGGTAATCCAAGGTATCTAGGCGGGTGGACTAGAACTAGTAATGTAGTGATTGAAAAGTGAAAATATTTGATTATTTTTGTTGGTTGATACTATTTTAATTGAAAGTATAAAATCCCAGATTAACTTATTAGGATAGCCAATCTCAATACTAACTAAATTATGATGATGATTATAGACCCCTAGGACCTTAGGATATATCGTTATAGTGGATCATGCATGAGAACATAGTTGGTTGTGGTTTCTATACATTGTTTCACCAAGATACAAGGTTTATAGTGTCCCATTTTTAGCTAGCACATATAGGATTTTTCTGTGACTTAGTGCTCCATGTTATATCATACCTAGAGTAGGCATCCAATGCAAATTTTGGTTGTATAAAAATAAAATAATGGTTTTATATAAAATATTTCTTTAAAAATGTCTCTATATTTTATTTTAATAAAAAAATCATGTTAATTTGTCTTATGATGTTTTTGAGTGGTGTTTATTTTATTGGGTGGAATCTTACAGAGCTTTGGCCCACAGCCTACATATTCCTAGGGATTTATGTATATTTGGTTATTCATGACATGAGTAAAGTCAACATTTATCGTGATGGTGGTTCACGTTTCTAGTGGTATTCTCTTGTTGGTGTTGGTGGTGGTGTCTTGAGGATGATGCTCCTACTATTGGATGGAGCATTTTGTGATAGTTTCATTGTCCCCTTTCTTTTTTAATCCTTTTGAGTTTTATTTAGAGTTTTAAAACCTTGAATATGAAATTTGTTTTCCCTTGTTTGGATTTGGTTATTTATTATTGTGATGTTTATTTTTGGTGATTTTTATGCTTATAAAAATGGGTGAAATCATTCCCAAAGCATGTTTTTAATACCCAGAAACTGGTTTCCAGCCCATGGGGATCAGAATCACACTTTGGGCCTTGACATGGACCTGGTCGGGTGTCGGGTTGGATGAAACTCTATTTTTTTTGAAAATGGTGTAAAATAATGTCACACTATATGGGTAAAGTTATATGGGGGTGAGTCTGGATAGAGATGAATTAGTATTTTTAGGACTAGAAGTTTTAGTAATGAGTAGGGTGCCTGGCCAATGCATAATATGACATGACTCGACTCACCATGAAATGTTGGTGTCCTGTTCAACTTCTCATTTAGGTGAGATGTACTAGTGGTAAACTGAATATGGACACTGGGTGGGTGTGTTGTGGTTCAGTTAGTTTTTCTATTGTGATGTATTTGATTAGATTTTTATTTATAAAACATTTTGTGGTCTCTTATTATTTCCAAAAAAATTTAGAATATTTGTTGATGGTTTTCCTTGTCATTATTATTTTTCGTAGAACAATTCATCCCCAAACATTTCTTGAGAAGTTGCGGGAAGAGAATAGAGAGATTTATCCATCACCAATTGATTATATTTTAGTGGAATAAGTGGTTCAGGCTGTTCAAGATTTAGGATAAGGATAAGGCAGTCATCCTGCTCAGGTTAAAGAAGTCAAACTGTGTCCTAGAAAGGACAAAGCATCAAAGTTCCTTAAGAAAAGGCCTTCTTCTTTCTGAAGTGGAACATAGCCTCAAGAAGAAGAGGAGTTTCCTAAGAAGATAGATCATATTTTTATGTTTCTTGATACTTTTAAAGCTTTAAGTGTTATGTGTGTTTTTATCATGTTTGGAGGACCCATTTAGAAGTTGTGGGACTTAGTGGTGAAAGCTGGAGAGCATGGAAAATGGGTTAGAAAGACCTAAAGGAAATTTTCATGGATAATTATTATATTAATGTCGTGGACTACATGACATACCATGAGTTTATGGAGCTTACCCAGTGAGATTAGTATATGATAGAATATTATAAATTCTTCACAAATCTAGTTTGTTTCACAACTGAGATCATTTCCAAACATAGGATGAAGGCTAAGAGGTTTGAAAGGTGATTGCAGCAAGAAATCCAATATTATGTATTTTTGTTGAAGATAATGACCTATACTAAGGTGATTGATCATGATATAGTGGTAGAGATTGACTGTATTGAATGACTAAGTTTCCAGGGATTAGTGGCATCCATGGGTAGTTGAAGTTCATTAGAAATGAAGAGGAAGTGTGATGACCATGGAAAGAAGGTAGGTGGTAGTTCGGGTCATCCTTCCCATATGAATTGATCTGTGGCCTCTGATTCGAGTAAAGGCATGTGGAATTAGGGTGAGAAGGCATGGACCATAAAAAATGTGTGAAAATATCCTCCCATTCATTCTCACCAATGAAGATCTATTATAATTTTGCAATGTTTTTAGCAAAGTGATCCACCCATATTATAGTGTTGTAGGATCAATGGCTTATAGGGGGATGCCTGCCCAGTCAAAACCATCCTGGTTATAGGGTTATCAGTTCAGTGGTCATGGAGGTAGGGATATGTCATATTCAAGTAAGATTCAGTTCATTGGGGAAATACATAATAGTGGTCATCATTAGGCTAAGGCTAAGACTAAACATCTTCATGTTGTGGACTAGGCACCAGTAAGATCATATGTGGGACATGCGATAGTTCGAGTTACCATTAATATTACATCATATTTAGCTATTTCACTCTTTGATATTGGTGCCTCAGTTTCTTTTATATCTTCCCACCTTGTCGATGTGTTAATGTTACCAATATATCTTATTCCATATGTGATAGAGTTGGAAATGCCTCTTGGTAAGCAGTGAAATCAGAGTTGCAGGTGTTCTTCTTGTGGACTCACCGTGTTAGGGGTCTGGTTGAAATAATATTTTCATATTTTGGATATGGAACTATTAGAAATAATCCTTAGTATATATTGGATTGTGAATTTATAGGTGAACATCAATTTTTATAAGCGACAAGTGAGCTTCGTGGAACCTAATGTAAGTACCCAGGTATTTCATGGTGAATATTTTCTGTGGTCGGGAAGTGACAGACCTACTCTTCTAAAATTGGGTAATCTTATTTTTCAGTCCTCATTGATCATGGTGGTAGAAGATGGTGGTGCTACTGAGGCCAAATTATCTCACATGGTGGATGAGTTTCCTGAGGTATTTTCAAATTATTTTTAGGTATTCGTCTCAAGCGGGATGTGGATTTCTTGATTGATTTTGCATCGGGAACAATGCTAATATCTATTCCCTCATAATACATGAACCCCAATATGTTATGGGAATTAATGGTACATATGTCTGATTTTGAATTTGGATGATTTATTTTCTCAAGCATCTCACATTGGGCCTCCCCAGTTCTATTTACAAATAAGGCTAATGGATCTCTTCAGTTGTGCGTAGATTACTAGATGTTGAGTAAGGTGATGACAAAGGAAAATTGTCCCTTGATCTGTATTGATGAATTTTTTGATCAGTTGGAGGGAGAGAGAGAGGTGGTTTTATTAGATTTATTTGTGTTATGGTTATCTCTAAGTCAGTGTGAGAGATTCATATTTCTTGAAAATACCATTCTGAAGCAGGTACAACCACTTTGTGTACATGGTCATTCCCTTCAGGTTAACAAATGTGCCAATGATATTTATCGCACTTATGAATAGGGTTTTCCAACAATATATTTATTTGTTTTTCATGGAATTCATAGATGACATCCTGGTATATTCTAGGATTTAGGAGGAGCATGAGAGGCATTTGGATGTTTTCCTAATTACTCCTCAGGACCATCTTTTCTTTTCCATGTTTCCAAAGGGAACATTTTGGATCAGGGAAGGGATGTTTCTGGGCCACGTGATCCAAGATAAATGAGTTTATATGGAACATGAGAAAATTAGAGTTTTAATTTCATTGGAGTAACCAAATAATGTGTTTGAGATAAGAATCTTTCTAATCATTATATGGTATTACATGTAGTTTGTTCGAGTGTACACTTATGAAAGGTGACCATGTGGTGTCTTAAGGTTCTCAATAAATCCAGTCACAAGAAAATAATAACCCAATCCATGAATTGGAATTAGTAGTAGTGATGTATTCCTTGAATAAATGGTGCCATTAACATTTTGGGAAATGTTTTTGGTTTATTATAATCATAAGAACTTGGCCTACATTTTCTCATAGAAATATTTAAATTTGATACAATGTTGTTGGGTTGTGTAAATTTACGGGTTCATGTTTGATAATGTTTATACCTTAGGAAACAGAATTGTTTTTGTTGAGACTTCAAGAAGAAAAGTGCCAATGTAGGCGTTGAAAGTGTCTAGTGATGAGTGGACCTTGATGGGGCTTTTTTCTTAGATGTACATAGAGACCAGGGGTATAGTAGAGGTGTGTTTTTTTGATAGAGTTCATCTGGATCCTTATCTTATAGAATTTTTCATCATTATTATTCAGTTAATGAATTATGATAGCAGTATATGTATGTTATTAATGGATGGGATATTCCTTGTGATTGGTAATTGTCTCCCATGAGAATTTTTTGCTTCAAGGGCTGCTTTGTGGTGCCATTATCTACGAAGAAGATGATGATATAGGGTATACATCAGTCCCAAAGTGCTATTAATCTTGGTGCTAACAAGATGTACTATGATGTGAATTGGAAGTTATGGTGTCCATGTATGAGGTGTGATATAGCTGAATTTGTATCGTGGTATTTTACTTATGAGTAGGTAAATGTAGAGCATCAAAGACCCTCTATTTTTTATTTTGTCATGACCCATTCCTACCTGGATGTGGGATGATATTTCTATAGACATTATCAATATATTTCCACATACACTCTGGGTGAGGAATACTGTTTGGGTTGTGATTGACTGTTTGACCAAATTAGATCATTTCATCCATATCAAGGATTCATCTAAGGTGGATGAGTTGGGACAGTTGGATGTTTGAGAAATATTAAGGCTTCATGGTGTTGCATCAACAATTGTTTCGGATTGAGACCCCCATTTTACTTTGTAGTTTTGGTAAGGCCTTTAGAAGGTGATGGAGTCACAGATCAAGTTGAGAATGAATTACCTTACCCAAATGAATAGTCATACAAATCGGGAGATTCTAATTTTTGAAGACAAGCTTCGTGAATGTGTTTTTGATTTAGAAGTTTTGTGGAAAATTCATCTTGGATTGGTTATGTTTTAATTTACCAATATCTACCAATATTCGATCCAAACGGATCCATTTAAGGTGTTGTATGGTTAGTCTTGTTAGTCTCATTTGTGTTGGGAGGAAGTGGGTGAGACCTAATTTTTGGGACGGATCCCTGTGCAAGAAACTCTTGATAAAGTAAACCTGATCAAGAAGCATTTTTTGATATCTAATAGTGACTATAAGTCTTATGTCGATCAGAGGTGCCGAACTCCAGAGTTTTATGTGTGTGGCTGGGTGTTTCTAAATGTGGAACCTCCCCTCTGTCAACGTCAATTGTGTAATAAAGGAGATACAACACTGAGGTATGTTATGTATTTCAAGGGTATCTTAAGAATTAGTTATGTGGCATAAAAGTTAGCTTTAACTTCTCTATTGATATCAATTCAGGATGTGTTCAATGTTTCTCAGTTGAATAAGTATAAACTAGATCCATCTAATTTTTTGAATTGGGAAGAGTTAAATTTGGATCCCAATTTATATGTGTTTGAATGGCCAGTGTGGATTTTATATTTCCAAGACAAATTGATTCAAGGTAAGTCTATTCTGTTGGTCCATGTTCATTGAAAGATGATTATTCTTAGGAAAGAAATGGGTTCTATTGAAATATCTTTGAAAACAATCATAATCCATTCATATAAATATTGAGGCTGGTATCATAATGAAATATACCCATTTTATCATAAATAATAATAAGGTTTATTTATTATGATGAATGAAAATACCATTAAAAGATCATAAAAAACATTTTTAAAGAAAATAATATTTTTATTTGGAAAATATCTTTTAAAAACAAAAAATTCTCAAAATATTGTGTAAATTATTTGCATTAAAAAAATTGTGGTAACATATAAAGAAAAATTCTTGAAAAATAATTTTAATTATGGTGTGAAAATTAATTTATGTTATAAATGTTAAAAATAAAAATTATTTACAAATTTTTTTGAAAAAAGAGTCAAAATTTACCCTTTTAGAAAATGTTATGAAATTTACTTTTAATTTATTTTTGAAGAATATAATAGATAATGTAAAATGGAATTCGTAAATAATTTTTTAGGGAATTAAATTATTAAAAACATTTTTGAAAACAAGGATATGGAAGAGAATGATACTTAATCAAAAAGAAAATACATCATGAGTATCACTTACAAAAAATTCCTTGATGGTTATTTTATAAATAAAGTATGAAATGAAAATTAAATATATAAACCACATTCATAAACATAGATGAATATATTAGATATTTTTTAATGAAATAATATCATAATATTTCCTAAAAAAACCTTGACGAAACAAATCTCTAAAGAAATGAGATTGTAACGTAAAGGCTTTTCTCATTTGGTAACTCTTGAATCAAAATAATATTCAAATAAATAAATAAAATGACACTTTAAATATTATGAAAATAATTAGTTTCATGATATAAAATTTCAATGGGTAGTATATACACCTCAAAAATTAATATAGGTTCATATCTTAATATTAATTATAAAAGGAAGATAATTTTAGTTGAATAAACCTTAATAAAAATCATACAATTCAATTTGAGAATTAATTAATGAATCAATTATGTGTACGAAATGTGAAACAACATAAAATATTTGGAAATAAAACATAATATAATAAAATTTTATTATAAACACAATAATGAAATAATAATTTCATTGAATATGTATCCCAACCTAATGAAAATTAATTGTGTTATGCAATTATTTTCCACTAGGTAAATTTCTAATAAATTTCCCTTGAATAAAACAATTTAAATAGAAACATAGAATACCATAATGTACGAAGGATTGATTTTTTTACATGAAAAATGTGTATTATATAAACAAAACATTAAAAATAGGTGGTGAGTATTGAATATGTCTCTAAAAAACATAACGTGAGATGAGAAAACCCATAACTCGAGTGTAGACACTCCACATGTTTCATTTAACTCATGTATAATAAGATTATATCAATTATTTTATATATTAAGAACCATTTTTTGGTTTAATACATTGTAATTAAATGATTTAATTTATTTTTTAGTGAAATATTAAAATACTTAATCAGTGATGTCCATGTTAGGTGTTTTGAGGATGTTCAGTTCATTGGTTCAAAATGGCTTCAGTGTGTTGACCATTTTCAGATAGGTCATTATTTAAACATGAGAAAATAGTAATAATTAAACATTTATAATATTTATAAACTATTATATATTTAAATGAAACCATGAAATATGGTTTTGAAAAATGGACTATGTTATAATCATTGAGACTATAGTCTCTATTCACACATGAGTAATGTTTCAATTTTTAAATAACTATTTTCAAAATAAAGAAAGTAATATTCTATACTTAAATAATTATAATAATATTATAAATAATGTTTTAGTTAATATAAAATAATTATATATATCATCCTTGTGTTTTGGTAATGAAAAAAGAGTTACATCACATCTTAGAGGCGGTAGTCCACAAGTATGCACGAAGGACATTATCATTTTTCAGTGAGTGGAAGGGTAAGAAATAAAATGAGATATTATCTTTTTATAATGAAAAATATGTAAATAAGATCATAATTATGTCTTGTATGTCACATATATTCATTAACTGTATCCTTATTACCTTTACTGTAAAGAGTTTGTGAAATATGAATCATATTGTATCTTGAGATGGTAGTCTGTCGTACACATGAGAAATATTATCAAATACATCTAGTAATGGAAATTAAAAAATTTATATATGTTATATTATTTATAGACATATAAATATGTTTCGAATATAATTTATATACTTTTAATCAATCATTATATCAAGATGTGAGTGGTGATGATGGAAAATGAATGACTTTGGTTTGCTATGTGATTGTCATTTGTACACACGAATGATGATTTTGTATCTCATTTAATGAAATAAGAGATGGATTTAGGTTATTACAATAAAATAATAAAATATAATTATTTTTTTGATATTTTTCTATTAAATAATAATAACTTCTGAATATTTGAAGTCAGTGGGAGAAGGAATAAGATAAAGATGTTTAGTTAAATAGATACTTCTTCATCAGAAAACCTCTATTGGTAAGAAAAAGACGGATTCTTATAATAAATTTCCAATAATAAAATGGGCTCTAGGATGTGGGGGTCGATGTAAGGAATAACTTTTGGTAGGTATTGTATTAAAAAAATGGATTTTATGGTGTGATGAAGAAAGTTTTGGGGGAGGCCTTTTATAAGAGAGTTGTGTGGCACACTTGTAACTTTTGAAAAGGAAAAGGTGTACCCACATTTTTCACATGAAAAAAGACTTAAAAATATAAAATTATAGATAATTAGACACTATATAGTGGAAATTATATCTAGAAAATATGTTTTATACCAATTTTTTGGTCAATTTCCCCCATATCATTTTATGTTAGCCCTCGGTAAAACTGTTTTTACCTTACCTGTGATAATTATTTTTTTATTTTAATCACTATTCATTGTGGTAAAAAATTAATTTTCCCTTATTATATAATACAAATTATTATGATTAAAAAGTTTAATATATTTTACCAAACATAATTCATATAATTTTAAAATTTTAATTTAATATTAAACCCGGAGACACGATGGAAATTGTATTTTCAAAAAGAGCATTTTTCAAGAAAAAAAATCATTTTTTATAAATTATATTCCCAATAATATTCATTAGATGAATAAAAATTAATATATAATTTATATATTTCATTTAAACCGTTCAAAATTATGGTTTATAATTAATTTAAAACTACAAAAATTATGAAATTTCAAAGAGTTTTCAGAAAACACATTTTTATCCCAAAAATTTATATATAATAAAATATAATATAAAGATGATTAAAATTTAACTAAGTTGTTTTAATATAACTAATGAATAATTATTTAATTTTAAATAATATTTCAAATATTATGGTACTTTAAAATATAATTAATTAATTGAAATGAAATGAAATTTTTACAAAAAATCAGTATTTGTCACTGTTCAACGAAAAATCAATATTTTTTGAAAAATATAAAACACTATCCATTGTAAATTATGATATGGTGAATTAAAAAATTAATTTAATTTTATAAAATAAATTATATGAATGTTTAAAAAGATAATTATAATATTTTTTATGAAAATCGATAGAATTCAATTTTTGAAGAATATAAAATTTGAAGAATAAAACTATGTTACTAAAAATTTATTTATTATTTTATAAAAACTTATCAATAATTTATTTGGATTAGGAAATGTAAATATATTTCATAAATTAGATAATATTATTCATACCCACCAATTTTATGGCTAGGTTGTAACTCTTATAAATTTTGTGGGTGGTTTAAGCTCTGTATTGCATGACAAATACACTATCGAATACAGTTTCCATTATAAAATCTAAGGTTGTTACATACTCATACCATTTGATAAATTTCACCCATGAAATTTTAACTTTATCTTTGTAATCAGTGGTAGGAAATTGGAAAATAATTTTTTTGGAAACCCACATAACGAAAGGGGTTCATAAAAAACCCTTCTAATTAGAGTGAAAAGGACGTATGAAGGTTATCAAGAATAAAACAAAATAGATTAAAAAATCGGAGAAAATAGGTGGGATTTGAATATTTGGAAATGTAATAAAAGATTAATTATCAAATAATGATATTGAGTAACAAGGATCATTGATTATAAAAATGTTAATGATCAAGAGAAAGTTAACAACTGAAAAACCATAAAATAAAGAGGTGTGAAAAAGTTAATTGATATCATCATAAATAATGGTAATAGGAAAAATTTTCTTTCAATATCCATTTCTTATAGGTGGGTAATTCCTTTTATATTTGTAATAACAATGTAAGAAAATATACTTACTTGATTAGTTGAGTATCATCCTTTAATCAATGTTCACCACAATATCATCTTTTTCTCCAAAGGATGAGTATTCAAGATGAATTTTTTTTCATGATTGAATTACTAAAATAAAAATTTAGAGGAAACCATAACAATAAATTGGATAATAATTCTATTACATAATTATTTAAAAACTAACAAAAATACGTTAGAAAATGGTATGATAATTCCCAAAATGAATAATCCATTATATGATGACCTAAAACATTAGTCTCTAAAATTTAACAGTAATAGCCATGATAAAAAAATAATTCCATATATAAATGATCATATATAAAAATAACATTAGTTACCACATCATAAAAGAGTTTTTTATCCTAATAGTGTATATCATAACATTCATCTTACAAGACCAAAAATATAGAGATATTCCTATAAAATAAAATTAATTACTTAGTCACCAAATCACATTACAATCCAATTTTTATCTATACGATAAAACTTATGTTCCAATAATTACATAAATATCCAAGGTAATATAAACCCTAAATGTTATCAATAACTTAAAAATTATATCCACAAAGGTTAAAGTAATACATTATATTAAACTGAATCTTTATATATACTTCAAACCAATAAAATGACACCTAATGTTTTATTAACAACTCTAAGATCACATTTCTTAAAAAATCAATAAGGTGTCTAGGATTTATAACTTATGATGAAACATAATATTATATACCTATAATGGTATCCATAAATCCTAAGATAACATCACATGAAAATATCACAATCTCCAAATTTATCTAAACCCTCATCTGATACCACATCTAACAACCCTAAACCTACACACCCAGATCAAGTAATGAAAGTATAAAAATTAACTTTTTTGAATTTGATACTAAATAAGGTGACCCAATTTTTTCCTTCGAAAACATAAAAAATTAGACAGAAATACTAGATCACTTACTTTATCAATGAAATTTTAGGTTTATAGTTTTAGAAAATTAGGAAAAAAACTTAACATCATGTATTCATAACTAACTAGTTCATGAAGTTGAGCATCGTCTCCCACCATATCCATATTTCCATATTCCAGGTCAGGTAATCATCATCACCCATATGAAACCCTTATAGAAATAATTCATTTAGCATCATTATTGAAAACATGGGGAAAAGGAAACATAATAAGGGTTAGCTAAAATTCTCTCTAAGGGTAAAAATAAGCATTTACAATTGAATGTCATCTGTGAGATTAAGATGGGCACACGGGTATGATCACATAATCCAAGCACAAGAGAATAACATAATAGAACTTATACCCATCAATACTTGGATCATAAAAAATAAAAACATCTAATAAGGCTTTAAAAAATCATGAATCTTCAAAATCAACAATATGAACCACGTGACATCACTATTGATCAAATTAAACGTTTATAACCCATATAAACAAAACAAAAACAAGTTGGAATCTTCATACATTATCTTCCTTGAATTCATATAGAACCCTTACAATTGGTATAACAATATGGAAAAATTAAAACATAATTCTCTAGGAAACATAATCATTACCCAATTTATTAGAGAATTATCTTATCTCCCTCATTGTTTAAGATATATCAGGCTCACCCTACACTATATGGGCACACCCATCATATAATAATTTCAAAGAACCATAAATAAAGTACATATGTCTTTTTTTCATTATAAAACTAATAAAACAATCATTATTCCTTTAATATCATAATTAGGCAGTGGAAATTAAATTATTTCAATAAAAATATCTATGAAATGTGATTAACCCATGTAAAGTAAATGGATTCCATAAAAATTTCTTTGAAACATGATTGACTTGTGGAAAATAAACGTGTTCCATAAAAATCTCATTGAAACAAGATTAACACAAGAAAAATTAATGGGTTACTTAAAAATATCATTTAAATAATCAAAATCCAACTAGGGAAGTAATTAGTAAGGTGTTATTACAAAATATCCCCAATAGAGAATATGTTAGAACGTGGTCTATTTACATTGATAATCGGAAATACCATTAAAAAGACATTATTATTTTTTGAGGGAAATTGTATTTTCATTTATAAAATATCTTTTAAATACTAATAATTTAGAAACTATTGAGAAAATACATTTCATTTCAAACAACCTTGGAAATTAATAAATTAAACTTCAAGGAAAATAGTGTACATGATGACATAAAAATCCGTTCATGTCATAAACGTTTAAAATGAACAATATTTTCAAAACACTTTGAAAAGGTAGTGAAAAGTGACCCATTTGGAATACTTTATGAAATTACCTTTTAAAACAATTTTAAATAAGGTAAAATATTATGAAAAATAGATTTAATAAATCATTTATTTTAAGAAAATAATTTCTTTTAAAACATTTTTAAAAACATAGATATCGAAAGAATAATAGCCAATCTAAAAGAATGAAAAACATTAGTATCACTTAAAAAATACTTCCTTGATGTCTCGTTAATCAACATAGAAGCTAATAAAATTAAAACATGGAAATCACCATTATAAGAAGAAGAAAATAAAATAGATTTGGTTAAAAAAGTTCCACATTGTTTACTACAAAACAACCTTGAACATAAAAAACAATGAAGGAAATGAGATTGTGATATAATGAATTTTCCTATTTTGTAACTCTTCAACCCTAATCCCCATGAATGAATAACAAAAAATTATACATTAAAAATCATAAAAATATATTTTTTCAATATATAAAATTTCAATGTTCAATATATAAGCCACATAAATTAATATAGATGCACACCATAAATTTATGTTTCAATGAAAGAGAACTTGAGAAGAATAACCCCTATAAAAATTGTAAAGACCCGAATCCGGGGCCTCATAACTGGCGCCCCGTACCCAGTTCGCGACATGACCTCAAGCGCATTTCCCCAAACGCCAGAGGCTGCCGACTAGTAGAGAGGGCCTTGGTGAGTCAATGGGGAAACTATGCCCTCATTTGGTAAAGTATGCAGCGGAAGAATAATAACATAACAATAGCAGAAGCAATAAACAGCACACGAAAATTTGAAACTAAATAGCTGAAGCAGTGTATAATATAATAATGATGTAGTAGGACACATGTATCTATGAAAAGCAGTAAACAAAACAACGTGCTAAAATACAACTGAAACCAAATGAATAAATGTAAATAGAAACTCCAACATCATCGCATACCAAATCCCGATCCCATTCTCTCCAGCTCCAACCAGCAGTCAAGTACCTGAGGTAGAAGTTCCACATTCCCTACCTACACTTGCAACCATATAATCTATTTGGGCTAAAAACCAGGACCCAAACTGGGTGTGAGACTAATCCTAGTAGGAAACCACCACAAGATTTGTGCCCTACTATCAGTGAGAGATATAGAAAAAGTGAAGGTGAATAAATACAATAATGAACTAGGAGTACACCAGTAATTAATCCTACCAATTTCCATTAACATTAATTTAATTAAACAAACATGAAGAACTAGTAAAGCCGTCTATTTCAAGGTAATGCAAATAACACAACAGGTATCTAAAAAGAATATCTAAACACAAGCAGTACAAAACCCAAGCTTCTTCTTTGGCTTGGTGGACTCGTCACAACCAACCATTGAAAATCACACTAACCCTCTGGGTGGCTCAAATTAGCAGACCCCTACAGTCCAGTAATCAAACAAGGCACATACACTCTGGGAAGCTCTTACATCAATTCTCCTATGATCTTGCAACGACAGCTACAGACTCTCTGAGGAAGCACTTATGTCAAATTCCTCATGTGGTCTCGATGTGTGGGTAAACTAAGAACACTCTTGGGAAGCACAAATTCCTATTCCAGTAGGTCCTGCGTACGAATATAAAATCAACAGACCCTCTAGGGAAGCACTTAATCGTCTATTCCCTCTTTGATATCCCATACTAGGTTCTCAGAGCCCTGAGCAGTCCAGTCATGCGTAATCAACTATCAGCTGCCACAAGTTTGTTCAGAAACTACTTGGATAATAGCTACCATGCATCAAAAGAATTTAAACAGAAGGAAACACATGCAATTAGTGAAAACAATTAACTAGCAATTGCAATAGGGTTTGCCTCAAAAGCAAACGATGCCAAAAAACGATAAATAACCAAACAAGGGAAGAAACACCGGTGGGGTGATCCTCAAACATGCAACCAAGAATATATTAGAAACAATTAAACAAAATCTAACAAGAAATCTAGGTAAAACAAAAAATAGGATCATAATCCTAAATCCGGGATACATGATACGTGGGTATCCGACACTTCTGCAATCAAAACACAAATAACTTCATCGTAGGGAAACAAACCACCTACCTCAATCCTCGAAGATTGATATACTTGATCTTCGGCCCATTAATTGGACTAGATCAGAGTAGATCTGCAAAAACTACTGAAAAGTTCAACCTCAGATAACTCACATGAGAGAAAGAATCAGGAAACGAGGCCAAAGAAGAACTATGAACTCACCACTGTGATTCTTCTGCAATCGACGGAGTTCGATTCGGAAAACCGGTGACAGATCGGTGGCTCGGTGAAGCATCAGCCTCCTTAGATGCTCTGGATGGAATTATATGGAGAAGAAGACGTTAATGACCATTAGGCGCGACCCTAGGTCGATTAATGAAATAAAAAAAGTATACGGTGTGTAATTTTAAAGTACAAGACGTGTAGTGGGTTTTTCGTAATCTGCCAAAATTGGCCTCCACGTCACCCCTACACACTATGTGTGTGGATTGGACACGACCAGCACACAACTTCGGGCGAGAAAAAGAGTACACGACATGTACTTAGAAAGTACATGGTGTGTACTTCAAAAATTTCCAGGAACATCATTTTTCATTAAAAATCATATAAAAGAGATCCGTACCTGAAAATGATGATCTGAGTTCTTACAAACATTCCCCCTTAAAGAAAATAGTCCTCGAATTTCCCTAAAAAGACGTAAGAGAAGAATCTTTGAACAACTCTGGCCACTGCGATCGAACATCGACATCCCTCTACCGGGTCTCATCCTGTACTCACCCGTGTTTCCATAGCACCCGTACTAGAGGAACAGACCGGCCACAGATAACTTTCGTACCGCGATTGGAATTCTTGATAGGATGCTCCTATAAAGATGCATCCTGCTCGAGCTCAACCTCCTCGGGTTGAAGAACATGAGACGGGTATGAGAAGTACCGTCAAAGTTGAGAAACATGAAAGACGTCGTGCGTGGCCTGGAACCTCTGGGGTAACTGCAACCTGTAAGCAACCAGCCCAACTCTCTCCAGAACCTCAAACGGCCCGACGTATCTCGGTGAGAGTTTCCCATGTCTCTTATTCCTATTATGCCCCAACCTCGGGGTAACACGCAGGAAAACATGATCTCCGACCTTAAACTCCAAAGGACATCTCCGCTGATCATCATAAGACTTATGCCGAGATTGTGCTGTAGCCATCCTCTTCTGAATCAACACTATCTACTCTGAGGTGTCCTGAACAAGACGAGGTTCCAGCAAAGCTGCCTCTCCTACCTATAGCCAGCATAAAGTTGATCGGCATGGCCTACCGTACAAATCCTCGTAAGGTTCCATCTGAATAGTTGCCTGAAAACTGTTGTTGTAGGAGAACTCCACCAGAGGAATCTTCTTCTCCCAAGTACGTCCAAAGTCTATAATGCAAGCTCGGATCATATCCTCAAGCACCTGGATTGTACACTTAGACTGGACATCAGTCTGGGGATGATATTCTGTACTCAAAATTACTTTTGTACCCAAAGCCCTCTGTAGCCCCTGCCAGAAGTGCGAAGTGAAATGTGAATCCCTGTCTGAAACAATGGAGTGTGGAACTCCAGGTAGACATACAATCTCTCAGATGTAAAACCGCCCCAGCTCATTAACACTGAAGGTCTCCTTGATCGGTAAGAAGTGTTCAACCTTCGTGATCCTGTCCACTACAACCCAAACAACATCATTTCCTCGATACAATATCAGTAATCCTGTCAAAAAGTCCATCGTGACATCATTTCATTTACACTCAGGAATGGGTAACTGCTGTAAAATCCCAGATATTCGTTGATGCTCTGCCTTCAACTACTGACAGGTGGAAAACCGCATAACTAAACCAGCCACGTCCTTCTTCATACCTATCCACCAATACAAACGACGTATGCCTCGGTAAATTTTGATGACACCAGGATGAACTGCCCAACCTGAAGTATGAAACTCCCGTATAAGATCCTCACGTATGTCTGCTGAAACCCATATGTGGCCATGAAAACGTAGCACCTCATCATCGCCCACTGTCCACCCCAGATTAGGGTCTCCATCTGACACACCCTCCCATAGGACTAGGCCTTCTGGGTCTGATAGCTACCTCATTCGAAATCGATCTAAAAGGGTATAGGTGACAGCTACAGAAGAAAGAACCGTCTGACCATGTCTTTCATGCACCTCCAAATGCAACTCAGAGAACAGAGCCATGAGCTTCCACTCACTGCTGGCCTCTGGAACTGACTGAATCTGAGTCATTCTGCTTAGTGCATCTACCACAACATTGCCTTTACCAGGCGTATAAGAAAGATCGATGTTGGAAGACTGTAGGTATTCGACCCACCTCCGCTGTCTCAGATTCATTTCACACTTCGTGAAGATATATTTGAGGCTCTTGTGGTTAGTATATACCACAAAATGATCTCCCATGAGATAGTGTCACCAAAAACGCAAAGCATGAACAACAGAAGCCAACTCTAGGTCGTGCGTAGGATAGTTCTTCTCGTGTGGCCTCAACTGCTGAGATCCGTATGAAACAACATGATCTTTCTACATAGGAACTTCGCCAAGCCCAATGCCAGATTCATCACATAAAATTGTATAACTCTTTCCTGGCTCTGGAAAAACTAGAATCGGTGCTGAAGTCAATCTCCCCTTTAGCTCGAGGAAGGATGAGTCGCGTGCTTCCGACCAAATGTACTTCACACCCTTCTTAGTCAAGACTATCAACGGCGCTGCTATGCGTGAGAAGTCCTTTAGAAACCGCCTGTAGTAACCAGTAAGTCCCAAGAAACTCCGCACCTCGAAGGCATTCTTCAGCTGTTCCCAGGTAACTACTGCTCTCACCTTCTCTGGGTCTATTGATACTCCAGTCTCTGAGATGACATGGCCCAAGAATTGAATCCCATTCATCCATAAGTGGCACTTTGAGAGATTAACATATAAATGATGCTCTATCAGTGTACTCAATACAATCTCAAGATGGGAAGCATGGTCGTGTAGAGTGTGAGAGTACATCAAGATATCGTCCACAAAGACAATGACGAAAGAGTCCAAGTAAGGATGGAAAACTCTGTTCATCAGTGCCATGAAAACTGCAGGTACATTTGTGAGACCGAACGACATAACTCGATACTCGTATAGACCATACCTTCTTCAGAAATCTGTGAGAGGTATATCAGATGGTCTGACCTGCAAATAATGATAGCTGGATCTCAAGTTGATCTTTGAGAATACCCTAGCTCCTCGAAGATGATAAAAAAGATCATCAATCCTCGGAAATGGATGTTGGTTCTTGACCATCAACTGGTTCAGCTTCTGATAGTCCACACAAAGCCGTAAGGTACCATCCAACTTTTTCGAAAACAATACAGGCGAACCCCAAGGGGAAGTACTAGGTCGGATAAAACCCTTATCATTTAACTCCTCCAACTGCTTCTTGAGCTCTTGAAAATCAGACGTAGCCATCCTATCAGGAGGTATGGATACCAGTGCTGCTCCTAGCACAAGCTCAATAGAGAAGTCTACCTCATGCACCAGAGGAAACCCTGAAAAGTCTTCTAGAAAGACATCCGGAAAACGGTCAACTACTGGAGGAAAGTCCATCTGAGAGGTCCCCTGATCATCTGGATTTAAACTAGAAATCTGGGCTATAACACTACCTAACCCATGATTCTCTGTACTAGATCTGCTTTCCTGGACATCCCATTTGCCCTTGTGAAGAAAGGACCCACCCTCTGGTGACGTGAAACTCACCCTGTGGTGATAACAATCAAAAAAGGCCTGAAGAGGAACTAGCCAGTCCATTCCGAGAATGAAATCATAACCCGTCATCTCAAGGACATAAATATCCCTCAAGAAGTGATACCCACCAACCTCAAGAGGGCAATCCTTGCACTGGCTCACACTAGTAGTTATATGTCCCAAAGGAGTGTCTACTGCCAAAGTATCCTCAGAAGTAAAGATAGTAAGTCTAAGGCTCTCTATAGTGTGCACAGAAATAAAGCTATGAGAAGCTCTGGTATCAAAAAGTGCAGAAGATAAAACTGAGGCTATTAAGATCATACCTCGAACTGTGGAAGGTCCAGGATCCTACTCCCAATAAATCTGCTCTACTGCAAAAGTCTGGCCAATACTGCGGCCCTGCATAGCAGCTTGATATCCCTGAGCTGATCCTCCTTGAGCCTGAACACAGCGTCCGTGATCTCGACCCTGTCCCTAATAACCTGAAGGAATATATCCCCCAGTCTCTAATGAACTGGTAATCCTGCTCCTGTACAAGGAGTAGAAACCAATCCTCCTTCACTAGCTGCTGGAAGAAGAACCCCGCAAAAATGCTGCAGATGACCCATCTTGCCACATGATCTGCACTCCACTAGATCTCGAGGGCACTGAAGCTTTTTATGCATGCTCTTTTCACACTGATATCACACCACCTAGTTTCCAGAAGTAAGATCTCGTCTACCCGAAGTAATACCTAGCTTCCTCGAGTCACCTCAAGTAGACTGTCGGTGGTGCTTCCTGCTGTCAGCATGAAATGAGTCAGCCTTGGATGTTGAACCGCCCAGGCCAACAGCTCCAGTCTCCCTTAGATTTCTTTCGGTGACCAGCTCCTGGTTGAGTATTTGGTTAATAGAAGTCAACTTGAAGATGTTCACTGCGATCTGATCTCTGGTTTGAGGCCTTCCTCAAAATTCCTTTCCAAAAAAGCTCGTCATCTTCTATAAAGGGAGAGAAACGCTGTAACTTAGTGAAAAGGGAGGAATAATCCATAACTAAAAGAGTACCCTACTCTAGATTCATGAAATCCATGGCCCTGTCAGCCCTCAGCATCGCCGGATAGATGTTTCCGTAGAACGTACGGTGGAACTCCTCCCAAGCCATAGTCCGCTAGCGCCTTGCCTGCGAGACTGCATCCCACCATCTCTTGGAATAATCTCGCAGCATGTAAGTCGTGAGATTCACCATTATGTCTGGGGGTGTCTCCAGATCCTCGATGACGAAAATCATGGTTTCTAGATATGACTCTGTAGCCTGAAGTCCTCCATCCCCTGTGAAAGTGTGAGGATGTTGCTGCTGGAAGACTTGCGTCAACTATGCCATAGACGGGGCACGATGCTGGGCTCCCTGGAAGGTCTGCATGAACCTAATGAAACCCTCTATGAACTAAGCATCAGAACCAGTGTCTGGAATCACTATGGGTGCCATGTATGGAATGATCGGTCGCACTACAGGTAGTCCCTGGTCTGCCGTATTAGGCGTACGGTCACTACCTGGTTCCTGGCGTGCAACAGGAGGACGTCTTGGTGCCATAGCCTCGAAAGGTCAAAAGCACACTCCAGATTTTGGATTAACAAGGAAAGAAAACACAAGAGTACAAAACTAGAATAGGAGAGAGGAACAATTAATTTTGCAAAATATGACTACACAACGTGTATTTAAACAACACGAAATGTTTGCTAAATCCATTTACATGGGTGTGTACTTCCGCCACCACTGGTCGTGTAACATCCGAGACTACATGGTGTGTTGTCCCAAAACACGGCATGTACTTGAACTCCACTCCCCTGCCCGAGTCTCTTTACATGTCTAACCTACATGGTCCTCAAAATTCTAAACTACATGACGTGTGCACTAAAGAAACGGCGTGTACTGGACAGGTTTCGGCGGCCCGTGTAGTGGTTACACGGCCGGCTACACAGCTGACTCCTACATGGCGTGTTCCTAACAAAAAGGGTGTATATAAGGATGGAGCACACCAACCCGTGTTATTCATTACATATTTGGGTACCCATAAGGTAACTACACGATATGTTCTTATAACACACGATGTGTACTAGATAGGCTCGACGACCTGTGTAACAGGTTACACGGTCGGCCACACGGCTAACCCCTTACACGACATGTTCCAAACAAACACGACATGTATAGGAGAAGATAACACTGACCCGTTTTGTTCGTGACACGACCGAGTACCCAGGAGAAAACTACACGGCGTGTTCTTATACACACAGCATGTACTACACGAGTTTTTCCGACCCGTGTTGTTAGTGACACGGCTGGGTACACGGTTGACTACCACACGATGTGTACTTTAGGTACACGGTGTGTCCTTGAAGACTCTCCGAAACCCCATGTTTTTGTTCACACAGTCAGTAATATGGTTTAAAAACTACCTGGCGTGTATTAATAAAGTACACGCCGTGTATTATGGGTTTTTCTGGGAAGTAGCTCAGAAACTGCACCGAACTCCAAAAACACTGAAAAACAAACATCTATGTGCCGAATTCCGATCCGTGGGGGCCCATACTCTCCGCGAATCAATGTTTGGCATCATAACAATGCATATATCAAGTAAAATATCATAGCAAGTATGTCTTCCACAAAAACTATCACAACAACATGCATAATTTATCACGGCATCTATCACAACAACATGAAATTCTAATGTACCCTAGATGGCATGGTAAAATTCATGACATGTGATTTCCTACCCAGTGCCTATATGATGCATGAGATGGCCCACCCTCATCCCATCGGGTTGCAACAAAATAGAACCACAATCATATAAACTGTAACATGACAAAACATGTGCATCACTAAACAGTGAAATATAATAAACCGTAACACTTTCAAAAACTGAAAAATGAAATTACGACGTAATATAACTTTTCCCCGTACACGATTTAATTACTCCTGGGCATAGTTAAGTACTAAATACCCATTTCTTACATTCATTGTTTGTTTTCCCAAAATAGTAAGGCAATAGAAAAGAAAAAAACTCATCTAATACCACTTTGTAACGACCCGAATCCAGGGAATCATAACTGGAGCCCCGTACCGGGTTTGCCACATGACCTAAAGCACGTTTCCCCAAATGTCATAGGCTGACGACTAGCAGCGAGGGTCTAGGTGAGCCAATGGGGAACTATTCCCTCATTTGGTAAAGTATGATGTGGATAAATAATAAAATAACAATAAAAAAAGCAATAAACAGCACATGACAACTAAAACTAAATAGCTGAAGCAATGTATAATATAATAATGTTGAAGCAGGACACATGTATCTATGAAAAGCAATAAACAAAACAACGTTCTGAAATACAACTGAAACCAAAGGACTAAATATAAACATCAACTCCAGCAGCATTGCGAGCCAAAGCCTGGTCCCATGCTCTCCAGCTCCAACCAGCAATCAAGTACTTAAGGTAGAAGGGCCACAATCCATACCTACACCTGCAACCATATAATCTGTTTGGGCTGAAAAGCAGGACCCAAACAGGGTGTGAGACTAATCCCAATAGGCAACCACCACAAGATTTTTTCCCTACTATCAGTGAGTAATATAGAAAAAGTAAAGGTGAATAAATACAGTAATGAACTAGGAGTACAACAGTAAATAATCCTACCAATTTCCATTCACATTCATTTAATAAAACAACCAGGAAGAACTAGTAAAGCCTTCTATTTCAAGGTAAATCAAATAACATAGTAGGTATCTAAAAATACTATCTAAACACAAGTAGTACAAAACCCAAGCTTGTTTTTTTTTGTCTTGGTGGAGTCATCACAACCAACCATCGAAAATCACACTGACCCTCTAGGTGGCTCAAACTAGAAGTCCCCTACAGTTCAGTAATCAAACAAGGCATAGACACTCTGGGAAGCTCTTACGTCAATTCCCCTGTTGTCTTGCAATGATAGCTACAGACTCTCTGAGGAAGCACTTATGTCTAATTCCTCCTGTGGTATCGATGCATGGGTAAACTAAGAACACTCTTGGGAAGTACAAAGTCCTATTCCCGTAGTTCCTGTATACGAAACTAAAATCAACAGACCCTCTAGTGATGCACTTAATTGTTTATTCCCTCTTTGATCTCCTGCACCAGGTTCTCACAGCCCTGAGCAGTCCAGTCATGCGCAATAGACTATCAGAAGCCCTATGAAAGTTCAGAAACTACTTGGATATTAGCTACCATGCATCAAAAGCATTTAAATATCATGAAACACATACAATTAGAGAAAAAAAGTAACTAGAAATTGCAATAGGGTTTTCCTCATAGGAAAACGGTGCCATAGGATGATAAACAACCAAACAAGGGAAGAAACACCCTTGGGGTGATCCTCAAACATGCAACCAAGCATATATTAGCACCTATTAAACATAAGCTAACATGAAATATAGAAAAAACAAACAATATGATCATAATCCCAAATCCGAGATACCCGATACATGGGTATCCAGCACTTTTGAAACCAAAACTCAAAGAACTTCAACGTAGGGAAACAGACCACCTACCTCAATCCTTGAAGATCGATACACTTGAACCTCACCCCGTGAATTGGCCTAGAATGGTGTATAAATGCAAAAACTTCTAAAACTTTCAACCTCAGATAACTCACACAAGAGAAAGAATAAATAAAAAATCCAAAGAAGAACCAAGAATTCACCGCTATGATTCTTCTGCAATTGACGGAGTTCGATTCAGACAACCGGTGACAGATCGGTGGCTCGGAGAAGAATAGACCTCCTTGGATGCTCTGGATGGAATTAGGCAGAGAAGAAGACGTTAATCATCATTAGGGGTGACCCCTAGTTGATTAATGAAATAAAAAAAGTATACGGAGTGTACTTTTAAAGTACACAGCGTGTAGTGGGTTTTTCTGTACTCACCCAAAATAGGCCTCCACGTCACCCCTACACACTGTGTGTGTGGCCCGGACATGGCCAACACACGACTTCAGGCAGGAAAAAGAGTACACAACGTGTAATCAGAAAGTACATTGCGTGTACTTCAATAATTTCCAGAAACTTCGTTTTTCCTTAAAAATCCTATAAAAGAGATTCGTACCTGAAACTGAAGATCCGGGTTCTTACAAAATCACACCATTAAATTTCATGATTAATAGATGGATAAAATATATTAATATAAGGTAAAAACACATAAAATAATGGAATATACCAAATAAGATAATCAAAATTCATTAAACACATAATCATTATATAATAATGTCAATGAAATAGTATTATAACCGAATAAAAGGAAATTGAGTTAAAAAATTCTTTACCCCTTGGTCAATTCCAATTAAATTACCCTTGAATGAAATAATTATAATAGAAACATAAAATATAATTTTTTTTAAGGATTCATGTTGTTACTTTTAAAATGTTCTGTATATAAATCACACAATAAGAATAGGGGGTGTGTATGACATATGTCTCAAAGAAATAAAAAGTTTGATGAGAACACCCTTATCTTTAGTCCAGACTTTCCATGTGTGTCTTATAACTACTATATAATAAAATTAGTAAAATTATTTGATTTATTATGAATTTTTTTTATATTTGATATCTTACATTTAATTCATTTATTTTATTTTGTTTTTTATTGACAAATTAAAATTCTTAATCATTTATGTCCATGATGTGTGTTTTGAGGATGTTTGGTTCATTGGTTCAAAACAACTTCAGTGTGTTGATCATGGTAAAAGTGGGATTTATTTAAACACATTAAAAATAATAATAAATTATTATTTATCATATTTAAACAAAAATTATACTATTAAAACCAATCATGATAAATTGTTATAAAAAATGAACTGCATTACAATCACAAAGAAGGTAGGTCGTACCAACACATGTGTAACATTTCCATTTTTCCGGCATCATTATGGACTGAAGGAAAGTAATATTTAAACCTTAAATAATGATACTCATATCATAAATATAATATTATTTTATTAAATATACTTATATATATCATCCATGTGTTGTGGTGATGAATGAAAGTCACGTCACTTCATGGAGGCAGTTGTCCATACATTTTCATAGACAACATTATCATTTTTTAGTGAGTAGAATGGTATGAAAAAATGATATATTATATTTTACTAATAATAATAATTATGTAATTAATATAATAATTATTTCCTTTATATCACATTTATTTATTAAAAATATCCTTATTACATTCCATTGAAATTATTTGTGAGGCACATAACACAACACATTGCACGACATTAGTTTTCACTATACACAAGCAACATTAATGTATCCCCAAATAAGTGGAAAGTAAAAATGTATATATATCATATAATATTTAAATAATTATAGATATTTTGAATTTATAATTTTCATACTTATAATCTATCATTATATCAAATCCTGATAGCTGATGATGTAAAATAAATGTCATCGATTCTCACTATTGTAGTCCATCGTACACATGAATGATGATTATAAATCTCATTTAATGGAAGAGGAGATGGATTTATGATATTTAATTAACATAATAACATATCAATACATGTTATATCATTATGTTATTAAATAATAATAAATGAATAAAATTTTTATGTTGCTGGAAGAATAAATAAAATAATGAATCTCAGTTAAGCACGACACCTCTTTTTTCAGACAACCTCTTTACGTAATCATAGAAAGGATTCATAAGATGAATTTATGATAAAAATAATGGATCTACGATGTGGGAAGTTAATTATTGGAAAACTTTGGGTAGGCATTGTCCGATAAAAAAACTCTAAAGATGTGAATAAAACTAGGGAGGGATGGCCTTTTATAAGCGAGGTGAGTGGCACACTTGTAATTTTTGAAAGGAAAATGGGGTACCCACATTTTCCACATGACACAGGGATAAAAAATCAACAATTATCAATAATTAGAAATTATAAGATCCAAATAAGGATATAATGTAGTCTTTATGCATTTTTATGTCATTTGTACCATTACCTTTTCAGTTTATCCCCCCAATAACATTGTTTTCACCTTTTCCATGATAATTAATTTTTTTTCTATTTTTTCTATTCATTATGGTCAGAAATTAAATTGAACATATCTAAAAAAGTAAATTACCCTGATTAAAAATATGTCATATCTTTTACCCAATTAAATTCACATAATTTCAAAATTTTAATTTTAAGTTAAACAAACAGATGCGAAGAAAAAATGGTTTTCAAGAAGTACATTTTTCAACAAAAAGATGAGTTTATATTAACTATTTGAATAATAATAACAATTGAATGAATATTAATTAATATTTATTGAATTATATTCTATAAAAATAATTTAAATAATTCTTCATTATGAGTTTTTTATTTAATTCAAAATGATAAACATTATGAGCATTAAAATAGTTTTCAGAAAACATATTTGTAAACCCAAAAATTTTCTTATAATACAATCCAATATAAAGATTATTATAATTAAATTATGTGGTTAAAATATAGATAAATAATTATTATTTTATTTTAAATAATATTATAAAAATAAAAATAATTTTATATTTACTTTATTTTTTTCAAAAGAAATGACAGTTTTTACCAAAATCAGTATTTTTTACAATTCACTGAAAAATAAGTATTTTCTGAGAAATTCGAAAATTTCACCCAAGGAAAATTTTGATATGAATATTTCAAAAATTATGTTTATATTATCAGTAATCATTATTCATGATTCAAAACATTTACATGTTGAGTCATAAGCATTGGAAATAATAATATTATGAACCAAGATTTTTATAATAACTTCCTATCAAAATCTTCTGTGCATAGATAGAAGCGATCGTACCCATGCAAAAAAATGTGATCATAGCCATTAAAAATCACGGACACACATAATCTTATGAGGATTTCTATAAACAAGCATACTCTCCCAAAAAAATGTGACCATATATATCTGAAATCATTTCCATCATTATCATCATAATATCACGAGAAATCTATATAATATTAATAAATTAATTTTATGGATATAATAGGCCCTACCATTACATAATAATAACCTATTCATATGTACAACACATGGTCATGAAAATTTTTATCATTTTATTATAGATTAACTCATGGGAAAAAATATGTTTCATTCAGATCATTATAATTAACTATCCAAAGAAATAATAAGGATCGAGTCATTATATCTTATCCCTAGTGAAGCTTAAGTAACATCTATATGTGTTTTCATAAATTAAAATACCATTAAAAGATCATTGGAATATTTTTAATGAATATACTCTATTAATTTTGAAATAAATAATTTATAATATAAAAATATATAGAATATTTGAAAAAACTTTTTAATTAAAAGGAAAAACCAAATTTATTAAAGTATTCTTCAAATAAATGAGTGTTCTTTATAGTTGGAAAATCTATTCATGCAGTATATTCCAAAACAATGATTTTGCTCATATTGTTAGTAAAATGACCTCGTTAAAAAACAACTAGATGATTATTTTTAAAATATGTTATAGTGAGTAAAATACGGGTAAAAGTGAGAGTAAAAAATAAATTGAGAATAGTGGAATCATTATTTAAATCATTTTAATGAAAATATAGAGATGAAAGAAAATTATTCCTGACCAATATAGAATTACACTCAGATTTTCTTAAAAATATTATCTAAATTATTTTAGGTTACAATGAATTGAAAACAATACTATTGATTGAAAATTTGAGGAATAAATATTGGATAAAAATTGAGTAGGTATAAATGATATGAACTATATAATTTCCCAAGAATGAAATTTAGTATAGATAAAACTGAAAAGAATTGTGAATGTAACATAAATCCATTATATTAAGTTGTGTATTGATTAATAAAAACTCCAGACTCCTATATAATAAATATAAATTTATTATACATATATTATTGAAGTATATTCACATATAAATTATTAGTTACAAATAATTTATAATTTCCAACTATTCTTTAATTAAAAATTCTTTCTTAAAATATACATTCAGGTAAAAACTAGTCCATTTTCCATATATGTTTCAGTTCGCTCATTATGGTACTTTCACCTGAGAAATGGCATTATAATGTTTAAAATGTTAATAATTGTATATATATATCAAATTTATTTATCATATAAAATATATAACAATTATTTTAAACAATGATAAAAAATGAATTATATTACATCGAAGTGACAATATTCTATACATTCGTATATGTGTTGTTTTCACCTTTCGATGCATGGAACAAAAGATAGGTAAATTATATTTATACTAAATATAATAATTATTATATCATACATATAATTTATATTAATTAAAAATATAATTTTTTCATCCATGGAAATCAGAATTGAGAAAATGAATCACATCACTTCATGGAGGCGGTAGTCCACCCATATGCAAGAGTGACATTATCATTTTCTAATATATGGGAAGGTAAGAAGGTAGATATGATATTATAATTATAGTAGCACAATTATTTCATAAATATCATACATAAAAATTAAACCCATCATAATCATGTACCATGAATGATGTTGATTGAAAATTAATTATATCACTATGTGGAGGAGGTTGTCCCCACGTACACATGAGCAATACTTCCATTCCACATTATCTATATAGGAGGATGAAAATGGTTGTACCATAATAATATTTAAATATTATTATATTTATTATACTTTATTAATTATTTTATGATTGATACAGTTGGTTTAGAGTAAGTATAATAAGAAACAATCTCAGAAAGAGTTTGGTATGATGATTACCTCTTCATTAAGATACCTCATTTTACTTGCAACATAATCCTGAACAGTATGGTATTAGGGAGATATATAGAGCTGATGAATGAATGGGAAGGATCATGTATGGTTTTTTATAGGTTTATGATGATACATATGGCTGAAATTGTGTGAATGGTGGACAATAATGGGTTCCCTTTTATAATTGACGGGAGGGACAAAAATGAAATTAATTAAACGATTTATATCATATAAGGTCAATTTCATGTGAAAATGGAAAAACATACCTAGGAAGTCTATATTAGGACATTATATGGTCTAAATATCTTCATAAAATAAAATTTAGACAATTTTAATAGTCATTTCTACCCTTCAATGTTAATTTAACCCATTATAAAACTGTTTTAATCCTGAACGTTGTAACAATTTTCTACTGCATTTACTATTTATTATGATAATAAATTAAGTAGAAACCACTAAATTTCATTAATTATGATAATTTGAAATATTTAATCCATTTTATGAGATTAAAGATATTTAAATATGAAAAATTCATTTTAAAATAAGTTCCCAAAGCACAAAAAAACCTTCTTTAAAAAAAATAAAATTTAAGTATAAATATGATTTTAACTTCATTTCCTGTCATTTAAAATCTATCAAATAAATGTTAAAATATTTTACTTAATATATTATCAAAAAATTTAATTATAATCATTCATAAATATAGATTTATTTAATAATGAAAAATTATGTGTATAAAAACTATTTTTTAGAAAAACATCATATTTTTAGTTTGAAATGATTTTGATGAATTTATAACCAATTGAAGTTATATGATTTTATTTTGTACATATGTAAATTTGAATTTTTTAAAATTTATTTAGTCTTATTAATAACCACTAATCCAATGGTTTAGTGATAACATCCATATTAAATAATATTATTTCAACAATATATCATAATTGTTTTAATCTCAGAGTGGTGCATAAATTAATTTATAAGAGAAATAAAATTTATCTCAAGATAAATATATCATAAAATATCAGGGTGTTATAATATATCTCCAGATAAAACCTTGAAATTGTTTGTCTTGGAATCATTTAATGACTACTATGTTTAATATTTTGAAAAAGGGATTTGTGAATTAAATCTATGATTTTGAAATGGAATTTCACAATCATATATATTTTAAATGTAAATGTTATACTAATATTTCCTTAAAAATGAAGGGGGTTTAATGGGTATCCCTTTTTTGGGATGATAACCTTGATTTAATCCTAATTAACTGGTAAGGGTTTAGTTTTAAAATGACAAATGATGTGTAAAATATTTTTCATGTAATGTATAGTGAATCGTGAAAGTGATAAGAACATGGTAAGTTGGTAAACCTTTTGTTATGAAATGAGTAATGGGTGTGTAATGTGAATTTATTTTTTTGAAATGAAAAAAATTTCATTTGTGTTAGTAAATGTTCAATTTATAATCAAACTAATGATGTAAATTGAAAATGATATAGAATCAGAAATGTTTTTTTTTGAAATGGAAAAATGAAATGGATCTTTATGATTTTTATTGATTTTAATATGAAAACGCCGTATGGGTGTCCATAGAAACTCCCTTTTGATAGTTTATGAAAAACCTATAAGGGGGGGTTAGTGATAAAACTGAAACATTCTACAAGGGGAGGTCTGTGATTACTATGAAATCTCACTTAAGGGCATGTTCATGTTAATTATGAAAACACCCATAAGGGGAAGTCTGTAACAACTATGAAAACTACCTTAAAACATGATAACTATGAAATAACCCTTGGGGGAGGCACATTATGTATATAAAAAGAATCCTTATGTGTGGTTCATGATACTTTTATTGAAAACACCAGAATGGATGGCCCAGATACCACGGTTGGTATAATCCACATGACATACTTAGAGACACTCCAGCACTGGCCCAAATAGGTATGATCAATTTTGATTACAGAGATGAGGATCTATAATTGTATATCCAATCACATGTTCCACCTTAGGGCCCAAATTTAGTTGTTATATAATTTATTTTAAATTAATTTATTAATCAATTATATCATTTATTTAGATCTCTTCATCATTAAATTTAATTCTAGTGTAGCTATATTTTCGGATATCGATGGTGGTGGCCTACTGAGGATTACTCAAACCTTGATCCAGCTTTATTGACACATGGGAATCCAAGAAGATATAACTATTTTTTTTAATGATGTTGGTTTATTTGAAGGTAACATTTCATGGTATTCCACCTGTAATGCTAGGAAAAAGTCTGGAAGATAGTACTAGGAAAAACTCGATATGAATGGTGTATGGGTTTTAGATTCAATTTTATTTTTTTCTCTGTTATCCTATATATATGATCATCCATTTTAGGATCAATTTTGAAATATATCCTATAGTACATTGTCAAATCATTTTGATACTGTGGTTTTTTTGGAACGTGTCTAGATTTCTTTGGGATTTGATACATGATTGTCTATTATTTTCATTGTGATGTCCTCTGATTCTAGGGGTATATTCTTCCCACTATGCTACATTATACCCTATTTTCTTGTCCAAGATTCACATCTGAGGTAATTGGTGACTGGAAGTCTAGGCATCGATCTGTGGTCCTAGGTCGGGAGATGTTATAAAGGGTTATTGGTGCCTATTAATTTTTTCTTACTATTATGGAATTGTAGAAAATAGGATAGGATGTTTGGTGGCTTGGTAATAAGCTAATGCCCATGAGTGTTCAACCCATGTATGGGGGAAATCCCATTCTTCTATAATTGGGCCCTTTGTTCATGAAATGTATTAGTTATAGTTGTATTTTATTTTTACCTTCAGTGAGATACATGGTTTCTAATGTTGTAAGTTTTTGGGATGTATACTCTATCCTCAACATTGAATGAAATTGTGTGGACATTCATGTTTTATTTCATGCACGTAGGGATTCAAATGACATGTATCATGCTATGGAGATTGGATTTAGATGAAGACCTCATGATACTTGTGCTTGATATTTTCTTATGGTTATATATTTATGATTTATATATTCCTTTGTTGATGACTGCCTACTGATAAAATGGGATTGATTATTTAAATAGTCAAATTCATCTTACATGGTGTCTTCCCAAACAGGGCTATTATGGAATCATACATGACCATTTCAATAAATTATATCTTCATGTAAATATAGATATAAATGGATTAATTAATTATATTATTGGTTAAATATAGTTCCAGTTTGCATCCTATAAAGTGTTTTCCCACATAGATTGTGAATGAAATCATATTTAATCAGGCTTTGGAAACATTTGATCTTTATAAATAATATAAAGACTAAACATGAACATTGTAATGAAAAATAATTTGAAATTTTTAATGTTCTGAAAAAGTCGATTCTAAAATTAGAATAACATGAGTCCTATTAAAATGTGAACCCTTTCTATTAACGAATAATGAAAAATCACTTGAGAATGACTAAAGTTATTATTGGCTATTGTGACCTAAAACCCTTATGAATAAGGCTTCATGTAACACCCAAATATTTTGTAGTATGTGTCTTATTAAATTAATTCAATTTCATTAATCTTTAATGTTACTCATAAGGTCGAGTTTTACAAAACAATAACATATTATTAAAATATTGTCACCACTAGAAATACATATTTTACTAACACTTATTTCCCAAATGTTTATCTAAACTGTTGGGAATGGCTATGTACACTTAATGGTTTTCACAAACCGTTGGTATAGATGATTTTATATAAGATTTTAACAACGGTTCTACAAAACCGTTGGTAAAGGCCTTATCCACATCACTTTTTAACAATGGTTTAAGTAAATCATTGGCATAACATACATTCCCAATAGTTTCTAAAAACCATTGGGAAAAATTTACCCTAAATACAGATCGGCCATCCAGTACCTTCGCTTGATTGCAGTTCTTCTCCGCTGAATTGGTGCCCTAAATTCAATCATACTCCTTCCAAACTTATTCCACATATCGATCCATCTTCAATCAAGGAATTTATTTCTTTTACACATAAAATCTATAAGTTTTTCCCTCGTTTTGTTGTTTTTCAACTATGTGTTTTTGTTTTCACTTTTGATTTGGCTGAAAGGAGAGCTTTGTGGTCATTAATCATGGTTGTGGTTGGTCATTTAGGATGTTATACAGTATAAACTCATTTTACTTGATATGTACAATATTATTATTGATTTATGTTCAATTTGATTATCTTTGAAAAGTGATGTTGTTTAATAAGTTGTTATTAATGGTTGTAATATTGATGATATTGTATAAGCGTTCTCATGGTGTGTATAACAGTTGACATGGTGTCTACGATAATCTAGTGTCTTGGGAATGTAGATGGGAATGTACACACAGTACATGACTTGGATAGACATGTAAATATACCTGGACAATCCCTTATAGTGAAAAGTATGTTTGGCTAAATGGGGTGTTGAAAACATCCCATTTACACAAGGTTTTGTTTCATGGGTATTCCCACATGATGTGATGGACATACTATGGAGTGGGTATTAATTAGCTCAGTCAAAACGCTTTCATCCCTGAAATTCATGACTACATGGTTAAATGGAAAAAACCATGTTCTAATGAAATACCTAACATGGTTTCTAACTCGACTCGCCTAAAAATAAACTATAACACTGATTAAATGCAATAATTCATCCTGAACGTACACTATAACATTGGTTAAACTGAAGAAATCATCCTTGTTACTTAATTCCATACACATTTTGGAAAACAACCATCAATCATGAACATCACTGTAATTTATAGGCTTCTCACAAAACACATATCCCTCAAATGTCATGAAATTACAGTAGGCACTGATTTAATGTTGTCATGTTTACTGGTGGAATCTTTATAGATTTGGATAATATATTATTAGAACTATAGAGTGGAACCTCATTCGGTGTTTTTTGGTCAACCCAGGACAACCACCCTACTTCCTGGACCCAAGACAACCCACTTCTTCCTGGACCCTTGACAGCCCCCCATCCTCCTCCCTCGACCCCGCACAGTCCCCCCACCCTCCTTCTTGGACCCTAGACAGTCCCCTCCTCCCTGGACCCCAGGCATCCCCCCACCCACCTTTCTAGAACCAGGACGACCCCCTCCTTCTTGGAACCTGGACAACCCCCCTTTTCCCTAGACACTGGATATCCCACCACCCTCCTCCCTAGACCTCAGACAGCCCAAAAATCATTATTCGTATGTGAGATAAAACACAATAGAACTTGAAGGTCCCTCTCTATTGAGTGGCCATCTGGGTTTGGGTCACTAATGAGTGACATCCTGGTTTGGGACGTCACAATTCCTAGATATCCTTTTTATAGGTGTTTCTAATCAAATCCATACCTATAACTATTGAAGGCATCTCTCGAAAATCAATTAGGACATGATTCAATGAATACACCATACCATCCTATGATCTATGGCCCGAAACCTAGGATCCTTTAATCCCTGGTAAAGGTGAAACTTTATGAGGTCGTAACTACTTTTGATGTGATCCTCATCCTACTCCTTGTCCTGATCTCCCTAAAGAAGTTAAAGTATAAAACTCATGTACTCCCAACCATACCCTTAATGATTATTTATTCCTTGATCCACTTTCAATATCTTACTGGGAAATCCTTGAATATAGGCATTAGAAATTCTGTATCTTATTTTCTTATATACACTGTATTTTTTTGTGTTTCTTAATATGATTCGCATATAGAGTAATGTATTAGTTATGATTTTATATAAAGTAAAAAATTTTAATTTACCTAATTATTTTTTTGATTGAACTTCAATATTATTGAATTCCTTTAAAATGAATTATTGAAATTTTTTTACAGAATGGATAGAAGTTGGATGCATGAAACTAATCAGATTTCAACCTATTTTCAAAATAATTTAATAGCTTTTTAGATTTTTCATTTGACAAGGCTTCAGATAGTTGTCGCATACACGACCCATTTTCTAATTGTGTTGGAAGACCTTGGCTGAGTTGTGAAACAATTGGCTATCATATAACAAAATATGGTTTCCAAAAAAACTATTATGTGTGGTATCACAATAGAGAGTGAATGGAATCTCAAAATGTTGATGATCCAAATGATAAGACTAAATTTGAGAGTTTGATATATGATCGGTTTCCATTTTTTCTGCATCATGAGAAGGAAATGATTTCCATCCAACAATATTTCGATACAATCACACATGATGCGTCCAATTAAAATTATGATGTTGAAAGGGTGAAAAAATTGAATGATGCTACAACGAATCTATTATATCGGCAATGTGGTAAAATGAAAATGATGTAATTTTTAATCCGATTATTTCATGGGAAAAGTATGTATGGAATTTCAAATACTGCAATCGATTAAATTATTACATTCTTAAAGGACTTACTTCCAGGTAATGTAGATATTCCCTCAAACCACTATATGGCATGGAGGTTATTTGATGAACTTGGATTCTCAAAAAAAAATTCATTCTTGCCCAAATGATTACAGCTTATTTTGGTAGGAAACTGCTAAAAGAAATGATTGTATCAAATGTGGAACCTCCCTATGGAAGCCAAAATATGCTGGAACACCATCTTGTGTTACAGAAAAAGTAATGTGGCACTTTACATTGATCCTCAGATTACCGAAACATTTCATGTCTGATGAAATATCAGTAAAAATGAGATCCCATGACACCGAGAGGAAAAAGAATAATCAAGAGTTGGTTCAACCTGTAGATGGATTTTCATGGAAGTGATTTTCTTCTCAATATCCTGAATTTGCAGCCGACGTGCATAATGTGATACTGGGTCTTTCATGTGATGGTTTTAATCCATTTGGGAAGATTATTACTTTTCACAACACATGGTATGTTTTCATACACATTTATAACCTTCCCCCATGGTTGTGTATGAAAAAGCCTTACACTTTCTTGAGTATACAGATATCTGGCCCTTCTAACATCGAAAATGATATAGATGTATACATGAATCTTTTAATAAATGTTTTGAAACTTCATTGGGATGTGGGTGTCCCCACATACAATACATGTTCGAAAGACATATTTCAGATGTGTGCTACAGTTATGTGGATGATTAATGATTTTCCTTCTTATGAAATGATGTATGGATGGAGCACAAAAGGAAAATGTCATTTCCTGTTTTTATGAAGAGTACTCGATCGAGAAGACTGATATATCTTCATAGTTTTAGTTTTATAGGATACCGATGATTCTTTCCAATGAACTATCCATATATAAACAATCGTCGAAGATTTGACAATACCATGGAGATTGATGATCCACCTCAGTGTATGTCTGGTACTAATGTGCTTAATGAATCGAAAGATTTCAAATATTAATTTGGGAAGGGTGTAATGAAATCTAGAAAGAGGAAAAATGTTTCCAATGATACCTATTACAATTGGAAGAAGAAGAGTATATTCTTTGAGTTGTCGTATTGGTCAACCAACTTGTTACATCATTTCTTAGACGTATTTCACATTGAAAAGAATAAATGTGAAATGTTTCCTTCTAATCTTCTAAATGTCAAGGGGAAGACAAAAAATGACTTACGATCTCAGCATGACTTGGGAGATTAGGGGATCAGACTAGAATTTCATCCTATCTGTATCAGTGAAAATAAATGAAATGTTCCATGTGCTTCTTATGTGATGACACCTACTGGAAAAAAAATAAATTTCTGGAATTTCTAGAGTCTATTAAAGTTCTTGATGGCTATTCAAGAAATATATCAAAACGTGTCAATAGAAAAGAGTTGAATATGGAATCATTGAAGGCCCATGATTATCATGTCCTTTTTCATGAGTTAATTCTAATAGAAATCCATATTCTATTTTCTAATAATGTAAGAGTCTCAGTTATTCAGTCGTGCTATTTGTTTATTGATCTTTGTGCTAAGAGGTTGTCCAAATACTTCAAGAAGAAAACTGTTGGAAGAGACACCATTAATTTTGTTTGAGTTAGAGAAAATATTCCCTCCATCATTTTTTACATGTATGTTGCATCTGACTGTCCATATTTCGACAGAAATACTTCTTGGAGGACACGTTGCATTCTGTTGGATGTATCCAACTCAAAGAAACATGTACATATTGAAATCATATGTTCGAAATAGAAATTATCCCAAAGGTTCTATGGTGAACGGTTACTTGGCTCAAGAATATATGGATTTCTGCTCAATGTATTTGTCTGATATTACTACAAGAATAAATAGATCAATGAGAAATGAAGAAAAACAATATGAGAAAATTGAACCCAGTTTTCCATCACTTCCTTAGACAGGAGGAAGTCCAAGATCATAAACATTGACGGCATTAATCCTTGAAGAGTGAGATATGGCACATCGCACAGTGTTGTTCAATTGTTATTTGTTCGATGAGTATTTCAAGTAAGTAAATTGTACATGTATCTCTTATCTTATCTCTTGTAATTTTAAATATTTGATAAACTATTATTATTTTTATCTGCATGGAACATAATGAATTGATATATTGAAATCATCATTCTTTATCTTGGAGAATGAAAGATACTTTTCATAGCAAAGGGTTTTCTTCTTGGTTGAATTTGAAGGTAAAAATATTTCTGTAATAACTAAAAAAAATAATATCTAATTAAGTTTACTATTTTTTTATATTTCAGGTATCGAGTTTTCCTACAGACTCTGTTTTTGATGAAATAAGATCTTTGGCTTTTGGTCCTAATACCATGGTTCGTGCTTGTAAATCACTTGTGATCAATTGATACAAATTTATTATCACTGAACGAGCAAGAAACATGAGAACACAACATGATTGTGTTATAATAACTACCACAATAGACTGTTATGCCAGTTCATCTGATACTAGACCTCATTCTGAAAATGTATCTTATAATGGATTTGTGTAGAAAATAATAATTTTGGATTATTACTCGCATGGTCAAGTCACAATGATGAAATGTCAATGGTTTTATTCAATGGTGAGGCAAGACACCTTTATTGATGACTGTGGGATTCAAGTTATTGACATGACTCACACTCTTTCCACTAATGAACCATCTGTATTGGCATCAATGGTGAAACAAGTTTTTTATGTCAAAGATCATTGTCATCCTAAATTTGGTGTAATTATCGAATTAAATCCCAGACATGTTTTTGATGATGGTGATGATGAAGTTGACACGATCCCTTCTGCAATTAGAAGCAATCCGTTTATTACTTTTGATGAATCCAATAGCTCAATTATCAGAGTTCATTGTGAACCCGATGTTGTGGTGGGAAATATATAGAATCATATAGTCGTGTTGTCACCTTCATGTTTCATCTACTAATAGGAGGTGAGGGAGGGGGCGTACTCGCTTGCGTGCGGTATGGAACTACCAGACACGGTTGAGGGTTGAATAAAATGATGATGGATAGATGATTGATAAATCTGGGCAGGAATGTCGGGGTTTTTTGGCGACGCTAGTCAAATACTTCGAAATCATTCCTGTCAGCCCTCTCTCTTGGAGATATCTGCCACACAAAGTCAAGGATAATGTGTGGTCATAAATATGGGTAAAAAATATTTTTTATTAAATGTAGTATTTTTTTTATATTTATATGAATCAATTTATTGGGTGTCAGCTTCGGTTAAACTCTCCTGATGGTGAAGGTGCACGACCAGCACATTTAAAGGAGTTAGGAGAGCTTTGGAGAGCTTATAAGCATGAGTTGTATGTTGGCTGGTGTGATAGAGTGGGAAAAGAGTTGAATACAATACCTATCGTGCATGACTGCCTGATAGAGCAATATGGCCAAATGATTACCCATTGGGCGACTTCCAAATTTAAGGTATTAATCCCATTTGAGGTATTTAAATGAATGTTTTCATATTTTGCATTAATATTATCTTATTTATTATTAAAAATTATTTTGGAATCTTCTGAAAAAATAAAAAATTCATTGATTCAAAGCAATACCTCCACACTTTGGGGCACACAACTATGTCAGATCATGAGAGGCAGTTGGTATGATATTGTTGTTTATAATTTTTCTTTAGGCCTGGCCCTTTTTATTGTTTCCTACTTAAATTATGTGATTTATTGAATATTGAATTATGAATATAATTTCACTTTATATTATTTCAAAGTCATTACAGAAGCACAAATTGAATTTTGAAGGATGTATCCCTCGAGAAAAATTTATTTGCTTGAGTAGAAGGAAAAAGGATGGAATTATGGTTAATGAACCGACACAAGAAAAGATTTTAAGTTTTAATTTTTTTATTTCAATGTTTAATATCTATTTTGAAATTTAATAATCTATTTATATTTCTAACAGGCTGCTTTAGAGGCCCTTGATTCCCAGGAGCCTGACAATTTAGGGCCACATGATCATTTATATCAGGATTTGGGAGATGAGCACTCTGGTCGAGTACGCTGCTGACCTAGTAAGAATATAGTCCCGACGAGGTATTAGTCCTCTCTAGGTATCCATTATAGTAACACAATGTTGTAACATGTTAAGGATCATGCAATACAGTCAGATAAAATGGTCACAGAGTTGGAAGAAGAGGTTCAAATGAGGGAGAAAGAATTTATGAAACTGATCAAAGCTTTATCTTCATCACTTCCACCAGAGGCCAGCGTGACTTTTCAGATATATATGTCATTGGTGGGTGCATTATCCAATGAACCAGGTGGTAGTTCTAGTGGCGGTCGAGATGATGATGTTCCCGGTGATAACGAGGATGCTGTAGAGGACAAGGGCGAGGATGAGGACGAGGAAACGGGCGAGAATGGGACAGAGGGTGAGGATGTGGCCGAGGGCAAGGATGTGGCTGAGGGTGAGGATGGGTACGAGGATGAGCATGGAGACGATGATGAGGACAATTTTGAGGATAGAGATGGCGGTGAGGATGAGGCTGATGATGACAGTGGTGATGGTGATGGTGATCATGGGTAGATTGATCCATTACATTTTTGAATTCTGTATAACTCTTTATTTTTGAAAATGGGTTTTTTCTCTGGTATAGATATTTTTGAATTCAGTACAAGTCTTTATTTTTGACCAAATATGGAAACCTAATAAAGTTATAATGGTTTGGACGTGAGTGATGCCATATGAGATTTTCTGGGTTAATTTAAGGAGTTTCTTTCCCTTTAATTGATTGGTTCATAAAACATAAGTTGGTGCTGCATATATTATGTAATTGGAATTGGTAAAGTAAAATGTTGGTCTTGGATTTCCGAGTTGGTTATTTGGATGGTATTCTCTATCAAAAGTGGTTATATCTCTATTGACAATGGTTGTATTTTCAAATTGAGTAATGTATTTATTACACTGACCATACAATACACATTTCCCACAATTCGCAAGAACCACAAAAATCATAGATTGACAATACACACCACAAGACACCCTTGGGAGACACACTTAGAGGTAGATTCCCTCTCATAGACTCTTTAATTTAAGAATGATTTAAATTGAATTTAGCTTATGTCTGCGAACACTCAAATTGATAGTATAGGGTTTGATAATTTGACTCTCAATCAGTAGTTTCAACTACCTAGTAACACTTTTAAAAACAACAAATATAAAAAATTTATCTTTATCATACCCCAATCCCGAATCAAGAGATTGTTTTTTATAACATAAGATCAGTTTCTATAATTTGAAGGTCAACTAAAAAGGATTTATTTGGAATCCTGGTCAGATGATTCTAGCCCGTGGATGTCGCTGGACCGGGCCAACACACTGTGGTCACGCCATGGTCACGCCATGGTCACACAACGGTCAATTCGTGGTCACGCCGCGATAATGTCATAAATTGGACCTGCTCCAGGACGACACCCCATGACTGTTCGTAGTCCTGTCAGAATTCGATGTAAGAATCTTAGATAGAGTTTTAGATACATTACCCACCCTCCTCCCTAGACCCCTGATATCCCCCCACCCACCTCAATCCGAGGCTCGATGTGGCCGGTACCACTCAAATTGTCTTTCTTTTCTTTAAAATGGATACTCTTTAAAGTATGAAAAAAGAATATGGAAAACCAACCAAATGCATTCGAATTGTGTTGATAATTTAGGAAAACAATCCATGGGTCATTTGTGACGTGTATGAGTCAACTCTGCCCCAATCCGAGGGGCAGTGTTGCTGGAACCACTCAAAGTGTCTCTCTTTTGTTTCAAAAGGACATCATTTTAAGTGAATACAACATCTAACATACAAAAAACTGACCAAAGGAATTTGGATTCAATTGAAACTTAAGGAAAACAATACATGGGTCATATGTTACGTGTACGAGTCAACCCCGCCTCAATCCGAGGCATGGTGTGGCCGGAACCACTCAAAGTGTATTTCTTTTGTTTAAAATGGATAGTCTTTTATGTAAAAACAATTGGCATATGGAAAATTGACCAAACAAATTTGGATTGTGATAATACTTTATGAAAACTATCCATGGGAAATTTTTGATGTGTATGAGTCAACCCTGCCTCAATATTGGGAGTGGTGTTTCTGACACCACTCATAGTGTCTCTTTTGTTTTCAAAAGGACGTCATTTTAAGTGAATACAACGACTGACATACAGAAAATAGACCAAAGGCATTTGGATTCTATTTAAACTTTAGGACAATTATCCATGGGTCATATGAGACATGTAAAAGTCAACCCTGCCTCAATCCGAGGGCCAGTGTGGCCGGTACCACTCAAACTGTCACACTTTTATTTGAAATGGACTTGATTTTAAGTGAAGAAAAACACTAGCATACTAAAACCAGACAAAACACATTTGGATTGTGTTGATACTTTAGGAAAATGATCCATGGGTCATTTGTGATGTGTATGAGTCATCCCCGCCTCAATCTGAGGCGCAGTGTGGCTTACACAACTCAAAGTGTCACACTTTTCTTTCAAATGGACAACATTTTAAGTGAAAACAACAACCGGCATACGAAAAACCAACCAAACGACTTCAGAATGACATGAAATCGGACGAAAACAAAGGGTGGGTGAACTATGAAATGGTAGGATAGGCGACATTTCAATCAAAGGTGTTGTGTGACTGCGGTGGCCGAAAACACACTCCACATGTCGTAAATGGCCAAAACATGCGTTTAATGATCAAATGCATAACGAAAGACATTAAAATGATTTAAAATGACAAAAAAAAACACCCTAATTTTTATTCAGGAGGTTTATGAGGAGACGACACGTCATTTGGATGTGTGGTTTTCATGGCACGACATAATATGTGTTTTTAGGTGTTTGGCGCGCTTGAAAAGCATGCGTGGGGTGGCCAAAACCAGCCGAACGACCTCCGAATTCCATGAAATCAGACGACAAGAAAGTGTGGGTGAATTTTTAAATTTTTATCCATCTGACATGTCAATACAAGGTGTTGTGTGACTGCGGTGGCCCAAAATGCACTCTACATGTCATAAATGGCCAAAACATGCATTTAACTGTCAAATGCATACCGAATGACATCTAAATGACTTGAAATCACACAAAAACACCATAATTATTATTTGTGATGTTTATGAGGAGACAACATGTCATTTGGACATGCATATTGTGTGAAATGACTGAATATGTGTTCTTTGGTGTTCGGTGTGCTCGAAAAGCGTGCGTGGGGTGGTCAAAACGGGCCAAACGACCTCAGTCAGCCATGAAATCGGACGAAAATAAAGGGTCGGTGAATTGTGAAATGGTCGTGTAGGTAGCATGTCAATCGGAGGAGTTGTGGGACCACGGTGGATGAAAACACACTCCGGGTGTCGTAAATGACGAAAACATGTGTTTTACGGTCAAATACATACAGAACGATATGAGAATGACTTTAAATCAAATGAAAACACCCTAATTATTATTCATGAGGTGTACAAAAAGACAACACATCATTCAGCTGCTTGGTTTTCATCGAATAGTAGACTATGTGTTTTTAGGTGTTTAGAGTGCTTGAAAAGCATGAGGGGGGTGGTCAAAACTGGCTGAACGACCTCAGAATACCATGAAATCAGATCACAACAAAGGGTGGGTTAATTGTGAAATGGTCGGCCAGACAACACGACAATCAGAGGTTTAGTGTGACCACGGTGTCTAAAAACACAATCTGGACAACCCCCCACCCACCAGACGCCCCCCCGCCCACCAGAGAGCACCCCCCCACCCCGAATGACCCCCACCCCCCAGACAGACCCCCAGCCCCCCAGACAACCAACCTTACCCCAGATGGCCCACCACCCCTAGACTACCCCCACCCCCCGGACAGCCCCCCACAGCACCCGGATAGCCCTAAAACCCCCCAGACAACCCCACACACCACCCAGAAAGCCCCCACTCCCCGTACAACCCCCACTTAATTAATTAGTTCTAGTATATAATTCTTAATGTTATTCATCTATTTTTTTATTTTCTGTTTTGATTTGGTATAAACTAGATCCCTCTCTCTTTACCCAGGCTGGGAACTCCTTCATCCCTATAGATCCATCTGAAGTCAATCAATATTTTAGTTCTACACTCCAAATTGGTAAGGATTAACTTAGATTTAATATTTTTCATATATTAGGAATGAGTCTCGACATTCCATCATGAACATGCACCAACCCTCATGTTCTAATTCTCAACCATGGGTAGTTCATTCTATACAATAAAATACAATAAATAAATATCATATAGTGATTTCATATGAAACCTATGAACAATCAAGCATACCATATAACAAATTGGTCAACAAGGCTACACATAGATTCTTGAAAAATAAGTTTCATAGTCTCATAAAAATACCCCAATGTTGAGGAATACATATGGTGACACCATATCCCCATGGATCACCTCAATCCCATCCTCAAATAGTGGGTTCTTGGACCAAACAAAAGCCCCTTTGGGAACCTAATACCAAATACTTAATTGAATATCCATACCCACTACCCAAGATGTGGATTCATATCACATCACACCTTGGAGAGAAAATTAAAATTATCCACATACCCCCATATTCTAATTCAAAAGTCTAAGAAAACCATGTAGGCTATTCTAGTAACCCATATCAAATGTTGAGATTGGCCAGTGTTTCCCACTAACACATCAGGAACCATTTATACATGGATACATAATCATTAGAGGAATATAAACATCACATGTGCTTCCTATTACTCATTCTAATTCTAAGAACATGACCACTACCATTGTCTATCTTATGGGTATCATGATCCTTGTCCACTCTACCCAAGTTTTTCTGTTGTTTTTAAGATACCCAACCCATGACCATGACAAAGCATCCCATGTGCTTCCTATAACATATAGGTTTTTTCTCTTGTGTGTATTGGTTTTATGGTCTGATTGAGGAATGAATTCTAAATTTTGAATACTCTTATGTGTGATGATGTTGTGGTTTGAGTGAGGAATTAATTCTAAATTTGGAACTCTTATGGGTGTTATTTCATTTCCTATAACATGTAGGCCTTTTCTCTTATGGATGTTACTGCATTAGAATTTTTAAATTTCTAAATTTCTAAATTCTGGAATGAATTCTAAATTTTGAATACTTTGTATGGGGATTTGGTATTGGTGTTGTTGGAGGTCTGGAGAGGGGTAGGTGTGTTGTAGGGTTGTTTCAGGTCTGGAGAGGGGAGAGGGGCCTGCTGCTGCTATGGAGATGAGAAAATGTATACCAACAGTTTTAAACCGTTGGTATAGATGCTATAATATAACTATACCAACGGGTTTGTTACAACCGTTGGTATAGGTTTATACCAATGGTTATAACAAAACTGTTGGTATAGCCTTATGGTTTGCCATATCCTCTCTATAACAATGGTTGTAACATTTGGTATAAGTGTAACACACATATACCAACGGTTTCACAAACCATTGGTATATGTTATACTTTAACGCACATATGCCAATAGTTTATAGAAACTGTTGGTATAACTTCTATTTTGACACCTATAACAACAATTTTCACAGTACCGTTGGTATAGGATTATTTTTACGGCTTATATGGACACGGTTAGAGTAACCGTTGGTATAATATATATCAACGGTTTCTAGGCCTTTACCCACGGTTTTAAACAGTTGGTAAAGTGTAAAATTCCAGAAGTGTATTATTTAATATATTAAGATATAACCTAGCTATTGAGTTGGAATTTATGAATTATTTCAACTAAATTATAAAAATCATATATTATAAATTTAATTAAATGGTTTTAAATTCATTCAAATTATTTTTTATGCATATGATATGAATAAATCCAATTTTAGGCATTAAATGACAATATTTTTCTAAAGGCAGTTTTACCACCTTTTGTTGGCACCCTTGTTTTATATTTAGTGATTGAAACTTCTATATATTTAATTTGATAAAATAGAATTAGTTTTTAAATATGAATTTAAAATTTTACATTTGGATGATTTTTTTGTATTCTTCTGAGAAGTTTCATATTTTGATGAATAGTGGAAAAATTGAATTTTAATTGAACTATGATTTTTTGTATAACATATTTATATAGATAAATTATCTTTTTAATTGGTTTTAAATTATAATTAGATTAATATTTTTATCATTTAATCAAACTAAGGTCATTTGAATCAATTTCAGAATGAATTTGGATAGTAAAACATATCAATCGTTTTAAGGTTTTTAAATTTAAAACCCGACTTATCGTCTCGTCTGCCGGATTAGCATTAAACATAATTCTTCTAATTATGTGAATTTAATTTTAAAAAATTTAAATATATTGTTTTAATCAATGTGATGTTTTTTTCTATTAAGAAAGAATTATTTTTGAACAAAACAATTAGTAAAAGTAATTAAAATTAATTACAGTGGTTAGGGGTAAATCACTTAATTGAGTTTAAAAATAATATTATAAGAATTATATAATTACCATAACACTTTTCATAATTTTATTGGATGAATTAGAAGCTTACAAAATAATCCTTGGTCTAGATTTATGTCCACATGGATTAATTTAATCATTTTTAGTATTTTATACTAAGGGAAGTCCAATATACCTCACACATGCTTTTATTAAGTGTTACAATTTTTCTATGTGAATATATAGAAAATATATTTGACTATAAATATTAATTATAAATATGGAATAATTATATAAATCATGTTTATTTATTTTTAATTATAGGAAATAAATAATTAACATAAAGGCTCACAAAACGATGATGTAATAATTGTTTAATTAATGGATATATCAAAACGATGATACTAAAAATATAAATAAATATAATTTGACATTATTAATATCGTAAAATAATGATATTGATTACCTATAAATATTAGGGATGTATTAATGGTTATATTTAGATGTTATATTGTAGTTATGATATTTTTTGAAAAGTCATGTAATCAAAAGTGTCAAAATAGACACTAATGATATTTTAAAATATATAATATTTTATAAAATGATATAAAAGTAATAAAAATATAAAATTTAATGAAATTATTTTTATAAAGTTTAAAATTTCAAAAATTACTAATTTATGTTCCATTTATCATTTTATAGTAAATATTAACCGTTTTAGTGTAAAAAAGAATTTTTTCACATTAAGAGTTAAATGGTTTGACTAAGTGTTAATACTAAAAGATAAGGATAATAATATGATATAAAATTTTATAAAAATTATTTTATAAGATTTTTTGGACCAATATTCATCTATTATTTTAAATAAATAACTTTCGAGTCATTTATAATTGAAAATTAATTTATATTAATTTAATATTTCGAGAGTTTCCAAAAAAGTGCCTTTCACCTCAATTATAAAAGGGAACATACTCCCTCACTCAATAAATAAACATTGATACTTAAATAAAGTCCAAATCCTTCCCATGTAATATACCAAAATCCCTTAAAGAATCCTATAATTTTAATTTTCGGTATAAAGAAAAACAATTATGGAATTTGGAATAAACCAAAAGGAGTTACCCAAATAATAGGTATCATTCTTCAACGATCACATTAAGTTTATTTATTTCCCCACTTCTTCATTTGTTGTTATTATATGCTTATTTTATAACAAAAATTCCCTCAATATACTTAGATGTTATTATGTTAAAGGTTCTACCTTCACCAACAAACACTTACATCATATGGGTACCATATTTTCTACTCATGTATAAAAAACAACCACCTCAAGAAACTATATCATTAAGTTTTCCTTGAACACCTCTAATGTTTGGGAATTATGATGGAAAATAATTTTTTTTATGATATATATATGATTATTATTTTTTATTTTTACGTCTGTAGTTTTTTTATAACACATACCTTCATGCTTTACATTTTTTTGTAAATTTGATGACATCGTTTGTGGAGGTGTGGACTATTGCATCCTCATAGAGATATTATTTTCTCACACTATACATGGAATGTAACACCCCAATATTTCTTAGTACGTTATCTCTTTAAAGTAATTCAACAGCTTGTGCTACACATAACACCGAGTTCAAGCATATCCCTACTTATCAAAGTAGCTGTTTTGAAAGTGGTTATAAAGATTATTAAAAACATTTTGAGTTTTATATACATCCTATATAATTTCAAAATTCATATTTTGTGTTTCTTAGACATAATATAAGGACAAATTCAATTTTTCGGATAAAATAAGTATTTTTCAAAAAAATGAAATGTTACAGCCTATTAATTGTGAACCCTTTTTAAATGGAATATTTGAAACTTTTATATCAAATTTGAAAAAAATTAAAATTCTTATTTAGAATCGGGGCATAAAAATTTATTTTGGATATATTTTTGGTGTTTTTTCTAAAATCTTTCATATTTTGATGAATAGTGAAGGATGCTAAATTTTAATTGAAGACAAGTTTTATTAATCAAAACAATTAATAGTGTTAAATTATACATTTGAATGGTTTTTAAGTATAATTATATTATATTTTTTCATTTAATACAATGTAGGTCATTATAAGTAATTTCAAATTTAAATTGGACATAATAAAATGTCTATTTTTTGATAGTTTTCACTTGTTTTAAAAAAACCACTTTTTGGTTTTGACAATGGGAATAAATTTTAAATTAATTAATGAAACTTCTATGTTTTTATTTTGGTAAAATAGTATTCATTTTTGAATTAGGAATATCAAAATTAGCTTACAGTGAAATTTCAGTATTTTTATGAAAACATTCAATTTTTGATGAATAGTGAAAAACACAACATTATTGTTTAAAACCGACTATTATTATTTAAATAAATTTTTATTTTACTTAAATTTATTTGAAGTTAAAATAGATACAAAATACGTATATAAGTTAAATTTAATTTATTGGATCCATTTTATAATAAAATTAGATGTATGAAATTTTATTGAACTTTGTAACGTCTTTTATCCACCTTTTAGGCACATTTGCAAATTTGCTTAAAACATAATTTTACCACTTCTGTGAATTGAATTAGAAAAATTTGAGAGACACAGTTCATATCAGTAAGTAAAATTTGGTTCAATAAAATGAAAATAATTTTTGGTGAATAGTAATTTTTGAGTTTTATTTACCACTGTTAAAGTAAATAGGGTAAATAAAAGTAAAAATGATATTATAATTACCCTAACACATTTCCTAATTCTATTGGATAAGTGTATATCGACCAAAATCAACCTTAATAAAAAAATATGATCTTTTTTGATCCACTAGGATTATATTAGGACATTTATAATTATTTTATTTAAAGAAGAGTTAAAAGTGTGAAATTCAAATTTTTATAACAAAAACATTGTTTATATAGGGTTATACATAAGATAAATTCGTCTATAACTATTCATTTTAAATATAAAAATATTTATTATATCATGGTATTTTATTTATAATTTTTATAAATTAAATAATTAAATTTATTAATGACACAATGATGATGCGATAATTACGTTATTAATGAAAGAATCAAATAAATGGTATTATAAATATCAAAAGAAATATAATTTCAACGTTTTGATGACATCCATGAATTTTATAGGTGAATAAAACATGTTAGGATTTATTCAATGTATTTTTTTCGAAGTAATCAAGTTTTTATGACTGTCACAAAAACAAAATTCTAAATAGTGTCAAAATTGTCATAAATGAGTTCTTAAGAAAAAAATACTATTTTATTAAATTATGTAATAGTCCTAAAAATATAAGGTTTGGAAAAATGACTTATATAATAATTTATATGTTATTAATTAACCACTTTAGGTTATTTTTATATTTTATTGTAATTTTATTAACCATATAATATAAAAATACAAGAAGACATGGGAAAAGTTAAACTATTTAACTAAGAGTTAAATATAAAAGATAAATTTAATATTGGGAACTAAAATTTTATAAATACTATTGATTGATAATATTTATTCACATACCCAAATTGGGAAAGAAATAAATCCATTTGGAGCTATTATAAACCAAAAATTATTTTAGAATAAATTAATATTTCAATCTTTTCGTAAAGTGCCCCTCACCTCTCTTATAAAAGGGTACTTACCATTATCTTAATTTCACACCTCCAAATCCATTTTTCTTAGCCAAAAACTACTCAAATATCCTCCCAAATTTCATCACTTTAACCTATAGGCCTTAATTTTATCATAAGGGAAACCGATGGAGCCCTTTGTTCAAATCAAAATGAAACACTCGAAGAAGAGGTAATAATTTTATAACCTCTTACAAAGTCCTTTTTCTTTCACTTCCTCTTTATTTGTTGTTTCCATAGAAAAATAATAAGAAAAGTACCATCTAAATATTTTTATTTTATTATAAAAATGGTACAACCATATTCATTATGCTATCAATCTTATGAATGACAAAGTCACCATGTGTGCGTACGCATGGTTTACCGTCTCCATGCAGTGGTGTGGTTTCTTATTCAACACTAAATTATTTGGATGGGTATATTAATGAGTAAAATTGAATTAATTAATAAATAAAACATGTTAATGATTCTGTATATATAATACACCATCTAATTACATACGATTTTACCATCAATAGAATGATATCATCGCTTCTGCGTACATACGGCTTACCGTATCCACGACGCGATGAGATTCATTTACGTGTTCACCATTCAACGATGATTATAAATATATATATTATATTAATAAATATGTTACATACTACTTAATAATGCTACTATATATATATAAATAAATGTATGAATTTACATATATCTCATTCACTTACTTCCGTTCAATACGATATGAAAACAGATACGACATTTATGCATAGGTACGACCTATCGTCTCCATAAACAGTGTTTCCCATTTCATATATCTATCTATAATACATACTTATTTTTTAAATATATATGATACATAAATAATCTTTTATTTTCTGGAATTAATTAAATACTGATATGACTCATACAATCAATAATTAAAAGTAAAAAACATGCATGATAAAAAAGCAATTATTTCCCAAAATGGTATTTTAACATAGAAATTATTATTAAATGCGTAGTATAAAGAAATAAATGAATAATATATGATATCATAAATATTAATATGTTTCTAGTATAATTTAATAACATACTATGGTCATTATATAGACGGTTAAACGTACCATTGATAAAAGGAAGGTACAAGGTAAATGTTATTTCCTAAATCTCATTATTACCTAAGATTAATTGTCTGTAATTATATAATGAGACATATTTATTATCAATTAACAAGTATCATTAATTTTTTTTAAAAAGGAATCTTTTAAGGTTTTATGGAAGTTTCTCTTTAACCAGATCATCATTTTAAATGTTTTTAATGATTTATTTTTCTAATTCTTTTTAACTAATGTCCATGTTTTCAAAATGATTTTATAGATTTATTTACTTGGATAAGATTGTTTTAAAGTGTTAATTTCTTAAAAAATATTCAAAGTGATAAGGGACAATTGATTCAAAAATCATATTTAAATGTCTTCCTTTATAAATTGTGTAACTTTTAAATGATTTCAGGAAAAATGGGTATTTATCTCAAAGAGTTTTATTAATTATTTTCAACCATGTCAACATCCTTTATTGAATATTATTCTTGATTGAGTGTGATTTACTATAATACAACCTTCCATATTTTATTGAATGAGTTATGATATGATTGACTGTGGATGTGCTATTTTTATACCATTAATGATTTATGGTTAAATTATTGACATTTTGTATGCTAGTTTTATTATGAATGTTTATGTTATGTTTCACCCTTTTTTAATAGGAGGAATGCAGTGGACTTAGTTAGTGACGGGTGGGGCCCGCTATAGCCCCTCAATGCATCGGTAGGTCTCATGAGACAAACTAGTTTCTTGGCACAAGGGCTTGACAAAATTTTTATTTGTAGTCTTGGAACAAGGCCTTGACTATGTGGTTATGATGTCCAGCATTAGGAATTCCCTCATTATGAAATTAGTTATTACATGTTATTGTTCGACTAGTAGAATATACATGTACATTTTTATGCGATAAAGTTTGTTTTATTTTTTCCATATTATGTTTAGGTTTTTGTTTTAAATACTTTTTTTATTAGACATATTTCCTTAAATGTTTCTAGCATTAACTAAATTATTTACCATTACTGAGCATCTGAGCTCACCTATTTCTTATGTTTTATTTTCCCAGGATCTCTAGAAGTGTTTTATGACTGATATACAGGGTTAAGATAAGGGAATAATGGCTTTATCAAAGTATTATTTATGTTGTGTTTTATATTAGAAATTTTTATGTAAAGTTCATGTATGTAATCTATTTTCCAGGACTACAAAACTGATCGGGCTTTCGGGACATGATTCCTTGTAATCATGCCAATGTATTAAAATAATTCACCGACTCTGTGTAACTAGGGTTGGGGCATTACAGTTGGTATTAGTGGAATTTTAGAAATAACCTTGGAAATGGATTTAGATAAACTGTGATTAAAGAACATTACCCTAAGATGATCTTTAAGGATTAGTATAGAAGGGCATCCTAGAATTTTGGTAATTTACAAATTTTGTGAGTTTTCTAAGTAACACATCCATGTTTGGATATGAATAGGGAGAGACGACTCTGACACAGATGTATCTAGGAGTGAAGACATTAATAAGGAGTTTCGGGCTTGGCCTGGGGTAACCTGGTAAACGACAATGGGCCTTGCTTTACTCTTGGTTACGACACTCCTGAGGGATATGCTTAGGATAATTAAACTTTTCTTCACAAACCATTATAAATGATTTATGATTAAATATTTCCGCAAAAACCATTTGTATGATTATGAGACTAGATGTGTAAAAATACTAATTTAATGTTGAGTATTTTTCTAGTGTTTGGATTATACATTATGATATGATCTAACCTAGTGTTTGTCACCATTTGAAAATGACACCCAGTAGAAGGAATGGAAACTCTAGAAATATGCATGATTCAAAGAGTCAGAATGATCATATCATTCATCGTATTAATCCATCATTTAGAAGGGAAATAGTCTCCCATGTATTCTCTTCATATTAATAAATAGTATCATGTGTTAATAAAATAAGTAATGAATTATCTAAGTCCTATGTATTTGAAGGGAAGAAAGTGAATAAGAAGATGACAGAGAAAAAGATGGATAAAGGGAAGAAGGGAAAGAAGGATTTTCCCACATGTGATAACTGTGGAAAGAATCGCCTTGGTAAATTCTTGAAGGGAACATGAGTGTTTTATAAGTGTAGAGAAAAAGGACACCATTTTAATGATTGAAAGGGTAAGAAAAATGTTTCAAATGTATAATGATTCATCTACAAAGAGTTGGGACACCACACGAATCAATATCCCAATCATTTGAGTATACCCCAAATGATTCTATTGGATAATAATCATGATGTGATACTACCGCAGATGAAGAAGAATGATTAGTGTTATTATGTTGTTATTAAATAATTATGTCATTTGAGTGTTGTATCAATAACCTACTGGTTATATTAATTATAAAATAAATAAGGATTTTACTGTAGTACTATTTTCATTGAGGATAGGAGATTATACAATACTATGAAAAGTGACGCAAATTTTTTTTTACACTTTTTGGAAAATATACGGTTGAAGGAAAGATAAAACTTCATATGGTCTTGATACTGAGGTAGTTTTTTTTGGAATAAGAGATGGTTGATTTGGATAAATTATATTGGATACTCTTGACTACCATGGAAGTAATTAATTGTTTGTTAATTCCATCATTGTTGGAGTATTCAAAATTTTTGGACATAAGGATTATATCTAGTATTCTATAAGGAATAAGGGAGCATGAATTTAATCAATAAGGTTTACGGTAATTCCGGGTGTTACCATGTTTTAAAAGAAAATACATCATGAAGGTATTCACATGTTGTTATGTGGAAAAAAGAGATCATTGTTATGTTTACCTTCATCATTAATTTTGGAATGTGTGTTTGGACAAAAGTATTTTGGATAAGTCTAAAATATGGAATGGATTATGTTGGACATTGGATACAATTGTTTAAGGTTAAAACATTTCTTACGATTATTTTTAGATTGTTATAAAAATGACACCTTAGAGGTCGGGGGACAACTCGTCGCGTTTGGAAAGATTGCAAGACTTGAACCCGCAACCGAAGGGCGACAGGGGTGCATCACCTACCACTAGCCTACGTGATGTCTTGTTTTGTATAATATAGTTTTTTAAATATTCTGAAAAATGAATTATAAATTCGTTATTTCTGGAACCCTATATCATTAGGATAAATAAAATAATTTTGAATTATATTATCTTTTTGATTGAAAGATGAGTTTGTGGTAGAAATTAGTTGAAGGATGAAACTCTACTTGTCAAGTATATATATTTTTTCTCTTATTCTATAAAGAAATTAATTCCTAAAATTTAGGGGAGGAATATTAAAACCAAAAATGTGTTATCCTAATACTTAGGTTTTGTTGAACTGATGATATTTTAAATCAACATAGATTAATGGCTTTGAGGCCCTCAATTTTACACTCGTTTGTGATTGATGACCTCAATCAATCCCTATAAATATTTAAGTTTTCCCTTTAATTATGTTTCTATAATTTCCACCAATGTTCATTTATTTGAAACCCAAATTTGGTGGTGACTTTTTCATTTCCCATTCCCTCTTATTATGTCTAAATTTTATTAACCCTATTCTGGATGTAGATTTTCCACAATCATAATTTCTATTTTAAACATTTTATTTTAGAAGAAATAATTAAAATTGGGAGGATGAAATTTATTGAAAGAGGGGATAATGTAACATCCCAAGATTTCATAGTACGTTATCTCTTTAATGTAATTCTATAGCTTGTGCTACACACAATACAGAGTTCAAGCGCCTCACGACTTATCAGACTAGCCGTTTAAAAAGTGGTTATGAAGAGTATTAACCACATTTTGAATTTTATGTAAATCCTATATAATTTTAACATTCACATTTTTTTATTCTTATACATAATACGAGGAAAAATTCATTTTTTTATATAAAAGAAGTATTTTTCAAAAAAATAAAAACTTACCACCAATTAATGGTGAGCACTTTTTAAATTAAATATTTGACACTTTTATATAAAATTTTACAAAATAAAATTCTTATTTAGAAGCTGGACTTGAAAATTTATATTGGAAAATTTTTTGGTGTTTTTTCTGTTAACTTTCATATTTTGATGAATAGTGAAGGATACTAAATTTTAATTCAAAATAAAATTTTTAATCAAAATTATTTATAGTGTGAAATTATACATTTGAATGGTTTTTAAGTATAATTAGAATATATTTTTATCATTTATTACAATTTAGGTCATTATAATTAATTTCACATTTAAATTGGACATAAACAAATGTCAATCTTTTGATAGTTTTTATTTTTTAAAAACCCGTTTTTTGGTTTTGACAATGGGAATTAATTTTAAATTAATTAATACAACATCTATGTTTTAAATTTGGTAAAATAGACTTCATTTTTGTATTCGGAATATCTAAATTATCTTAGAGTGATGTTTTGTTATTTTTCTGAAAAATTTCAATTTTTTGATGAATAGTGAAAAACACTACGTTATTGTTTTGAAACGAATTATTTATTAAAATTATTATTTATTTTATTTATATTTATTTTAAGTAAAAATATATACATAGTACCTATAGAAGTTCAATGTAATTCATTGGAGCAATTTTATAATAAAATTAAATGTATAAAATTTTATTGAACTTTTTAACGTCTTTTACCCACCTTCTTTGCACAATTGAAAATTTTCATAAAACGTAATTTTACTGCTTCTGTGAATTGAATTTCAAAAATTCTATAGACATAGTTGAAATCAGTAAGTAAAATGTGGTTGAATAATATGAAAACGATTTTTTTTTTGAATAGTAATTTTTGACTTTTATTTAGCAAAGTTAAAAGTAAATAGGGTAAATAAGGGTAAATATGATATTATAATTACCCTAACGCATGTCTTAATTCAATTGGATAAGTGTATTTAAACCAAAATAAACCTTATGAATAAAATATTATTCTTCTTTATTCACATGGTTTAGATTAAGACATTTATTATTATTTTATTTAAAGAAGAGTTAAAAGTGGAAAATTCAAATTTTAATAACTAAAACATTTTTAATATAGGGTAATAAATAAGATAAATTAGACTATAAATATTAATTATAAATATAAAAATATTTCCTACATAATGGTATTTTATTTATAATTTTTAGACATTAAATAATTAAATTTATTTATGATACAATGACGATGTAGTAATTACCCTATTAATCAAAGAATCAAATAAATGGTTTTATAAAAATTAAAATAAATATACTTTCAACATTTTGATGCCATCCAAAAATGTTACAGGTGAATATTACTTTTTAAAGTTTATTTAATGTATTTTTTCGAAGTATTCAAGTTGTGAAGACTTTCACAAAAACAGAATACTAAATAATGTCAAAATTGAAATAAATGAGTTTTTAAAACAAATACAATTTTATTAAATTATATAATAGTCCTAAAATATAAGGTTCATCCAAATAACATATATTATGATATATATTTCATTAAATAACCACTTTGGGTTATTTTTTTATTTTATAGTATGTTTATTAACCATATTATTTAAAAATACAAGAAGACATGGTAAAAGATAAACTATTTAACTAATAGTAAAATATAAAATATAAGGTTAATATGGTGACCTAAACTTGTTTACAACCTATTGGATGAAAATATTTCAACTAATACCCAAATTATTCTTGAAATAAATTCATCTGGAGATTTTAGAAACCCAAACTGATTTTAGAATAAATTAATATTTCACGCATTTCCTAAAATTCCCCTCACCTATCTTATAAAAGGATATTTTCCCTTCTCTTAATTTCACACCTCCAAATGCATTTGGATTAGAAACCCCTACTCTATTATCCTCCCATATTCTCCCACTTCATCTTAGTGGCCTTACTTTGATCATAAAGCCCACCTAATGATCCCATTTATTCAAATTAAAAGGAAATACCTGAAGAAGAGATAATAATTTCACCACCTCTTTAAAAGTTCTTTTCTTCTTAAACATCCTATTTCATTGTTGTTTCCACAAAAAATAATAACTCAATTACCTTGTTCATATTGTGATGTTATTATAAATATGGTACAACCATATTCATTATTCTATCCATCCTATGAATGATAAAGTCACCATGCGTGCGTACGTACGACTTACCATCTCCACACCATGGTGTAGTTTGTTATTCAACACTATTTTATTTGGATGGGTATAATAATGAGTATAATTGATGTAATTAATATATAAAACATGTTAATGAGTCTTTATATATAATATACCATCCAATTAAATTTGATTTCACCATCAATATAATGATATCATTGCTCGTGCATACGTACGACTTATCATATCTACGACACGATGAGATTCATTTTCACATTCACCATTCAATGATGATTATAAATATATATATTATATTAAAAGTATGTAATATATGAAATAATAATGATATAGAATATATATATATATATATATATATATATATATTTATATATATATGAATTTACATATATCTCATTCACTTACTTCCGATCAGTATGATATGAAAACGGAAATGACGTTTAAGCGTACGTACAACCAACCGTCTCCATAAACAGTGTTTTCAATTTCATATATTTATCTATTATACATACTTATATTCTAAATATATATGATAAATATATAGTATTTTATATTCCTGAATCAATTAAATCATGATATAATTCATACGAATAAGAATAATAAGTAAAAAACATATATGATAAAAAAACGATTATTACCACAAATATTAATTTAACATAGAAATTATTATTTAATGGGTAGTATAAATACATAACAGAATCATATATGATATCATAAATATTAATATGGTTTTGTTATAATTTAATAACATACTATAGTCATTGTACACGTTGTTAAACGTACCCTCGACTAAAGGAAAGTACAAGGTAAGGGTTATTTCCCCAATCTCATGATTACCCGAGATTGTTCATCTGTTAGTATCTACTGGGAAATATATATTATATATTTCCAAGTTTTATTAAAATGTTATAAGAAATAATATTTTATGGTTTTTTGGAAGTTACTCTTTAACTATATCATCATTTTAAATGTTTTTAAGGATTTATTTTTCTAAATATTTTTAATTAATGTCCATGTTTTCATAATGATTTTAAGGATATATTTATGTGGAAATGGTTGTTTTAAAGTGTTAATTTATTTAAAAAGTTTCAATGTGGAATGGGAAACATTATTTGAAAATCTCTTTTAAATGTTTTCCTCTATATATTGGGCGACTTTTAAATTATTTGATGAAAAGGGGTATTTGTCTCAAAGAGTTTTATTAATTATTTTAAATTATGTCAACATCCTTTAATGGATATTATTATTGATTGAGGTTGATTTAAAATAATACAATATTCCATATTGTGTTGAATATGTTATGATATGTTTGACTTTGGATGTGATATTTTTATATCATTCATGGATTATGGTTAAAGTATGGACATTTTGTATGCTATTTTGCTACAAATGTTTATGATATGTTTCGCCTTTTTTCATAAGAGGAATGTAGTGGACATAATATGTGATGTGTGGGGCCTGCTATACCCCCTCGATGCATCAATAGGTATCAAGAGACAAACTAGTGTCTTGGCAGAAGGCCTTGAAATTTTCTTATCTATAGTCTTGGCACAAGGCCTTGACTATGTGGTTATGATGTCCAACATTAGGAATTCCCTCATTATGAAATTAGTTATTAAATGTGATTATTAGACTAGTAGAATATCCATGTCCATGTTTATATAGTAATTTATGATTTATTTTTTTTAAATTATGTTCAAGTTTATGTCTAAAAGGATTTTTTTTATTACACATATTTCCTTAAAATTTTACAGCTTCTGCTAAATTATTTATCCTTACTCATCATCTGATATCAAACTTTTCTTATGTTTTATCTTCCTAGGATCCCAATATGTGTTTTATGATTGATATTTAGGGTTAAGATAAAGGAATAATGAAGTTCTAAAAGGAATATTTATGTTTTGTTTTATTGTAGAAATTGTAATGTAAAGTTCATGTATGTAATCTATTTTCCTAGACTGCTAAACTGATCGGCCTTTCGGGACATGATTCCTTGTAATCATGCCAATGTATTAAAATAATGCACCGAATCTGGGTAACTGGGGTTGAGGTGTTTCAAGGAACATATAAAAGATTTTTTTAATAGAAATATGTGATATATTTGAAATATATATTATATTAAAAATTTAATATAAAAATATCTAATTTAATTTCCATTCTTTTAATATAAAAATGAAATGAATGTAGTGTTCATGCTTACGTATGGTCTACCATCTCTATGAATGTGAAATTTCCTTTACAATCTAAATATTTTATGGATTATTATAAATACATTATATACTAAATATATATGATATGTAAAACATGTTTTTCATTCTTTAGATGATGAAATAATGATATAAGTAATCGGAAAAACATATAACATGTCAAAACATACTTGAGAAACTTGGAAATTAACACCCAAAATAGTGAAAATGATGAAAGATGATTAATAAAAAGGTGATAAAATAATATAATAAAATCATATATGATATAAAAAATATGAATATTTTTATTTTATAAATTAATAATATGCCTTACTACATTATACATGAGGTTAAATCACATACAACTAAAAATAAGTTTTGAGGTAACATATCTTTACCTAAATTTTATTTTTATGAGATAATCCATATCAATCACTTATTTATTTTGTGTGGTGTAATTTCCCTCAGATATATCATATAATGAGTCTTTTTATCTTCACTGTATTTAATTTTTTATTTGATAATTATTTACTTTTATGGGGATTTTCTTCCAAATATTTCAAAGTGGTATAGACACTTTGATTTTATGATATATTTTTTAAAAAATTATTTGATATAAGAGGAATTATTTGGACGGGTATGAAATTGGTTGGGGACCATTTAATGAAGTACCTACAAGTTTGGTACCGGTTAATATAATCCCCATCATTAATCGATAGTCCCATGAGACAAATTTAGTTAGAAAAAGGCCCTTTGAGTTTGTTTCCAAGTAGAATAGATGGGTTTCTACCCACAATCATAAACCATCTTGTGAAAGGAATTAATGTTAGTGGTTCATTTTCTATATACATAATGTCCAATAATTAATAATTTCCTTTATTTAAAGTAATTTTATTATTATTATCCATTATATTATTCCATCAAAAAATCTATGGATTAATTTCATTCTCAGTTTATTGATTAAATGCTTTGTGTTTCAGTTTCTTACCATTATATATTGAGTATGCATTACCAAGTTTATTTCAATAGAATGTGTTATTTGTTTTTAACTATGAAATGTTTATTTACTCTCATCAATTCATTATTGCTTCTACTTTACTTACCCTTACTATGAATTTGAGCTCACACTTTTATTTTTTCTATTTCCCCCATGCTATGAATTTGAAATTATTGAATGAGTTTAATGATGTATATTATATTACTTTTTGATGATTTATGTTTTACCCATATAATAAGGGAACCATTTATGTATGTAGTTTTTTAATACTACTAAATTGACTGGTCCTTTGGGATCTGATTCCATGTAATCATGCCAATTTAAGAAAATATTGCTTCGACTTCAGGCTTCTAGGGTTGGGGAGTTATAGTTGTTATCAAAGAATGTTTTGTATAAAACACGAGAAGAAGATTTAGGAAAATATAGATTAGGGAACACAACCAATTGGGTTAGTATGTGGTAAAACCTTATTTAACTAATAATTCCTTTTAATTTCATGGACACATGTTTAAAGATAAGGATAACCATCAGGGTTTATATCATACTTGAATTTAGGGTAATTATGGGTATTTATATTATTCAGAATGCCAAATGAAATGTAAGAGATAATGTAACAACCCTAACTTTCAAATAATATATTGATTCCTGAAAATATATGTCTTACTACGTTATAATCAATAAAAAATATATAAGTAAAAATTGAAAAATGTCCATTGGGATTTGATTGTTATATGACCATTGGAAACAATAATTATTTTTAACCCTATAATTGTTGTTTAAAATAGAAATAATAGTGGATAATTAATGTTGAAAGAAGATTTTATGAACATATCCATTAGACTCGGGCGTACAAAGCCCATATTTTAGATATTGGGAAGGAGGTAGCATCACTGGGATTTGCTCGAGAACAAGCCCAAGGTGTGGTTCAATATGTTAATGATGAATGTATTCTCTTATGGTGGAATTTCAAGTGGATAGAAATCACCACTCGGGAAATGTTGTCTGAGCCACCCCAAGATTCTACCATCATTGCACAACTTACTCTTAAGTCCAATGTCGGTATTATAAGGGGCTATGTAACGAGGCCTTAGTTACTTTGTGTAATTCGTTTGTATAAATAAAATTATAATTTCTTATTATGGTAAAATAACCATCTTTTTTGAATTTGAAATGTCAAAATAAATATCAGATTATTATTTTTTTTTAAAAAGTTTCATATTATTTAATAATTATGAAAAAAGAGTGTTTTAAAATATTTTTTTCAATTTATAAAATTAATAATTTGATATGGTTTTTAAACAATGAACATATACGGCTGTGATCAGTAAGAAATTTAGAGTCTGATAAGATCAACTTAATTTTTTGTGAATAGTGAATTATGAATTGTAATATTACCCTTATGAATAGTAATATAACCATTGGAAAAGTAACTTCACTTAAGATGGTATAAGTATAATCTAGCCATCTTGAATGGTAATGTGATAAAATTATATAAGTAAATAATTATTATGGAAATTATTAGTTAAGGGTTAGTATTTGTTTTACATAAATATTGATTTTGTTTTGAAACTAAATTTCACATATTTATAAATTTATTTTAATAAAATGGATTTCATTTTTAAATTCAGAACATCTATATTAGTTTAGTTCTAATTTTTGAGATTTTTATAAACTATTTTGTTTTTTAGTGAATAGTAAAAATACAGTTTTTTTCAATCTGTTTTATGACATCACAATGATGTAATATGTAATTTTAAATGTTGGTAGACTCATTTGGATTAAAATATCTTATGGGGTTTCCCAAGTGGTCCAAACCATGTGAAAATACCCTAGGCAAAGCCATGGTTTTTTAAATTCCATCGATGAGGTGTCTAAGAAAATTAATATAAAACTCCCTCTCTTTTACTATAAATATTATGTCATTACTTCATTTTCATTCATTAAAAATCCTTTAACCTCTAGGAGATGGTAGTTTTACCTCTTAAGGAGTTCTCCCAAAGTGTACCCAAGCCCTCAACGTTCCGATTCTAAGGGTAAAACATGAAAACATTACTTTGAGAAACACTTGAATGGGAACTGGTGCACGACAACGAGCCTTTCTGCACTCCCAGTTTAACACTCCCAGGGGATATGTTTGTTTAATTCCTCTCTTTTTATGAAAATTTTTGAAGGATTTATAGAAAAATGTAATTTTTGTTAAATAATAATTTGATTAAGCATGAAATTTTAAGACATAAAAATACAATACAGAAAATATATTCATAAAGGAAATAAGTTTCTTACTAATGTCTTATTCTTCTAGAAAATGGTGTCAATTTGGAGGAACCATAAAACTAGTGACTGTAAAGGACCAGGCGCTGATAGCCATTTGATGGAAGATGGAATGAAAAATTTCATGAGAATGATGAACCAACCGACTCAATTGAGGGGAAATAACTTGAATCAAGTTGAGAGACCAATTCCACAATAAAGGGAAAGGATTTTTGTAGTTCATTATGTGTCAACAACCACCAAGCTTCTGTGGATCTACTGACCCATTTATTACTGAATAGTGGATCAGATCTATCGAAAAGATCATTTCTATGCTATATTATTCAAAAAAAGATAAGGTCACCCTTATTGTTTACCACTTATAGGGAGAAGATGATTAGTAGTGGGAAGTGATTAAAAACGTGAGGCCAAGAGTGGAGGTTGAAGCTATGGAGTGGTAAGAGTTCAAAGGGTTCTTATTCGATAAGTATTTCACTCATTCGATGAGAAAAAAAATGGAGCAGTTTCTTGAGCTGAAGTAAAAGGAGAATGAATCTATTTGGAAGCTACGAGATGAACTTTACAAGGCTTTCCTATTACACCTAAATATTTTTCATAGATTCTAATGGGAAGGATGACAGATTCTTTGGTGGACGAAGACCTCATCTGTAGAAGAATATATCCAACCAAGACTATGATAGCTATGAGGAGATCGTGCAGAGTGATATGAATGATGAACTAGAGTTCAGTGAGATGCAATGGTCTCATAAATCTAATGACAAGGAGAGATAAATGGATCCAGGCTTCAGAAATATATTTTATTAGAGAAGAGGAGGAAAGTAAGTGAAACTTCTCACGTGTAATGAGTGTTGGAAGAAGAATCTGGGGAACTGCCTTCTCAGGTGTAGGAAGTGCTACAAGTGTGTAAGAGATAACCATATCAACCAGAATTGTCATAGTGAGGTAAACCCTCAACATCCCAACACAAATGGAAAAGGAAATACATTTCAGGCCCTACTTGAAGTCCAATTCTTAAATTGTGGATTGTTTTGGCACTTTTCCAATCATTTTCCAAATCTTAGGGAAGTGGATGGGAATCACCATCCACCTCAGGAAAGGTCAATGGAGCAAGGTTATTATTTTTCTATCACGATAACTAATGTTTAAGATCCAAATGATGTGGTGTCATGTACTCCTTTTGTGAAGTCAAAGACAACAAGTACTTTGTTTGATTCTGGTTTTACGCATTCATTTATTTCATCAAAGTTTGCAATGAATTTAGAATCAACCCATGAATTTCTAAAAGTACAGTTATTAGTGAAGACTCTAGGTGGGATTATCCAAGAATCATTAGTGTTTAGAAACTATAGTATTTACTTTATTGAGAAGAATCTCATCACAAATCTAGTAGTCATTCCCAAGTTGGAATGTGACAGTATACTAGGGATGGGATGGCTCTCAAGGTATAATGCAAAGATCAAATAGAGAAGCAAGGAAATATTGAAGTCTTGAATGGGAGACCTATAGATATCATCCAAGGAGAGATATCTCAACCTGATATTTATCTAGAAGAACCTCCTATAGACTACTTTATGGATTTGATCGGTGGATAAGAAGAAGGAAATGAGAGTATAAAGATATAAAATTTCCCATCATCTAGGAATACATTTATATATTTCTATAGGAGATACCTGGACCTCTATAAGAAAGATAGGTAGAGTTCTCTATTGAACTTGTACCTTGATCTCATCTGATATCAAAGACGCCATATAGGATAGAAAATATGGATATGGATGAATTAAATAAGAAACTACAAGATCTTTTGGAGAAGTGGTTTATCTGACAGAGTGTGTCTCCCTTGGGAGCACCTGTTCTCTTTGTGTAGAAGTGAATGGATCAATGCAGTTATACATTGATTATAGAGAACTAAACAGGATCACAATAAATAAAAAATACCCCCTACCAAAAATTAATGAATTATTTTACTAACATCAGGGGGATCAATTCTTTTCCAAGATTGATATTTGATCTGGTTATCATCAATTTAGGGTGAATAAAAGAGATATTCCAAAAACTTCATTCTGGTCAAGATACGGGAAATATGAGTTTTTTGTTATGCCCTTCTATTTGACTAATGCTCCTGCAATTTTTATTTATTTTATGAATATATTCATTTTGCACTACCTTGATAACTTTTTGGTATTTTTTATTAACAATATTCTGATATACCGAAAAAATAGGGCTGATCATGTGGATCATCTAAGGGTTAATTTGAAAACTCTATGGAAGGAGATGCTTTTTGGAATTTTAAAAAAATGTGAATTTTGGTTACAACAAGTTTCTCGATTGGGGAAAATTGTAACCAATGAAGGAATCATAGTTGACCCTACAAAGAAAAAGGTAGTAGAGGAGTGGCCTCAAACTACATCAATAACTAAGATTCGTAGTTTCCTTGGATTTTCAAGATATTATTGGTGGTATTTGAAATTTTTTTCACAAATTTATAATCCATTATCCAAGTTATCTAGAAAAGGGGTCAAATTGATATGTGTAAAGGGGTGTGGGGAATATTTCCAAGAGCTGAAGAAGAGATTGGTTACTAAACCTATGCTAACTTTTCCCTCAACAGGACAAGGATTTGTTATTTTTATCAATGAATCTCTAAAAGGGCTTGTGTGAATCCTCGTTCAAAATGATAAGATGATTGATAATAAATCTTGAAAAATGAAGACTCACGAGAAGAACTATCCTATGCATGATCTGGATCTAACTGTGATTGTTTTTTCTCTTAAGATTTTGAAGAAATATCTTTATCAAGAGAAGTGAACTATATACATAGACCATCAATTTTTGAAGTATATTTTCACACAACATGAATTTAACATGAGATAGAGGAGGTGGTTGAAACTTCTTAATGATTATGATTGTTCAATTCATTATTATCCTGGAAGAGAAAACAAATTCACTGATGCATTAAGTAGGAATGATCATTTTTTTCTATCCATGAGGAGGATTCAAAGTGATCCCTTGACCAAAGAGCTAGTGAAACAGGATGTGGAAATTGTAAGGTAAGGGACATCATCAACCCTCTCCTAAATGATCCATCAACCATCATTACTTGATAAGATCAAGAAATATCAGAAAGAAGATACATTGTTACAAAAAAAGTTTTAGGATGTGAAGGATGGTTAGTTTTCTGAGTTTAAAATTGATCATGAAAGGGTACTAAAATTTCTTACAAGACTATGTGTTCCATCTATTTTGGAAATAAAGAAGGATCTGATAGATGAAGCTCATATCTCTACTTTCTCTATACATCATGGAAGTATGAAATATTATAGGGACCTTCATGATCATTATTGATGGGATTATATGAAAAGGTAGATTTTTTTCTACACTATAAGGTTCTTGATATCTCAACAAGTTAAGGAATAACGACAACTTTCTAAAGGGGTATTACAACCACTACCCATAATAGCCTGTAAGTGGGGCAATATCACTATGGACATTGTCACTGGTCTCCCAAGATTTTCCAATGGAAGCAATGTGATATGCGTTATAGTGGGCCATCTCACCAAGACTTCCCATTTTATCTCTATTTGGGAAAATTTATCCCTTGATCAACTTGCCATGATTTACGTGAAGGAAGTGGTAAGGCTGCATGTAGTTCCACTTTCTATCATATCTGATCGTGATTCAAGGTTCATTTCAAAATTCTGGAGAAGTCATCAACATGATCTTTGTACCAAATTGAATTTCATTACAGCCTATCACCATCAAACTAATGGCCAATCTAATGGGACTATTAAAACCCTGAAGGGCATGTTGAAAAAATTCTTAATAGAATTTTAATGTGGATGGGATCAACATCTCCCATTAGTTGAGTTCTTTTACAATAATAGTTTCCACTCAAGAATTAAAATGGAACCATATTAATCTCTATATGGTAAGAGATGTAAAACTACTACTTGTTGGGATGAATTTAGTGAGATAAAGCTTCTTGGGCCTGATCTTGTGCAAGAGATGACATAAAATTCCCATTCCATCCAACATAAAATTAAGGATACTTATGTTTGGAAAAAGTTCAATACTGACAACCAAAGTAGGGAATTGAAGTTTGATGTTGGTGAAAAATACTTTCTTCGAATTTTACCTTGGAATATAGTCATGAGGTTTGGGAAGAAAGGAGATCTTAGCCCTAGGTATATTAGCCCCTAGGAAATCATTGATCACGTAGGAGCAGTGGCCTATCGGCTAGCACTTCCTCCAAATCCAGCACAAGTTCATTATCTCTTCCACATATCCCTCTTGAGGAATTACATACCAGAGACTTAAAATGTACTAAATCCAGAGGTGGTACAACATGAACATGACCTCTCTTATGAGGAGAAATTGGTGGAGATATTGGATCGTAGAGACAAGAATATTTGCAACAAGACTACCCACCTCGTTAGTGTGTGGTGGAGGAACCACAAATATGAAGAAGTCATGTGGTAACCAGAGGATTGTATAAGGAATAAGTACCCACACCTTTTCTCTTTTGATGGTATGAGTTGAAATTTGAAGGATGAAAGTTCTTAAGTGGGGAAGAAATTTAACGACACAAACTTTTGAATAATATTTTGTTTTCTAAAAATGTTTGTCTTACTATGTCATAATCAATAAAAATATATAAGTATAAATGTAATGTGAACATAAATATTTGACCTTTATATGACCATTGGTCAATATGACCCTTGGAAATCATAATAAATTTTTGCGCTATAATTTATGTTTAAAATAGAAAAAATAGAGGATAATTAATGAAGAATGAAGAGTCGATGGCCAAATCCAGTAGACTCGGGCCGTACGAAGCCCATATGTTAGAGCTTGAGAACGAGACAGTATCAATAGGATTTTCTCTAGATGAAGACCAATCTAATCATCAACATGTTAAGCTTAAATGTAATTTCCTACGGGAGAAGTTCAAGTTGATTGAAATCAAAATACTAGAAATTTTTTCCAAGCCACCCAGAGATTCTATCACCATTGCACTCCTCACTCTTAGGTCCAATGAGAGAGTTATAAGGGGATATCTTATGAGGAATTAGTTACTTTGTGTAATCCTTTTGTATAAACAAAATTGTTATTTCTTATTATGGTAAAATATTTATCATTTTTCAATTTTAAATGTCAAAATAAATATCAGATGAATTTTTCATTTTTTTCTAAGAATATTCATATTACTATTGAATATTGGAAACAGAGTATTTTAAAAAATTTTATACTTTAAATAATTAATAATGTGAAATGATTTAAAAAAATGACATACACGGTTGTGATCAATATGAAATTTAGAGTCTAATAAGATCAATTTAATTTCTAGTGATGAGTAAATTATGAATAGTAATATTACCCTTATGAATAGTAATATGACCAATGGAATAGTAACCTCACTTAAGTACGTATAAATATAATATGGACATCTATAATGGTAATATGATATAATAGTATAAGTAAATAACTATTTTAGAAATTATTAGTTAAGTGTTAGTATTATTTTTAGGTAAATAGTGATTTTATATAAAAAATAAAGTTCTAATATTTAGAAATTTATTTTCATAAAATTGAGTTCATTTTTTAATTTATAACATGAATATTAGGTTAGGGTGAATTTATGCAATTTTTAAAAATGGTTTTTGTTTTTTAGTGAATAGTAAAAATACAATTTTTGGGGTTTTGGTGTGTTTTATGACTTCATAATGATGTAATATTTAATTTAAAATGATGGTCGAATCATTTAGATTAGAATATTATATTATTTTTCCCAATTGGCCAAAAACATGGGAAAATACCATGGTCAATCTCATGGTTTATCAAATACCACTGAGGAGGTGTCCTTGAAAATTAATAAAAAAACTCTCTTTATTTTACTATAAATACCAAGACATTACTTCATTTAATTTCATTAAACATTCTTTACCGTAAAATATTCGATATTTTTACCTCATAAAGAGTCCTCTAAAAGTGTCTCCAAGCCCTCATGGTTTAGATCTTAGGGTTTTTGAAGAAACTCTTCAAAGTTAGGGAATTCTCAACTTCACTTTTTTCCATTAAAGTTCTCTTTTATGTATTATGTCTTTCAAGTTTACATACCATGTTCTTATTTCCATTTTATTCTATAACTATAATATATTAAGTTTATTTAATGAATGTTTGACCACTTTCCCCACTCTTTTTAATATTTTTTTAAAACCATGATGTATATCCCTTATACTGCAGAATTTTCGTCTCAAAATCCCTATATTTTTTTCAAGAAATTCTCATATTTTATTTATGGGAACACCCAAAACTAATTCATTTCTAGGGGTAGTAATCAAGAAATAAAAAAGATATATTTTATACTGTAATTGATATAAATAAAACTCTGATTATATTTCCATAGTTTATGAATGACATAATTATCATGTTTTTAATCACTTTTTAAAATGTCATGATTTTGATATGAAACACATTTATTTTATTCTCTTTGGGTAATTTATGAAATGTTTGATTATGATCTATGTGGATAACATTAAAATAAATAAATATTTAGGGTGTTCCCTGATATAACTCTAATTCATTGGGTAAAAAAATTAATCTCTATAGATGACAAGTTTTATGATACCTTGGTGAATAACATTGGTAATTATTATGACACCTTATGGATGGACCTTGGTAATATTCTTATGAAAGTCTAAATTAAATTTTTTATCCAAATTTTCAAGATATGATTAAAATTATTATAATAATAATATATCTCATATCATTAATTTATGATATTACTTCATGTTATTATTGTATTCTCTCTAGTTCACTTGTAAACTACTATCATTAATTTCCCTTACTGGTCCTTATGCTCACCCTTTCCGTTGATGTATGTCCCCAGGTTACGATATGAAGTAATTTTACTTATTATTAACATTTTGAGAATCCATTCAGGAGTATTAAAATAGTTTATATGTTTTCACATATTATGTACCTTTTTTCTAAGACACTTGACTTTAAAGATCCTATGTTCGCAAAATGTAATGAAAAGTAATGTAATAAAGAGTCAGGATGCAATAGATAACCTTTTTGGTTAAAACATTTATTTACTTTTGAATATATTTAGTTTATTTGTTTTGGATTTTTATAACATTTTTTGGATAATATTAATATTTTTTTAGAAAAATGACAACCTATCACGTCCAGAAAGGTTGTGGGGTATAATCCCACAACCAAAGGGTGAATGGGGTGAAACGTCTTCCAATAGCCTACATGATGTCCTAATTCTCATGATTTTTTAGTTAAACTATCTAATTTATAATTGTAATTTTTATTTTAGTCACATTTTTTATCAAATAAATAACATTTGGATTAGAAAATGATTTAGTAATTTAGAGATTATGTTATTTTAGAAGACAATCTATATTTTTGTAATCTTATAATATTATGGAAATGCTAATATTATTAGGAATAAATTTTTAATTTTATTTTGGAGTCAAATAATATTTTATTATGGACTTTTTGTGATTTAGTTCCTTTGTGGAAATGGATAGAAAATATTATAGATTATGATATTTAGACAATTAAATTTTTGAAATAAGAAATTTGGAGTGATTGATGTTTTTTGGAAGATTATATTATAAAATCCTTCTAATTTTTGGGATTAAATCATAGTCTGTAATAATTTTTATGAATGATCGTTATTTACTAAATGATCTATGTTTATCTTTGGGTATTACTATTGAATTTTGGAGATTCTTTTTGGAGAATTATCTTACCATATCATAACCATTTTGTTTTAGTTAATGTATGAATATAGGAAGAACATATAGTGATAATTTCGTGTATTTTGTGATCTATTTATGTTGATTCAAAATTTTAAGTCAACAAAAATTCATCATAAATACTCATTGTTTGGAGAAAAAGATGATTTTGGGGTGGAAATTTATTAAAGGACGAAACCCTACCAATCAAGTTACTATGATTCCTTAAGTTCCAAGTCCATGAAGATAATTAATTATTCAAATATATAGAAAATATCATCATACAAATAATTTTATCCTAGTAACTTATTTTCTATTGAATCATATAATCTCTTTCATCATCATAGATTTATAGCTTGGTGATTGTTAACGTTCTCTTGACAGTGATCTCAATCACATCCCATCAGAACATGAGAGTTATTTTTCTATTTTATGTCCATGATTTCCTACATAGAATCCTATTATGTGTTATCATATGTGACCATTTTACTTACCATTGTTTCATATAATGTGTAAGTTTTATTAACCCTATTTCTGATGTGGGTTTCCCACAGGGGAATTTGCAAGTTTCATCCTTTCATTTTTGCACTACAATTTGAAATTATGGGGATAAAATTTATTAAAGGATGGTACAATGTAACACCCAATGATATTAACATTTTTATTTTCTTAAATTAATTTAATTTCTTTGATATGTTACATTACATACAAGGATGAGTTTTACTGAACAAAAATATATTTCTAAAATATTATTTTTTGTTATAATAACATTTAACATAGTCGTTGAGTTGAAGGTCATAAATTCTATTAAAAAATTATTAAATATATATTATATATTTAATTAAATGTTTTTAAATTTATAAATTTTTTTATATGAATAAGATATGAATAAATCCAATTTTACACATTATAATTCTATATTTTTCTAAAGGTGGTTTTACCGCCTTTTGATGGAGCACTTGTTTTAAATTTATTTTTGACAATTTGATATATTTTATTTAAAAAAAATACACTTATTCTTTAAAAAATAAAAACATTTACTTTTCTTGAATTTTTGTCATTTTTTTGAGAAGTTTCAATTTTTTATGAATAATGAAAAATATAGAATTTTAATTGAAAAATGATTTTTCATCCAGCTTACTTATATAGTTAAATTAAGTTTTGAATTGTTTTAAAAGTATAAATAGATAATTTTTTTATAATTTAATATAATATTGGTCATTTTAATCAATGTCACATCTAATTTGGATATAAAAGAATTTCAATCTTTTTGATGTTTTTAGATTAAACACTCGCATTATCGTCCAATTTCCAGGAAAAACATTAAACATAATTCTATGAATTCTGTCAATTGAATTTATAAAAATGGACCAAAAAAGTTTTAATAAGTATTATATTTGTTGTATAATAAGATTAAGTTATTTTTTGACCAAACATATTAGTAAAAGTAATTAAAATTAATTACAACGGTTAAAGTTAAATCAGGTAAATAAGGGTAAAAATACTATTATAATTGTTATAAAATACCCTAACATTGGTAATAATTTTATTAGATGTGTTAGTATCGACTAAAATCATCATTGGGATAATTTTATGGCATCATGGAGCCAGTTGGATGAATTTAAGAGTTTTTAGTATTTTATTATAAGGGATGTCCAATATATCAAACTCATGTTTTTAATAATTATTACATTTTTATATGTGTTTAGAAAGTTGATATACTCAACTATAAATAGTAGATTGAAATATTTAATTTTTATCTACATCCTGGTAATTTATTTTTAATTTTTAGTAAATAAATAAATAACATAAATGATTTCATGATAATGATACATTATTTGTTTAATCAATGGAAATATCAATTAAATAATATTAAAAATATTAAAATAAATATAATTTGAATACATTAATACAATCATTGAAGTTTACAGATTATCTATACATATTATGTTTTTATTAAAGGTTTTGGTAAAAAATTATCTTGTATTTAAGATATTTGTAAAAAGTCATAAAATGAACAGTGTCAAAATTGACAATAATGATGTTTTAATATAAATAATATTTTATTAAATGATATAAAATTAATAAAAATATAAAAATTTAGAACATTATTGCGATAAAATTTCAAATTTCAAAAAATACTCATTTGAGTTCAATTTTTCATTTTATAGTAAATATATTAACTTTAAAGTGTAAAATAGCCAGGTTGTCATTTTAAGAGTTAAAGTGTTTAACTAATGCGTAAAGCCAAAATATAAGGGTAATAATTTTATCTTAAATGGTCATAAAATATTTTTATGAGTGTATTTCTACCCATAAACATCTTATATTATAAATAACTCATTTTTTAGTCATTTTAAAGTTAAATTTAATTTATATTAATTTAAAATTTTGTGCGTTTCCAAAGGTGTTCCTCAACTAATTTATAAAAGAAAACATCCCCCCTCACTCAATAACACTACATTTATCCTTATAGATCATTAAAAATAATCCCAAATATGGTCCCAAGATCCCACCCTTAATCTATGCATCCTCACTTTGGGCATAATGCAATCTAGGCAATGATTTTGGTATTAACCAAAATAAGTTACCTAATAAAAGGTAACATTCTTCAAAGATCACTTCTGTTTTATTACTTTTCCCACTCCTTCATTTCTTATTATTACATGATTACATAATAAAAAAATTATCCTCAATATACTTAAATTTTATTATGTTAATGTTTTATCCTAACCTTATATACACTTCCACCAAATGGGTAACTAAGTTACCATTCGTGTATGGCGAAGTACTACCCCGCAAAACGATGTCATTAATTTTTCCATTACCACATACTGGGGTTAGAAATTATGTTTGGAACACTTTTTTATATGATATATATGTATACATATATATAAATATTTGATATTTATGTTGTATAAATACTTCTATTATTATTATATAATACATACCTTCATTCTCCCCATTTTGAGTAAATATGGTAACATTGTTTGTGGAAGTGTGGACTACCGCCTCCTCAAACCGATGTGATTCATTGACACTAATAATTGATCAAATAAAGGATGGTATTAATAAAAATATGTGATATGTGTAAAATATTTATGATATTTTATTTTTAATAAAAATATATATCATTTAATTTTTATTCGTTTAACATGGAGAAGAAATGAAAGTAGTCCTCTTGAGTGCGTACAACCTACCATCTCCATGAATGGTGAATTTAATTTCCCATCTTGATATTTTATGGATTATTATAAATATATATATTTTGAATATATGTAATATTTAAATATTTCTTTATATTCTGAATATGATGAAATAATAACATAAGTAATAGGAACAACAAATAACAAGTCTAAACATATTCAAGAAAATAGGAAATTAAAACCTGAACTAATGAAAATGATGAATGATTATAAGCTAAAAAATTATTAAATAATACAAGAAGATCTTATATGATATCATAAATATGAATAATATTTTGATATAAATTTATTACATTCTTTAAACCATTATAAATGAGTCTAAGGAACCAACAACTAAAATGGGTTGGTGAGGAAAAGGATCCTTGTCACAATTTTATTTTTATGATATATTCCTTATTCACCACTTATTTATTTTTTGTGGTGTACATCCCGTTTGATTTATCATATCATTAATCTTTTTTAATTTATGGTATTCATTTTATAATTGTATAATTATTTAATTTTATGAGTATTATGTTTCAAATATTTCAAAGTTGTGTGGGACATGTTGATTTAAAGATTTATTTTTAAATAGAATATTTGATATATGAGGAATGATTTGGACTGGAATTAAATGGATTGGGGACTATTTAATGTAATAAAGATGAGTTTGGTACTATTTAATTAAATCCTTAATATGAATCGATTGTCTCAGGAGACAAATTTATTTTGGGTAAAACCCTTTGTGTATTTTTCTAAGTAGAATAGACGGGTTTCAACCAAGAGACATAAGCCATCATGTAAAAGGTGTTAAAGTAAGTTGTTTAGGTTTCAGATACATGATGTCCAATTATTAATAATTTCATTTATTTTTAATTTATTTATTATTTTTTTTAATCAGATTATTTCATCAAAAAACTATGGATGCATTCCATTCTTAGTTTATTGATTAAATGACTTGTGTTTCTGTTTCTCACCATGACATATTGAGTATGCACTACACAGTTTTTTTAATGTCTTGTGTTATCAGTTATTTACCTTGATAGGGTTATTTAATCTCATTAATTAATTATTTATTCCACTTTACTTACCCTTACTAAAAATTTGAGGTCATCTTTTTATTATTTCTATTTTTTGTAGGTTATGAAGATGAAATTGCTGAATGAGTTCAAGGATGAATATTATTTTATTTTTTTAGATTATTGAGTTTTTCCAAAATATAAGGGAACCATTATTTTATATAGTTCGTAAAGACAACTAAATTAATCAGTCCTTTGGAATTTTAGTTTTTGAAATCATGGTAATGTAATAAAATAATGCCCCTGCTCCAGGCAACTATAGTCTGGGCATTACTGTTAACATTGTGTATGAGTTGTTAGGGATGCTAAGAGATCCCGATTCAGGAGTTCTTATGTTTTTTGTTGAGGTATAACCTTATAGGGAGGAAGAACTTAGAAATATATAGTGCTGAACCAGCTAATGGTGGATGGGTCCAAAGAGAGTTCTCTTTTTTGTAATACCATTCTTATTGTGTAGTGTACTGCATAGTGAATACTATACCAATTGGTTTTTCAACTTTTTCTATGAACTTTATGGATTGTGATAAGGTATGATTAGTATTGGAGGATTATGATACTTTATTTTTTTTTTCTCACTCATGAGTAGGTATGATTGATTAGGTCAAAACATATAAGTGACAACCCTAATCGAGGTGTTTAGCATGCTAGATACCATGAGATCTTGAAATGAGAACGGGAATGTTATCCATGACTTTTGACCCACATGTGGTGTGATGCATGTACTATGTGGGAGAGAATAGTGACCCTTATAAACAACACTAGATTAGCAGATTAGTACATTGTGACCTTCAAGGGAAACCCATGAGAGGGGTTTACCTAGTCTTATAGATGCCTTTAGTGATGTGAGGCATGAAAAATGCTTCATTTTTTGTGGTCAGTTTATGTTTGGTGCTATAAAGGGTCGATTTAGTTATGTATAAAAACCATGAGTGATAGTTACATGTACATAGGATGAATTAAAAAGGTAGGATCATTTGGATACATGAAATTGGTAGTTATAGATGAAATTTTGGTAAGTTGTGTTAGTATAGGTAAATGATTTGGTTCCATGAAATGATACCTGAGATGATGTGTGGTCATGAGATTATTTTTGATATGTGAAAGGTGTTATTCCTATTCTGTGAAGTCATATAGGATTCATTTGATTAGATAATGTGAAATTCTTGGAACATTGACTGTTACTTTGTTGGGTATGTGAGCATAAGAATGGTGATTCTTAACCCATAATATGATGATTCGTGTTTTTAGAATTGTTCTTAGTGGATAATGTAATCCCTTTTTTTTATTTAATATTGGGTGGTACAAGAGTGAAAAATCATAGTTTTGAAGGAACTATATTAGTACACACTGTTATTGTTTAACTTGTATTGATGGAACATACCATGTACATATCTGTTTAGAATCGTTTGAGCCTTATAAGAAACCATTTGATGAAATTTAATATATACATGGTGAGATTTAGTTCATAACTACTTGTATGAAATGTTTTGAACCATGATAATTTTTTAGTGGTGCTTCTCATTGGAATGCGGTGACTTGAAGTTTGATGATTCTTTTGAGTGTGGTAGTCAGAAGCTTTGTGATGATAGATTAAAATGTAACTAAGATGGTGACGATTTTGAGGATGGATCTTAGTGTGATGAGACAAACGATTCATGTTTGAACCGAAATAAGGATTCGAGGTGGATAGGATTCCATGAGTGTGGCTCAGAAGGAGAGGTATACATTCCTTGATGTTGGAATATGTTATGGTTTTAGTCAGATGGAGTGGTATAAGGTTAATCCATTGAGTGGGGTGATAGACATTTGATGAGTGAGTACATAACCCTAACTAGGGGTTTTGATTTTGAAGAATGTCGATGATGATGTTCATGTGAATTAAGAATAAGTGAATATTGGTGATTTATACCTAGTTCATGTGTGGGAGTGGCTGGGCCACGTATAACCATTGTATTCAGTAACATATAGGATATTAGCTGTGGGGATTAGGTTTACGTTTAGTGGTGTAATAGAGAGAGAACTCCTATGGTGGGGAGTGCCGTGTAGGCAATGGTGTTACATCCTTATTATGGAAGGGTCATGACTCTAATAATACTGATTGTTTTTTATCATTAGTTCAGAAGGTTTATGAGATGGTGTTCTTGATTTCACTATTTTTTCTTATGTAAACACCAAAGGTGATTTTCTAGGAGATATTGGATGTGTTTAAACAATATACACATGATCAGAATGATTTCATATATCCAAGTGTGGGTTGGATCATTGGGGTGTTAGTACTTAGAAAGAGAATGACGATATTTTTGATCATTATGTGATTCAGTATTTGAAACCACTTGGGTATTCAGGTATTAACATTGGTGTGGGTTATTTATTGATTTGTAATTTTACATTCGGGCTTGAGGTGGCACAACCTAGGTCTTTAAAAGTGTTTTATCATCAAAAGCTGATAAATTGAGGTAGTTTGGCCAGAGGATGTTTAACAAATTATCCTGTGTATAATTTAATTCAGTGTATGAAATACAACATTAAATAGGTGGCTTTGATTTAGTATATTGGGTTAGGGATTAACAATGTATTTTTGGGAGAGAGATCATGAGTTTATGTTGTACACATGGATGGTACCAATGTCTTATTTGGTTTCCCTAAATATGAGTAGTTTTTTATAACCCCTAGATATATGTAATGTTTATGTTTGATGAGACCAGTTGTGATTATTGTGAAGTGGCTTTGTGAAAATTGGTTTGGTGGGCCTTCAGTACCCTAGAGTCAAATGTGAATGAAAATTTTCAGTTGTGGGTGATGATGGATTTTAAGGGGAGGTTTGAGTCTGAATGAGGTAGTCTAGAACATTAACATGAAGAAGAGGTAGGTTTCTAGTAATTGTGAATTTAATGCTGCCTCCAAAATTATCACATCATGATTGAATTATTTTTGTACCTCACTGATGTGGTGTATGTAATGATGAAGGGTTAATTGGTACATCTATACCAAGATTCTATATTAGAATGACCAAAATCAGCGGGGTAAATATTTTTTTTTGTGAAATGGACATAGTGATGCTCATTTTCCATCATGGGTATCAGTTGTTATATGGTGGTGGGGGGGGGAGGGTCGTATGACCCAATCCTTTTGATGGTATGAGGGTGTTTAAATTTGTTTTGAACAATAGTTAAAACATTGTTTTGATTGAATTTCAAGTGTATGAGTCACTTCTAATGTGAACTAGGGGTTCTGGACCTAGAGTCAATCATTTACAATTATGCTCCACCACCACTACCTATCTTTTGTCCATGGAAATATCCCTCAATATCCATTTGACTCACTATCCATCTTTTCTTCTTCTAAATCATTTGTGGAGGGTAGAGGCATGCCCATTTCCTCCTATGTCATTTTTATTTATGGTGAGATACATAATTTCACACATGGGAACCCCAATTTTTTCCACATATAAATTTAGCCTCATTATTGGGTTGCCTAATCCCTCCCACACCCTCCTATATTCTTCTGAAGAACAAAGTAGAGATCCTTAACCCATGGTCGGTTTTTTCCATCTTTGAGTGAAATAAAGAGATTTACGTGAGTCTACATGTCCTCAGATGTACCATATAATTTTATTTCAATTAATATACAGGTCCCCCTATTATAATATTATAATCCATATTTTCATATATATTTTCTTGTTTCTTGATTTCATCCATTTTAAGTGGATGTAAAATATGGTTTTGGGGGAGTGAACTTCTCTAAGAATGAGGTTGGTGGTATCTAAATTTAACCCGTATTCATGACATAATTTAATATAGTGATGTATTATGAGGCCATCATGGATTCACTATGCATTGAAAAAAAAATTTAATTTAAATATTTTTAAAATCAAATACTATAGTTTAGTGCCATTTGACAAGCCATGAGCCTTAGAAGAATTACATTTTTAGTGGAACACTATGGAAATGAATTTGAACTTGGAATTGGCCAAAGAAATGGTAGGAAATATTTTTCTACTAAAAAGGTAAATTGATAAGATGAAAGCGAATTCCTCAAGTTGATACCTTCCCCATTTTATCTTGTAATCATGGAATTACTAATTTGTTTAAAATAGTGAATTTTGTAATTATGAATTAAATCAATGGTTTAGAAATGGAATGTCACAATCATTATTTTTTAAAATGGAAATGGTGTCTTAATGTTTCCTTATAAAATAATGGGGTATTTCAATGAGAATCCCTATATTTTTAGGTGACCCTAGAGTTAGGCCAAATGAATTGGTATGATTTGGATTGTATATTGAGTAATAATATTTAGAATTTCGTTTCATGAAATGAAAGGAGAACCATGAAAGTGATAAAAACTTGGTAAATTAGTAAAACATCAATTATGAAATGGGTAATGGATGTATAATGATAATTGATTATTTTTTAAATAAAATGATTTATTATGAGGGTTTTTAAATTAGAAATGTGTAATGGAATTAATGTCATAAATGTAATATGATGATGATACAAGAATAGATATTGAAATATTAAATTGAAATGGATATTTTTGAATGTCCATGATATGAATATGAAAAAACTATAAGTTGGTACCTGAAAAATAATGTGTGGGGGGATATGAAAACTTCCTTTAGTGTAAGTCTATGACAACTCTGAAAACTCTCTAAAGGGTATGTCCATTATAACAATGAAAACTCCCTTAAGTGGAGGTGCATAAAAATTATGAAAACTCCCTTAATGGGAGGTCCAAGATAACTATGAAAAAAACCTCAATGGGAGTTCTATGATAATAATGATAAATCCCATAAGGGGAGGTACATGATAACTATAAAAAAATCCTATGTATAGGTCCATGATAAATATGAAAACTCTATTTGGGGTATATCCATGATGACTGTGAAAGCTAACTTAAGGGAGGTTTGGGACACTATTTTGGTAACCCCATGAATAGGTGGTCATGATTCGATGGATTTTGTAACATATAAAGTAAGTAATGAATAATATATATTCTTATCTATGTCTATTCAGGAATTATATAGTGTTTTAGATGCTTAAAATGAGAATAAATCCAATCTTAAGCATGGAATACAGTAATATTTTTAAGAGATTGTTTTACTGCCTTTTGATGGAAAACCATTTTTAAACAACAATTTCGACAATTATATAGGCTATATTTGTCAAAATAAACTAATTATTTAGGATTGGGACATTTAAATTTACATTTGATAATTTTTTTGGTAATTTTCTGATAATGTTCATTTTTTAATGAATAGTGAAAAATACTACATTTTACATCAAAACTGCATTTTTATCTAATTTATTTTTATGGATATATTATATTTTTAATTTGTTTTAAATTATAAATAGAATATATTTTTACCATGTAATCCAATGGTGGTCACTGGGATTAATTTCACTTTGTAATCGGGCATAAACAAGTGCCAAACTTCTCATTGATATTATTTCTAAAAAACCCGCTATTTGTTTTGACAACGGGAATTATTTTTAAATTAATTATTGCAATTTATGTGTTTGGAATTTGGTAAAATGGATTACATATTTGGAATAATAAGGTCCAAATTATGTAATCAAGACTCTTTTGTTTTTGGACATTATGAATAGTAACGATGGTAATTATCTTTAATTATCTTGATTAATTAGTAATTGGGTAGTTAAGGATAATAAAATTATATCATAATAATAACAATTGACCACAACATGTGTCCTAATTCTACAGGTTGTTTCATGGCCGACAATGGTATTATTTGTGCCAAACTTGGGGACCCCATGGAATCACATTTGCATGATAATTACTTTTTATCTTTTAATTTTTAAAGAAAGTTAAATATAACAAAGAATGTATCACCTGAGTAAATTTTTTTTAATTTTTTCTAAATAAATGATATATTGTACTATAAATATTAATTTGAAATATAAAAATATTTCCTACATCATAGTATTTTTTTATAAATTTTAGACATTAAATATATTAAATTATTTATGACATCATGATGATGCAGTGATTACCTCATTAATGAACGATTTAAATAAAATGAAAAGATAATGTAAAATCTAAAAATTAAACTTGTCAAAGACCTATTTTATGAGTATATTTCGAACCCTTATCACCTTATCCTCAAAATATGTCAATGTGGGACCTCTAAAATCTGAAACTCATTTGAAAATAAAGTAACATTTTATACCTTTCCAAGAGTGCCCCTCCTCTCCTCTTATAAAAGCCCCCCACCTCTACCACCTTACCCACACCTCTAAAGACTTTGGCTCGGCCAAGATCTACTCATTTTGTCTCTCCACATCCCTCTACTCATACTATAAGGCTTACCTTAGGCATGAATCTCTTCAATAAACCCTTTTGGTTCAAACCAAAGGGAGTTACCTGATTCAAAGGTAAAGTCTTCCCTAATGCTCTTTTGTTTTATTTTACTTCTCTAACCCCCTAATCTATTTTTGTTCATTTATTTTGTAACAAAACCAGTATATTCCATATACTAGGATGTTTTTATAACATTTATGAGAGCTATACTTACACACACCTACATCTAATGGTTAATGAGCATACTTTTTCCGTGGATGGAAAATTTCTGCCTCACGAAACGATTATTGTTCAATATTCTTCTAACACCTTCAAAGGTGGCCATTAAGATGTAAATATATTTATATATGATATATAATATGTTTATGTTTTTTTTAAGATTCTGTATTTTTCATTTATGTCATACCTTTATGGTTTCCATTATGGGTAAACGTGATATCTTCATTTTAGGAAGTGTGGACTACCGCCCCCTCAAAGTGATTTGATTCGTTAATGCCATATGTGAGACATATAAAGGATATAGTTAATGATATTATATATGATATTATACTAGAATTATAATATATATTTATGTAATTATGATTTCATTCCATTAAATAGGAAATAGAAATGAAAGTAGCGTTCATGCGTACGTACAGCTTACCGTCTCCATGAACGGTGCATTTCATTTCTTACCTCTAAATGTTATGTAATATTATAAATGAATTCATATACTGGATATATATGATATATATGATATATAAATCATAAATATAATTATGGATATAATGGATATTTTACCACATGAACAACTTGTAATTATAAAGAGTTTATTTTTGACTCAAGTACCAATGATCAACAAAATGACCATTATTAACTTAAATAATTACATAGTGTTCATGAAATGGTAATAACTGATATAAAAGGAATAATGATCTTGAAAAAGGTTCTCAAGAAAGTAGAAATTAACTCAAGTTTATTATTCAGGAGGTTAAAGAACTATCAAGTCAAGTCGGACCCGAGTTAAGGGACATCGTCTCAATCTCCTTTCATTGAAGAATATTTTGTTTTATACACAACTTTCTTTTATACGGTGTATAAAAACCTTTTAATTCTACATTTATTCAAAAGGAATATTTTTATATGAAGCATTTACTAAACGACAAAAGGGAATGTTTTTTTGTCATAGGTATGCGGCGACAACGACTTCTCCTCCGCTGTGACCATTATTTGAGTTTCGGCTTCCTCTACAAGCCATAACTCTTTTTGAATGAAAAATAAATACCATGTTTTACTTTTCATTTATTTTGATATTGAAAATGGTTTTCGTAATGTTTTTATATCAATTTGTTTTATTGATATCTTGTGATTGAAAAGTGGAAATGTTATGTTTCCTTTATGCATGTTTTATGTGATACGATTATGTTATGGTTCTTGGGTATTGTTATAAAGAGGGTGGTTACGTGATAAACTAAGGGCGGGTGAGCCCGATATAGCTCTCGAATGCATTGGGTAACGTGAAGGAGTTAAACATTAAGGTTTCTCCGAAGAAATTTAGGGAATATACTGTGATGGGTATTCCAAACGTAACCATGAGGCTTACTCCCTACGTAAGAATGTTTTGAATGCCTCAAGTTACCTTTATGTCTTATTATTTCTATGATTTATTCATGATTTGATGAGGTATGTAAAAGTGATTATGTTTTATGAGTAATGTATGATTTCTTACAAGTACTAATGTTTTCATTTCTTACTTTTATATCCCTTACTGAGCTTTTTATGCTCATCCCAAGTTTTTGAAATGTTTTTCACAAGTCAAGGGAAAGGTACATGATGTGATGATAGTGTCAAGGAAGTGTCAAGAAATAATGCATGTTTTATTTAAAATACGTTTTCGTTGATGGAAAAAATGAGTAATATCTTTTATGTAACCACTTTGTTTAAATGTGGAATGTAATGCATGTTTTATTATCCAATTCTCTAAAAATATAAACTTAAAAAGATCCTCAACATGTATTCTTGAAGTAACTCAAGATTATGTAATGTTTAAGACTGGGGCCTTATAATTTGTATCAAAGGATGGTTTAGATAACTTTAGGAGTTATAATTCTATTAAATTATTATCCAAAAGTATTTTTTATGGTAAAATTTAAATGATATAGCATTTGAAGATTACCATGTTTCTTCATCTAAGACATGTTTGTTCAGAATGGTTTTCCGCAGAGGAAATAGGGAAGCAGTGCTAGGAAGGCATACAAAATGAAATGACCTTCTGAATCCGCATCCTAAGATGGTCGGAATTGGAACTGAACAGTTTTTTGCAGTAATGGAATAGTTGACTCAAGCGATAAATAGTGGTGGTATCCATGCACGAGATCAGCCAGATCAACCGCAGAGGAACATGTCAGTGGTGGAACATTTCATGAGGCAACATCCCCCATAATTCAGAGGATCATATGACCCTGTGCTAGATTATGGGTGGATTAAAGAACTGGAGAATATTTTCAATGTCATGGGGTGTTCAGAAAATCAAAAGGTTAGTCTTGCTATTTACCTTTTGGAGGGTGAAGTAGATCAGTGGTGGTCGATGGTTAAAAATATCAGGGACGCTGATGAGATTGATGCTCTCGACTGGGATGAATTCAAATGTATGTTTCTTGAGAAGTATTTTCCTAAGGCTGTTTGACTTAGGATGGAAAAAAAATTCCTGGAATTGAGGCAAGAGGAAGACTCAGTGGCTGCCTATGAAGAAATGTTCACTCAATTGGCAATATATGCTCCAAATTTCATTCGAGACCTTGATAGTAAAATCAATCATTTTTACTCAGGATTAAAGCCAAAATATCGAAGGGCTTTAGCTTCTCGCAAGTTCAAGAGTTATGAAAATCTTGTTCGATGTGATGAGAATGTAGAAATGGAGTTTTTCGATGATCAAGTGTTCTATAACAACCAACAGAAGAAGAGACAGAGGTGGTAGTAGAAAGGAAAGAATTCTTCAAAAAGGTCTGACGGTAAGAAAACTATGTTTCCAGTTTGTGATAAATGTGGTAAAAGGCATGCTGGGGAATGTCATCGGAATTCTGTAAAGTGCTACCGATGCAGTAAGATGGGACATAAGGCTTGTGATTGCACTGAAAAATATCAGGGTGATGGTAAGAAAAAATTTGATTTACAGTTAGTGAATTGTTTTAAGTGCAATGAGATGGGTCACTATGCAAATGAGTGTCCGACAAAGAGCTCGAGTGATTGGAAGCAGTTAGACTACAAGAAGAAAGGGGTGGTGAAATCCTTTGCAACTACTTAAGTAGATCTCAGTTTGTGTACAAGAATGAACCCTTACTATTGATATAATATCAAGAGGCCGAGAAACTTGTAAAATATGGAAATGAATGTTACCTTGCACATATCGTTGAAAACAAGGGAACTGTTTAGATTAATGATGTACCAATGGTAAATGAGTTTCCTGATGTTTATCCTGATGAGTTTCCTGGAATAATACCAGATCAGGAAGTTGAGTTTACTGTTGACTTAGTTCCTGATGCTAAGACAATTTCAAAACCACCTTATTGAATGGATCAAACTGAACTTTTAGAGTTGAAGGAGAAATTACATGATTTATTAGAGAAAGGTTTCATTCGACCTAGCACATCACAATGGGGTGCTTCTATTTTTATTTGTTAAAAATAAATATGGTTCAATGAGACTTTGAATTGATTATAGAGCCTTGAATAACATCACTGTTAAGAACAAATATCATTTTCCTCATATCGATGATTTGTTTGATCAGCTCCAGGGAGCTCAGTTTTTTTTCAAAGATTGGCCTGAGATCGGGGTACCATCAGTTGAAGGTAAATGAAACAGAAATTCTGAAGACATCATTTCGAACAAGATATGGACATTATGAATTTTTAGTAATGCCTTTTGGGATAACCAATGTACTTGCTGTATTCATGGATCTTATGAATTGAATTTTCCACGAGTTATTGGATAATTTTGTGGTTGTTTTCATTGATGATATTTTGGGGTTTTCTAAATGTAAATAGGAGCATGAAATACATTTGAGGGTTATTTTTAAAACCTTAAAAGAAAAGAAATTTTATGTGAAATTCAGCATGAGTGAGTTTTGGTTGCAACAAATTTTTTTCCTTGGTCACATTGTTTCTAAATATGGGATAACTGTTGATCCTGCAAAAACAAAGGTTGTTGAATAATGGCCAAGACCCACAAATGTAACTGAGATTCGTAGCTTCTTTGGTTTGGAAGGCTATTACCGAAGGTTTGTTAGAAATTTTTCATGATTATCTAGTCCAATGACTAAGATAACTCGGAAGGGTGTTAAGTTTATCTAGACAAAAGAATGTGATGATTGTTTTTAAGAACTAAAAAGAAGATTGGTGAATGCTCCTGTTTTGGCACTACCTTCCAGGAATGGTGAGTGTGTTATCTATAGTGATGCTTCATTGAAAGGACATGGTTGCGTCCTAATGCATAATGATCAGGTAATTGCTTATGATTCACGACAGTTGAAAACTCATGAGGTAAATTACCCTACACATGATTTGGAATTACCTACTGTTGTTTTCGCTTTAAAAATTTTGAGGCATCATTTGTATGGAGTAAAGTGTGAAATATATACCAATCACAAAAGTTTAAAGTATATATTCACTCAAAAATAATTGAACATGAGATATAGGAGATGGCTAGAATTAATCAAGAATTATGATTGTACAATTCATTACCATCCGAGAAAATAAAATGAAGTGGATGATGCTTTGAGTCGAAAAAGTAATGCTTTATTAACAATGCTGCGTTTGGAACGTGATCCTTTGGTTATGGATTTGATGAACATTGGAATAGAAGTTGTTGGTGCAGGATGTCCTTCTGTTTTGCTTCAGGTATTAGTGAAATATTCTCTATCAGACAGAATTAAGAAAGCACATAAGTAAGACAACAAGTTGCAAAAAAGGTAGAGCTAGTTCAGAAGGGTATGTTTCCTGAATTCAACATTGATAATGATTGTGTTTTGAGATTTGGGAAGATATTGTGTGTGCCTTGTGATTCACATTTGAAGAGAGAGTTGTTATGTGAAGCTCATAGTTCTCCATTTTCAGTTCATCCAGGCATTACTAAGAAGTATAGAGATCTTTGGGAGTATTACTGGTGGGACGGAATGAAAAGGGATATTTCTTATTTTACTATGAAGTGTTTGACTTGTCAACAAGTAAAAGCAGAGCGGCAGTTACCGAACGGGATGATTCGACCTTTACCAGTACCAGAGTGTAAATTGGAGAATATATCCATGGACTTCGTTGTGGGATTGTCGAAGACACGTCAAGGTAATAATGAAATATGGGTTATTGTGGATCGCCTGACTAAATTTGATCATTTCCTTGCTATACGAGATACTTTTTCCCTAGATAAACTTTCTCGTTTTTATCTTAAAGAGATACTCTGGTTACATGGAGTTCCTCTCTCCATTGTATCTGATCGTGATCCCAGGTTTACTTATAACTTTTGGAAAGGTCTTCAGAAGACGTTGGGTACTGAATTAAATTTTAGTATAGATTTTCTTCCTCAATTAGATGGGTAGTCATAACGAACAATTAAGATAATGGTGGATATGCTACATTCTAGTTCGATATATTTTTAGGGATGTTGGGACCAACATCTTTCTTTGGTTTAGTTTTCTTATAATAACAGTTTTCATTCCAGTATACAGATGGGACCATTTGAGGCATTATATGGGAAGCGGTGTCGAACTCCAGCTTTCTGGGATGAAGTGGGTAAATAAGTTTATGGGACCGGAATTGGTATAAGAGTTGGAAGAAAAAGTTTAGCTGATACAGAAACACATGAGAACAGCTCAGAGCAGGCAGAAGAGTTATGCGGACAACAGGAGGAAGGATATCTCTTTTGAGGTAGGTGATCATGTTTGTCTCAAAGTTTCACCATGGAAAAGTGTGATGTGATTTGGTGAGAAAGGAAAGTTGAGTCCAAGGTTCATTAGACCATATGAAATTTTGGAAAGAGTTGGATCAATTGCATACCAAGTGGCTTTACCTCCGATTTTATCTCAGGAACACAATGTTTTTTATGTTTCAATTTTAAGGAAGTACATACCAGATCCATCTCATGTTTTGAGTCCAGAGGTAGCTCAGCTGGAAGAGAATCTGTCTTATGAGGAAAACCAGTCCAGATTCTTGACCATAGGGAGAAAGTGTTGCGGAATAAGTTGATTCATCAAGTAATGGTTTTGTGGAAAAACCACATGAGTGAAGAGGCAACATGAGAATATGAAAATGCAATGAGGGATAAATACCCCCACTTATTAGATAAGTAAAAAAATTACGGGGACACAATTTTCTAAAGGGGGGAAGGATGTAACATCCCAAGTAAGTAATGAATAATAGATATTATTATCTATGTCTATTCATGAATAATATAGTGTTTTAGAGGCTTAAAATGAGAATAAATCTAATATTAAGCATTGAATACACTAATATTTTTATAAGATTGTTTTATTGATTAATTAGTAATCCGGTAGTTAAGGATAATAAACTAATATCATAATAATGAAAAATGACCACAACATGTGTCCTAATTCTACTGGTTGTGTCATGGGCGACCATGGTAAGCCTTGTGCCAAACATGGGGACCCCATGGAATCACATTTGTGTGATAATGACTTTTTATCTTTTTATTTTTAAAGAAAGTTAAATATAACAAAGAATGTATCACCTGAGTAATTTTTTTTTTAATTTTGTCTACATAAATGATATATTGGACTATAAATATTCCTTGGAAAGATAAAAATATTTTATACATCATAGTAATTGTTTTATAATTTTTAGACATTAAATAAATTAAATTATTTATGACAACATGATGATGCGGCAATTACCTCATTAATGAACGATTTAAATAAAATGAAAAGATAATGTAAAATCTAAGACTTACACTTATCAAAGAACTATTTTTTGAGTATATTTCGAACCATTATCATCTTATCCTATAAATACATCAATGTGGGACCTTTAATATCTGAAACTCATTTGAAAAAAAAGTTTCATTTTATACCTTTCGAAGAGTGCCCCTCTTCTCCTCTTATAAAAGGCCCCCACCTCTACCTCCTTACCCACACCTCTCAAGCCTTTGGCTCAGACAATATATGCTCATTTTGTCTCTACACATCCCTCTACTCATCCTATAAGCCTTACCATAGGCAGGAATCACTTCAAGAAACCCTTTGGTTCAAACCAAAGGGAGTTACCCGATTAAAAGGTAAAGTCTTCTCTAATGCTCTTTTGTTTTATTTTGCTCTTCCAACCCCCTAAATTCTTTTTATTCATTTTTTTGTAACAACACCAGTATCTTACATATACTAGGATGCTGTTATAAAAAGTATTATATCTACACATACACACACCTACATCTAATGGTTAATGAGCATTCTGTTTCCGTGGATGGCGAATTTTTGCCTCACGAAACGATGATTGTTCAATATTCTTCTAACAGCTTAAAAGGTGTCCATTAATATGTCACTATATTTATATATGATATATAATATGTTTATGTTTTCCTTAATCTTTTGTATTTCTCATTTATTTCATACCTTTATGGTTTCCATTATGGGTAAACGCGATATCTTCATTTTAGGAATTGCAGACTACCGCCCCCTCAAAGTGATTTGATTTGTTAATTCCATATGTGGGACATATAAAGGATATATTTAATGATATTATATAAGATATTATACTGGAATTATAATATATCTTTATTTAATTATTATTTCATTCCATTAAATATGAAATAGAAAAAAAGTAGCGTTCATGCGTACGTACGACTTACCGTCTCCATGAACGGTGCATTTCATTTATTACCTCTAAATGTTATGTAATATTTTAAATTCATGAATATACTGGATATATATTATATATATGATATCTACATCATTAATATAATTTTGGATATAGTGGATATTTTACCACATGAACAACTTGTATTTATAGAGTTTATTTTTGACTCAAGTACCAATGATCAAAAAAATGACCATTATTAACTTAAATAATTACATAGTGTTCATTACATGGTAATAAGTGATATAAAAGGAATAATGAACTTGAAAAAGGTTCTCAAGCAAGTATAAATTAACTCAAGTTAATTATTCAAGAGGTTAAAGAACGATCAAGTCAAGTCAGACCTGAGGTAAGGGACATCATCTCAATCTTCTCTCATTGAAGAATATTTTGTTTTATACACAACTTTCTTTTATACAGTGTATAAAACCCTTTGACTTTTACATTTATTCAAAAGAAATATTTCTCTATCAAGTGTTTACTAAACGATAAAAGGGAATGTTTTTTTTGTCGTACGTATGTGGCGACATAGACTTTTCCGCCGCTGTGACCATTATTTGAGTTTCGACTTCCTCTACAAGCCGTAACTTTTTTTGAATGAAAAATAAATACCATGTTTTACTTTTCTTTTATTTTGGTATTGAAAATGGTTTTCATAATGTTTTTATATCAATGTGTTGTATTGATATCTTTTTATTTAAAAGTGGAAATGTTATGTTTCCTTTATGCATGTTTTATGTGATATGATTATGTTATGGTTCTTGGGAATTTTTATGAAGATGGGTGGTTCCATGATAAACTAAGGGCGGGTGAGCCCGATATAGCTCTCCAATTCATTGGGTAATGCGAAGGAGTTAAACGTTAAGGTTTCTCCAAAGAGATTTAGGGAATATACTATGATGGGTATTCCAAACGTAACCATGAGGGTTACTCCCTACGTAAGAATTTTATGATTCCCTCAAGTTACTTTTATGTCTTATGATTTCTATGATTTATTCATGATTTGATGATGTATGTTAAAGTGATTATGTTTTATGAGTAAAGTATGATTTCAAACAAGGACTAATGTTTTCATTTCGTACTTTTATATCCCTTACTGATCTTTTTATGCTCATCCCAAGGTTTTGAAATGTTTTTCACAGGTCAAGGGAAAGGTACATGATGTGATGATAGTGTCAAATAAGTGTCAAGAAAGAATCCATGTTTTATATTAAATATGTTTCCGTTGATGGAAAAAATGATTACTATCTTTTATGTAACCACTTTGTTTAAATGTGGAATGTAATGCATGTTTTATGATCTAATTCTATAAAACTCTAAACCTAAAAAGATCATCAACGTGTATTCTTGAAGTAACTCAATATTATGTAATTTTTAAGGCTTTTTCCTTATATATTTAATAGCCCACATGATGTTCTCAATGGCACCATGACACTGGAAAAATCAGGTATGGTCCATCAATGCATTGTACTTGCAGATGTATGGTTGTGTAGTAGATTATAAGTACCACAACTGGACCAATGGATTAGTGATTTTTTTTCTTTAAATTATTTTTTTAAATTATTAAATCATATAATTATGTCTTTTCTTCATGAACTTTCATATTTATACTAGTTAAATTTTGAGACTCCATTGGTGGTGGCATACTATGTTGTAGACAAACAGATATCAAGCCACCATGGATATTTGGTACCAGTGTATGTATCACTCTTTTGATACATATAATTGGTTTAGAGAAAGAGTTTGTTACCAAATATTTATCATGGTATGTTAATATGGTGTATGGATGATGGTACCGGGTCTGAATAAGGACTGATTATGTATGAGTTCTAGATTTAGCTATATATCATACTTTTGGGATCCATTATGATATGTACAGAATACTCTATTGTTTTATAATTTTGATATTGTGGTTATTTCTAGCTTGTTCCATAACTTATGAGAAAATTTATTTTGGTTTATATATATAATTTTATATTATTTAAGTTATTTTTATCTAATTATGGGGTATAATATCCCCACAATACATCCAAATAACTTATCTGCTAGTCCAAAGCCTTTATTGTATGGGGCTGCATGGATGAAGTTATGTGAAAACTACCAGTACAAGAATTGATTAGTTGTTCAGGGTGGAATGATGTTACAAGGACAATATCAAAGTTTCTTGGTAGCATTGAAATATTTCTATGTTGTTTCTTAGCATTCACCAACTTCATTAAAAGAATTATTAAACTCAATAACTTACATTTTAATATATATTTTTTAAGCATATACTAATTTCGTCTCAATGGATTATTATTCCTCATTTTTTTCAATCAAAATTTTTATGGCCATGTCAAACATCTTATCCCTAGCTATAAATATTTCATTGATATCACAAATATTTCATATAATATTCAATTAAATCTCATAAATGTACTTATATTTTGTTTCGTCAAGTTATTTCATTAATGAATCATTCTAAATGATCAAATCAATCTTTAATATTTCTATTTTTTAAAATGTTTTTCAAGGAAGCAAAATTTTTCTATTCATAATTAAAAAAATGGTTTATCCTCATCACTACTTCCATTATTATTACAACTCTATTATTCATTACTGTATTGATTACCAAAAAGATCTTGATTTATCCATGAATGATTTATAACCTTCATCCTCTATGTCCTCATAAACCTTATTTCTGTTCTGATTACAAGAGATTGAATCCTATTTTAGCATAATTCCATTTTTCATTGAGGTTTTGAAAAAAATTTCCTTTGATGGAATTTCATTTATTGTGACTACTTACCACCCTGTTTTTCCATGATGATATTTGATATTTATCTTCACTTTATTCATTTTTATTTTTCTTAGGGAAACTTTTAAAAAATTAAATTCGTTCGAAAATTTAAACACTTTATAATAGAAGATTAAATTTTCATTTATCTTTTCACTATTTTGTTACTTTTGAAAAAAGGATATGAACTCATTGAAACCTATAGAAACATCTTCATCTTTAGTCACCTATTCATGATAATTCATAGGATCACTGTATTTAAAACCTATTGAAGAATTAAAATTTTTCTCCTTCATATATTTTCCTTTTAACCTTAAGGCTATTACTCTAGTCTTTTCATAGGAAATCAAGACACCGTTAGGTATACTAATGGTCCACTAATCCAGGTATTTCTCAACATGGGTAGAAGTTACTTCATCAATTTTATCCATGATAATCCTTAAAAATTTCTTCATAATCTCGGAATGCAGAATAATTTCTCTATAGATTTGAATTAATCTTAAAATATAATTCACCGAAATTAAGAATAAATCATATGATTCATATTATACAATTGGAATATCCTCAATTTGATCCAAACTAGTTTTTAATTGTAACTCTTCTAATTTCTTCTCACCCACATAGATGTTAGGTAGTGTCATCTATATTCCATTCACTATTTTAAATCACTTAATTTGTGTAAACAATTTATTGATGAGGGATTCAAGTAATTATTTTTTTCTCTTCTATCAGCATCAATATTATTATTTTCATACAATTTTTATGACATCACAATATAAATAATTTGTACACCATTGTAAGTGATATCAATAATGTTCAATCAAAAATATAGAAGACATAAAACCATTTATCATTCCATAGAAGAAATCTCTTTCAATCAAATATAATAATTATTTGTTTAAAAATATTCATAGCCTTCATGGACTTCATTGATCCAAAGATATTATAAATAAAGGGAAGCCTCAAAACCATGGAAAAGATACTAAGAGACACTACATGAATAATATGATAATAAGTGAAAGGTATAGATGAGATCAGACCATGACAGATAGGGGTGAATCGATGGTTACCAAAACACAAATTTACTGAATCATATTTCATTTTCTTGTTAATGTGGGAGGATATTAGATATTATTTTTTGATAATGGTAGATTGATTGAGAAAGAATAAACATTACATAAAGGATTTAAAAAAATCACAATATTATTTTATTAAATTTTTTAATACTTGGTTAATTAATGATAACAATCCAATTATATATGATTTAACATTATTATAAAAAACAAAAAGAAATGAAGAAATAAGTTGATCCATAATTATATGTGAATAAAATAAATACATGAATTAATAATTTTATCAATCTTCTCTTTACCAACTCTTGTGAAATTGGAAAATAAATCATATGTTCCCCCCCTTTTCTTCTCAACAGTCCCATAAAAGATTCTATTGGAACGGGAGGCCAGTTATCTCAGTTTTTTGCCTCTATATTCATCACACATTGAAATTATAAAGTCATAATTTATTAATATAAAGAGAACCATCATGATATAAATGATAGAAAAATACCAATCTTGATGCTGAGTGCTGGAAGATCTAATTTTGTAGTATGCATATCTTCCTAGTCCATTAATTTTTAATTTTTATTTCATCCTTTAGGATATCTCATGATTTAAACAACATGGAATAACCCATATGACAAAATCATATTTATCTTTAAATTTATCTCAAAACACTCCTTAAAATAATCATTTCATGAAGAACTCACAGTTTTCCGTCAATAGTAGCTCAATCTAAAATTGCACATCCACTATTCCATGATATTATATAATCCATAAATGGAAGAAATAATATTATCTAAAAACACTACTTATGGAGATATTTTTTCCTATAATTCATGACACAAAAATAATTTTCACCTTCTAAAATAGGATAAAAAATATATCTTTCAAGCTTGATTTCCTATGGTAATTCCCTATGTCAAACCATTATCCCTCTGGGTGATCCTTCAACACAACATTCAACATTGGTATGAGAGTTTTGTTTATTTTACATTGAATAAAACCACTTAAAGATACATGTTATGTTCTATACCATGGTCAACCACTATACGAACATGTGAAAATTTTCCATTAAATTATAATTTCACAAAAATATCGCAGAAAAAATTTTTATCTTAAACCACACTCATTTTAAGAAAGTGACCAAAATATTTACATAAACTCATTATAATTTGCTCATTTTTTTAAAACATCAAATCTGAATACCCTATCAACTATCACTGATAATTATTTAAATAAATACAATTCGAAATAATCTTGGTAACACATGGATAAATTACCTCAATAAAAATTCATAGTATGACTCCAATTTAAAGGAAATCTAAATACAACTCCATAGGGTTGAATGTTGTTTTCTAGGGTTCACCATCCTATCAGTTTAAAGGCCTATACTATAGTTACCATGTATCAATTGAGAACAACTCGTATAACTAATTTTTCAATTCAATTCAAAAGTAATTTTATTTAATATTACACTTAAGTGTTTTTATTCATAGAAAAGTGGTCTCAGTCTATCACTTCAATATCACCAATTAGAAACTTCATGATATGATTGTTTGGAAGTTTACATACATTGAATGAATTTCTACTCAACACTAAAAAATATCTATCAAATATACTATTAAGATCACTGGGCGATAACTGGTTTATTGGGTGCATCATCATGATTGTTACATAGATTATCGGGATATGCATTCAAATTATAGAATATTTCAACATAGAGAGACAAAAATACACATGGACTAGTATAAATAGGGTAATTAATAATATTGATACAAATAATACTCTATTATATACCTCATGATCCCCAAAATATTCATCCATGACTATGTGTTTTTACAATATTGAATCATTTTTTGATATTTTTTATCAACCTCCATATTAAATTTTTGATATCATGAGGGGATGGATATTTTATAAAAATATCCAATCTTCATGGGAAATTATTTTTCAAACAAGATATTTTTAATAGAGATTTCATGGACCTCAAATAGCATCTCCTTACACTGTATATAATCATCCACATGATCATATATTTCCCCCATTCTGAGGATGATACACCACCACCACCACCGTAAGGACCATGATAACAAAACTAATGATATAGATATGTTCATGATCCACTGAGTTTTAAACATATTATTTATAAAACATTAGAATATTATATACACTAATCCATTTATATATGATTAGCATATAAAATTCAGCCTAATGTTTTTGGGGTATAGGAGGTATATGTTTCATTATTTTTAATGTAGTATTTCTTTTTCCCAACTATGGATCAATTGGATGTAACATTCGGTGTTTCTATTTCATGCTCATTATCTTCTATGTGGGATCTTACATAGAACTCATTCATTTTAATATTTATTTATATATCATATTCTTGGGAGAATTCTACATGGAACCATGAGGTTCAAGTGGAAACATAACCATGTGTACTATCTTTCAATATAGAAATAGTGTGGAAAGAAGAACCACCTCTTATATCTATGATTACACCACACAATGCATGAGAGAGTAGATATGGGTGTCCCATATATATACCCAAGTATGATATATACTTTACCCAATAATGATGTTTATGAAGATATTGTTTATTCCATTACTTTTTTCCTGTATAGATTTTTTAGCTATGTAGTAACTCAAAATTCTAATTATATTTTTCTTTGTATTTCACCCAATAGATTTTTATAAAATTTATTAATAAAAATAAGAATTAATTTTAATTATTTTTATAATTAATTATTTTCTTCTCTATTATATAAATTGAAAAATGAGTAATTAATAAATAATTTTTATCCAAAATATCGTAATATTTAAATAAAACTAAACATATAACATGTATACATGATAAATGGATAATTATTTTTACTATATTACATTAATGACTAGAAGGAAAAAAATCCCTTATTTTTTATTTATCATATCATTTGAAATACTTTTATATAGTATATATCAATTATATGAAAATTTGAACATTTTTTATAATTTTTGGGAAAAAAAATTCAATTCATTGTAGAATGAATGAAGAAATAAAAAATATGTTACATTTTATTTTCATAAATTATATATATACTACATATTTAATGCTACAAAAATTATTTACTGTTTTGTTTCAATTATATAATCATTTATTTATATTTACATTATTTTATTATAAAATCTTGAAAACTGTGAAATTATTTCACACATTTCAATAAATATTTATATAATATGAATGAAATGATTTCATGATTTTTGTTTCCCATTATTGAGACCAAAAACTTGAAATCATTTCAAAATTTTATGAACCATTTTTGAAATTAATTTTTACTTAGACCCAATAAAAACAAAATAAATGTAATATTTTTGTTTATCTTGTTTAGATTTTTGGGAATTATGAAGGTATTTTAATTATTTTTCTCACAAAGGAAAATATTAAAATTGTGAATTTATCATCGAATTTGAAATAAATATATGATCACACTATTGATCTTATAAATGAATATTTTTAAAGGGTGTGAGTACTATGTAATTCAATGAATAATAATTATGGTCCACTTCTATGGATCCCAAACTGAAAATAGTGTTGATTATAAGTAACTATTAATCACTTATACATATAAAGATATTTTCAAAAACTAATTATATTTTTATGTGTGTTCTTATTAATTCTGTAATGACCACCAATCATGAAATTTTCTATTTTTGAAGAGGATTTTTGATTTACTTCATGTTTTTTACATCTCATACCATTTCCTTTTTTAATGTTATTTAATCTAATTCATGTTAACCATTAATAGAAATTAATTTTGTGCATTTTGTAAGGGTATTAATTTATCCTTTAACCATTCATGGAATATTAAACAAAATTAATTTGTTAACATCATATTTTATTTAATGTTCTTATTTTCACTTCTTCCTTTAATTAAAACCACAATTACATTGATTGAACATTAGTTGATGTTGTAGGTTTTTTATAAGGTAAATCATTGTCTAAATATAGAGGAAATAAGCCACCTATTTTTCTTCTATAATATTTTACCAATTATATTGGGCTGAATAAGTACAAATTATGAACTTAACTTTTCTCTAATAAAAAAGAACTTTCTTAGATATTATTATATAAATTTTTTGAGGATTCTATAGAGGAAATGTTTTTCCTATACTAAAGGTATTCATGTGCTGTTAGGAATTTATCAATGCATGGAAATGATATATTTTCATCCATTATTGACCAAAACTTTTTGTTAAAGTTATAAAGTAAAGACATCTATGATTCAAGTAATTTTCTTGGATCATGATTCATAAAACTAATAAATTTGTACAAGGATAGAAATTAATTATATTGGACATAGAGAAAATCCTTCTATCTCAATCATTTAACCATTGCAAAAAAATTTATAAATATTTCAAATATTGTAACTCCTTACATCTTATGATTAAAAACACATATTGATTGTTTAAAATTTTAAACATTGATTTGAATGTTCATGATTTTCTTAATATCATTATATGATATTATAAATCAATAATAATAGATTACTATGATATAAATGAAAATAATTAATAACTATTATATAGTATAAAATAAATCATTTTTTATGTACTAAACCATGATGTAGTAACCTTCACTATAATGTGGATAAATTCAGAAAAAACTACAATGTGGCAGATATCACTATATGATGGTTTATATTTTGGGAAAATTTAAATTGAATACATCATAAATCCATAAAACATAAGTTTGAAACATGCTAATTTGTTGATCATTATACAAAATTTTGGTAACAATGAGTCAAATTAGTAATTAAGTTAGTTTATTTTCCATATTATTCAAAACAAAATATATTTTATGAGTTTTATCACCATGTTCCTTAATTTATACATATTTTTTACATTTATCTACATATTAAACACTGCTGATAGTTTCTTGGTATTTTCTTGATGATTTATGTATTGATTTTTTTGATTGGTTAAATTGTATGGTTAACAAAAAGGAAAAAATTGATAATTTTCAATATGGGTTGTATTGTTGATGGTCCTATGATATTTTTTTACATTTTTAGAACAATAAATCTCAAGTAAAATAATTGTTTCGTTATGATTTATAATTATAATTGATTTAAATAAATAAATTTGAAAGGGTGGAATGTTTAATTCAATATTTTTTTATTTGATTAATGATTTGTTTTCATGATATTTTTAATAACATAGTGTTCCCTAATGTTCATGCACAATTTGAATCATTAAAATTTTATGTCATTTTTTTGAAATTTAAGGTTTAGTATTAGAACAATACGTCTAATGTTGATTCAATTTTATTTAATTGGACCAATGATGTAATACAGAGTCTCCATCTAATGAGTTTATTTGGCATATTTATGAGTTTTTTCTTAGAAATTGATATATTGTGTGATGAAACATATTATCTATCTATATAAAGACAATTATTTGGAGTCAAATATGATTTGGATAGTGAATATATACATCATCCTCAGGATTTGTATGATATTTAAATTCAAAAAAAATAATATTGATAAAATATTATTTTTATCAATATAATGACGGAATACTGTGACTCTAGGTTCAACAATGTCCCACAATGGTCCAGTTTTATAAGAGGATGATCATAATAATGTTTTGGGTATATTCATATGGGTATGGCGGTTCAATTTGGGGTTTGATATACCTCTGAGGATTCACATTGCATCATTGGTATAATGGTGTATGCGAATAACATGATTGATGACTCTTCATTATTGGGTTGATATTGAGGTAGATTCCTATAATATGATACTTTGGGAAAAATTTCAAAAAAATATATCTTACCTTAATAAATTTATTATGATACTCCATTCCACTATAGTGTACTAAAAGGAGTGCCTTGTAAAACAATTGAACACTCATTTCAATGACTAATAAAATATTTTCTTAAGTATTCACCACATAAAGCTATCTGAAGTGCTTTAATGCACTTATCATAATGATTTCATATTGAACATTTCTGAACTATGAACATTTATTTTTTTCATACATCTATTTAAAAATTAAGAAATAAGAATAAAAATTAAATTCATTGTTAAATAATTTTAGTTAATAATAACTACTACAATTTAGTGAAATTTTTTTACCACTACTATAGTTCCATGGTCTAAAGATGTTGTACATTGGGGGGGGGATGAGTTAATTACATTGATATTTATCTTTCCAATTTTTTTTTATAAATTTATGATTTTTTAATTAAAAAAAACATTGATTTTGGTTATATTGAGTCTTATTCTCTTTATATTTACTCTCAACATTACCCTTATAGAGGAATGTTATTTAAACACACATTAGGAAGAAATATTTTTATAATCATTACCCAGAATATATAAGTTACATCCTTATGGTGAAGTGATTTCATCCATGTAAAAAATATTCTTCTATAATATCCCAAATATATTTACCTATACTGATGTAAAACACCACATTACTTTAATATTTCATTTCTATATGCTAGTGTCTAATTAATAGTAGTGAGGGATTGATACCTACAATAGGGATACAAGTACACAATATCAAAACCATCCAATAAACATAGATAAATATTAACTATATACAACATCATTAGAGTAAAACACTTGAATAATAGGGAATGGAAAACCATATAAATCATATATCTATATGTAATAAGGTAATTATACCCATTTTAGGTAATATATCATTAATTGAAATATTTATTAACCAAGGGGAATATCATATACATTTTATATGAAAAGGGGATAAAATAATGAAGATATTTCACCACAAGCCTAAGGCATCACCTCGACACTATATCCACCTCTATATAAAGCTATGATTGCTCAAAACTTTCATCAAATTTTTATTCACCTTAATATTTTTGTTTTATATAGGAGAATACTCATTTCCAAAAATCCAAAATAAAACCCAACTAAAATAATAATCCTTAAAAATCCACGAATTCATGTGAATTGAATAAATTATAAATAAATAACACCCCGCTTTATATAATTTAGAATTTTATATCTTAAAAAATGTTTTATGAAGATAAATAAAGGAAACAATTATTAACTATCTATGTAACATCCCATGTTTTTTTGGTATTTCTTTTCTTAAATAAATTTAATTTCATCGATATCTTACGTTGCACAGAACACTGAGCTTAAACAAAGGATTAAATATTTTTGTTTAATTGTTATAGTTGTCATCTTGCCATTGGAATTGAGGGATTTATTGATATTAAATAAATTATGAAAATATAGTTTACAATTGTTTATCCAATGATCTAATTGGTTACTAATGAATTGGAAATAAAAACAAAATCCAATTGAACATAAAAGATATTTTTTTATAAAAAAATTCTATGCCCTTAATATAACTTTATCATAGTAAATTAAATTAATCACTATAAGTGAAAGATAGTAATGAAATATATAATTTTTATATGAAATATTCTTTTAAATTCATCATATAATTTCTATAGTATTAAGAAAAGAATAATTTTAATTCTAAATATAAAAAGCTATATTTTTCTAAAAGAAAATTTTGTTTCCCTTTAATGGCACACCTATTTTAAATCTAAATTTTGAATATTTTATAAATATTATTCAAAAAAATAAAAATAAATTTTAAAATCATGATATCAAAATTATATGAGGGTTATTTTTTTGTATTTTTCTAAAAAGATTCATTTTTGATGGAAAAGGAAAAATACACCATTTTAATTGAATAATTAATTTTCATATAAATAATTTATAATGATAAATTACATTGTTTATTTTTTTAAAGTATAGTTAGTTCAGTTATACATTAATAAATTAGATTTAGGTCATTGGAATAAATTCAACATTTAAATTGGATATAGAAATAATTCAATGTTTTGAACTTTTACACTTTAAAAACAAGTTTTCCCATTTTGTATGCCTGCTTAATTTGTAAAATAATTTTTTAAATATTTAAATTTTATTTTTTTAAAATTTATTATATATTATTACTAAGAGTTTTAATATTATGTTTTATGGGAATTTTTATTTTTAAACATAAAACGGTTTCATGGTAATTTTTACCCTAGTATAGGTAAAATAATGAAAAGGGTTAAAATTACAACATAAATTCATAAAATACCTTAAAAATACAACATTAAATGTGTTTTAGATGTATTTACAGAACAAAAGAAGACTTTACAACATTATTAATTTTCCATATTCATCTAGATTAATTCCACCCCAATGGGGTTGGATTTCAACACAGAATAATCATTATTTAATCACTTAAACCCACCTCTTCTCAAGTATAAATATCACCACTCACCACCTCATTTTAGCTAAAAATACTTTAAAATCCTTAATTATATTTAAAAAACTCTTCTAATCACTCTAACCATATCCAGGTTTTTCTTGTCTCATTAAATACCAAATCCATGGTCATTGATGAGGCCCTCCAAGGAGGTGATATTCAAGAGATAATTTCCCTAAACACCATTATTAATTTATTATATTTTCTACTTTCTTCTCAAGTCTATCATTCATAAAGGAATGATAACCCTAGAATAATGTATATACAAGTTTTAAATTTTTATAATTTAATATATTATTTCCATACCTTTTATTACATCCTATTATTCAAAGAAACGAAACCAACGTCTAAGTCATGTAGATTTACCGACTTAGTGAATAATAATATCGTTCGTTTTACATTATTGGATTCATGGGTGGTAATGAAAAAATTATTTTGAATAATTAAGATATTAATAAGTATATTATATCCTGTTTAATATTCTTTAACTAACATATACACATAATAGTAAATAAAATGAAACTAGTGCATGATGTTAAAAAACCACCAAAATTAACTAAACAATTATCACTAAAATTTTATCGAATGAATCATATTAATAAAATAATTAATAATGATTTATAAGAAAATTTAATTTTATCTAAGATAATTAATTCTATTTCAATCAACTTCTTTAATTTTAATTGAATTTTGAAATAAAATTCATAACTTCAAAAAAATGAACTAATCATTAATCCATGAAACGAAAGCACCCGAAACCATGAAAATAATGAAATATTATTAATGAATGGGTCATACGATTTTGTAAAATCATCACATAAGGTATTATAAATATTAATATAGTTCTTAAATGAGTTATTAACATTATTTAAAACATTATATAAGAGGTGAAAGTATGCACCTCTAAAGGTAAGTGGGCTGCAAGGGTTTTCCTGTATCACTTTTATTTTTGTGAGACGTATGTATTATTAACCACTTATTTTTGTGTGATGTGGGTTAATAATACCATATTATATATCATATAATTAATATCATTATCTTAATGTCATTAACTATTTTACTTGACAATTATTTCGTGTATGGGTCATACAATTCGACTGATTTTAAGGTGGTAGGGGATTTCTTAAATCAGTTTCCAATCATTGGGTTAAACTGCTACTTCATTGATTATGTCTTGTTATGATTATGTGTGGAATTAATTTTGATAATATTATAAATTATATACACTTTTTTACATGGAATTATAGTTTATAAACAAAAAAATATACATTTTATTAACCCCCACTTCATCGATATGGTATTTTAATAGATTTTCTATAAATTTACATTCCATAAGGAATTATTTGTTATTATGCACCAATTCACTTATATGTGGTGTATATAATATCCCTTTGATTTATTTATTATAAAAATTAGAAAAATTTTAATTTATCATAAATATCCTAATATTCTGTATCATGTATATGAGTATTTTCTATGTTGCATAACATTTTTTACTTATGGTGTTTTCTTCGAGTGTAGATTGATTGATTGGATAAAGGATGTTAAATTTGTAAAAATTTATCAATAAATATATTTTAAGATAGGAAAAATATTTATTAATTAAAATTATTATTTTATTTATGAATAATGCTTTGGACTAGTAGACAAAGGTGGGTCCCGGTTATAGATTTCCCCTTGATGCCTCATCAGTTCTCTTGAGACAAATCAGTTTGAGATAAACCATTAATGTTTGTTTCCATGGAAAATCATATGGGTTTATATGTAGAGACCAAAACAATATTGATAATTGGTCTCAAAAGTATAGTGATTCATATAACAGATACACAACATCCAATATCTACAAATTTCCTTCATTCAATATTCATTTATTATTATCCATGAGATTTTCACTATGATAAAATTTGTGGATGTATTTCATTCTCAATTTATTGATTAAATATCCCATGTATTCGGAAATCTACCTTTCCATGTAGATTATTCTAATTTATTCATGATATATTCCACTATATTTAACCCTTAATTATCATTTGATCTCACCCTTTGTTTGTTTCTATTCCCTAGGTAATGAAGAAGTGAATATTGAATGATTTTTCAAGGATGTAGTTTAATTTACTTTTTAATTTTCTATGTTTAATTAACAATTTAATTATGGAACCATGTATATATTAATATATTCAATACTATTAACTTTTAGGTTCTTCTGGATGTGATTCCTTATAATCATTCCATTGTAATAAAGTAAGGCATCATCTCCAGGCTATTGGGATCAGGGTCATTATAGTTGGTTTCAGAGGAAGATTAATAAAAAAATTAGGAACTATATTTAGTTAAAAATATATTAGGGAAACATAAATATGGAATACTTCATTTATATTACATAAAATTACATTACATTTTATAAATAGAGGATATTTAAATGTTTAGTTTCTTGAAATAAAGGTACATAATACATGAAAACATAATAAATTAATTTAATCCACATGAATGGATTCTTAATTGGTTCAAATAATGTAAAATTAATGCAACTCATAACCTATGGATATAAATCAAATCAAAGGCTGAGCATAAGGCCAAATTAGGGAAATCAAGTGGAATAATTTACAAGTGATCATGTTAATTATCTATAAAAACTTAAAGAATATCATAAAGTCACGAGAAAAGTAGGAGAGACATATTGTAGTAAAAATTACATGAATAATAACATGGAAATGTGGTTACAACATTTAATTGAGTCATTAACAAGCATAACTCTATGTTTTATCACCGAGGTGTTATAAATATTACCATGCTTATTCACCAAAGTATCTTAAAATATGTCATCTCTAGAGATTAAATTATTTACCCAATGCATTGGAGAACTATGAGGGCACACCATTAATATTTATTAATTAACGTGATAAACATATATTATAATAAAACACTTCATTAATAAACCATGGTGAATACTATAAATGGGTTTTTATTAAAGTCATGACGTTTTTATGAAGTACTTAAAGAAAAGATCCTTATGTCTTTATTAACCCCTAAAAATGATATGTTGCTTTCATGTATGTTAATCCTAGAATAAAATAGATCATTTTTACATCTAGGTTAATAATATTGTAAAAAAAGTGGTCTGGGTATTCAAAAAAGGAAATACGATAATTTCTTGAGAAAGAGAGAAAATATTTGAGATGAAAATCAGGCAACATAACATGAATGGAAAATAGTTTTAAAAAACATTAAAATTATATGGGAAAATGGTCTTATATGAATAAAATAATCTTAATACAGTAATGGGATAGAATAAAAGGTATATAATAACATATTATTGAAAATTTAAAGATATACCACATAGAAAGGGAACTTGAATGGAAATTAGAAGTAGAGATTTCCCTTACCATGAAGAGTGTTCCTAAAACTTGAGGATCGTGACGTTGGTGATTTTAGGACCCATTGGGAGGAATTTTTGGAGGTAAAAATGTTATATATTCTTGGAGGATGAATTGTAAGTGAATGTAAATGGAGAAATGGGTGGGTTTTTTAGCAAAAGAGGAGGTTTTCTTTATAAATTTTATTTGACATATAAGTAGTGGTAAATGAAAAACCATGGATTTTACCATGGTATTGAACACTTGGAACATATGTTATGTAATTTTATCCCAAAATTTTAGACCATAATTTTATATTACTTATTTTGGAAAGGAAATATAATCTTTCCATAAAATGACATTATTAAGTTAAAGATTCTATTTTAAAATTAGGAAAGTAAATTATATATTTTTAAATAGATTAAAATATATTTAAATAAATTATATTAACAATATTCTTGGATTATGGATAAATAATTATTAATTCACTATGATATAATTATTATGTCTTTAAACTTACCAAAAAACTCAAACTGTATTTTTACTATTCACCAAAATACAAAATATTTTAGAAAATTTTCTTAAATTCACCCAAACCTAATATGGATGTTATGATTTAAAAAATGATACTTTTTATCACAATAATTATCTAAATATGATAATTTTAACTTTTAAATATGAAAACCTATATTTATTAATAATAATAGTTGATACAAAATGCATAGTGAAAATGTATTGGGAAATTTATGACACCTGAAAAAATAAAGTTATTTTATCATTTATATTTGAATAGTTGTGTTTTAACCATTATTTTTCATTAGAATAAATATTATTAATAATATATTATTTTAATATAACATATATATATTTTTTAAAAAGAATAATATCTATCCGAAAAATCAATTTATCAAATTTAAATGCAATTTTATTAAGAAAAACTACTTTTAAAATAGAATTGATGGAACACTAATTTTATTTATACAACTTCAAAACACTTTATGGAACTAGGGCCTTGAAACAAAACACCTTATAACACTCATATATGAGCTAAGGTTAAGAAGTGTGATGGTAATAGATTCTTGGGGTGGATCAAATAACATCACCCAAGCTACAATTTACACAAACATGAACTTCTTCCGTATGCGATTTCATTCATGTTTAACATATTGTATCTCATCTTGGTAATGGTAAAGAGTGAATACCTGTATTTCTACCTCCATACAAAGCTCTAAAAAATGGGTTTTCTAAGACTTTAATCTCTAGGTTAAGGCAATCATTTCTTCTTTTTATATTAATTATCTACTATCATTTCAGTTTATAACACTAATTGTCACATTATAATTATTATTAAGATTTTTTTGTTTCCAATGGTAATATTGACCAACAGTAATCTAATTTTTGACACTCAATGGTTTCATTTCAATTTATACTCACATAACTGTTGAAGATATATAGATTTATTGAGTATAGTATAACAAAAATTTTCCAGAAATAATTATCACTCAAAAAGTTTGGGTCGTTACATTCTTCCCCCTTAAGAAATTGCATCCCTGAAATTTCATGTTGTTCCCTTAGTTGAGAAAATGTGTGGGTACTTCTACATCATTTTTTATTAAGGTTCTCATATATATTCTTCATATTTTTGGTTCCTCCACAACACATTAATTAGGTGGGTTGTCACGAACCAGGGCGGGTCGCCATCCGACCCGGCGCCTGACCCGGTCCGCGTCAAGGCCCGAAGGGCGTTCCCGATCCCCACGGGATGGCACAAGTGCCCGGGTATCAAAAATAAACTTGGGAACTATTTACCCGGATAAATAAAAATAAAAAAACAGACAACAAACTGAATAAATTGAAACTAAAAACTGACAACCAAATAGACCCTTATACCAAGTTCAGATTTAAAGTTTACAACTTGAACCAAAAACCCAAAGGAGACTACATCGAAGGAAGCCAAAACTCCAACACAAACCTCTGTCCGACATGAGGAGTCACATTCCCAAGACACCATCACCAAACCAACACGAGGATGCCACTGACAACCCGAACCACCGACGCTAAGCCCGATGCCTCAACCTGGAGAAAAAAACACAATCTACATACACCCGAAGGTGTATGTAGGGTGTGAGCTAAAAGCCCAGTAAGATGCCACCAAGAAAAGGTTCCACGCATAATTATTAAATGACCAATACATTTGCAACTTAAATTAAAGAAAATAACAAAAATCTTAATCAACTTTTAGAGAAAAATAGGTTTTAAATAAAATAGTTTTAAGAAAGAACAACTTAAATTAAAACGCACGCACACACACACACACTTCTGAAAATAACCGAGTTTCACACCGATGAGCGTAGAGTAAACAATGAGCACTAATATGGGAGGGGCCGCATGGGTGTTAGCTAGCTTGGGTCGCTAGAACTTCGTGTCTCAGTGAAACGTGTCTTAGAAGGCCACGACCCTCAGAAAACGTGGCTTAGAAGGCCACGACCTTCAGAAAACGTGGTTTAGAAGACCACGACCCTCAGAACAGCACATGTTTAGTTAGTGTTGCAATCGTCAGTCCTGGTAGTGAAACTGGGTTGAGTCACCTCCAGAACACTAGCCCACTAGTCTAGTCTACCCTCCTAGCTACCTAGGCTTCCCAGTTTGTGCTCAAACCAATTTCAAGTTCATGTCACATGCCATATTTATGCACCCAAATAAAACAAGACACCACACATGCCAAAAACCACTACTCTTACTCAGAAATACCATTTTGGAAGAATACACACCCTAAAAATATTTCAAAACTAAATTTGCACTGATTACATGACAAAAAAAATAGTGTGGTCAAAGAAAACACTTTCGAAGTCAATCAAACCATTAAAAGAATTTATTAAACAATTTCAACCTATGTCGCACTACTTTAAACACCAGAAACCTTTACACCATGCAGTCAAAACAAATTTTTCATCTTTAATAATTATTTAATAAACCAATCCAAATTTTCATAAATAAATTTTTAAAGATCGAAACCACTCCTTTACACACCTAGCCGACCCAAACCCCCCCTCACATGACCATACACACACGACGTCACCTCCGGAACAGAACCCACATTACACACGCAATTAAAGAAGACCATCCACTCAATTAAAAGACCATTACTATAATTAATTGAACTACAAGAAAAAATTTTCAAACCATTTCAAAATACGCCACATGGAATTAAACACCACAAACTCATTAAATGTTCATTTTTGACAAATTGCATATAGACACTACACCTGAAACACCATTCACACTCTTTGCACATACTAACAAAATAAACTGCACAACTTATGAAACACTAGAAAATAGTTCAATAGAGATTTTCATCGCAACATACTCATTTAAGACCAAATGCATACCGATGCTACACCCAAAAAAAAATAAATTTCATCCTTTGAAGTTCCAAAGAAAAGGGACTCACAATTAACCAGAGATAATATTTCAGCATTAAGTAAACGTATTATTATGACACCCTACTAAACAGTTCAAGGCAGGTCAAACTTAAATGAAAATCAAATTTGCATCAAAACTTCAATGAAAATAAACTTCACACCACACACATTAATTAAATAACACTCCAAACAAATGAACGTTGAAAATTAATTAACCAAATAATAATTGGACGTGAAACCACTTACCTCAATGTAGACCAACTTCGCAAATTTGGTGTGCAATGTCCGCTGCACTTCAATCGCACCCCAAATAGACTCAGTTGTACCCAAACTCAAGAATTAGAACAATTATATCCCTATTTGACACTACAAATAGAACATGAGACCATTTATACCGAAAATTGAACCAAAGAGACACAAAAAAACCATGTGGAGATCGAATGAAGACTTACCAGCGCGAGCAAAACTGGGGAGAAAGGAGGCCGGGTTTCCGAAGGCGCGCCGCGTCAGAAAATTGGGCGGTGTGTGGCTGTGCGAAGTGGAAAAAAATGGGCAGCGAGGAAGCTGGTCTCCGGAGCGTGGTGGTCGTACGGTGGAAGGTGGCTGAGGGGAGTCCGTTCGCGAGGGTGAGGAGCACGGAGAGGCACCGCCGGACATGAGCATGAGGGGCGCGGCTCATCAGGAAGGTTTGTTGGGCGGTCCGGAAAATAGGGAGGTGGCGCAAGGGAAGTCGTGTGCGTGGTGAGGAGGCCGGCTTGGATGAGGTGCACTGGTCTGAAGGGATGGCGTCGATCATTGTGAGGTGCGCTGCTGGTCCAGTTCGCCGGAGGAGGAGGAAGAGGCTGGTCCAAGAGAGGGGGCAGAGGTGGTCTAGTGAGGAAGAGGGATCGGGGATCTTCTTGTGCGATCGGAGGAGGCCGTCGGGAGTATGGCGCGACATAGCTGGGTTTGCAACCAGCCGAGGGCGGCTAGGGTTGCAGAGGGAAGTGGCGCAACAAGAAGAGAAAGAAAAAAAACGGAAAGTGGGGGTGGGGGCCTGGCGTGATGGGGTGGAAATAGGGGAAGCAAGAGGAAATAATAAGAAAAAGATAAAAAAAAGAAAGAAAAATATAAAAGAAATGAAAATGAATAAAAATTGAAACTAAAGTAAAATAAATCCAAAGAAAAATAATGCCAAAACAATCTAAAAAAAATGATAATAATCATAATAATAATAATAATAATAATAATAATCTTAATTTTAATGAAATTATTATAAATATTAAAACAACACAAAAAAAATTATCTTTTGACCGCAATTTAATATTATAACCCAAATTAATATTAGTTGAAATAGAAAGAATAATAATAACCTAAATAAATTGTTAACCAAGATAATAATAATAATAATAATAATCTAATTGAAACATTAACTTAAATAATCATAATATTAATAATAATACTAAAGTGATAAAATCAGTTACAAAATAATTGCATTAATTACTGAGTCTAGACTCCGTGCATAGACGCGTGCGTGATCACGACAAGTCGCGAATCCATATAAAAATAAATTTATTCATAAAAATTCCCTTATTAAGGTTTGGCGCTATACCCAATCATGCGTATAGTCGCGCACCCTTACCAGATCCGAATTTCTTCTAAAATAAAACTGGTTCAAACCACAGCTAAAAAGTGAGTCCCAAAAATAGTTTAAAATAAAACAAGTGTCAGGTCGGGGTGTGAAAATTCTCCCCACCATAACACTTTCTACCCCCAAAAAGCCCCAAAAGACTTGGTCAACCAAAGGTTCCAAGAGTGACTGTGAAGACACATAAAACAAAACCTCAATCTCCCAAAGGCCGAGCATTTAAAATGTCGATGACCTGAAACATCAAAGATCTCAAAACCAGAATCACCAAGAAAAATGACCAACAACAAGAAATTCACCTCTAAACACAACTACAACATGGAACACCCCGACCCCTAACGTAGGGATCATCAGGACCACTCGAGATCTCCAAGAACGCTCGTCAAGTGACCCACTACTTAAGTTATCCAATTAACATGGTTGAGGTTGGGCAGAGCAGAAGCAAGGGGTTTGTCCGCCAAGCGCACTTTGAAAATAGAGCCTTCCAAAAGTACGTCCTATGGTGGTCTCCCCACCATATTAGGGTTCTCGGCAAACATTTGTTCTCCAAACCAAAATGACTCCCAAACCCAGACAACTCTGACCCTGACTTGACCCTTAAAAGTCCCCTATGTTTAAACAAAACAAGAGAGGACATTGGCGAGACCCGCACAGGGTCTCCCCACCATTTTAAAATATCCTTCCACCATGAAACCCGCGCGGGCATTCCCAGTTTACTTTGAGCAACACCGACTGAATCCTTCACTGCGAACCCACCAACACAGGTTGACCCACACTGATTATTACTACAGTGGACAACACTCTACCACATGAGATAGCCTTGATAGCAGAAAACCCTAACCAAGAGACGAACCAGACAGGCGCATGACAAGTCCATAAGACATGAGAATCTCCGAACACAAGAAGGTCCACAGAGCACACCCACTAGCTTTACAAGAATACAGATTCTCCAGATCGATTTAAGTCTCAAGAGGAACTCCCATAAAATAATACCATGACAAGTAGACAAGGGCTCCATTCCCTTGACAACAAGAATGACACCTTCAAAGATGGTACCACAATAGGGAAATTTAAGTTGTCCCCATCCCGACATTGCGGACTAAAGTCGGACCAAGCCCATCCCACGTCTGACGAGTTCTGACTGCGCGCAAGCTTCACCCCGAGACCTATGGCTGGGGTACTGATGTCTGAAGCATCTCCAGCCTCACAATCACAAGCTGACCACTTCTAACTGGAACTTCCTCCACTGGAAAAGCAGCATGCATACTTCTCCTCGTGTCTCGCGCGGCCACTCTATTAACATACCAACATAGAATTGCATCGAATGACCTAGAGTGTCTAACTGACCACAATAGAGATAGGGGACTGAGCGGTCTGTCAAATGCGTGACACAAACTGAAGAGAGGGGCACTCCAAGAACAAGTCCCTTTGGTTCACACTCGTCAACGGATGAAGAACATTCATTTACCACAGTATAAACGGGACGAACAACTATTACGATCTTTAAACTGATTGTTACACACAACCTCTGGGGAACAAGAAACAAGCTCATCAGAAAGGTCAACATACCTCCTTCACCCTCTGTTGACTGGTGAGGCACCTACAAGATCAACCACCTTTCTTGCCTTCTCTGCTTTAGGTACAACCGTGGAATGAGGCTAGTCTTGAGGATCGCTCGCGACATCCCCATTTTCATCGAAAGCGGAATGATCACCATTCACTAGTTTAGTCCTGCTCCACCTGACGTACTCAATAAAATCTTACATCTGCACAACATTTGGAGTTCCTCCAAAACCAGAGACACTTCCAACTTTCCCAAATCACTCAATGGCATCCGACTGACATCGACGTCTACGAACAGTCGACGCCACCAAGCCAAACCCAACTCTGCCACTCCACTAAGAGTCTGGGTCAGGCCAAAAACTGAGAGAGACTTGCTGGAACCCATGGAACGTTTCTAGGGGCATATCCCAAACAAGAATCACAAACCAGCCTTCCACAAATCCAAACACATCACAAAACAAACATAAACATTACAAAAACAAATCCAATAATAATAATTTCAAACATCCATTCATTTTCAAAGAAAAACACTCACTTGAAAGACCAAGCCCTGCACAATAAGCCCAAAAACTATTTTAAAAATCTATAATTACTTTAAAAGCAATGTCATTTTTTTCCATTTCCAAAACCATTTGAGCATGAAAACCCATTTAAGAAAAAGGACCACTTTCTAGGAAGCAAGAAGCAACCTAAGAGATCAATCAACTACCAATGATATTCCATGGTGCCTCGCAAGTATGCATTTTTGTGCCACTCAGTCACCCGTCCACACGATCCATCAACTATCTATTGATCAAGTCCACATGCACATGCGAGCACCCATAGGAATACCACTGGAAAGAAACAAGGCCACTCCGCTTTCAAAACAAAACATTCTCAATATCAGAAAATACCTTTTTCTTTTGAAACCCATTTCAAGAATTCAAGGCAAATTTCAAGAATGCTTTCCATTTCTAAAACAGCTCATTTCAATTTCAGATGACCCAAAACATCCCTTTATAAATTCAACGTTGACAAATCAACGCCAAATTCCAAAAACAAGGTCCAAGAGAAACGCACAAAAAAATATCATGACAACTGCAAATAAGAGCAACATCAAAGTCTGCTTCCCTTTTTAAAGGAAAACAATCTCGCGTCAATCCCAAAATTGGTGCAAGATATCACAAACATTAAACACCTGGGAGAAGGACTAGCGGTCGTGTCTAACCCAGCTACATGGTTTAGCAGACCATGTCCTAGGTAAGCACCAACCACTAGGAGTGTCGAACCGCACTCTCGGGCATCACATTGGTCGCTACTCCATGTGAGACCGCGCGCAGTACCAGTTTAATCCAGTTTTCATCCCCCATCCACAAAGACCAAAGCCAAAACATAGATCCTGGACTGCCCCTGGTTACTCGAGGATCGGAACGAGCAAGAGTTCGCGACGCTCTTCCCGCACCTACCACTCGAGTACCGACAATCGTATCTCCGATCTACCTTATGCCCCAAATAACTAGAACAAAACCTGCCTTTGATACCATTTTGTCACGAACCAGGGCGGGTCGCCATCCGACCCGGCGCCCGACCCGGTCCGCGTCAAGGCCCGAAGGGCGTTCCCGATCCCCACGGGCTGGCAGAAGTGCCCGGGTATCAAAAATAAACTTGGGAACGATTTACCCGGATAAATAAAAATAAAAAAACAGACAACAAACTGAATAAATTGAAACTAAAAACTGACAACCAAATAGACCCTTCTACCAAGTTCAGATTTAAAGTTTACAACTTGAACCAAAAACCCAAAGGAGACTACATCGAAGGAAGCCAAAACTCCAACACAAACCTCTGTGCGACATGAGGAGTCACATTCCCAAGACACCATCACCAAACCAACACGAGGATGCCACTGACAACCCGAACCACCAACGCTAATCCCGATGCCTCAACCTGGAGAAAAAAAACACAATCTACATACACCCGAAGGTGTATGTAGGGTGTGAGCTAAACGCCCAGTAAGATGACACCAAGAAAAGGTTCCACGCACAATTATTAAATGACCAATACATTTGCAACTTAAATTAAAGAAAATAACAAAAATCTTAATCAACTTTTAGAGAAAAACAGGTTTTAAATAAAATAGCTTTAAGAAAGAACAACTTAAATTAAAACACACGCACACACACACACACTTCTGAAAATAACCGAGTTTCACACCGATGAGCGTAGAGTAAACAATGAGCACTAATATGGGAGGGGCCGCATGGGTGTTAGCTAGCTTGGGTCCCTAGAACTTCGTGTCTCAGTGAAACGTGGATTAGAAGGCCACGACCCTCAGAAAACGTGGCTTAGATGGCCACGACCCTCAGAAAACGTGGTTTGGAAGACCACGACCCTCAGAATAGCACATGTTTAGTTAGTGTTGCAATCATCAGTCCAGCTAGTGAAACTCGGTTGAGTCACCTCCAGAACACTAGCCCAGTAGTCTAGTCTACCCTCCTAGCTAACCAGGCTTCCCAGTTTGTGCTCAAACCAATTTCAAGTTCATGTCACATGCCATATTTATGCACCCAAATAAAACAAGACACCACACATGCCAAAAACCACTACTCTTACTCAGAAATACTATTTTGGAAGAATACACACCCTAAAAATATTTCAAAACTAAATTTTCACTAATTACATGACAAAAAAAATAGTGTGGTCAAAGAAAACTCTTTCGAAGTCAATCAGACCATTAAAAGAATTTATTAAACAATTTCAACCTATGTTGCACTACTTTAAACACCAGAAACCTTTACACCATGCAGTCAAAACAAAATTTTCATCTTTAATAATTATTTAATAAACCAATCCAAATTTTCATAAATAAATTTTTAAAGATCGAAACCACTCCTTTACACACCTAGCCGACCCAAACCCCCCCTCACATGACCATACACACACGACATCACCTTCAGAACACAACCCACATTACACACGCAATTAAAGAAGAACATCCACTCAGTTAAAAGACCATTGCTATAATTAATTGAACTACAAGAAAAATTTGTCAAACCATTTCAAAATACGCCGCATGTCATTAAACACCACAAACTCATTAAATGTTCATTTTTGACAAATTGCATATAGACACTACACCTGAAACACCATTCGCACTCTTTGCACATACTAACAAAATAAACTGCACAACTTATGAAACACTAGGAAATAGTTCAACAGAGATTTTCATCGCAACATACTCATTTAAGACCAAATGCATACCGACGCTACACCCAAAAAAAATCAATTTCATCCTTTGAAGTTCCAAAGAAAAGGGACTCACAATTAACTAGAGATAATATTTCAGCATCAAGTAAACGTATTATGA